>CM072816.1:57410004-58120562 GCA_036937905.1 Salvia rosmarinus | reverse complement strand
TATTAACTCACCAATTATGTTTTATCTCTCGCTTATTGGATAACTCGTAGACCCGAAAAGTTAGCTCAGGGCGTAAAGCGAAATTGTATATTTTCGAGTACTAAACCTATCGCTGGATAGAAACTTAAGAGACCTCTAGATTTTGATCTAACTCAAAAAGGAGTTTGACGAGTTGAGCCTTAACATAGATGTCCACTCACAGCAGATAGACAATCGAGGACAACCCAACGCGTTTAAGCATACGATGAACGTTAATGTTAGATCAAAGTGTAAGGGGGCGTGTTGTACCACTGGTGAGTTATGAGCGATCGTAAGTACGAATAACGATCGGTATAGCCTTCATATATGGAAAGAAGTATGACCACCACTTTATTGTAACAAAGTAGGTGAGAAAGGTATAAAGTCGCGTCGTGGCGACCATCGAGATATCTACCAATAAGGCAAAGAATAAGAAAAGCTAAGACGCAAAAAGTCTTTGACACGCATAAATTTGAGCTGCATTTTAAATCGAGATTTAAGTTTCTTAAGATTTCTCCATCTAGAAATTACAAAATCGAATCTGAAGCGTCGAGACCACGTTTTATAGAACCTTGAGATCCTAATAATGATAGGCTAGTAGTATAGCTCGATCTTCCAGAATTTGGGAAAGCATGAAATGTTTTCACGTGTCGATTAAATACTGAAAATGACCAATTTACGTAAACCAACATGATGCGTGACCTTTGACTCGGATGAGTTATGATGAAAATCTTTGACTAATTTCATCGTGCGATACGATTAAAGAATCAGTTTGGGTCTTTAATGAAACCCAACGTGAACCATGGACAAAAGAAAGCACGTGAAAAGTATGATGTTATGGCTTAAGATACCCGTACTTTATGAGGTATGCAAATTTCGGGACGAAATTTCTTTTAAGGGGTAGGATGTAATATCCGCAATTAGATGCCTAATTACGGTATTTAAAACCGTAAATTAGAAATTTAGATGATTCAATCGATGGGATATCGAATAATGATTTCGATTATTTACGAAGGAATGAATTCTATTTTAACATTCATCGAGAATTGTGAATTTAGAATAGAAGTTTATAAAGTCGTCGATAGTATTATTTTAACGTCGATCAGACGATAGTTAAAATTTCATGAAAATTTCTAAGCAATTAAGCTTAGAATTAAATTCCATTATTAATGGAATAATTTAATAAAGTGATTGCAACTTTATTACCGACCATTTCGAGATGAGTCGATAATTAACGTTTCAGCGTTAACGTTTAGCACGAAATGGAAAGTGAGTTTAATGATCAAGGAATTATAGTAATTAATTTCCTATGATTATTATATGTAATTACAGTATTATTTAGCATTAAATCAATGCTAGATCATTAAGTAATTATATTGATCAAATTCCTCAATTTCAAAAACCCTAGTTTGAATTTTAGGGTTTTATCGCATAAAATGATGCCATTAATTTATCCTATGATATTAATTATCATCTAAACTATATGTTATAACATATATCAATGTTTGGCATGGAAAATAAAATTTGACCCATTGGCATAATGTAATAGTAAACTATACACTTATGTATACAAGTTTATCTTGTTGATTTTCCTATTACATGTATCTAAGTGACATTGGATTAATTAAATAGCCTAACTAATCAATTAAAATCAGATATATACATAGATATATATATAAAAAACATGCATGTGAGTGTATAGAGAGAGTGTGTGACAAGGTGTGAGTGGTGAATGGAGTGAACATGTTGTTGATAGATGTGAGTATAGTGACAAGTGTCAACAGCATACCACCCCATACCCTCTTCCCCTTTTGGATCAGCCATTTCTCCTCTCTCTCCCAAAATTTTCAGACCCTCCCTCTCTCTCCTCTCTTCTTCTTCTCACACACCATTTCCACCATGGAAGAGCTCAAGCCCATCTCTCTCATTCATCTTCAAATTCGTGGCTGAGGTATAACTACCTCCTATGACTCTTAGACATGACTAAATCATACTTGCATGCTTAGATTGATGATCTTGGTGGTGATTTGGGGTGATAGATTCACCATTTTCGTGGTTATATGAAATGCATACAAGAAGAATAAGCTTAAAATTGAAAACTGGAAGTAGGTTAGAAACAGTATCTTAATAAAATTATTTGACTAAGTTACAGTGGTCAGATGAATATGAAATTTTACTATGTTGAAATTAAACATGTCTATTACGTTCTGTAATATTTCAAGTCAATCAACTTGATTTGTTATTTTAATTCTATTTTTCACAAACACTGCACAAATCTGTAAAATTTGGTTGTTCATCACCCACGGTCCGTGGCTTTCGTTTCGAGTTTGGCTAATGGTAAAACTCTAAAATTGGCATAAACATAACTTAGCATGTCTAGAAGATTTATGAATATATTCAGAATTTTCTAAAAATCTTTACTATTTATTCCAGATTTGACAAGCTAACTGCACAAAACTTTCACGGGAGTGATAGCTTGTGGTAAAATATTTTATCTCCCAATCTATTTTGAATCATTGAGTTAGGCTTTTCTGGATTAAACTAGACTTAAGTGGCTTTTCAATATGATTGGTTGCATTCCCAGATTCCTTATAATGAACTCATGGTAAATTTTTAAAGTTGACGACATGCATAGCTTTTAGACAAGCTCTTAGTAAATTTCTATGTTAATCAACTTCGTGTACAACTTTTCGTGAGATGTTCAAGCCGTTTGTAGCCGACTTTGACTTTGGTTTCTTCATAAGAAATGTTCCTTACCATGTCTAGTTGTGATCTGGAAGTTTGATCTCAAACCAAGTTTTATAGGTATACCTTTCACGATCCAAAGTCACCTACTTGAATGTTGTCCTTCCAACTAGTCAACTTTGAACTTACATATTTCTCGATGCATCAAGTATCTTCCAGTATGGTCTTCATGAAACATGTTGTTCTTATTACAAGGTTTCTAAAATGGTATCTTTTAGTCATTTTGGTATTGTGAGTCAAAGTTACTGAGCCTCGAAAAATCCTCGTCGTTAGCTAAATTGAAAATCTGAAAAATACTCTAAGTATAGAAGTCAGTCGAGTTGCCCACTTTGAGACCCTATATCTCCGAACCACGACTCTTTGGTCGACTTCTCTTAGAACTTATAGTACATGTTTAGAGGTTTTCAGAATGTGTCTTTGTACGGTCTACGTATTTTGAGTCGAGAGTTATAAATCACAAGTATGACACTGGGTTGTTTTAATGTTTTGCCAAAAATTAAACACTTGAAATTTGACTAAGTGTTGGAACTCCCTAGTTGAAATATACCATATGTGAATAGGGTGATAATCGATTGTATATGGATGATATTAATACATATTAATCGACCCTAAGTGTATAATAATACACTATATGAATTTAGAAAAATTTGGAAATCATTTGGTAATTTTAAGAATTTCAGAGCATTAAAGGAATTATAGGATTTTAAATCATTTTAATTAAGAGTAATACTATATTATATGTCTAAATATTGCTTTGGACATATTTGGATTTTATAAGATTTTATAAACATAGATTCTATGTTTAAGCGAAACGCTACATTTAATAACGATTAAAGCAATTACATGGTTAATGATTTAAAAGATTAATATTTGAGAAAATATTAATGAGTCCATCGATTTACGTAATAAATCGAGAGTTAAGACTTATGAAATAAAATCAATTGAAAATCGATTTATAAAATGGATTAGTAAGAAATTACTTTTAAAAGTCAAAATTGTATGCTTTGTTGACATTGCGTCTGACTTTGTCGACTTTTAAAGTCAACATACTAAAATCGTTCGATAATACGCTTATTGTAAGATATACTAATTGAGTCAAGATACCTCATTAGTAAAGAAAGGTTTTAAATGAAACCCTTATATCGAGAACGTATGAATACGTGAGAACGCTTTAACCCGAAAGGTTAAATCGAATAGTCGAGCGATCTCAAGAACCAGAAGCTTTAATGAATACGATGTTGAAAACGTATGAATTCGTTATGAATTCGGTTTATATCGATATAGAATATCAAGTTTATCTTAGACTTTGAGAGTCTCGAAACACTGAACGACGTACTAAACCCTCACTTTTACGTAGCGTGCGCTGAAGCGTACAACGTGACGAGCAATCAAACTAGGACTCAAATTAAGGCGAACCATAGTCCGGTGGGCTCTTTTCTTACCTCACTAATGTGGGCTACTTTTCAAACAAGAGTGACTTATCTTATTTCAAAATGAGTTTATTTACAATCTTATTCTATCTTGTTAACAAATGTTTACTACATTACCCGCCAAAAATATTCCTTGTGTAGGATCCTATCTGCTGGTAGGGTCATGGGCGATGGTGGAACTATATTATGACAAAGTTATGTCATTTGTTGGGTCGCTACAACCTTTATTAATGTCTGGGTCCCGTGCTGGATGATAAATGCCCGGCTAGGATTGCGTGAAGGTCGGAACTATATGCTATGTTAACATATGCTTGTGAGAGCGATCATTTGGCCGAGGATTACCGGGGTCACGCGGCCAGGGTGAGGCCTCCTCTCGACGCTTTGATTTTACATCTTGATGATTTGTGACTATGAGATCACCATACACACCAAGAAAATGCTCACGAGCGATCTCTGAATTGAAGATTTAGTAAGCCTAGGCATTTTTAACTAAAACCCTCTGACTTACCTGATATTGGCAACAGTAATTCAAATGTTATCAAATGTTTTGCATGAGTCCACGAGTGTATTCTTGTACTCCCGCATGTTTGTTTTTAAATGCGTGCGAGCGATTGATGGATGGAGCAGGTGTTGAGCAACAGGAATATTGTCTTAAAAGTTTATACCTTGATAACATCGCCATATGTACATATCACATGTTTTCATTGCAAGAACTTAAGTTATGTACTAAAGTCCAGAACATGCTTGTCATATGAATTACGGCTTTTGTTAAGGAGAATTCCGTTTAATTATACCGTTTAGAGTTACAATCCTCCTAAATCCTACTTAGATTGAGGAGTGACACAACAATGTACCAGATCGATCTAAACTCCAACTTGTGCCTTCTTGTTCAGACATGTCTTGGACTGCCCCATCTCCATATGTGGCTTAAACCTAGGCTGCGCCAAACCACAACTCGAAATGGGTCTTTTCGATCGACTTGACTGGTACTAGATTTAGCAAGTATTCTTGCTTTGAGCATTGTCTGAGTTTGTATCTTGAAGCGCTTTGTTAGCTTGTATCAATGTTTCGTTACCACTATTACAATCTCCTATCCGAAATGAATACTTGATTGCATATATCGTGTCCCTTATCTCATATATGTTAGATCATACACATGTAGTAAGATCACGAAGTGTATGATTGGTCGCTTAACGAGATATAAAAGTTTCACCTGAGACAACTGAGGACGGAGTTGTGTATAGCGCGTGTATAGATAGAAGTGACTCTGACTTGGTTGTTGTTTATGCGGTACGCTCGCGTATTGAAGGATCACGGAGACGAGTTCTTCTATCGACCGTCTGAAGAACCAAGATCTCGTGACTTACATAATCTAAACCTCGATAAGGTATTAGATTTGCAGTATAGTTCTGACCATCACTTGACTTGTTACTGCGTGAGGTTATATGTTCTAACCCAATATTCTTCTAGATCTTGGGTGGTGCAGTGCTTGTATATCATGCTAGTTATCTCAGATCGAGTCACCGTACATTGCGATGGAGATGTTACTTTATGTTTTGAGAGAACAGCTTTAGTTTTAAAGACGCTTTATATGTGCCGGATTTTCGAACCTTGTTTCTGCTTTCAAACTATTTACTCACGGATATTCTCGTTATTTTTATAGTGGTGTTTCTATCATAGAAATGACGGTTATCCGTGTGGCACTTTATATAATTCGCTTTATACTATTCTCAAAACATAATACCTATAACTATGTTGCATCTTCTTAAACCCTAGAAAGAGAAAGTTTTCTCAAGAAGATGACACCACATTTCTCCTATCTTAGATTAGGTCACATCAATCTAAATAGGATCCAAAGACCTGCTAAGAATGGAGCGCTGGGTAATCTCACGCTTACTCATTCCGCCGTCTAATCTCGTGATAGAAGGTAAGATATGACTGCACCTTCAAAGAGGGTTATAGAGCAAAGAAATGTTAGAGTTAGTCCATTTCGACTGTGGACCGATGTCCACACAAGCTCGAGGGTAGGTATTTTGTCACATTCATGACGACACTAAGGTAGCGGATACGTATACCGCTCACCGCAAGTTCGAAAGCTTTGAGAAATTCAAAGAGTTTAAGGCGGAGTGGGACGAAGCTTGGTAAGAGTATCAAGTCATCAGGTCCGATCGCGTAGTAATACCTCGAACGAAGTTCATGGACTATCTAGTGAAGTATGGATTACCTCCAACAAGATTCACCGCACACCACAGAAAATGGTGTGTCGAGCCAAGAAATAGACTCTTTGGAAATGGTTAGATCAATGATGAGTTATGCAACATTGCATATTTCGCTCGGGTACGCTTAGAAACGGTGGCATACTTGCTAAATCTAATACCATCCAAGTCACTCGAAAGACCCATTTCGAGTTGTGGTTTGGGCGCAAGCCTGCCACATAAGGATATGCGCCATCAAAGACCGTCGTCGAACAAGAAGGCGACAAGTTGGCTAGATCCCACCATGCGTTTATCGATATCCTAGAGGAACGAAAGGTGGTTTATTCTATGTCCTAGGATCAAGGTCATTATTATCCCTAATGCCCGATTCTTAGAAGAGGATTATATGAAGAATCATAAGTCCAAAGTTGAAATCATTCTTCAAGAATTAGAAGATGATTGTATTCCACCGATTAGCTAAAGGTATGAGATATCGAGTCTAGGGAGGATCGACACGATACTTCAAGAAATTGAAGTGGGTCGAGTTCCACCGAGATACCGACCTGCAGTGGTACCTACCAAAGAAGTTGTGCAAGATGAGAACCACAAGCTTCGCACTCCACCGCTAGTGCCTGTAGAACCTCGTCAGAATGAGTGGTTGTTCGTCAACCCGAGCGATTTATGTTCGTGGGAGAATCTTCGGATTTAGTCCCGTGAAACGACAGTGCAAACGACCCATGGACATACAAGAGGCGATACATGACATTGATGCAAGATCAACACACCTTATGGACTTAGAAACGGAGTCCATAACTACTATGGATGTATGAAAAGACACCTCTACCGATGGCAAGGAAGTCATCGAAAGTGGATATACAAAGGAAAGAGATTCCGATGGAGAGGTTTCGCTTTTAAAGCCGTGCGTGGCTAAGGTACACTCATTGAGGGCATCGATTTCGACGAGACCTTTTCAGTAGCAATGCTCAAGTCCATCGTAATTCTTTCGCCATAGCACCACTTGAACCTAGAGGTTTGGCAAATGGAGTTAAACCGCTTAAACGGTTACCTTGAGGAAGGTAGAGACATCTATATGCAGAACCCGAAGGTTATGTGGTAAAGGGTGAAAAGCATCTAGTAGGAAGCTTAAGAAGTCCATTTAGGATCTAAGGCCTCCGATCATGGAACTTACGCTTGACGAGGTGGTAAAGTCCATGGATTTACCCTGCTTCTGAGAGTTGTGTGTATCGGTTAGATGTCAACGGTGATGTGGTATTTTGCACTTTATGTAGATGACATTCTTCTAGTCGGCAACAACGTGAAGTGCTATCGACGAAAGAGTCGGCTATCCGATCTGTTTCAAATGAAAGACTTAGGAGATGCAGCGACATTCTGGGATCAGGTTTACCGAGATCGCAAGAGGAAAATGTTGAGCTTATCTCAAGCGCCTTACATGATACCGTGATTACTGCTTTAGTACGCAGACCGCCAAGAAAGGATTGCTACCTTTCGCATGGCTGTTCCTTATCTAGGAGCGCACCATGACCGTGCAGATAGAGGAATGAGACAAGTTCCTACGCTCACCGTAGGAAGTCTCATGCACGCAATGCTATGTACGAGGCCCGATATCTCGTGCGCGGTAGGCATAGTAGCAGATATCGCCTAACCCGACAAGCTCATTGATCGCAAGAAGCATATACTCAAGACCGAAAAGGACTCGAGATTATCGATTTACCATGCAGATAGTCTAATGCCTGGGTTACTGCACTCGGATTTCCAAACCGACCGTGATGAGAAAAATTCTACCTCGTGCTATGTGTTTACCTTGGGAGGCTGGAGCCGATCCTGGCGAAAGCAACGATGCATGACTCTACCATGGAAGTCAACATGTAGCCGCCTTGAGGTCGCTAAGGAGGCAGATGGTTCAAGAACTACTCATGGATCTAGGCGTGCTACCCTGGTTTGCCCAAGAGTATCATAGTTTATCGTGATAACTTAGGTGCAGTGGCAAACTCGAGGAACCACGGACCCACAAGGCAACCAAACACATAGAGAGAAAGTACCATGTCATACGAGAAATCGTGAGAGGGAGGTGATTGAAAAGATTGATACGACGGATAACCTAGCGGATCCATTCACAAGCTCGCCAGAAAATGTCTACGACGGACACGCCGGAGGACTTGGATTGCACTTGATGGCACCCACTTAGAAAGAAACTTTGTATAAGTGGGAGAAGCAAAGTCATGGTTTTTTGTAATACTAGTAGTAGAGACACATTGTATACTAAAAGCGCTTAGTATAAGTGGGAGATTGTTGGATTTGTAATCGAAAGCGCTTTGGTTAAGCTTGTACAATGTTTCTGCCACTATTACAATCTCCTATCCAAATGAATACTTGATTGCATATATTTGTGTCCCCTTATCTCATATATAAGTTAGATCATACAGGTGTAGAAGATCACGTAAGTCCGATGATTGGTCAAGCTTAAGAGATATAAAAGTTTCCAACGAGACAACTTGAGGACGAGTTTGTATGAGCTCGTATAGATGAAGTGACTGACTTGGTTGCTTGTCATGCGGTACGCCTCGACGTATTAAAGGATCAAGGAGATGAGTTCTTCTATCCGACCGCCGTGAAGAACCAAGATCTCGTGACTTATTATGATCTAAACCTCGATAAGGTATTAGATGAGTATGAGTTGCTTACCATCACTTGACTTGTTACTGGGAGGGTTATATGTTCTAACCCAATATTCTCCGCATCTTGGGTGGCGGCTTGATATCATTCTAGTTATCAGATCGAGTCACGTATCCGCTAGGATGATGACGCCCCTTAAGGAGCTCAAATGTTTATTGTACTAAACCCCGCAGTTGAGTTAGCTCAAGTACAATAATAAGGTCAGTGGTACTACTTATGAATAAAGATATTAATTATTTTAAGCAATGTAATGCTATAAATAATTAACGGACGCTCGATATCTTAAATATGGGATTCGTAATGTCTAAGTGCAAGCCCGACTCAACTTCGGTAATAAAGGGTAAGTCAAGATTTATTCTCTAGTGGCATGAATAAATGTTTATAAATTAATTTATGTTACGGTAACATAAGATAATTAATTTATTTGAGGCCCATCTTTATTCCTCGATTTGATCCCCGGTGCCCATCCAGCCCGTAAGCCAGGCAAAATCGGCGCCCCTATGCTCTACAAGACAAGGATTTGTTTTCTTTATCCTATAAGGATATTATTATATTTATGGATATGCATAGATCCTTTCCATATAAGATTATGGTAATAATCCTTTCCATAAAGGTTTATGGTAATTTCCATAGGGATTATGGTAATTTCCATAAAGGATTATGGTATTTTATATGGGATTATGGTAATTTCCATATAGGATTATGGTAATTTATATGGGATTATGGTAATGCATTATAAATACGAGGTATGAGATTAAATCTAGTCAATGATTAATAATCATTGTTCAACCAAAAGTCTACTTTCAATCGACTCGCAATCGCATTTGAGGTGTTATAGTAGGAAAGCTAACCTAGTCGCCTCTCAGGAAAACTTAATCAGGCCTAATGTTCGTGTTTCAGAAAACGATTAAACTCTAACACTCTAATACCAACATGAGTTTTGAGACATACAGAATCAAACAAGAAACTTAAGCCGTGGTTTGTCAATCCCGAGCTAAACTAATTAGGCGATAGATCTAAACTAGGGTTGTCAAACCTAGATGATAAACTTCTAAACACAAAATCGTGAAACAAATCAAAAGCAATTAAATAAATTCTCCAAACAAGAAACGATAAGATTCAACGAAGAACGATTAATCATGAAATCCGAGTTCAACTCCACTTGCATAAAATTCAAATAATTAATCCCTAAAGCAAGAACCAATCAAGAAAAGGAATTAAACGTGTGATTAATCAATTCAAAACAAACGATCAAGAACAATGGAACAAATAACCGAGAAATTACTTTCAATCCAATCCGAAAATCACACCGATATTGCTGAAATCAGAATCAAATAACCGACGTGCTAGAATTCATAAAGAAATAAAGTACCAATGTGAATCAATGTCCGAATTGTAATAAATTGAAGAACAGCCCAGGGCGTGATGAAGAAGTAAAAATACGTAAAGTCGACTTGAAAATAACCTAAAATAAATATATAGGCAATCGAGCCGGGCTGAAATGAACGCGCTGAGGGCGAGGGAGGCGCGCGGGTGCGGGCGAGGCGCGCGGTGAAGCGCGATGAGCCGGCTTCAACTCAGCGCGAGTAAATTCTGAACGCTGCCGAGTGAACGGCCAGCGGGCGTGAGGCGGGCGGCGGGAGGCGGGCGTGCGCGGGACGCGAGCGCCGGGCGTAGGCGGTGAGCGGCACTGAGCGGTAATTTCGAGCGCGCTGTCCGCTGCGTGGGGCGCGGGCGCAGGGGCGCGGGCGCGCGATGGCGCGGGGCGTCCGCCGGTGCGGCGACGGGAGGTGCGCAACTTTGTCGTTCGCCCGTTCTACTGCTTGAACTCGACGGCGATCCGCCGCCTATGAACTCACAAAAGCTTTTCAATTATACATTATTTCGGTAGATTCAATTTATCCTATTTAATGCCGATTTTCTGCAAAACATTGAAACGAACCAAGTAAGTCCGAAACAATAAACAATAATCGAACTAACGGCATAAAAGTGGATAAACTAATGAAGACAACATGCAAAACAATACCAAGAATAAGCACAAATGACACCAAACAACTCCCCACACTTATTCATTTGCTTGTCCTCAAGCAAAGTCTATACAAGCAAGAATAGAAAAATAGCTCATGCAACTAAACTCTTAATCTAATAAATCAAACCTCTGCAATTCCCCATATGATGAGTACATAATCAAGGTTAATGTGAAACAAATCTAAGATTGTGAGAATGTCAACAAACAAGAAGATTATTTTTGCTCGCACCCAACTCTCCGTTGAGGCTAATTAACTAAAATGGTTACCTTTAGCAACAAGTTTCTTTTGAGAACACAAAGAAAGATAAACAAATTTTGGAACAATGTTCGAAAGCGTGAAGTCTCGATGAATTTGAGTCTCCTATCGTGGTTTCCATGCCCATTTCTCAATTTACAAGAAAGCGTAATCCCATCCTCCATTTATACAATCTCAACAAATTATTGAGTTTTCATTCTCCTTCTTTTCTTTCTTATTCACTTTTCTTTTTCTTTTTTTTTTTTTTTTTTTTTAAACAAGTATATAGGTAACCAAGCGTAACACTCCCCAACATTAGTGGACAAATCACATCAATAACCCCGATTTAAGATTTATTCACACAACCTCGCTCATTCACATGCACTTCAACGACGTAACATCACGATAAAAGAGAACACATCAAGGTTGACCAATACCACGAGTTCAGTGCATAAATTATAATCCTAACTTATTCGCAGTACAAAAACTGAGTAACATGATAAAATAAGCATAGATCCATGGTGTCAATCATGCACATACCCCGAGCACAACATATACAACATATCATCAACAACTCCCCACATGATGAGACACTTCCCGTGAGCTCAAAACATGAACAACAAAATAAGGCCAAAAGAGAACGAGACTTCCGATAACATGAGAGAAAAGGAGGTCATGGACATCGAGTTCCAAGGATAGTCCCGCAGCAAGCACCAAAAGACAAGGAAAACAAACACACCACAAAAGGAAAACAACGAACCACCAAAAGGACGAGAGCAAAAAGAAATAGAAATATATATATACTTCCAACAAGGAAGCTTCACCGCTGGTCCGGCGGGTGGGCGTGGTGGAGGCGGGGATAGGGACCAAAGGCCCCACTGGCTTGAAGGTCGCCAAGTCTGCCATGGGTGTCTAAACGCAGAAACAACTTGACGGAAATCCCCAAAAGCGCCGTGAAGATTGATCAAGGCGCTGAGTGGCGATTTTGAGCGCAAGACACCGATATACTCAAGACGGAACTCTTCGAAACCCGGTCAAGATGGTCGAACTCGTGAATTGTCGACCCATCCGCCGATACCTCTCAAAGTTCGATTCCGGAGGAGCTAAAGTCCCAAACGCTGCGGAAGTGGTCTCGAACGCCAAAGCCGGAATCAAAATGTGCCCTAAGGTCACGAAGGTCGCCGTGGACATGGGACGGGAAGCGGGCAGAGGTAACATGGGTGCGCTTATCCTTCTGTGGCCTCGATCATCGGAATCTTCATCCATGGGTAGCGTCCCACATTAGACCCGGATGGTGCTCTCGCAATGTGATATACTAACAAGACTGCCGGCTTCATAAGGAAGCAATGTTCTCGTCAAGTAATCAACCGAAATCACCGAAGTGATGGAAAATTCTCAATGACAGAGTTCTAATTAGGAGCAACATCTCTAGTCATACCCACAAAGAATTTGGAAGTATAAAGGGTATTGGCTCAGAGGAGCTTGGCCTTACGTGCCGCCTCATATACTCAACTCGCCGCCATAAAAACGTGATGCACAAACCTTCTTATTATTACAAAGACACCACAAGAAGAAAAGCTCTATAGCACTCACTTTATTGGCTTGCTCTTTCCCTATTAGGTTGTATTCTAGGAACTTATGAGCGATAAACAAAGCAGGTCTCGAATAAAGGCACTAGAGTGCCACATGACCAATTGTCAAAACCAGTTAAAATTTTCCATGTCTCACCATGGAAATCCTTTGGTACATCGAAAACCGCTAGTATGAAAACCCAAACCTCACCAGAACCTTAGGTGTAATGGCAAATCTAGTCTCCCCAACCGACGTAACACGACTTAGAATCTTCACCGATTTGAGTGACACACAAAATTTCAAGCAAAATCTTAAAACCATCTTGGTTCCCTAGTTGCCAAACCAAGCACTCACAATTTCAAATATCTTTAAATGATCCATCAACACCCAATGAAGCTAAAATATTCCAATCAAACGAACGGGTGATCAAATCTTTCGAACAATAACGAAAAAGATACCTTCTGGGGTGAATAAATCGCGGGGGATCAGAGTTCGCCTAGATCTTCGGTTGTTCACCCGATCCCAAGCACCTTCATCGCTCTGCTCGCTTTGCCAAAGAGGCGAGAGGTTTTTGTGCAACCATGCTTCGTAAATGTCCCAAGGAGTCTGAGCTAGGAGAACAGCCGGGTGTGCAGTGGGCTGTGCACGAGAGGCTCGGCGCGAAGCGAAACGCCGCACGCTTTCGATGGGGCGCGGTGAGGCACGGAGAGGGCGCGCGCGGAAGAAGCGGATAGTCACCGGTGGGCTGGCGCCGAATGCGACGGCCGAGGTGGCGAGGGCGGGGCGCGGTGAACGGGCGGCGCACCGGGCAAGGCGGGTGAACGGCGAAGGCACGCGGCGGCGCTTCGCAGCGAACGCCGGCCGAGGAGCGCCGGTCGCGAGAGCGCGCGATAGCGGTGAGCGGCGGGACGGGCGAACGCCGCTCTAGCGAACGCTGGCTGAGCGGGCGCTGAACGCGGCGAGCGGGCGCATCGTGAGGAACGCCGATCGTGGAACGCTCAGCGAGCGCGCGAGATCGCGAGGATAGGCGCGCACGCCGTGGAGTGCAGAGAACAGCGCCAATAACCGGTGCCGGCGGCACGTGGGGCGACGCTGCCTGCGACGGCGAGGCAACGGAGCGCGCGCCAAGTTTGTGTTTTTGAACGAATAGGCTTGGTGCCTTAATATAGTCCGCCGCAATGGCGCCGGCTCGGAAGAAGCACGCGGTTCACAACGAGCACGTCAGAATGGCTCTTCTCTTTTTTTTTTTTTTTTATAACGCGAGCGCGGTTCTTATCGAACGCCGACTAGAGGGCCTCTTCAGGAGTTGACGTTGGTTTGAGCGCCACCGCAATTCATTCATCCTCATTTATGAACGGCTCACACCGAAGCCGCCGAGAAAAGCTAACGACTAAATTTTGAACGCCGGTTCATTATGAGCCACCGAGAATGAGTTCAGATTCTTCGAACGCCGGTTCGATTGAGCGCCAGTGATTAGTCGATTCCTTCCGAAGCGTTGTGAAGCGCCGTGATTGCTTCAGATTCCATCTCAACGCGGTTCGATTGAGCCAGCCTTAATGGCTTTTGAACTCAACCTGGACAACTTCGAACGCCAACTTTGAAAGGCCCATGTACATCTTTTAAACGCCGTAGTCTCAACTATAATAGCCGAATGCATGAGAAAGATCGTGATAACAAAACCGATAAATCAGCGAAAAGAAAAGAAAAAACAAAAAATGGGTAAACCCACGTAGTTCCGCTTAACGCGGAGCCCCACAATCCGTCAAAGATACTGGGACCGACGAGCAAAACGCTTCCACTTCTTTTCGACTCCTCACGCCAGTACGGTTGACTCACGACGCTCACACTAATGATTTGTTGGAGTTGGGATGCAAGCACATCGCCTCAAGGAAACACTGCTCCAAGATGTAAGACCACTCCACCCGACTTGAGCTTCGGGATATGCTTCAAACGACCAGAAAGAAGACCTTCATTCCGACTTTAAGTCCTTGTTAACTTTCACGATCCAAGATCCTTTCACTTTCCCTTATAGAAATTTGATTCATACCCCGATAAAACATTCTACTGCGGATCAACAAGATCTATGGAAACGTGATAATCAATGCATTTAACGGGGATATCACACTATCATGTGTAGAAGACACAGATTCACCAAGTACGCCATTTTCAATGTGCCATTCTTAACATCAATAAACATGTTGGTTGTGGCCATGAATGGCCTCCCCAACAAAAGTGAGTGTTCTACCCCATCTTCACTAACATCCCCATATCCAACACGACAAAATCGACGGAACAATCAACCCACCCATCTTAACTAATACATCCTCGACAATACCCTTAGGGTATCTCACGGACCTATCGCAATTGTAGACAATCTAGTGGGTTTAAGTTCACTTAATCCTAATCGCTGAACATAGAATAGGGCATAAGATTAATCCCAACCCCAAATCTAGCATGCCGTAAATTTCTTCCGCTACCCAAAGCAATCTTAATAACAAACTACCGATCCCGAGTTTGGGAGCGATTGGATCGGAGGACGGAATTAGCGCCTTGAGATCATCACCTTCTCATTTCTCCAAATCTTCTTCTTCAGCTAGTCTTTGAAGAACTGACGTAGCGGCACATTTTTGATGATGTCCGTAAGAGGCAAATTTACATTCACCTGGACAGAGCTCATAGATCTCATAATGCCGATCTGCTTCTCGCTCTTCAACCCGTGTAAGGGTATCGAGGGGTATAAGGGTTTGCCGACTTATGCGCCTCGAACCCAATCTCTTTCTTATTTCGAACCTCCGTGATTGCAGATGCTTGCTTGATGACTCTCCCACTTTATTTGGAAAATTCGATCACCTTAGAATGCTGATCGCACGAGCGATGAGGCCGGCTCGGAGCTTCCCCGCTCCTGTCGCAAGAGCTCATTCAGGTATAGCAAGTCGTCCCATTTATGCCTCTAAACGCTTGTTTGGAGTCTTGAGCATCCAATCGAGAGCATCCATCCTTGGGTGATCATATCCTCAAAGCCATCCTTCGAGGGGGCGCGGGTGCCACGATATTGTCGTCACCGAGGGAACCGCCGCTGAATAATGTCTTTTCATAAACGCCTGCTGTGGAGGTTTTGATATGACGATTCTCGTTCGAACTCGCCTTGATGTTGGTTCCTCCATCCCCGTGAATTGAATTGTTTACTAGGCTCAAACGCTGCTTAGGTTGAAATCCTTACATAGCATATGCTGCTTCCTCTGAGTTATGATCTCCCATCCTAGGGCACGATCAACATTGTGCCCATGTTCATTGCGATTCCACAGGTTCCCTTAATTCCTTGTGTAGCTGGTCCGGGCTTTAACTTGAGTTCTGACCTCCCTCATAAGCTCAACCACTTGCTTATTCATGTCGGAAGGGGTGACGATGTGCTTGGTTCTTCCACCGATCGGACTTCGCGTGAAGTAGCAGCCATGGCTTCAAAAATTTCAACGATATCCAATGCCGTCTAGCACAATGTCTCCACCGCAGATTGTCCACCATGTACGAAAACTCGCGGTCAATCCATCATAGAAGAATTGATAAAGAATCTCTTCCGGCAAGGCATGGTGAGGCATTTCTGCAATAAATCCTCGAACCGCTCCCAAGCTTCATGGAACGGCTCGTCGACGCTCGATTGAAAGTCATGATTTGAGACCTCAACTCGACTTTCTTGTTTGGGTATTCGTCATGAACTTGTCTACCACCGCTCCAGCTCGCAGAGAGGCAGGAGAGCGAACCAAGACTTTGCTCTATCTTTCGTGGTGTACGGAAACACCGATCTTCAATCGATCTTCATTTAGTCCTCCCAGAAGGAAGCAAAACCGAGCAAAACTCTTTATAAAGCCAAAGCATCCTCACTAGCAAGCCCATGGAAAATAGGCATGAGTGAGAAATGGTTCGTTTCAACTGTATCTCGGCTGCCGGTCCAAGAACAATTGGACGAGCGCCCCAATCACGCCTATAAAAATCACGCAGAGCACGTGCATTCTCACCCATCTCTCTCAACGGGAGTATCTTCAACAATTGGTGATCGTGATAAACGCTCGATGCTCACCACCTCGTGGTACAAACTCCTCCAGCTCAAAAGCGACCTTTTAGTTCTTCGAGTGTGGTCCAACGGGTAGCAAGCGGTCTATTTAGATGCTGCGACCTAGCATACAAAACACTCAAACAAGAAAAGATCACACGAATCGGAGAATAACAAAATAAAAACAAAAGAAACACGGAAAACAAATCAACACAAACAATACGCTTAAAGTTTTCCCGCAACGGCGCCAAAATTTGTTCAACCAAAAGTATACTTTCAATTGACTGCAATCGCATTTATGTTATAGTAGGAAAGCTAACCTAGTCGCCTCTCGAGGAAAACTTATCAGGCCTAATGTTCGTTGCTCACGTAAAACGCATTAAACCTAACACTCTAATACCAACATGAGTTTTTGAGACATACAGAAATCAAATACGAGAATCAACAAAGAAACTTAAGCCGTGGTTTGTCAATCCCGAGCTAAACTAATTAGGCGATAGATCAAACTAGGGTTGTCAAACCCTAGATGATAAACTACTAAACACGTAATGAAACAAATCAAAAGCAATTAAATAAATTCTCCAAACAAGAAACGATAAGATTCAACGAAGAACGATTAATCATGAAACCGAGTTCAACTCCACTTGCATAAAATTCAAATAATTAATCCAAAAGCAAGAACCAATCAAGAAGCAGAATTAAACGAGTAGATTAATCAATTAGTAAACAAACGATCAAGAACAATGGAACAAATAACCGAGAAATTATCAATCCAATCCAAAATACACCGATATTGCTAGAAATCCAGAATCAAATAATCGACGCGTTAGAATTCATAAAGAAATAAAGTACCAATGTGAATCAATGTCTCAATTGTAAAAATTGAAGAACAGCTCACAGCGATGGCAATGAAAAATAGAAAAATACGAAGTATCGACTTTGGAAAATTACCTAAAATAGGCTATATAGGAAGGCAACGAGCGCCGGTTGAAATGAAGCGCGAGGCAAAGGCGCGCGCGGGGGCGAGGTGGGCGAGGCGACGGGCGAGGCAGGAGCCAGCGATGCTCAATCCGAAGGCGCGAGGTAATTCGAATGCACGCCGAGTGAACCGCGTCAGCGCTGCGTGGCGCGGCTGGCGGGCGCGGCGCCGCGATGGCGGGGCGCTGAGCGCTGGCAAGCGTGAGCGTCGCGAGGTATTCGAGGCCGGGCGAGCGCTGGCCGGGATGCCGGGCGGCGGAGCGTGCGGGCGCGCGGTGATGGCGCTGCGCCCGTGCGGCGACGGGAGTGGCGCAACTTTGTCGCTTCGCTCGTTCTACTGCAACTCGACGGCGATCCGCGCTTTATGAACTCTCAAAAGTCTCTTCAATTATACATTATTCGTAGATTCAATTTATCCTATTTAATGCCGATTTTCTGCAAAACATTGAACGAACCAAGTAAGTCCGAAACAATAAACAATAATCGAACTAACGGCATAAAAGGATAAACTAATGAAGACAACATGCAAAACAATACCAAGAATAAGCACAAAATGACACCAAACAACTCCCCACACTTATTCATTTGCTTGTCCTCAAACAATCATCATCATTATTTTCAAGAATTTGAGGGTTCATCATTTGAGAGATTTTCGAAAATTCTTGAGAGCTTGAGGGGATTTTCAAGCATTCTCCATAGATCATCCTCACCGACGCTGGAGATGGGCAACCGGATACACCCGTAGTCAAAGCACCGAGTCTCGATCCATTCCGCCGACAGATTCAGGTAAACACTAAAAACGCCAACGTGTTGCAATTAATTATATAGGTGCATGCTAGGTATATAATCAATGTATGGTGAATTAAACATCAAGATGATCCTGAGAGATTAAAATCGATTTCCATCAATTGGTATTAGAGCCGTGTTCGATTCGCTCGTGGATTAATTCACGCTTGATTATTCGCGCTAATTAATTGTTAGATCTATCGCTCATCGTGGCTCGCTTATTTTTGTCGGATTTGTTTTTCACCGAGAAAATTCGTGATTAGATTAGATTTTTTCCGAAATCTTATCCGAAAAGTAAAACGAAGACAAAACAAAGATCGAGACGACGGAAAACGGTCGCACGGCGCGGGCGATGGCACGCAAGGCGCACGGCGCGCATGACGCCGCCGCGTGACGGCCGAGCCCATCCGCCCACCAACTCGCTGACGATCCGTCCGCGCCTCGCACGCAGGTCTGCTGACCGTCCGGTCGCTCGCACGCGGTGCCCGTTGAAGATTATAAAGATCCATTTGCAATCCTATGTAATAGATTAGGGCAAAAGTGCGATTCCAGAGGGCCACGATGAACGCTTTATTTTATTTTTATCGCTCATCGCATGTCGTGGATGTTTAAATTATGCAAGAGTATGCTATGTATGTTTAAATTACGTTGACAAACCTTTGTGTTTCGAATAGCGCATAGTAAGCATGCTAGGTTTATCGCTTTCATGCATATTTTAGAAATGCAGCATGTTTTACATGTCGAGATCTATAGAAAAGCATGCCAGATTACGTGATCGCATGGACAAACCTTTAACAAAAAGACCGAGCAAGCAAACCGACAAATTATTTTTTTAAATTAAATGTCAAGACTCCACTTTTTGATCTCTAAACAAAGTGATACGACCGTGAGTAAACGCCACACGCGCCTTGCTCTGCATCGCTTATCATAAGTTTGTTAGATGAGATTTCTAAAAAAATATTTTAAATCTATGAGAAAGGAGTTTCATGTAAACGCCACACGTGGCTTCGATGTGCGATTTTCATAAGTCTCTAGAGATAGATATAAATGAGATAACAAAAGAATTTGAATCATGGTCCTAGTGAGTATGCTAATTCTAAGAATTGCTCGCTATTAAAATGTGGTCATTGCTTAGACATCACCTCAAGTACAACTTCCCACAAGTCCCTTCTGTGATAGTGATGTGGTCTAGTAAGGTCCAATCGTTAATTTATTTGCCATAAGGATAAGTTGACTGATTGAAATTAACACTAAAAGGTATATTTTAGTCCGTCAGGGTTCAGTAACGCCCACGCGCGGGCTTGCATGTGGATTCCTTATGAGGTTTACATTATTGTTTATCAAAAGGTTACAATATTATTGTTACGAATTATGTGCATCGTATGCTTATGTGTTTACATTATCGCTTTATATGTCTCTTACACGATTATCAATATGCTCCACAAAACTGCTATCCGTCTAAATTTTATCGAGTGGAAACGAAACATGGAATATGTTCTTATCGCAAGAACACATGTTTGTTCTCACCACTCCTAAACCCGATGCCCCATCGACGATCGACTAATGAGCGAGAGTCAGCGACTTTGGAATAAGTCAACAATATGGCTAAATGTTATATGATAACTACTATGTCCAAAGGCTTGCGTAGCATCGACGATGGTAGACGATCGATATTTGGTCAAGTCTCGAGTAAGTTTGGGCGTGATCGACATCCGCTCCACACAATGAGAGAAATCTGTAAGATGGAAAGGGAAGTTCGTCCATGAACATGTCTCCCACACGACTCATCTCATGGATAGCCTTGATCGCTGGGAGGAGGTATCGGCCAAGGTCGGTATCATCCTCAATATAACGCCCAAGTCTTTTGAGAACTGGCAATGCGATCATGAGCAAGACCGAGTATACACTTACGCTTGCTCAATGATCTCAGGTCGGAAGGAGTTAGGGCAACGGAGCACATGCTCTTGCTAGCACATCTAGGGCCCAAATTGTCCGCTGCAAAATGGAAAAGAAAAGGGCACCAAAGGTGTAGAGGCGGAAATAGTGGAGTAATGGGAGCAAGAACACGGCGCCACGGAGGTCAAGAAGAGAAGCGAGGCAAGTGCTTCAAGCGGTAAGATTGGGCATAGGTAGGCGCCCATGCTCAAGGCTCAAGTACGCTGCTTGCTTTAGTAACGAAACATGTTTAGCAACTTGTTCTACCCATTCTGGGTAGTAGACACGAGTGCGATCGATCTGTTTGTTACACCTGCGTGGGTTCTCGCAGACAAGGAGCGAGTAATGGCAGATAACGATCTCCATGGGCAACGCGTGAAAGTCAGGCCGTTGGGCCGAGATGTTACTTTATGTTTTGAGAGAACAGCTTTAGTTTTAAAAGACATTTTATGCCGGATTTTCTATGAACCTTGCTGTTCAAACTATTTACTCATGGATATTCGTTATTTTTATAGTGGTGTTTCTATCATAAGAAATGACGGTTATCTGTTGCACTTTATATAATTCGCTTTATACTATTTCGCAAAACATAATACCTATAACTATGTCAGCATCTTCTTCAAACCCAGAAAGAAAGTTTTCTCGAAGATGACACCACATTTCTCCGGCATCTTAGATTAGGTCACATCAATCTAAATAGGATCCAAAGACCGCTAAGAATGGAGCGTGGGTAATCTCACGACTACTCCATTCCCGCTGCGAATCTCGATAGAAGGTAAGATGTTCGACCGCACTTCAAAGCGGGTTATAGAGCCAAAGAAATGTTAGAGTTAGTCCATTCGACCATGGACCGATGTCCACAAGCTCGGAGGCAGGTATTTTGTCACTTTATGGAACTAGGTACGGATACGATACCGCTCACCGCAAGTCCGAATGCTTTGAGAAATTCAAAGAGTTTAAGGCGGAAGTGGACAAGCTTGGTAAGAGTATCAAGTCACCGTAAAAATTATATCGCTTTATCTGGATAAGAAGAGCTCAACCACCGCCGAACAAAATTATCTTTCTCGTGGCGATACCTCAAGAACGAAGTTCATGGACTATCTAGTGAAGTATGGGATTATCTCCAACAGATTTCACCGCACACCACAAGAAAATGGTGTCGAAGAATAGGACTCTTTGGAAATGGTTAGATCAATGACGAGTTATGCAACATCGCATATTTCGCTCGGGGTATGCATTAGAACGATGGCATACTTGCTAAATCTAGTACCATCCAAGTCACTAAAAGACCCTTCGAGTTGTGGTTTGGACGTAGCCCGCTTTGCCACATAAGATATTGGGCTCAAAGACACGTCGAAGCAAGCTCGACAAGTTGGAGGCTAGATCCGACGCAAGGCTTTGATATCCTAGAGAAACGAAGGTGGTTTATTCTATAGTCCTAAGGATCGAAGGTCATTATTATCACTAATGCCCGATTCTTAAGAGGATTATACGAAGAATCATAAGTCCAAAGTTGAAATCATTCTTCAAGAATTAGAAGATGATCGTATTCTCACCGACAGCCAAAGGCACGAGATGCGAGTCTAGGGGAGGGATCGACACCGATACTTCAAGAAATGCTCGGGTCGAGTTCCACCGAGATACCGACGCATAAGATTTGTTGAATCCGTCCGCGTTCGCACGCGAGGTCTGCCAAGTTTAATTGTACTTTGTAAATCTATGTAATAGATTAGATTTAAATGTGCAGATTCATTTATCGTCGCCATGAACGCTTTATTTTATTTTTATCGCTCATATGCATGTCGTGGATGTTTAAATTACAGCAGTAAGTTATATATATTTATATTACGCTGACAAACCTTTAGTGTTTTACGAATCGATGCGCATAGTAAGCATGCTAGGTTTTTCGCTTATCACATATTTTAGAATTTCAGCGAGCATGTTTTACATGTTGAGTTCTATAGAAAAGCATGCCAGATTACGTGATCTGCACGGACAAACCTTTGAATAAAAGACTAAGCAACCCGACAAATTAATTTTTCAAATTAAATGTCAAGACTCCACTTTTTGATCTCTAAACAAAGCCGACGACCGCGAGTAAACGCCCACACGCCGGGTTCGCTCGCACTGCTTATCATAAGTTTGTTAGACGAGATTTCAAATAAAATATTTTAAATCTATCGGAGAAGGGAGTTTCATGTGTAATGTCCACACGCTGCGGCTTCGTATGTGCGATTTCATAAGTTCTCTCAGAGATAGATATAAAAGAGATAACAAAAGAATTCAATTGTGTTGTATGGTCCGAGTGAGTATGCCAATTTAAGAATTCATTTTCCGTTAAAATTGTGGTCAATGCTTGACATCACCTCAGTACAACTTCCCGCCAAGTCCCTTCATGAGTAGTGACGTGGTTCAGTAAGGCCAATCATTAATTTCATTTGTCATAAGGATAAGTCGATATGATTGAAATTAAACGACTAAAAGTTATATTTTAGTCTTGTCGAGGGTTCATGTAAACGCCCACACGCGGGCTTGCATGTGATTCCTACATTGAGGTTTCAATTATTGTTTTATCAAAAGGTTACAATATTATTGTTACTTAATTATTTGCGATCGTGATGTTTATGTGTTTACATTATCGCTTCGTATATGTCTCTTACCGATTATCAATATGCTCGCACAAAACTGCTATCCGTCCAAATTTTATCGAGTGGAAACGAAACATGGAATATGTTCTTATCAAGAACACATGTTTGTTCTCACTACTCCTAAACCCGACGCCCTCATCGACGATCGACTAACGAGCAATGAGAGTCAAGGCATTTCGAATAAGTCAAACATGGCTAAATGCTATATGATGACTACGATGTCCAAAGGCTTGTAGTCGCAGATCGGGCCGATGGTAGACGCGATCGATATTTGGTCATGTCTCGAGTAAGTTTGGGCAATGGATCGACAAATCGCCACACAATGAGAGAAATTCATGGCAGTAAGATGGAAGAAGGAAGTTCGGTCCATGAACATGTCTCCACATGACTCATCTCATGGATAGTCTTGATCAGTTGGGAGGAGGTATTGACCAGCCAAGGTCGATATCATCCTCAAGACATCGCCAAGTCTTTCGAGAACTCACAGAATGCGATCATGAGCAAGACCGAGTTTACACTTAGTCATTGCTTAATGATCTCGTGGCATGAAGGAGCAGAGGGAAAGGAGCACATGCCTTGCTAGCACATCTAAGGGTCCAAAATTTTCGCTAAAATGAAAATAGAAAGGGCACCAAAGGTGGCAGAGGCAAGGAAAATAGTGGGAGAATTTGAGCAAGAACATGGCTGCCACATTTGAGGCATGAAGAAGCTAAAAGAAGGGCAAGTGCTTCAAGTGCGCAAGACTGGCATTGAAGGCCAAGTGCCCTATGCTCAAGGCTCAAGGTATCCGCTGTCTTTAGTAACGAAACATGTTTAGCGACTTGTTCTACCCATTCTCGGTAGTAGATACGAATCGATCATGTTTGTTACACCTGCGTGGGTTCCCGCGACAAGGGAGTCGCTTGATGGCGAGATAACGATTCCATGGGCAACGCGCCAAAGTCGAGGCCGCTGCAGCTTGGAGATGTTACTTATGTTTTGAGAAACAGCCAGTTTTAAAAGACGCTTTATATGTGCCGGATTTTCATGAACCTTGTTTCTGCTTTCAAATTATTTACTCATGGATATTCTCGTTATTTTGATAGTGGTGTTTCTATCATAAGAAATGACGGTTATCTGAGTTGCACGCTATATAATTCGCTTTATACTATTTCGCCAAACATAATACCTATAACTATGTCAGATCTTCATCAAACCCTAAAAGAGAAAGTTTTCTTCAGAAGATGACACTACTTTTCTCCTCGCATCTTAGATTAGGTCACATCAATCTAAATAGGATCCAAAGACCGCAAGAATGGAGCTGCAGTAATCTCACGGTTACATTCTGCTCCCGCCCCATGAATCCTGTATGAAGGTAAGATGTCAACCGCATCTTCAAAGCTAAGGGTTATAGAGCCAAAGAAATTTTAAAGCTAGTCCATTTCGATTGTGGGACCAATGTCCACACAAGCTCGTGAGGGTACGAGTATTTTGTCACTTTCATCGACGACACTAAGGTACGGATACATATACCGCTTCACCGCAAGTCTTAATGTTTTGAGAAATTCAAAGAGTTCAAGGAAGTGGAGACGGCTTGGTAAGAGTATCAAGTCATCAGATTCCCGATCGCGGTGGCGCATACCTCAAGAACGAAGTTTATGGACTATCTAGTGAAGTGTGGGATTACATCCCAAACAAGACTTCACCGGGCACACCACAAAGAAATTGTGTGTCGAGCGTAAGAAATACAGACTCTTTTGGAAATGGTTAGATCAATGACGAGTTATGCAACATCGTTTATTTCGCTCTGGGTATGCCTTAGAAACAATGCATACTTGCCGAATCTAGTACCATCCAAGTCACCGAAAAGACCCTTCGAGTTGTGGTTTGGGCGCAAGCTCAGTTTAAGCCACATAAAGATATTAAGGGCCCAACACACGTGTCGAACAAGAAGGCCGATGTCGGAGGTTAGATCCGACGCAAGTTTTTTATCGCATCCTAGAGGAACGAAAGGTGGTTTATTCTATAGTCCTATGATCAAGGTCACATTAGCACTAATGCCCGATTCTTAGAAGAGGATTATATGAAAAATCATAACCAAAGTTGAAATCATTCTTCAAGAATTAGAAGATGATCGATTCCACCACCGAATAGCCAGGCACGAGATGTCGAGTCTAGTGGAGGATCGACACCAGATACTTCAAGAAATTGAAGCGGTCGAGTTCCACCGAGATACCGACCGCATAAGTGGTTCCTACACAAAGAAGTTGTGCAAGTTGCAGAACCACAAGTTTCGCGCACCCACCGCCGCTATCAGGCTCAGAACCTCGTCAGAAGTGGGAGGGTTGTTCGCCAACCCGAGCGATTTATGTTCGTGGGTGAATCTTCGATTTAGTCCCGTGAGACGAACATGCAATAATCGACCCATGGACATGGCATATGAGACATACAAGATATTGATGCAAGATCATGGCACACCGCTATGACTTAGAAACGAGTCCATAACGCCATGGATGTATATGAAAAGACACTCTACCGTGATGGCAAGGAAGCTATAGTAGTAAGTGGATATACAAGAGGAAGAGATTCCATGGATAGGTTTCGCTTTCAAAGCCGTGCTTGTGGCTTAAAGGGTACACTCGATTGAGGGCATCGATTTCGAGAGACCTTTCACCGTAGCAATGCTCAAGTCCATCGTAATTTTCAGCCATAGCAGCCCACTGAACCCAGAGGTTTGGCAACGGATGTTAAAACCGCTTAAACGTTTACCTTGAGGAAGGTAGAGACATTTATATGCAGAATATGAAGGTTATGTGGTAAAGGGTGAAGAACATCTAGTATGGAAGCTAAGTCCATTTATGGACTTAAGGTGCCTCCCGATCATGGAACTTACGCTGACGAGGTAGTAAAGTCCTATGGATTTACCCGCCGCCTAGCGAGTTGTGTGTACTGTTAGACGTCAACGATGGGTATTTCACTTTATGTAGATGACATCCTTCTAGTCGGCAACAACGTGAAGTCATATCGACGCAAAGAGTTGGCTATCCGATCGCTTCAAATGAAAGACTTAGGAGATGCAGCACATTCTCGGGATCAAGGTTCACCGAGATCGCAAGAAGAAAATGTCGAGCTATCTCAAAGCGCCCACATCGATACGTGGATTACCGCTTAGTATGCACCGCCAAGAAAGGATTGCTACCTTCTACATGGCGCCCTTGTTCAAGACGCAGCCACCCATGACCGCAGTGAGAGAGAGGAAATGAGACAAGTTCCTTACGCTCCGCAGAGGATGTCCCATGCACGCAATGCTATGCACGAGGCCTCGATATCCGCTATGTCGTAGGCATAGTAGCTAGATATCGCCCAACCTCGACAAGCTCATCGATCGCAAGAAGCATATACCAAGTACCGAAAAGGACTCGAGATTACAGGCTAGTTTACCATGCATAGTCTAATGCCTAGGTTATACTGCACTCGGATTTCCAAGCCGACCGTGATGAGAAAAAGTCAACCTCGGCCATGTGTTTACCTGGGAGTGGAGCCGTGATCCTCATGGAGTGCAAAGCAAACATGCATTGCGGACTCTACCATGAAGCCGAATATGTAGCCGCCTCGAGGCTTCTAGGAGGTCAGATGAGTTCAAGAACCACCATGGATCTAGATGTGGTACCGGTTTCCCAAGAGTATCATAGTTTCATCGTGATAACTCGTGCAGTGGCAAACTCGAAGGAACCACTGACCCACAAGGCGCACTCAAACACAGAGAGAAAGTACATGTCATACGAGAAATCGTTAGACGAGGCGACGGTTGATTGAAAAGATTGACACGACGGAAAATCTAGCTGATCCATTCACAAGAGCTCGCCGAAAAAGTCTACGATGGACACGCTAGAGGACTCGATTGCGTTGATGGCACCCACTTAGAAAGGAAACTTTGTATAAGTGGGAGAAGCAAAGTGATGGTTGTTTGTAATAGCTAGTAGAGACACACATTGTATACTAAAAGTTTGCTTTAGTATGTTGGAGATTGTCGATTTGTACCGAAAGCGCTTTGTCGAGCTTGATACAATGTTTCTCGTTACCACTATTACAATCTCCTATCTGAATTGAATACTGATTGCATATATCTCGTGTCCCACTCATATATAAGTTAGATCATACAGGTGTAGAAGATCACGTAAGTCCGTATGATCGGTCGTTTAACGAGATATAAAAGTTTCATACCGAGACAACTTAAGGACAAGTTGTCGGTTTAGCCGCAGATAGATAAGAAGTGACTTGACTTAGTTGCTTGTTCATGCCGGTAACGCCTCGACGTATCAGGATCACAAGGAGATGTGTTCTTCTTTCCGACCGCCGTGAAGAACCAAGATCTCGGTGACTTACGATGATCTAAACCTCGATAAGGTATTAGGTGAGTATGAAGCTGTCACCATCACTGACTTGTTATAAGTGAGGGTTATATGCCCCAACCCAAGATTCTCCGTGATCTCGGGGGTGGTAGTGCTTGATGTCACGCTAGTTATCTCAGACGAGTCACCGTGATCCGCTAAGACGATGACGCCCCTTAATGAGCTCAAAGGTTTATTGTACTAAACCCCGCAGTTGAGTTAGCTCAAGCACAATAATAAGGTCGAGTGGTACTACTTAAGGAAATGAAGTTATTAATCGCTTTAAGCAAATGAATGCTATAAATAATTAATGGACGCTCGATATCTTAAATATGGGATTCAGAATGTTCAAGTGCAAGCCCGACTCAACTTCGTAATAAAGGTAAGTCAAGATTTATTCTCTAGTGGCATGAATAAATGTTTATAAATTAATTTATGTTCTAGTCGAACATAAGATAATTAATTTATTTGAGGCCCATCTTTATTCCTCGTGATTGATCCTCGGCTCGCCCATCCAGTTCGTAGCAAGAGGAAAATCGGCGCCCATGATGCTCCTTTGGCAAGATTTTATTCTCTTTATCCCACAAGGATATTATTATATTTATGGTATATGCATAAACCTTTCCATATAAGATTATGGTAATAACTCGAGAGTATGGAAATAACCCGTGATTATGGTATTTTTCCATAGATTATGGTAATTTCCATATAGGATTATGGTAATTTTCATATGGGATTAAGGTAGTGCATTATAAATATAAGGTATGAGATAAAGTCTAGGTTAATGCTCATTATCGACCACAAGATTTTCATCCCCTCGAGAGAAAAGAGTGATTTTCAAAATAATGAAGAGAGCAAAGGGTGATTTTCCCAAGCATTCTCCATAGATCGCCTCACCGACGCTGAGATTGGGCATCCGGATACACCCGTAAGGTCAAAGCACGAGTCTCGACTGCTCGATCCGCTCTTCCCGCTCGATCCACCGACAGATCCAAAGGTAAACACGAGAAAACCCTACGTGTTGCAATTAATTATAGACGCATGCTAGAATATAATCAATGTATGGTGAATTAAATATCCAAGATAGATCCTCGGCGAGGGCTTAACATATGTTTTCCTACACTTATCGCCGAAGAACACATGTTTGTTCTCACTACCCCAAACCCGATACTCCTTATCGACGATCGACTAATGAGCAATGAGTATCATGCACTTTAGCATAAGTCAAACAATATGGCCAAGTGCTATATGATGACCATAATGTCCAAAGGCTTGCACCGCAAAGATCACGATGGTAGACGCGATTGAAATATGGTCAAGTCTCGAGAGTAAGTTTGGGCAATGGATCGATAGTCCGCCCACACAATGAGAAAATCAAGGTAAGATGGAAGAAGAAAGTTCGGTCCATGAACATGTCTCCCACATGACTCATCTCATGGATAGTCTTGATCACCGGGAGGAGGTATTGACGGCGGCCAAGTTCGATATCATCCTCAACACACCGCCAAGTCTTTTGAGAATTTTCATGAACGCGATCATGAGCAAGACCCAGTATACACTTAGTCACTTGCTTAATGATCTCGTGGCCGCGAAGGAGTCATGGGAAAAGGAGCACATGCCCTGCTAGCACATCTAGGGGCCCAAATTTTCCGCTGAAAATGGAAGAAGAAAAGGCACCAAAGGTGGTAGAGGCAAAAGAAACAAAGGGAGTAGTGGGAGAAAGAACATGTTCCGCCAACGAGGCTCAAAAGCCAAATGAGAGGGCAAGTGCTTCAAGTGCGGCAAGACTGGGCATTGGAAGGCTAAGTGCCCCAAGCTCAAGGCTCATGGTACGCCATTTGCTTTAGTAACAAAAACATGTTTAGCGACTTGTTCTACTCATTCATGGGTACTAGATACGGGTGCGATTGATCATGTTTGTTACACCTGCGTGGGTTCCTCATGACAAGGAGTCAAGATGATGGCTAAATAACGATCTCCATGGGCAACGCGGTAAAAGTCGAGGCCTTTGCAGTCGGAGATGTTACTTTATGTTTTGATAGAACAACATTAGTTTTAATAGACATTTTATATGAGCCGGAGTTTCGGCGAAACCTTGTTTCAGTTTCGAAACTATTTATTCATGGATATTCAGTTGTTTTTGATAATGGTGTTTCTATCATAAGAAATGACGGTTATCTGTAGGCACTTTTATATTTCGCTTATACTATTTCGCCAAACATAATACCTTTAATTATGTCAGATCTACATCAAACCTTAAAAAGAGAAAGTTTCTTCACAAGATGACACCATTTTTCTCTCGGGTATCTTAGATTAGGTCACATCAATCTAAATATGATCCAAAGACCGCTAAGAATGGAGCTGGGTGATCTCACGCTTACTCCATTCCCATCTGCGAACCTGTGATGAAGGAAAGATGTCACCGCACCCTTCAAAGTCAAGGGTTATGAGCCAAAGCAAAGGTTGAGTTAGTCCATTCGACTGCGGTCGACCTATGTCCACACAAGCTCGTGAGGTATGAGTACTTTGTCACTTTCATCGACGATTACTCAAGGTATGGATACATATACCTACTTCACCGCAAGTCCGAATGCTTTGAGAAATTCAAAGAATTTAAGCGCAAGTGAGACAAAGCTTAGTAAAGTATCAAGTCATCATGGGTTTGATCGCTGGCTAATACCTCAAGAATCTAGTTTATGGACTATTTGGTGCAGTTTGGGATTACCTCCCACCACTACACCGGCACACCACAACAAAATGGTGTGTCGAGCCAAGAAATAGACTCTTTAGAAATGGTTAGATCGATGACGAGTTACGCAACATTGCCTATTTCATTCTGGGGTACGCGTGATGGGAAATCTGATTTTAACCATCTCCCGAGGATCTATCTTGATGTTTAATTCACCATACATTGATTATATACCTAGCATGCACCTATATAATTAATTGCAACACGCTGAGTTTTCTCGTGTTTACCTCAACTGCCGAGGCGGAATGGATCGCGACTGCGCTTGGACCTTCCGATCGTATCCCGCCGCCCAATCTCCAACGCCGAGCGAGGACGATCTATGGAGAATGCTTCGAAAATCACCCTCAAGTTCTCAAGAATTTTCAAAATCTCTCAAAGGACGAACCTCAAATTTCGAAAATAATGATGATGATTATTAATCATCGACCTAGATTTAATCTCTTACCTCATATTTATAATGCATTACCATAATCCTATATGGAAATTACCATAATCCCATATGGAAATTACCATAATCCTATATGGAAATTACCATAATCCCATATGGAAATTACTATAATCCTTTATGGAAATTACCATAATCCCATATGGAAATTACCATAAACCTTATGGAAAGGATTATTACCATAATCTTATATGGAAAGGATCTATGCATATCCCATAAATATAATAATATCCTTATAGGATAAAGAGAATCAAATCCTTGCCTTGTAGAGCATAGGGCGCCGATTTTGCCTTAGCTTACGGGCCCGACGGGCTAGCCTGTGGATCAAATGCAAGGAATAAAGATGAGCCTCAAATAAATTAATTATCTTATGTTCACCCCGTAACATAAATTAATTTATAAACATTTATTCATGCCACTAGAGAATAAATGCCGACTTACCCTTTATTACCAAGTTGAGTCGGCTTGCACTTAGACATTACGAATCCCCGTATTTAAGATATCGAACGTCCATTAATTATTTATAGCATTCTCGATCGCTAAAATAATTAATATCTTTAATTCCTTATAGTACCACTCAACCTTATTATTGTACTTGAGCTAACTTAACCTCAGGTTTAGTACAATAAACATTTTGAGCTCCTTATGGGACGCCATCATCCTAAACGGATACGTGACTGACACGATAACTAGCATGACATACAAGCACCGCCACCACCCAAGATGCGAAGAATATCGTTAGAACATATAACCTCACCCATAACAAGTCAAAGTGATGGTCAAGAACTCATACTCATCTAATACCTTATCGAGGTTTAGATCATCGTAGTCACCGAGATCTTGGTTCTTCACGACGGTCGATAGAAGAACTCATCTCATCGTGATCCTTCAATACGCCGTAGACGCATCAAAGATAGACAAGCAACCAAGTCAAGTCACTTCTTATCTATACCGCAATTTATACCGACAACTCGCCCTCAAGTCGTCTCACCAGTGAAACTTTTATATCTCATTGCTCGACCAATCATACGTACTTCGTGATCTTCTACACACCGTATGATCTAACTTATATATGAGATAAGGGACACGACATATGCAATCAAGTATTCATTTCGTATATGAGATTGTAATAGTGGCAACAGAAACATCAGATACAAGCTTAACCAAAACCGCCAAGATACAATCCAACAATCTCCCACTTATACTAAAGCAAACTTTTAGTATACAATGTGTCTCTACTAGCTATTACAAAAAACCATCACTTTGCTTCTCCCACTTATACAAAAGTTTCTTCTAAGTGGTGCCATCAAGTGCAATCCAAGTCCTCCTCGACGTGTCCGTCAGACTTTTTGCGTGCTCTTCGTGAATGGATCCGCCAGGTTATCCGTCAGATCAATCTTTTCAATCAACACGCCCCTCGCCTCACGATTTCAGATGACATGGTACTTTCTCTATGTGTTTGGTCACGCTTTGTGGGTCCGTGGTTCCTTCGAGTTTGCATCGCACCGAAAGTTATCACAAGAAACTATGATACTCTTGGGCAAACCAGTAGCACACCTAGATCCATGAGGTAGTTCTCGAACCATACAGCCTCCTTAGCAGCCTCCGAAACGGCTACATGTTCGGCTTCCATGGTAGAGTCCGTAATGCATCGCCGCTTTGCACTCACCAGATACGGCTCCACCTCCCAAGGTAAACACATAGCCCGAGGTAGACTTTTCTCATCACGGTCACTTGGAACCGAGTCTCAGATAACCCAAAGGCATTAGACTATCTCGCATGGTAAATCACCATAATCTCGAGTCCTTTCGTGTACTTGAGTATATGCTTTATCGCAATTCAATGAGCTTGTCCAGGTTAGATCGATATCAGCTACTATGCCTACCGTGATAGCGTATATCGGGCCTCAGACATAGCATTGCGCACATGAGACTTCCCACGGTGGAAGCGCATGAACTTGTCTCATTTCCTCTATCTCCTTTGGCAATATATAGCGATCGCTTCCTTAGATAAAGGAACGCCATGTCCGAAAGGTAGCAATCCTTTCTTGGCGGTCTCGCATACTAAAACGAGTAATCACAAGATCAATGTAAGACGCCCGAGATAAGCTCAATATTTTCCTCTTGCGATCTCGTAAACCTTGATCCCAAGAATGTACACCGCATCTACTAAGTCTTTCATTTGAAACAGATCGGATAGCCAACTCTTTACGCCCGATAAAAGCTTCACGTTGTTGCCAACTAGAAGAATGTCATCTACATAAAGTGCAAGAAATACCACATCACTGTTGACATCTAACCGATACACACAACTCTCGCTAGGCAACTGGGTAAATCCATGTGACTTACCACCTCGCCAAAGCGTAAGTTCCATGATCGAGGTTCGCTAAGTCCATAAATGGACTTAAGCTTCCATACTAGATGCTCTTAACCCTTTACCACATAACCTTCTGTTGTCGATATAGATGTCTCTACCTTCCTCAAGGTAACCGCTTAGAAAAGCGGTTTTAACATCCATTTGCCAAACCTCTGTGTTCGTGGCTGCTATGGCCGTAAGAATTCGATGGACTTGAGCATTGCTACAGTGCTAAAAGGTCTCATCGAAATCGATGCCCTCAACTGAGTGTACCCTTTCATCACAAGCCCCGGCTTTAAAAGTCGAAACCTCCATCGTAATCTCTTCCTTTGATATCCACTTCATCGCCTACGGCTTCCTCGCCATCCGGTAGAGGTGTCTTTTCATATATCCCAGCCGTTATGGACTCCATTTCTAAGTCCATAACGGTGTGCCATGATCTTGCATCAATGTCTTGATCGCCTCCTCAGTATGTCCATGGGTCGATTATTGCCTGCTCGCTTCCTCGACTAAACCAAGATTCTCCCACGAACATAAATCGCCGGGTCGACGAACAACCTCCCACTACGACGAGGTTCTACAGCACTATGGCAACGGTGGGTGCAAAACTTGTGGTTCTCATCTGCACAACTCATTGGTAGGTACCACTTGTACGGTCGGTATCTCCAGTGAACTCGACCCACTTCAATTTCTTGAAGTATCCGTGTCGATCCTCCCACTAGACTCGACATCTCGCACTTTCGCCTAATCGGTGGCGAATACGATCATCTTCTAATTTTGAAGAATGATTTCAACTTTGACTTATGATTCTTCATATAATCCTCTTCTAAGAATCGGCATTAGTGATAATAATGACCTTCCGATCCTTAGACTATAGAATAAACCACCTTCGCTCCTCTAGATATCCAATAAATGCTTTGGCGTCGATCTAGCCTCCAACTTGTCGCCTTCTTGTTCAAAGACGCAGTCGGATCGCCCCATATCCTTATGTGGCTTAAACCGGCTTACGCCCAAACCACAACTCGAAGGGGTCTTTTTCGACCGACTGATGGTACTAGATTTAGCAAGTATGCCATCGCTTCTAATGCATACCCCGTAATCTAAATATGCAATGTTGCATAACTCATCATTGATCTAACCATTTCCAAAAGAGTCCTATTTCTTCGCCCGACACACCATTTTGCTGTGGCGTGTCTTGTGAAGGCGCCGGAGGTAATCCCATACTCACTAGATAGTCCATGAACTCAAGTTATCGAGGTATACGCCACGAGAAAGATAATTTTGTTCTCGCCGTGGTTGAGCTCTTCTTATCCGATAAAACTGATATAATTTTTACAAAGGACTTGACATTTTACCAAGCTTCGCCTCCACTTCCGCCTTTAAACTCTTTGAATTTCTCAAAGCATTCGACTTATGCGAAGGTATACGTATCCGCACTCGAGTAATCGCCAATGAAAGTGACAAAATACTGCATTCTCCACGAGCTTGTGTGGACATCGGTCCACACAGTCGAATGGACTAACTCTAACATTTTCGCTCTATAACCCTTCGCTGGGTCTGTCGACATCTTACCTTCTATACAGATTCGCAGACCGAACGGAGTAATCGTGAGATTACCCAACGCCCATTCTTAGCCAGCCTTGGATCCTATTTAGATTGATGTGACCTAATCTAAGATGCCGAGAAATGTGGTGTCATCTTCATGAAGAAAACTTTCTTCTAGTGGTTCAAGAAGATGCAACATAGTTATAGGTATTATGTTTTGCGTAAATAGTATAAAGCTTAATTATATAAAGTGCCAACACGTATAACTTCGCCATTTCTTATGATAGAAACACCACTATAAAAATAACAGTAATATCCATGAGTAAATAGTTTCAAACAGAACAAGGTTCACTAAAATCCGCACATAAAATGTCTTTTAAAACTAAACTGTTCTCTCAAACATAAAGTAACATCTCCGACCGCAACGGCCTCGACTTTCACCGCTGCCCATGGAGATCGTTATCTGCCATTACTCGCCTCCTTGTCCGCAGAACCCCGCAAGGTGTAACAAACAAGATCAACAGACTCGTGTCTACTACCCAAGAACGGGTAGAACAAGTTGCTAAACATGTTTCACATTAAAGCAAACCACGCACTCGAGCCTCGAGCATAGGGCACTTAGCCTCCAATGCCCAATCTCACCGCACTTGAAGCACTTCTGCCTTCTCCTTCGCTTCTTCTGCCTCCCGTGGCAGCCATGTTCTGCTCCCATTACTCCCACTATTTCCTTGCCTCTACCACCTTTGGTGCCCCTTTTCTTTTCCATTTTGCAACGGACAATTTGGGCCCTTAGATGTGCTAGCAAGAGCATGTGCCCGCTGCCCATAACTCCTTCCGCAGCCATGAGATCATCGAGCAACCGACTAAGTGTATACTCGCCTTGCTCATGATCGCATTCAAGCCGAAAGTTCTCAAAAGACTTGGGCAAGATATTGAGGATGATATCGACCTCGCTTCACGTCAATACCTCCTCCCAACCGATCAAGGCTATCCATGAGACGAGTCATGTGGAGACATGTTCATGGACCGAACTTCCTTCTTCCATCTTACACGCCAAGATTTCTCTCATTGTGTGGAAGCGATCGTCCGATCCGATCGCCCAAACTTACCTCGAGACTCGACCAAATATCGTCGCGCTCACCATCGACCGATGCTACACCGCAAGCCTTGGACATAGTAGTTATCATATAACATTTAGCCATATTGTTCGACTTATTCCAAAGTCCGCTGACTCGCCGCTCATTAGTCGATGCCAAGAAGTGGCATCGGGTTTAGGAGTGGTGAGAACAAACATGTGTTCTTCAACGATAAGAACATATTCCATGTTTCGCTTCCACTCTATAAAATTTAGACCGATAACGGATTTTGTGCGAGCATATTGATAATCGTGTAAGAGACATATCTCAAAACGATAATGTAAACACATAAGCATACGATCGCACATAATTCAGAATAATAATATTGTAACCTTTGATAAAACAATATTAATTGAAACCTCCAATCGCCCAAGGAATCCCACATGCAAGCCACGCTGCGTGGACGCCACACGAACCCTTCGACTGCACTAAAATATACCTTTTAGTCGCTTAATTTCAATCCAAGTCAACTTATCCTTATGGCAAATGAAATTAACGATCGACCTTACTAGACCACATCACTATCACAAGAAGGGACTTCGTGGGAAGTTGTACTGAGGTGATGTCTAAGCAATGACCACATTTTTAATAGCGTAAAACTAATTCTTAGAATTAGCATACTCACTAGACCATACCGCTCCAATTCAAATTCTTTTGTTATCTCATTTTATATCTATCTCTAGAGAACTTATGAAAATCGCACATGCAAGCCACGCGTGTGATCGCCACACATGAAACTCCCACTTCTCAATAGATTTAAAATATTTTATTTAGAAATCTCATCTAACAAACTTATGATAAACAAAGCAAGCAAGCCACGCGCATGGATCGCCACTCACAAAGGCGATCACTTTGTTTAGAGATCAAAAGTGGAGGTCTCTGACATTTTAATTTAAAAAAATAATTTGTCGGTTTGCTTGCTCATTTTTGTTCAAAAGGTTTGTCCATGCAGATCACGTAATCCTAGCATGCTTTTCTATAGATCTCAACATGTAAAACATGCTCGCAGTAATTCTAAAATATGCATGAAAAGCGATAAACCCAGCATGCTTACTATGCGCACCCAATTACGAAAACACTTAAAGGTTTGTCAACGTAATTTAAACATACATAGCATGCTACCGCATAATTTAAACATCCACGACATGCAATGAACGATAAAAATAAAATAAAACGCTCATCGTGGCTCACTCATGGAATCTGCACTTTTCGCCTAATCTATTACATAGAATTGCAAAGTATGATCTTTATAATCTTCGGAAATGGGCCTCGCGCACGGGCACGACCAGATTCGAAAACGGGCCTCGCGCACGGGCACGGACCGACTCGCCAAAGCGTGATTCAGCCGAAAACGGATCCGGCTCGGCCCGCCACGCCGCGCGTCTGCGAGCGCCATGCACGCCTTGCGTGCATCGCCCGCACGCCGTGCGCACCCGCTTTTCCGCCGCCTCGATCCGGTGTTTTGCCTTCGCTTTACTTTTACGTATAAGATTTACGTAAAAAAATCTAATCTAATCACGAATTTTCTCGAGGTGAAAAACAAAATCCGACAAAAATAAACGAGCCACGATGAACGATAGATCTAACAATTAATTAAGCGCACGTAATAATCAAACGTGAATTAATCCAACAGAGCCAAGATACTGAACCTGGCTCTAATACCAATTGATGGGAAATCTGATTTTAATCCTCTCCCGAGGATCTATCTTGGATGTTTAATTCACCATACATTGATTATATACCTAGCATGCACCTATATAATTAATTGCAACACGTTGGGGTTTTTTCGTGTTTACCTTTGAACTGCCGAGGCGGAATGGATCGAGACTCGTGCTTTGACCTTCCGGATCAGTATCCCGTTGCCCAATCTCCAACGCCGAGTGAGGACGATCTATGGAGAATGCTTCGAAAATCACCTCAAGCTCTCAAGAATTTTCGAAAATCTCTCAAAGGATGAACCCTCAAATTCTTGAAAATAATGATGATGATTGTTTGAGGACAAGCAAATGAATAAGTGTGGGGGAGTTGTTTGGTGTCATTTTGTGCTTATTCTTGGTATTGTTTTGCATGTTGTCTTCATTAGTTTATCCCTTTTATGCCGTTAGTTCGATTATTGTTTATTGTTTCGACTTACTTGGTTCGTTTCAATGTTTTGCAGAAAATCGGCATTAAATAGGATAAATTGAATCTACCAAGAATAATGTATAATTGAAGAGACTTTTGACAGAGTTCATAGGCGAAAGCGATCGCAAATCGTAGTTCAAACGAGTAAGAACGAGCGAACGACAAAGTTGCGCCACGACTCCCCGTCAGACGCACCGGACGCCGCGTGCCATCACCGCTACCAAGACGCCTCCGCACGCCCGGCATCCAGCCAGCGCCACACCGAGCGCAGAATTTACTCACAGTGAGCCACCGCACGCCTTGCACGCCCAGCGCTGGCCACCATCCGCGGCGCGCCGCGCCACCAGCCGCCCGCGCACACGCCCAGCGTCTGAACGCCGTTCACTCCGAAGGCAGTATTCAGAATTTACCTCGCGCCGATTGAACGCCGCTCATCGCGCTTCACCCGCCGCCTCGCCGCGCCGCCCGCACCCGCCTGCACACCCGCCAAGCGCCGCCTCGCCTTCTGCACGCTGCTCATTTCACCGGCGCCGCTTGCCTTCCTATATATAGCCTATTTTAGGTAATTTTCCAAAGTCATACTTTACGTATTTTTTCTATTTTTCATTCGCCATCGCGCTACCGAGTCGTTCTTCAATTTGTTACAATTCGTATATTGATTCACATTGGTACTTTATTTCTTTATGAATTCTAGCAACGCCGCTATTTGATTTACGGATTTCTAGCAATATCGCAGTGTATTTTCGGATTGGATTGAAAGTAATTTCTGTTATTTGTTCCATTGTTCTTGATCGCTTTGTTTACTTAATTGATTAATCCTACTTCGCTTAATTCCTCGTTCTTGATTGGTTCTTGCTTGGTTCTTGATTAATTATTTGAATTTTATGCAAGTGGAGTTGAACTCGGATTTCATGATTAATCGCTCTTCGTTGAATCTTATCGCTTCTTGTTTGGAGAATTTATTTAATTGCTTTTGATTTGTTTCCTGATTCTGTGTTTAGTAGTTTATCATCTAGGGTTTGACAACCCCTAGTTTAGATCTATCGCCTAATTAGTTTAGCTCGGGATTGACAAACCCTGGCTTAAGTTTGCTGTTTGATTCTCGTATTTGATTTCTCGTATGTCTCAAAAACTCATGTTGGTATTAGAGTGTTAGATTTAATCGTTTTCGTGAGCAACACGAACATTAGGCCCTGTTAAGTTTTCCTCGAGAGACGACTCAGGTTAGCTTTCCTACTATAACACCTCGCATTTATCATGTAGTCAATTGAAAGTATACTTTGGTTGAACAAATTTTGGCGCCGCTGCTGGGAAAACTTTAGCGTATTGTTTGTGTTGATTTGTTTTCCGTGTTTCTTTTGTTTTTATTTTGTTATTCTCCATTATGCAGATCTTTTCTTGTTTGAGTGTTTTGTATGCTAGGTCGCCGCAGCCTAAATAGACCGCTTGCTACCCCGCTGACCACACTCAAGAACTAAAAGGTCGCTTTTTTGAATCGGAGGAGTTTGGTACCACTTCGAGAGTGGTGAACAATGTCGAGCAGCTTTATCACGGATCAACCAATTGTTGAAGATACTCCCGCTGAGAGAGATGGGTGAGAATGCACGTGCTCGCGTGATTTTTATAGGCGGTGATTGGGGCCGCCACGCCCCAATTGTTCTCGGACCGCAGCCCGAGATTACGAGTTGAAACGAACCATTTCTCACTCATGCCTATTTTCCATGGGCTTGCTAGTGAGGATGCTTTGGGCTTTATAAGAGAGTTTTGTTTGGTTTTGCGATCCTTCCACCGGGAGGACTAAATGAAGATCGCTTGAAGATGCGGTGTTTCCGTACACCCGAAAGATAGAGCAAAGTCTTGGTTTCGCCTCTCCTCGCCAACTCTCTCAGAATCGAACGCCGTGGTAGACAAGTTCATGACGGTACTACCCAAACAAGAAAAGTCAAGAGTTGAGGTCTCAAATCATGACTTTCAATCGACGCCGACGAGCCATTCCATGAAGCTTGGGAACTGTTCAGGATTTATTGCGTAAATGCCCTCACCATGCCTTGCCGTAAGAGATTCTTTATCAATTCTTCTATGATGGATCGACACGTAGTTTTCAAGACATGGTGGACAATGCCGCGTGGAGACATCGGGTCTAGAACGGCATCGATATCGTTGAAATTTTTGAAGCCATGGTCTGCTACTTCACGCCAGTCGTCCAATGAGGTGGAAGAACCAAAGCACATGCCGTCACCCCTTCCTTCGACATGAATAAGCAAGTGGTTGAGCTTATGAGGAGGTGCAAGAACTCAAGTTAAAGAAGCTGCACTCCACCAAATTCTACACAAGGAATTAAGGGAACCCCGTGGAATCAGAATGAACATGGGCACAATGTTGATACGCGCCCTAGGACGGGAGATCATAACTCCGGGGAAGTCAAGCATATGCTATGCAAGGATTTCAACCTAAACAGCAGCTTGAGCCTAGTCAAGAACAATTCAACGGGGGATGGAGGAACCAACATCAAGGGCAGAGTTCGAACCAGAATACGTCATATCAAAAACCTCCACAAAGCAGCAGCTTTCAAGAAGAAAGACATTATTCCCAGCAGCAGTTAGCCTCAAGAAGAAGAATATCACGGCACCCCCGCCGCCACCTCAGAGGATGGCTTTTGAGGATATGATCACCCAAAGGATGGATGCTCTCGCCCAAAGATTGGATGCTCAAGACTCCACAAACAAGCGTTTAGAGACGCAAATGGGACAGCTTGCTAGCACGCTGAATGAGCTCTTGCAGCAAGGAGCCGCGGGGAAGCTCCCGAGCCAGCCTCATCAGGCTCATGCGATCACTGTTCTAAGGAGTGATCGAATTTTTCCAAATAAAGTGGGAGAGTCATCAAGCAAGCATCTGCAATCACCGGAGGTTCGAAATAAGAAAGAGACTGGGTTCAGACTGCATAAGTCAGCAAACCCTTATACCCCTCCGATACCCTTCCTACACGGGTTGAAGAACGAGAAGCAGGATCGGCAATTCAATGAGATCTATGAGCTCCTGTCCAAGGTGAATGTAAATTTGCCTCTTCCGACATCATCAAAATGTGCCGGCTTCACGCCAAGTTCTTCAAAGAGCTAGCTCAAGAAGAGAAGATTTGGAGAAATGAGAAGGTGATGATCTCCAAGCGCCTAATTCCATCCTACAAGACTAATCGCCTCCCAAACTCCGGATCCGTAGTTTTGTTATTAAGATTGCTTTGGGTAACGGAAAGAAATTTCGCATGCTAGATTTGGGGCCGGGATTAATCTTATGCCCTATTCTATGTTCAAGCGATTAGGATTAAGTGAACTTAAACCCACTAGATTGTGTCTACAATTAGCCGATAGGTCCGTGAGATACCCTAAGGGTATTGTCGAGGATGTATTAGTTAAGATGGGTGGGTTGATTGTTCCGTCGATTTTGTCGTGTTGGATATGGGGATGTTAGTGAAGATGGGTAGAACACTCACTTTTGTTGGGAGGCCATTCATGGCCACAACCAACACGCTTATTGATGTTAAGAATGGCACATTGAAAATGACCGCATTGGTGAATCGTGTCCTTCTCACACATGATAGTGTGATATCCCCCGTTAAATGCATTGATTATCACGCCCATAGATACCGCTGATCCCTTGGTCGAGAATGTTTTATCGCAGGTATGAATGCAAATTTCTATAAGGGAAAGTGAAATGATGTCGGATCGCGTAGTTAATAAGGACTTAAAGTCGGAATGAAGGTCTTACTTCTTCGCCTCGCTTGAAGCATATCCCGAGAAGCTCAAGTCCGGTGGAGTGGTCCTTACATCTTGGAATGTGTTTTTACGGGCAAGATATCTTGCGATCCCAACTCCAACAAATCATTCACCGTGAACGGTCACGAGTCAAACCGCATTTTGAGCGTGAGGAGTCGAAAGAAGTGGAGAGCGTTTTGCTCGTCGGTCCCCAAATCTTCGACCGGATTGTGTCGGGCTCACGACGTTAAATCGAGTACTACGGGAGTTTACCCACGGATTTTTGTTGTTTTTCTTTTCTTTCCTTTGATTTATCCGGTTTTGTTATCCCGATCTTTCTCCGTCTGCTAATGCAGCTATTATAGTTGAGACTCGCGCTTAAAGATGTACATGGGCCTTTCAAAGTTGGCGTCAAGTTGTCCAAATGCTCGTAGTAATACAAAGCTATTAAGAGTCGGGCGCTCAATCCAACCAAATTGAGACGGAATACGAAGCCAATCACAACAAGGCTCAATCCGAACCGCTCGTATGGAATACAGGCTAATCACAACATACTCAATCCAACCAGCGCTCGAGAAAGAATACAGAACTCATTCTCACCGGCGCTCATAATGAACCAGCTCAAAATTTGGTCAAGAGTTTTCTCACCGGCTCAGCAGAACCGCGCTCATAAATGGGCAGAATGAAATTGCAGCTGGCGCCAAACCAAGCCGGCGCAACTCCCCGCGAAGAGGCTCTCTAAGCCGGCGCTCGATAAGAACCGCGCCACGTTATAAAAAAAAAAAAAAAAGAGAGAGAACTATTCTCGAACCGGCTGCTCATAGAACCGGCGTTTTTTCTTCGAACCGCGCCATTGCGAGCCGGACTATATTAGGGCACCAAGCCCTATTTCGCCCAAAACCTCAAGCTTGAGCGCCGCCCTCCGCCCCCTCGCCGCCCCTGAGCCGCCCCTCCCTCCGTGCCACCCAAAGACCGACGCTGCTCAGCGAGCCGCTCTCCTCCACTCGCCGCTTCCACAGGCGCGCTTATCCTCCGCGATCTCCGTGACGCCACCCCGAGCGTTCCACGCCGGCGTTCTCACGAACGCCCGCCTGCCGCTGCTTCCAGCGCCCGCTCAACCAAGCCGCTTAGAGCTTGCGTCGCCCGTCCGCCCACCTCACCTATACGCGCGCCGCCTCCGACCCCGAAGCGCCTCACCGGCGTTCACTCGCAACGCCTGCACGCCTGCCCGCCCGCCCGCCTTGCCCAAGGCGCCTTTCACCGCACCCGCGCCTCGCCACCTCGCCGGCCAAGATTCCCTGCCATCCCACCACCGAGCCTATCTCGCTTCTCCTCGCCCCATCTCTCCGTGCCTCACCGCGCAGACCCCATCGTGGCGTGCGAGCGTTTTCTTCGCGCCGAGCCTCCTCGCACAGCCCCTCACCCCGCACACCCACTGTTCTCCTAGCTCCGAGCTCCTTCCTGACATTTCAAGCATGGTTCGCACAAAACCCTCTCGCCTTTTGGCAAAACGAGCAAGAATCGATGAAGGTGCTTCGGATCGGGTGAACAACCCAAGATCTACTGCAAACTACAATGCCCCTTCATGATTTATTCACCCCAAGAAGGTATCTTTACTGTTATTCGCTCGAAGATTTCACCACCCACGCTCGCTTGATTGGAATATTTTAGCTTCATCAGGTGTTGATGGATCCGTTAAAGATATTTGAAATTGTGGGTCTCGCTTAGTTTGGCAACTAGGGAACCCAAGATGGTTTTAAGATTTTGCTTCAGAATTTTGTGTGTCACCAAATCGGTGAAGATTCTAAGTCCGTGTTCGTGGGTTGGGGAGACTAGATTTGCCATTACACCTAAGGTTACGCGTGAGGTTTTGGGTTTTCATACTAGCGGTTTTTCTGATGTACCAAAGGATTTCCCTATGGCTGAGACATGGAAAATTTTAACTGGTTTTGACAATTGGTCATCAGCAGGCACTCCTAGTGCCTTTATTCAGGACCCTGCTTTGTTTATCGCTCATAAGTTCCTAGAATACAACCTAATAGGGAAAGAGCAAGCCAATAAAGTGAGTGCTATAGAGCTTTTCTTCTTGTGGTGTGCTGTGAATAATAAGAAGGTTTGTGCAGCACCGTTTTTATGGCGGCGAGTTGAGTATATGAGGCGGCACCGTAAGGCCAAGCTCTCCTTGAGCCAATACCCTTTTATACTTCCAAATTCTTTGTGGGTATGACTAGAGATGTTGCTCCTAATTCGAGCTACGCTGTCATTGAGAATTTTCCCATCACTTTCAGTGATTTCCGGTTGATTGCTTCTGACCCGAGAACATTGCTTCCTTATGAAGCACGGCGCATCGCTCAAGAGTATATCACATTCAAGCGTAACCCACCATCCGGGTCAATGTCGGGACAGCTACCCCAATGGATGAAGATTCCCCGATGATCGTGCCACCAAGAAGGATAAGCGGCACACCATGTTACACCCTCCTTGCTTACCCTTCTCCCATCGGGCCCCACGGCGACACCTTCGTGACCTTAGGGCACATTTTGATTCCGCTTTGGCGCTTCAGCAGACCACTTCACAAAGAGCTTGGGGACTTTAGCTCCTCCCGAATCGAATTTTGAGAGGTATCGGCAGCAGATGGGTCAAGAATTCACGTAGTTCACCAATCTTGACCTGTGGTTTCAAGAGTTCCGCATCGAGGTATATCGTTGTCTTGACGCTCAAAATCGCCACCAACGCCTTCACCAATCTTCACAGCAGCGCTTGGGGATTTCCGCTGTTGTTTACCGCGCTAGACACCCATGAGCAGATTTGGCGACCTTCAAGCCCAGCTGGGACGCCTGGTCCCTATCCCACACAGCCTCTCCACCACCACCACTATCACGGACCAACAAAGGAAGCTTCACCGTTGGAGAGTATGTATATTTCTTATTTCTTTTTGCTCGCCCTTTTCGTGGTTCGTTGTTTTCCTTTGTGGTGTGTTTGTTTTTCCTTGTCTTTTCCGGTGCTTGCCGCAGACTATCCTCGAACTCGATGTCCGCCCGACCTCCTTTTCTCTCACCGTTATCGTGAAGTCTCGCTCTCTTTTGCCTTATTTTGTTGTTCATGTTTTGAGCTCGGGGACAAAGTGCTCATCTATGTGGGGGGAGTTGTTGATGATATGTTGTATATGTTGTGCTCGGGTATGTGCATGATCGACACCATGGATCTATGCTTATTTTGTCATCTTGTACTCAAGTTTTGTCTATGCTAATAAGTTAGATTATAATTTATGCACCGAACTCGTGGTATTGGTCAAACCTCGATGTGTTCTCTTTATCGTGATGTTACGCCATCAAGTGCAATGAATGAACGAGGTTGTGTGAATAAATCTTAAATCGGGGTTATTGATGTGATTTGTCCGACTAATGTTAGTGAGTGTTAACACTTGGTTACCTATATACTTGTTTCAAAAAAAAAAAAAAAAAAAAAAAAAAAAAAAAAAAAAGAAAGAGTGAATAAGAAAGAAAAGAAGGAGAATGAAAACCCAATAATTTGTTGAGATCAGATAAATGGAGGATGGATTCGCCTCTTCTTGTAAATTGAGAAACGGGTATGGAAACCACGATAGAGACTCAAATTCATCGAGACTTCACCTTTCTAACATTGTTCCAAAATTTGTTTATACTTTCTTTGTGTTCTCAAAAGAAACTTGTTGCTAAAGGTAACCATTTTAGTTAATTCGCCTCAACGGAGAGTTGGGTCCGAGCAAAAATAATCTTCTTGTTTATTCGACATTCTCACAATCTTAGATTTGTTTCACATTAACCTTGATTATGTACTCATCATGTCCGGGGAATTGCAACAAGAGGTTTGATTTATTAGATTAAGAGTTTAGTCAGCATGAGCTATTTTTCTATTCTTGTTTGATAGACTTTGCTTGAGGACAAGCAAATGAATAAGTGTGGGAGTTGTTTGGTGTCATTTTGTGCTTATTCTTGGTATTGTTTTGCATGTTGTCTTCATTAGTTTATCCCTTTATGCCGTTAGTTCGATTATTGTTTATTGTTTCGACTTACTTGGTTCGTTTCAATGTTTTGCAGAAAATCGGCATTAAATAGGATAAATTGAATCTACCAAGAATAATGTATAATTGAAGAGCTGACAGAGTTCATAGCGAAAGCGGATCGCAAATCGTAGTTCAAACGAGTAAGAACGGAGCGAACGACAAAGTTGCGCACCACTCCCCGTCAGACGCACGGACGCCGCGCGCCATCACTCGCGCAAGACACTCCGCACGCCCGGCATCCCAGCCTGGCGCCGACACCGAGCGCTCCAGACTTACTCAAGCCAGAGTGAGCGCCACCACCGCACGCCAGCACGCCAGCCGCGCCCACCATCCGCGCCGCCGCGCCCACCAGCCACGCCCGCCCACGCCACGCCACGCTGAACGCCGGTTCACCCGCGCGCTCAGAATTTACTCGCGCTGGATTGAACGCCGCTCATCGCGCTTCACCCGCGCCCGCCCGCACACCCCGCGCCAAGCACTCCGCCTCACGCTGCTCATTTCAAATTTCTCGGTTGCCTTCCTATATATAGCCTATTTTAGGTTATTTTCCAAGTCGACTTTACGATTTTTTCTTTTTCATTCGCCATCACGCCGGAGTCGTTTCTTCAATTTGTTACAATTCGTATATTGATTCACATTGGTACTTTATTTCTTTATGAATTCTAGCAACGCCGCTATTTGATTTACTGATTTCTAGCAATATCGCGTGTATTTCTGATCGATTGAAAGTAATTTCTGGTTATTTGTTCCATTGTTCTCGATCGCTTTGTTTACTTAATTGATTAATCCCGCTCGCTTAATTCCTTTTCTTGATTGGTTCTTGCTTTCCGGATTAATTATTCAATTTTATGCAAGTGGAGTTGAACTCGGATTTCATGATTAATCGCTCTTCGTTGAATCTTATCGCTTCTTGTTTGGAGAATTTATTTAATTGCTTTTGATTTGTTTCCCGATTTTGTGTTTAGAAGTTTATCATCTAGGGTTTGACAACCCCTAGTTTAGATCTATCGCCAATTAGTTTAGCTCGGGATTGACAAACCCTGGCTTAAGTTTGTCTGCTTGATTCTCGTATGTCTCAAAACTCATGTTGGTATTAGAGTGTTAGGATTTAATCGTTTTACGTGAGCAACACGAACATTAGGCCTCGTTAAGTTTTCCTCGAGAGACTACTCAGGTTAGCTTTCCCTACTATAACACCTCGCATTTATTGCATGAGTCAATTGAAAGTAGACTTTTGGTTGAACAATGATTATTAATCATTGACCTAGATTTAATCTCATACCTCATATTTATAATGCATTACCATAATCCCATATGGAAATTACCATAATCCTATATGGAAATTACCATAATCCCATATGGAAATTACCATAATCCTTTATGGAAATTACCATAATCCCATATGGAAATTACCATAAACCTTTATGGAAAGGATTATTACCATAATCTTATATGGAAAGGATCTATGCATATCCCATAAATATAATAATATCCTTATAGGATAAAGAGAAACAAATCCTTGTCTTGTAGAGCATAGGGGCGCCGATTTTGCCTAGCTTACGGGCTGGATGGGCCACCAGGGATCAAATGCAAGGAATAAAGATGGGCCTCAAATAAATTAATTATCTTATGTTCACCTGTAACATAAATTAATTTATAAACATTTATTCATGCCACTAGAGAATAAATGCCGACTTACCCTTTATTACCGAAGTTGAGTCGGCTTGCACTTAGACATTACGAATCCCGTATTTAAGATATCGAACGTCCATTAATTATTTATAGCATTCTCGATCGCTTAAAATAATTAATATCTTTAGTTCCTAAGTAGTACCACTCAACCTTATTATTGTACTGAGCTAACTCAACCGCAGGGTTTAGTACAATAAACATTTTGAGCTCCTTAAGGGACGCCATCATCCTAAACGGATACGGTGACTGATACGATAACTAGAATGATATACAAGCACCGCCACCACCCAAGATGCGGAGAATATCAAGTTAGAACATATAACCCTCACCCATAACAAGTCAAAGTGATGGTAAGCAACTCATACTCATCTAATACCTTATCGAGGTTTAGATCATCGTAAGTCACCGAGATCTTGGTTCTTCACGACGGTCAGATAGAAGAACTCATCTCACCGTGATCCTTTAATACGCCGAGACGCATCAAAGATAGACAAGCAACCAAGTCAAGTCACTTCTTATCTATACCAGAGCTTATACCGACAACTCGTCCTCAAGTTGTCTCACCAGTGAAACTTTTATATCTCATTGCTTCGACCAATCATACGCACTTCGTGATCTTCTACACACCGTATGATCTAACTTATATATGAGATAAGGGACACAAATATATGCAATCAAGTATTCATTTCGGATAGGAGATTGTAATAGTGGCAACAGAAACATTGTATACAAGCTTAACCAAACCGCTTTCAAGATACAAATCCAACAATCTCCCACTTATACTAAAGCAAACTTTTAGTATACAATGTGTCTCTACTAGCTATTACAAAAACCATGACTTTGCTTCTCCCACTTATACAAAAGTTTTTTCTAAGTGGGTGCCATCAAGTGCAATCCAAGTCCTCGACGTGTCCGTCGTAGACATTTTTGCGGCGTACTTCGTGAATGGATCCGCTAGGTTATCCGTCAGATCAATCTTTTCAATCAGCACCTCCCCTCGCTCACGATTTCTCGTATGACATGGTACTTTCTCTCTATGTGTTTGGTTGCCTTGTGGGTCCGTGGTTCCTTCGAGTTTGCCACTGCACCTAAGTTATCACAGTAAACTATGATACTCTTGGGCAAACCAGGTAGCACACCTAGATCCATGAGGTAGTTCTTGAACCATACAGCCTCCTTAGCAGCCTCCGAAGCGGCTACATGTTCGGCTTCCATGGTAGAGTCCGCAATGCATCGCTGCTTTGCACTCAGCCAGGATACGGCTCCACCTCCCAAGGTAAACACATAGCCTGAGGTAGAATTTTTCTCATCACGGTCGCTTTGGAAATCCGAGTCAGATAACCCAAAGGCATTAGACTATCTCGCATGGTAAATCGCCTTATAATCTCGAGTCCTTTTCGTACTTGAGTATATGCTTTATCGCAATTCAATGAGCTTGTCCAGGTTAGACCGATATCTAGCTACTATGCCTACCGCATCGCAGATATCGGCCTCAGACATAGATTGCGTACATGAGACTTCCTACGGTGGGCGTGTAGGAACTTGTCTCATTTCCTCTATCTCCTTTGCGGTCATAGGTGATCGCTCCTTAGATAAAGGAACGCCATGTCCGAAAGGTAGCAATCCTTTCTTGGCGGTCCGCATACTAAAACGAGTAATCACAAGATCAATGTAAGACGCCCGAGATAAGCTCAATATTTTCCTCTTGCGATCTCGGTAAACCTTGATCCCAAGAATGTACGCCGATCTCCTAAGTCTTTCATTTGAAACAGATCGGATAGCCAACTCTTTACGCCTCGATAATGCCTTCACGTTGTTGCCAACTAGAAGAATGTCATCTACATAAAGTGCAAGAAATACCACATCACTGTTGACATCTAACCGATACACACAACTCTCGCTAGGCAACTGGGTAAATCCATAGGACTTTACCACCTCGTCAAAGCGTAAGTTCCATGATCGAGGTTCGCTAAGTCCATAAATGGACTTAAGCTTCCATACTAGATGCTTTTCACCCTTTACCACATAACCTTCGGGTTGTTTGCATATAGATGTCTCTACCTTCCTCAAGGTAACCGCTTAGAAAAGCGGTTTTAACATCCATTTGCCAAACCTCTAGGTTCAAGTGGGCTGCTATGGCCGTAAGAATTCGATGGACTTGAGCATTGCTACAGCGAAAAGGTCTCATCGAAATCGATGCCCTCAACTGAGTGTACCTTTCGCCACAAGCCCGGCTTTAAAAGTCGAAACCTCTCCATCGAATCTCTTCCTTTGTATATCCACTTCATCGCCTACGGCTTCCTTGCCATCCGGTAGAGGTGTCTTTCATATACATCCATAGTCGTTATGGACTCCATTTCTAAGTCCATAACGGTGTGCCATGATCTTGCATCAATGTCTTGTACGCCTCCTCAGTATGTCCATGGGTCGATTATTGCTGCTCGCTTCTCGACTAAACCAAGATTCTCCCACGAACATAAATCGCTCGGGTCGACGAACAACCCTCCCACTACGACGAGGTTCTACAGCACTATGGCAACGGTGGGTGCGTAAACTTGTGGTTCTCTATCTTGCACAACTTGTCGGGTAGGTACCACTTGCGGTCGGTATCTCCAAAGGAACTCGACCCACTTCAATTTCTTGAAGTATCGGTGTCGATCCTCCCACTAGACTCGATATCTCATACCTTTAGCCTAATCGGTGGCGGAATACAATCATCTTCTAATTCTTGAAGAATGATTTCAACTTTGGACTTATGATTCTTCATATAATCCTCTTCTAAGAATCGGGCATTAGTGATAATAATGACCTTCCGATCCTTAGACAATAGAATAAACCACCTTCGCTCCTCTAGATATCCAATAAACAAATTTGCGTCGGATCTAGCCTCCAACTTGTCGCCTTCTTGTTCAAAGACGCAGCCGGATCGCCCATATCCTTATGTGGTTTAAACCGGCTTCGCCCAAACCACAACTCGAAATGGGTCTTTCGACCGACTGATGGTATTAGATTTAGCAAGTATGCCACCGCTTCTAAGGCATACCCCGTAACGAAATATGCAATGTTGCATAACTCATCATTGATCTAACCATTTCCAAAAGAGTCCTATTTCTTCGCCTCGACACACCATTTTGCTGTGGTGTGCCCGTGAAGTGCGCCGAGGTAATCCCATACTTCACTAGATAGTCCATGAACTCACATCGAGGTATTCACCACCGCGATCGACACCGCAGCGACTTGATACTCTTACCAAGCTTCGCTCCACTTCCGCCTTAAACTCTTTGAATTTCTCAAAGCATTCGGACTTGCGGTGAAGCGGTATACGATCCGCACCTCGAGTAATCGCCAATGAATGTGACAAAATACTGCATTCTCCACGAGCTTGTGTGGACATCGGTCCACACAGTCGAATGGACTAACTCTAACATTTCTTTGGCTCTATAACCCTTCGCTTTGAAGGTCCGGTCGACATCTTACCTTCTATACAGATTCGCAGATCGGAATGGAGTAATCGTGAGATTACCCAACGCCCATTCTTAGCCGCCTTTGGATCCTATTTAGATTGATGTGACCTAATCTAAGATGCCGAGAAATGTGGTGTCATCTTCTAAGAAAACTTTCTTTCTCTAGGGTTTGAAGAAGATGCAACATAGTTATAGGTATTATGTTTTGCGTAAATAGTATAAAGCGAATTATATAAAGTGCCAACACGTATAACTTCGCCATTTCTATGATAGAAACACCACTATAAAAATAATGTAATATCCATGAGTAAATAGTTTCAAACGAAACAAGGTTCCACCGAAAATCCGCACATATAAAACGCCTTTTAAAACTAAACTGCTCTCTCAAAACATAAAGTAACATCTCCGATCGCAATACGGTGACTCGATCTGATAACTAGCATGATATACAAGCACCGCCACCACCCAAGATGCGAAGAATATTGGGTTAGAACATATAACCTCACCCATAACAAGTCAAAGTGATGGTCAAGAACTCATACTCATCTAATACCTTATCGAGGTTTAGATTATCGTAAGTCACCGAGATCTTGGTTCTTCACGACGGTCGATAGAAGAACTCATCTCATCGTGATCCTTCAATACGCCGTAGACGCATCAAAGATAGACAAGCAACCAAGTCAAGTCACTTATCTATACCGCAGCTTATACCGACAACTCGTCCTCAAGTTGTCTCACCGGTGAAACTTTTTATATCTCATTAAGCTTCGACCAATCATACGGACTTCGTGATCTTCTACACATCGTATGATCTAACTTATATATGAGATAAGGGGACACGATATATGCAATCAAGTATTCATTTCGGATAGGAGATTGTAATAGTGGTAACAGAAACATTGTATACAAGCTTAACCAAAACGCTTTCAAGATACAACCAACAATGCCTTGAAACAAAGAAAGATACTTGCTAAATCTAGTACCATCCAAGTCACCGAAAAGACCCATTTCGAGTTGTGGTTTGGGCGCAAGCCTAGTTTAAGCCACATATGGAGATGGGGCGATCCGACACATGTCTTTGAACAAGAAGGTCGACAAGTTGGAGTTTAGATCGATGCAAGTGTCGTTTATTGGTGTCACATCCCTCAATCCTAAGTAGGATTTAGGAGGATTGTAACTCTAAACAGTATAATTAAACAGGGAATTCTCCTTAACAAAAGCCGTAATTCATATGACAAGCATGTTCTTGGACTTTAGTACATAACTTAAGTTCTTGCAATGAAAACATGTGATATGTACATATGACGATGTACTATCAAGGTATAAACTTTTCAACGACAATATTCCTATTGCTCAACACCGCCCATCCATCATCCGCTCAACTCGCACATTTAAAACAAACATGCGGTCGAGTACAAGAATGCACTCGGTGGACTCATGCCAAAACATTTGATAACATTTGAATTACGCCGCCAATATCAAGGTAAGTCACAAGGGTTTTAGTTAAAATGCCTCAGGCTTACTAAATCCTTTTCAATTCAGAAGATCGCCGCCGAGCATTTTCTTGGTGTGTATGGTTCGTATCTCATAGTCACAAATCATAACAAGATTAAAATCAAACGCCGAGAGGAGGCCTCCTTCTACGACGCCGTGACCGGCCGTAATCCCGCACAAAGACACAATACTCTCACAAGCATATGTTAACATAGATATAGTTCCAACCTTCACGCCAATCCTAGCGGGCATTTATCATCCCAAGACAGACCCAACATTAATAAAAGGTTACGCGACCCAACAAATGACATAACTCGTCATAATATAGTTCCAACTATCGCCACAAACCTACCCGGCATAACAGATAGGATCCATACACAAAATGTAATATTTTTGGCGGTGTAATGTAGTAAACATTTGTTAACAACAGAGAATAAGCATTGTAAATAAACTCATTTTGAAATAACAAGAAAGTCACATCTTGTTTGAAAAGTAAGCCCACATTAGTGAGGTAAGAAAAGGAGCCCACCTGGACTATGGTTCGTCTTAATTTGAGTCCTAGGTTTGATTGCTCGTCACTGTTCGGTCGTCACGCTCGCGTCCACACCTTTACGTAAAAGTGAGGGTTTAGTACGTCGTTCATGTTTTTCGAGACTCTCAAAGTCTAAGATAAACTTCGATATTCTATATCGATATAAACTGAATTCCTTAACGAATTCAATACGTTTTTCAACCACGATTTCAATTAAACTGCTCGCTCTTCGAGATACGCCAACTATTTCGATTTAACCTTTCCGGCTTAAACGTTCTCACGATTCATACGCTTTCGATATAAGGGTTTCATTTACTAAACCTTTTCTTTACTAATGAGGTATCTCGACTCAATTAGTATATCTTACGCCAGACAGCGTATTTATCGAACGATTTTCGTATGTTGACTTTAAAAGTCAACAAAGTCAACACATGTCAACAAAGTCAACAATTTTGACTTTTAAAAGTAATTTCTTACTAATCCATTTTATAAATCGATTTTCAATTGATTTTATTTCGTAAAGTCTTAACTCTCGATTTATTACGTAAATCGATGGACTCATTAATATTTTCTCAAATATTAATCTTTTAAATCATTAACCATGTAATTCGTTTAATACGTTATTAAATGTAACGTTTCGTTTCAAACATAGAATCTATGTTTATAAAATCTTATAAAATCCAAATATGTCCAAAGCAATATTTAGACATATAATATATTATTACTCTTAATTAAAAATGATTTAAAATCCTTATAATTCCTTTAATGCTCTCGGAAATTCTTAAAATTACCAAATGATTTCCAAATTTTTTTCTAAATTCATATAGTGTATTATTATACACTTAGGGTCATTAATATGTATTAATATCATCCATATAGCAATCGATTATCACCCTATTCACATATGGTATATTTCACCTAGGGGAGTTCCAACACTTAGTCAAATTTCAAGTGTTTAATTTTGGCAAAACAATTTAAAACAACCCAAGTGTCATACTTTGACGATTTATAACTCTCGACTCAAAATACGTATGACCGTACAAAGACACATTCTGAAAACCTCTAAACATGTACTATAAGTTCTAAGAAGGAAGTCGACCCAAAAGAGTCGTGGTTCTGGAGATATAGGGTCTCAAAGTGGGCAACTCGAACTGACTTCTATACTTAGAGTATTTTTCAGATTTCAGATTTAGCTTAACGACGAGGATTTTGCGAGGCTCAGAACTTTGACTCACAATACCAAAATGACTAAAAGATACCATTTTAGAAACCTTGTAATAAGAACAACATGTTTCATGAAGACCATACTGGAAGATACTTGATGCATCGAGAAATATGTAAGTTCAAAGTTGACTAGTTGGAAAGGACAACATTCAAGTAGGTGACTTTGGATCAGTGAAAGGTATACCTATAAAACTTGGTTTGAGATCAAACTTTCCAGATCACAACTAGACATGGTAAGGAACATTTCTTATGAAGAAACCAAAGTCAAAGTCGGGCTACAAACGGCTTGAACATCTCACGTAAAAGTTGTACACGAACAGTTGATTAACATAGAAATTTACTAAGGCAGTTTGTCCAGAAAAGCTTACTGTAATGCGTCAACTTTAAAAATTTACCATGAGTTCATTATAAGGAATCTGGGAATGCAACCAATCATATTGAAAAGCCACTTAAGTCTAGTTTAATCCAGAAAAAGCCTAACTCAATGATTCAAAATAGATTGGGAGATAAAAATATTTTACCACAAGCTATCACTCCCGTGAAAGTTTTGTGCAGTTAGCTTGTCAAATCTGGAATAAATAGTAAAGATTTTTAGAAAATTCTGAATATATTCATAAATCTTCTAGACATGCTAAGTTATGTTTATGCCAATTTTTAGAGTTTTACCATTAGCCAAACTCGAAACGAAAGCCACGGACCGTGGGTGATGAACACCGAAATTTTACAGATTTGTGCAGTGTTTGTGAAAAATAGAATTAAAATAACAAATCAAGTTGGATTGACTTGAAATATTACAGAGACGTAATAGACATGTTTAATTTCAACATAGTAAAATTTCATATTCATCTGACCACTGTAACTTAGTCAAATAATTTTATTAAGATACTGTTTTCGTAACCTACTTCCAGTTTTCAATTTTAAGCTTATTCTTCTTGTATGCATTTCATATAACCACGAAAATGGTGAATCTATCACCCCAAATCACCACCAAGATCATCAATCTAAGCATGCAAGTATGATTTAGTCATGTCTAAGAGTCATAGGAGGTAGTTATACCTCAGCCACGAATTTGAAGATGAATGAGAGAGATGGAGCTTGAGCTTCCTCTTCCATGGTGGAAATGGTGTAGGAGAAGAAGAAGAGAGGAGAGGAGAGGGGAGGGGTCTGAAAATTTTGGGAGAGAGAGGGAGAAATGGCTGATCCAAAAGGGGGAAGAGAGGGTATGGGGTGGTATGCATGTGTGACACTTGTCACTATACTCACATGCATATCAACACTCTCACTTCACTTCCTCCCACGCACCTCTACACTTGTCACACACTCTCTCTATACACTCACATGCATGTTTTTATATATATATATCTATGTATATATCTGATTTTAATTGATTAGTTAGGCTATTTAATTAATCCAATGTCACTTAGATACATGTAATAGGAAAATCAACAAGATAAACTTGTATACATAAGTGTATAGTTTTCGGCTATTACATTATGCCAATGGGTCAAATTTTATTTTCCATGCCAAACATTGATATATGTTATAACATATAGTTTAGATGATAATTAATATCATAGGATAAATTAATGGCATCATTTTATGCGATAAAACCCTAAAATTCGAAACTAGGGTTTTCGAAATTGAGGAATTTGATCAATATAATTACTTAATGATCTAGCATTGATTTAATGCTAAATAATACTGTAATTACATATAATAATCATAGGAAATTAATTACTATAATTCCTTGATCATTAAACTCACTTTCCATTTCGTCGCTAAACGTTAACGTTGCAAAACGTTAATTATCGACTCATCTCGAAATGGTCGTAATAAAGTTGCAATCACTTTATTAAATTATTCCATTAATAATGGAATTTAATTCTAAGCTTAATTGCTTAGAAATTTTCATGAAATTTTAACTATCGATACGCAATCGACGTTAAAATAATACTATCGATACGCTTTATAAACTTCTATTTCTAAATTCACAATTCTCAGTGAATGTTAAAATAGGAATTCATTCCTTCGTAAATAATCGAAATCATTATTCGATATCCTACTGATTGAATCATCTCAATAATTTCTAATTTACGGGTTTTAAATACCGTAATTAGCATCTAATTCATGGATATTACATCCTACCCCCCTTAAAAGAAATTTCGTCCCGAAATTTGCATACCTCATAAAGTATGGGTATCTTAACGTCATAACATCATACTTTTCACGTGCTTTCTTTTTGTCCATGGTTCCTTCATTGGGTTTTCATTAAAGACCCAAACTTGATTCTTTAATCGTTGAATCGCATGCGATGAAATTAGTCAAAGATTTTCATCATAACTCATCCGAGTCAAAGGTCACGCCATCATGTTGGTTTACGTAAATTGGGTCATTTTCGTATTTCAATCGTGACACGTGGAAAACATTTCGTACTTTCCCAAATTTGGTGGAAGATCGAGCTATAGGCTACTAGGCCTATCATTATTAGGATCTCGAAGGTTCTATAAAACGTGGTCTCGACGCTCAGATATCGATTTTGTAATTTCTCTAGATGGAGAAATCTTAAGAAACTTAAATTCGCATTTAAAATGCAGCTCAAATTTATGCGTATCGGTAAGACTTTTATCTGTCTTAGCTTTTCTTATTCTTTGCCTTATTGGGTAGATATCTCACCGTGTCGCCACGACGTCGGACTTTATACCTTTCTCACCTACTTTGTTACAATAAAGTGGTGGTCAATACTTCTTTCCGCAATATGTCTCATAAGGCTATACTGATCGTTATTTGACAGCTACGGTCGTTCATAAACTCACCAAGTGGTACAATACGTTCCCACTTACACTTTGATCTAACATTAACGTTCTATCGTATGCTTAAACGTTTGGGTTGTCCTTCCTGATTGTCTATCTGTCTGTGAGTGGACATCTATGTTAAGGCTCAATCTCGTGTCAAACTCCTTTTTGTGAGTTAGATCAAAATCTAGAGGTACTCTTGAAGTTTCTATCTGAAGCGATAGGTTTTGGTACTCCCTGAAAATATACAATTTCCTTTTTGTACGTCTGAGCTAACTTTTCGGGTCTACGAGTTATCTGAATAGGCAGAGATAAAACATAATTGGTGAGTTAATCCACTACTACCCATATAGTAGTGTGACTTCTTTATGCCTTTGCGTAACTCGTCATAAGATTCATTGCTACATCATTCCATTTTCATTCGTAGCTCTAGAGATTATAACCTCTTATAAGGCCTTTGATACAATGCCTTCACATGGTGGTAACCGAGACACGGTTCGACAATCATGGTTACATCTCAATTCATCCTTTACTATCTAACCTTTCTCGTAAATCATAACATATCTTAGAGTTGCTTAGTCAAGGTATGAGAAGGGTCATGAACTTCATTCTTGGTTTCATCTCTAAGCTTATTACTGCTTGGAGATATATATGTATATATAATCCTTCCTTCGACGATATAGCATCGTCCAACGCTCCTTAAAATTCTTCAGCCTTTCCATCCTTATCTTAATTTGCATTCTATTCCCATCTCCATTCTCTCTTTTTAGTCATATGTCACCTTGGGTGTGAGAGTACAACTTACGTTAACACCGAATGCCCCGACTATTTCTGTTCTCATTTTCTTAAAATTTCCAATGAGTTTTCCTTTTCTGTCGGGACATACTATGATTTAAGTCAATTTTATAACTCGGGCATTAGATTCTACATTTACCATCCTCGTGTGATCATTTATCACACTTATAATCTTTTACTAATTCGAGCCATCTTTCTCATTCTCAGATCCACATTTCTTTGCTTGAAGAATAAATTCAAATCTTTGCAAATTGAGAAGGGTTCTTAACTTATTGTCATAGGGTGAAGTCTTCGCGACTTTGATATTTATACTCATCATTATTATTGCAAGTCGTGAGTTGGGAAATTCTATTCATGTGGCCTAAGTCATTGTGATCATAAGCTATTATCTTTCTCATATTAATACATAGCCTCTCTTTTATTACTCCACGTAATTTCATTCCTTGTTGGGGTAGCTATGTTATTGGTCTTGCTACTTTAGAGAGTTCTCAATGGCTCTTTGATAGTAATCCATTTATCTAAGAAATTCCTGGCCTCATTTTAGGTCATCGACGACTTTCATTCTTAATTGCTTTGTCCTTTGTTAGATCTACATCGATTTCTTTTAAAGATACTATATGCCTGAGGAATATTTCTCCTTACGCCAAATACACAAGATCTTGCATTGCAAAATCTGCCTCGGCTCTTAAATGTCGTAAGACAGTCCTTCAATGTTCTTTATGTTCTTCTTCGTCCTTTGAATTAGTAAGAACTTTATCTATAAAGATTAAGATAAAATTTTCTAAGTACGTGTGGAACACTCGAATTTTGAGGTTCATGATCAAGGCTGGTGCATTTGTCAGACCGAATGGCTTAACTATTATCTCATAGTAGCCATATCTTATTCGAACGATTCGTTTCGATTTCGGATACCATTCTATAAAGGCCATATAATATTTCATCAAAATGCCTCAATGAGGACTTTTCATACATTACTTACGAGGGTCGGTCTATTAAGCATCGATTACACGGTATCTAGTTCTCATTTACACCCAAAATTTTGACACCTCCACAACATATTCATAAAATTTTCCAAACTTCGCTTATTTTACATATTATAATCACACCGCTTTCATCATGATCCATTATCTACATATAAGTCTTATAGGATCCTAGGATTCTATGTCTCGAGTGACCTTCGTCGAGTCGCATCTCCCTCGAAACTTGCCTTTCTCTAACGCGTTTTGTTTCATACTCCCGAGGATTGTTCTCCTCGAGAGCCGGGTCCAACCGCTCCCGCTTCTTCTTCAATACCGAAGTTGGTGTTACTTTTATCGAAAGTATGGCTGGGTTGGTAGCGGTAATTCTCCTAATCCGCGAGGCGATAAGATCTTGTCCTTTTGCCCTTCTCGCCTCTTCTTCGGTACCATTGACGGCACAGACGTGGGGTGGCATTTGGAACATTAGGTATGAACATTCTATCATGCCGCATGTTGTAACTTGCCGAGGACTAGGACAAGTACTTGTAGGTGCCGCTCCATACGTATTATGGGTATACTTGAGCACATTGACAAATCTGGTAAGTCCTTGACCTTTGGAATTTTTATCATGGAGAAAATATTCTTTTGAAACTTCTTTTGCAAAACCCTGCCAATCTGTTGGCAAACGACAGGTAAGTCGTTGGATACCATCCTCATTTGTCACTCTATAACTTTGAGCGTCCATCTAGAGGTGTAAAATTTTCTCCAAATCTGTTCTAAATCCATGCCTAGCTCATAATAAAAGAGCCGATACGCTCGTGTGAGTTATAAACTTGTAGGCCTTGGGGTTACTCTCTTACCCGTTAAACTCCCTTTTTCCTGCCATTTATAAGCGGATATTTCTAGATAAGTCCGACTTAATTTAAGCTATGGAGGGAATTTTTAAACAAGAAGGATCTCTTAAAGAATTTTACACTTTAAGACGTATACAACCTGTAGACTACTTATGACACAACTCATGACACTTATCTTAATACTCATTTTACGTCTACACCTTTAGTCGTATATCGCTCTAAAATTTACTCGCATACGCGAATAGCGGGTACTAATATCCTATCGCGTAAAACCTTTCATCGAAAAGATTAGGTCCAGGTCACTGATCACGTGAATGACAGCCATTTTCGAAACTTCTTGTCTCTAAAATTATATCTATTTTCCTCATAAATATAGTGATCCAAATCATTGGGTAGAACTTTAGGCGATTCTAGGCTCGATTCTACGCTTGAGCAACTCTTGCGATGGCCATGATTTTCGTATAGGTAAGGAGGTCTAAATCTTGATGCGCTTACCCTAAATTGGGTTCTATCGCTTCTTTGCGTACTTGCGCGATGTCAAAAAGCGAAACACCTAAATTGAACAAAATCTTATAGGTATTCTGAGGAAATTTTCCTCATACCTATCCTGTCTTTTAGGTTTTGTTTGTTACATTTCCTAAGCAAGTATAGGCTTTGGTCTCGGTGTTCTGCTTATTCAAGTGAATATCTATTTCATATGTCACTGTCCTTTCCATTGGGACATTATGCTCCCTTGCTATGGCCTTCTGGTGCCTCATTCACCTTATACTTCTCGTGTATCTATATCGTTATGCTTTTACCCATAGCATTTGTGATTAGGTCTACATCAACATATCCGTTGATATTGATATTTCGATAATTAAGTCTTATCGTAGAGATCGTCGTGTCTCTATCACTATCATTCCTTCCTAATCCAATATGAATGACTTAATTCCCTTTTTACTCCATCGATCTTAGGAATATATTTCTCATATATCCTTACTTTAACTCTTTTCGAGGGAAATCCTTATTTATCAAGTCATATGTCTTCGAAGCTTATATCGTGTCGGGGCTATCTTATAATTTTATAGCTCATAGTTTCTTCAGTTATTTCCGACTTTTGTCCCTTTTTCTTGGGCACGGTATTTGAAAGTAATCTTACTTTCATTATACTTGATTCCCACCTTCGTGACTAGAACCGTTATCATTGTCGTATGGCTTGGTAGGGTCGCATATTCGTACACCATAACTTAAATTCCAAGCATCTTTCTTCCATGTCTCGCCTTGAAGATATTTTCTTCACACTTGATTTACATACTAGGGCTATCCTCGTTATTCACACAATCTCAAAGATTATGGTTCCTCAATCTCATTATCATCTGTTTAACCAAGTTTCAATTACTTGGAATCGATTATGCTCAAGCATAATCTCATTGACTGAGGTATATGGCGAGAGATCTATTTTCTGAGATGCTATCATTTCCTTATATATATATATTTCTTGAAATGAATATCTTGTATGCATCTTTATTCATTTAAACATGTCCAACCTATTAACGAGGTTTCAAGGACAACCAACTATCTTAAAGATAAGTTGTAATCTCTCTTGTTATGACATAAAAAGGAGTTCATATCCCACGGATATCATATACTTTTTCTTGCTTTCACTCTTGCATTCAATGCTAAAGAGTATCTTATTCATAACTTGATTATCGCAACAGTCGTATAAAGGTATAACTTTATTGTTATCAATCTTCGTAAAGCCTATCGAGGGTCATCACATCCATGTGTATCATAGGGAAAATATCTCGTCTCATCGAGATTTTTCTTACATCCTAATTTCTTGATGTCTATCACTTTACTGGTCTGAAACTTTTGGGTGACTGAAATAAGTCAACCTATTTCATGCCTGATGTTTATCGTTTCACTAATTCGTACTTAGGTGACAAGGTAAGTCAACGTTCGTCATACTTGATGGTTTCGAGAGTCGGGAAGGAATTATCACGACTATTTACAAAAGGTACTGTTTCACAAATCAAAATAACATCTTCTCAAAGATTGAATCGATATGCTTTTTAGACCGAATAAATGGGGCTCTAGGGCCCAAAGACCAGAATGACGACTATTGAGATTTCTTTGGTCATATGGGCTGGCCAGACCCGTCACAAATATTTTCTCAGTCACGCAAGGATTTGGGTTCAAAAGGACACTTTATGAATTTTTGGGTTGAAAATTTTCTTGAGAAGAAGTGAGAAACTCGAATGAATTCTCAATTGAACTAGGTCATAGAGTTAAACTCAACGACGTAAATTGGGTGATGAATATAATTTTGAAAGCTTATATACCCATAATAGGTCATCAACCAAGGTTCTTATGTACATCGTGGCTCTACTTGTATTGTCGGCAATCTTACTTTCTTAGTAACATTCTAAGATTCAGATCATACTATAACGTTCTTACTTTCTATAAATCATAGAGCTAGTTTCAACTGATCCTCGTGAATCGGAGTAGGAATCAGAATTTGGTCCTTCATAAGAAATGAAGTACAGTACATTAGGGGCACATAGGCAAAACCGTGCGTAATCGGAGTTCACACGATCGAGAACTAATCAAAACAAAATCACTTCAGGCAGGGAAAATTTACGCGCCACGCCGAGGTCATAAGCGATGCCAACGCCAAGGTCGTGCATGCCGTGGTAGTACGTAGAAATGCCGACGTCGAGGTCGCATAAGCTACCAAAGTCGATATGTCAAAGTCGACGTTATAAATTCTCAAATCAAAGTCGACAATGACATGCCGAGGTTGAAGTCGAGGTCGCACAATTTCGTATAAATCTTTTGCTTTTCGATACTCAAGATGGAATGAAGTTCTCAAATCCATCGTTACTCTTGTTCTTGTAATGGAAGGAAGTTCTTACTTCTATGTTCTTTCGTAAAGGGATCATGCTTCTTAAAAGTCTACGTTCAGTTGAGCTAGCATGCTCATCATCATAAACAACTTTGAAGTTTGAAGTAAAACTTCAAATATTCATACGTAGCTCATTTGTACGCATGTACTTCGTCGAATTTCACGAATTCAACACATCATTTTTGAAGCATGAATAACATAACTTTGAAGCATGAATAACATAACTTTGTTCATAATAATGAACCCTTATTGAATTTCAGGATTTCAAATATTTCATCTTTGGCATATCATGCCGAAACTTTCTCACATCATTGTCATCATCTCCCTTATATCTTCCTTCTTTTCATAACTTTCTCGACAAATCATTTTCCATAACATTCATTCTCAACCTTTCTCATAGCTTTCATTTCTTTTGAAAGATCATTTCAATCATCCTTCACTTCAAACTTTTCGATTTCAAAACCGAGAAAATCATTTATCTATCATAAATTAAATCCTTTAAGTTTCCTTAAATATGCTGTCCCATACCTGCATATAGTAAAATTTCAAGTTAATCTGACCACTGTAACTTAGTCAAATAATTTTATTAAGATACTGTTTTCGTAACCTACTTCCAGTTTTCAATTTTAAGCTTATTCTTCTTGTATGCATTTCATATAACCACGAAAATGGTGAATCTATCACCCCAAATCACCACCAAGATCATCAATCTAAGCATGCAAGTATGATTTAGTCATGTCTAAGAGTCATAGGAGGTAGTTATACCTCACCACTAATTTGAAGATGAATGAGAGATAGAGCTTGAGCTTCTCTTCCATGGTGGAAATGGTGTAGGAGAAGAAGAAGAGAGAGAGAGAGAGGAGGGTCTGAAAATTTTGGGAGAGAGAGGAGAAATGGCTGATCCAAAGGGAAGAGAGGGTATGGGTGGTATGCATGTGTGACACTTGTCACTATACTCACATGCATATCAACACTGTCACTTCCTCCCATGCACCTCTACACTTGTCACTACCTCCCACGCACCTCTACACTTGTCACACACTCTCTCTATACACTCACATGCATGTTTTATATATATATATATCTATGTATATATCTGATTTTAATTGATTAGTTAGGCTATTTAATTAATCCAATGTCACTTAGATACATGTAATAGAAAATCAACAAGATAAACTTGTATACATAAGTGTATAGTTTTCGCTATTACATTATGCCAATGGGTCAAATTTTATTTTCCATGCCAAACATTGATATATGTTATAACATATAGTTTAGATGATAATTAATATCATAGGATAAATTAATGGCATCATTTTATGCGATAAAACCTTAAAATTCGAAACTAGGGTTTTTGAAATTGAGGAATTTGATCAATATAATTCCTTAATGATCAAGCATTGATTTAATGCTAAATAATACTGTAATTACATATAATAATCATAGGAAATTAATTACTATAATTCCTTGATCATTAAACTCACTTTCCATTTCGTCTCTAAACGTTAACGTTTGAAACGTTAATTATCGACTCATCTCGAAATGGTCGTAATAAAGTTGCAATCACTTTATTAAATTATTCCATTAATAATGGAATTTAATTCTAAGCTTAATTGTTTAGAAATTTTCATGAAATTTTAACTATCGATACGCAATCGACGTTAAAATAATACTATCGATACGCTTTATAAACTTCTATTTCTAAATTCACAATTCTCAGTGAATGTTAAAATAGGAATTCATTCCTTCATAAATAATCGAAATCATTATTCGATATCCTACTGATTGAATCATCTCAGCGAATTTCTAATTTACGGGTTTTAAATACCGTAATTAGGCATCTAATTCTGCGGGGTATTACAATTGGCTATCCTAGAGGAATGAAAGGTGGTTATTTCTATAGTCCTAAGGATCAGAAAGTCATTATTAGCACTAATGCCCGATTCTTAGAAGAGGATTATATGAAAAACCATAAATCCAAAGTTGAAATCATTCTTCAAGAATTAGAAGATGATCATATTCCACCACCGATTAAGCCAAAGGTACGAGATGTCATGTCTAGTGAGAGGGATCGACACCAGATACTTCAAGAAATTGAAGTGGATCGAGTTCCACCGGAGATACCGATCGTACAAGTGGCTCCTATCCGAAGAAGTTGTGCAAGATAGAGAACCACAAGTTACTACACCCACCGCCGCTGCCATTGTGCGAAGGCGCCATCGTAGTGGGAGGGTTGTTCGTCAACCCGAGCGATTTATGTTCGTGGGTGAATCTTTGGATTTAGTCCCGAAGAAACGAGCATGCAATAATCGACCCATGGACATACAAAGGAGGCGATACAAGACATTGATGCAAGATCATGGCACATCGCTATGGACTTAGAAATCGAGTCCATAACGACTATGGATGTATACGAAAAGACACCTCTACCGGATGGCAAGGAAGCCATAGGTAGTAAGTGGATATACAAGAGGAAGAGATTCGGATGGAGAGGTTTCGCTTTTAAAGCCGTGCTTGTGGCGAAAGGGTACACTCATTGAGGGCATCGATTTCGATGAGACCTTTTCGCCTGTAGCAATGCTCAAGTCCGTCAGAATTCTTCTGGCCATAGCAGCCCACTTAAACCTTGAGGTTTGGCAAATAGATGTGAAAACCGCTTTTCTAAACGGTTACCTTGAAGAAGGTAGAGACATCTATATGCAGCAACCCGAAGGTTATGTGGTGAAGGGTGAAGAGCATATAGTATGGAAGCTTAAAAAGTCCATTTATGGACTTAAGCAAGCTTCACGATCTGGAACTTACGCTTTGACGAGGTGGTAAAGTCCTATGGATTTACCCAGTTGCCTAGCGAAAGTTGTATGTATCGTTTAGATGTCAACGGTGATGTGGTATTTCTTGCACTTTACGTAGATGACATTCTTCTACTTGGCAACAATGTGAAGTTTTTATCAGACGTAAAGAGTTGGTTATCCGATCAGTTTCAAATGAAAGACTTAGGAGATGCAGCGTACATTCTTGGGATCAAGGTTTACCGAGATCGCAAAAGGAAAATGTTGCTTATCTCGGGCGCCTTACATTGATCTTGTGATTACTAGCTTTAGTATGCGAGACCGCCAAGAAAGGATTGCTACCTTCGGACATGGTATTCCTTTATCTAAGGAGCAGTCACCAATGACTGCAAACGATATAGAGGAAATGAGACAAGTTCCTTACGCTTCCATCGTAGGAAGTCTCATGTATGCAATGCTATGCACGAGGCCCAATATCTGCTATGCGGTAGGCATAGTAGCTAGATATCAGTCTAACCCTGGACAAGCTCATTGGACTGCGGTAAAACATATACTCAAGTACCTGAAAAGGACTCGAGATTATAGGCTAGTTTACCATGCAGATAGTCTAATGCCTTTGGGTTATTCAGACTCGGATTTCCAAGCTGACCGTGATGAGAAGAAGTCTACCTCAGGCTATGTGTTTACCTTGGGAGGAGGAGTCGTATCCTGGCGGAGTGCAAAGCTGCGATGCGTTGTAGACTCCACCATGGAAACCGAATATGTAGCCGCTTCGGAGGCTGCTAAGGAGGCTGTATGGTTCAAGAACTACCTCAAGGATCTAGATGTGGTACCTGGTTTGCCCAAGAGTATCATAGTTTACTATGATAACTCAGGTGCAGTGGCAAACTCGAAGGAACCACGGACCCACAAGGAAACCAAACACATAGAGAGAAAGTACCATGTCATACGAGAAATCGTTAGACGAGGGGATGTGCGGATTGAAAAGATTGGTACTACGGATAACCTAGCTGACCCATTCACGAAGAGCCTACCGCAAAAAGTCTATGAAGAGCATGTTCGAGGACTTGGATTGCGCAAGATGGCACCCACTTAGAAAGGAAACTTTTGTATAAGTGGGAGATGCAAAGTGATGGTGTTGTTTGTAATAGCTAGTAGAGAGACATATTGTATACTAAAAGTATGCTTTAGTATAAGTGGGAGATTGTTGGATTTGTATACTGGAAGCAGTTTTGGTTGAACTTGTATACAATGTCTCCTGTTACCACTATTACAATCTCCTATCTGAATTATTTACTTGATTGCATATGTATGTCCCTTTATCTCATATATAAGTTAGATCATACAGTGTGTTGTCGATCACAGAAGTCTGTATGATTGGTCAAGCTTAATAAGATATAAAAAGTATCACAGCTGAGATAACTTGAGGACGAGTTGTCGGTATAGGCTGCGGTATAGATAAGAAGTGACTTGACTTGGTTGCTTGTCTATACTGGTACGTCTCTGACGTATTGATGGATCACAGTGAGATGAGTTCTTCTATCTGACCGTCGTGAAGAACCTAGATCTCGGAGACTTACGTTGATCTAAACCTCGATAAGGTATTAGGTGAGTATGAGTTGCTGACCATCACTTTGACTTGTTATGGGTGAGGGTTACATGAGATAATCCAAGATTCTCTGCATCTTGGGTGGTGGCGATCTTGTATGTCATGCTAGTTACTGTCAGTCACCGTATCCGTTTAGGATGATGACGTCCCCTTAAGGAGCTCAAAAGGTTGATTGTACTAAACCCGGCAGGTTGAGTTATCTCAAGTACAATAATAAGGTTGAGTGGTACTACTTAAGGAATTAAAGTAATTAATTATTTTAAGCCGTCAGATCTCTGTAAATAATTAATGAACGTACGATATCTTAAATACGAGGATTCGTAAAATCTAAATACGATCCCGACTCAACTTCGGAAATAAAGGGGTAAGTCATCATTTATTCTCTAGTGGCATAAATAAATGTTTATGAATTAATTTATGTTCTGGGCTGAACATAAGATAATTAATTTATTTGAGGCTCATCTTTATTCCTTGCATTTGATCCATGGCCTGGCCCATCCAGGCCTTTTAGCTTAGAGAATTTCGATCTCCTCTTCTCAGAGTCCCACTGGACTCAGCTTGATCCTCTCTATCTTAAGTGATATGATTATATTTATTAGATATGCATAAATCCTATCATGATAGGATTAGGGTTGCATTATAAATATAAGGTGTGAGAGAAAATCAAGGTTAATGCTCTAGCTAGAATTTTCAAGAATTATACTTCCTAAAGTGTGAGAATTTTTGAAAATCTAGAGAGAAGGAAGAAGACGTTTTTCTATAGCTTTCTCCATAGATTGTCCTTACTCGGCATTGGAGTTTAGGCAAACGGGATACAGTCCAGAAGATCAAAGCACGAGTCTTGATCCTTTCTTCCTCGACAGATTCGCAGGTAAACACGAGAAAACACCTACGTGTTGCAATTAATTATATAGGTGCATGCTAGGAATATAATCAATGTATGGTGAATTAAACATCCAAGATACATCCTCGGGAGAGGGTTAAAATCAGATTTCCCTTCAATTGGTATCCGAGACTGGGATCAATAACTTGGCTCTGTTGGATTAATTCACGTTTGATTATAACGTGCGCAATTAATTAATTGTGAATCTGTCGTTCATCGTGGCTCGTTTTATTTTTGTTGGATATTGTTTGAAACAGAAGCACACGCTCAGCGAGCGCTCGTCTCCAACCGACAATTATCATTAAAACAGAAGAACCCACACCACGCTCGCTCAGCGTGTAACCGGTGCTCACTTATTTATTATATATAAACGCCGCGCACGCTGAGTTAGGGTTGGCCAGTTTTTCACTTACATAGTCAGATTTTATTTCAGTTTATTTCCAGAGAGCTTCCAACGAGACACACGACAGACGAGAGAACGAAACCTTTTATTCTTCATTTTTTTTCTTTAGATGTCCATTCATTCCATTTTATTTACGCATCATATATTGTTAGCTCGATTGGATTCGGATTCAGAGTTGATTTCAGATTATTATTTTTTCATATTGGTACTATCTTTCTTTTCCTTTGCATTTGATAATTTATGTTTCACGCATTTTGATATTGGAATTTATTATTATGTTGAATCTTTCTCCATCGTATTTTATTGTTTTCTATTTGATGAATTTAGTTTAGTTTTGTTCGACGCTTTTAGCTTTCCATATTCGTGATTTCTTTAGGTAACAACTAGGGATTGACAACTCCTAGCTAGGTTTGCTTTTATTTATATTTACTTTTTTGAATTTCAATTCTCGTTTGTTGCAAAACCCCCTTTGGTATTAAAGTGATTAGGATTTACCGTTTTTATGTGCGACACGAACAATAATCCATGTTACGTTTTTCTTGAGAGACGACTTGGGTTAACTTTCCCTCTACGATTGCCTTATTCGATTATGAGTCAATTAAAATAGTGTTTTTAGTTGAAACAGTCTGTCCAAGCTGGTAGTTTTCCTGGTGAAACCTGTAACAAAAACGCTCAACTCCAAAACAAGTCAGTAGCATTAGTTACTTCATGTCACAGCCCGGTTTGGCTAAACCTTACCGGACCGTGACTTGGGGTTTGGATTAAGTGAATATGAAAAGAATAAGGTTTCCAGCTTATTTCATCTACGAAGAAATACGGATATTCCCAAACAGAACGAGATTTAGGATAGGCAAATATCTGATATAAAGAGTTGATATGTACGTTTGGACAAAACAACAATTCTTACAAAGCTTTCAACAGGAATATCAAGAACTTATCATAATAACAAGCTATAGCGAGTTTAAGAGTTTGGCAAATAAAAACGTGTGAGACATGCATGTGAAGATGCATTCTCAAGGCGAACCAAAATACTCATACTACTTTGACAAAGATTCCGCTCAACTCCGCTCTGTTCCATCATCGCTCAACCTGCACATTTAAAAACAAATATGCAGGGCTGAGTACAAAGATGCACTCAGTGGACACATGCCGAAAATATTTTACTTTTACGAAATATTGTACTGCCCTCATCACAGTAAGACACAAGGGTTTTATTTGGAAAAAGGCTTTGTTCTTACAAAAATACATTTTCTCATTTCTCAAAATCATCGCTCGGCCGAGCATTTTCACATCACTACAACGTATATTCCAAGTCGGCTATGGATAAACGCGCCGGGAGGGAGGCCTCCCTTCACCCGGACGCAAACTAACCGCCCAGCGGTTCAGAGCATGACCGCCCTGCGGTTCAGAGGCCCAACACGTGTACACAATCCTAGCTAGGCTTTCTCCCTTACTCCTCTAGCATAGGACCCGAATTCGTAACTTCCTGTTGCCCCAGGCAACCCGAATGGACATATACAAAACATAAAACATTTCTGGCAGACAATATCGTTCTCAAAATTTGCAGTAAAAACAGTACAGTAATAACAGTAAATGATTTTCATAAATCGCTTTTAGTTCAAGAAAGCCCACCTCGAGAACTTATAGTTCTTACGTCACTAGTTTACTTTTCGTTTCCTTTCTCCTTCGAGCAGAACCCTTTCAACGTGAGAAACGAGATTTAGCACATCGCTATACTTTTCGATAATCATCGATCCGAAGACAACGGACTTACTATTCTTCCATTCTTTCCTTAGTTCAAATCGTTTAGCGTTACGTACGAATCTTAATTCCATATCTAACGTCGTCATGTATTGACTTTACTTCTCGTCTTACGTATATACTCAAATTTTATGTATTCATAGTCTTATTCTCATAAGTCTCAACTTCTCTACATTTCACATCGTATAATCCACATCTCACATATCATAAGACATCATAACTCTTTTTCTTCACAATTTTCGAAAATTTCCAAATATATATATATATTTTGAAAATTCTATTTTTATTTCACATAATATTTTATTATCATCATACATCAATAATATGACATAATATTCATCATATACAACTTATACATCACTATTTCATGTTTTGTGATTTTCAAATTTTCCATCTCATAATATTTCATATTTTTCCAAAGAATTCCACATAAAATCATAAAATTCTAAACATGAATAACTGTCATTATTTCATGTTCAAAACAACAATTAAAATTCATGTACATCAACATATATCTCATGCTTATTTTCGATCATATCATAGTGTTTTTAATACATACTTAATTTTGTACTAAAATCATAATTTATGCTTTTAAACATCATATAAACATTTTTAATTCATAACTTCGACATATAGCATAAATTTCACGTATTTCACATAATTTTTGAAAGCATGTAACAAAACACATCACATATGATTTTCTAATATTTTTGCATGAAATAATAAGAGTAGTAAGATTTCTAACCTTCTATTTGATTTCGATTGACGTCGGCGACGTTTTTCTTCCTAGGATCGAAGATCACTTTGGAGGACACTCTATTTTTTTCTCTATTTCCTTACTATTTTCGGTCATATGGTGTGGTATGGGGGTGGTCTCCTATTTATAGAGTTTATAAAGTGTATTTAATCATTACTTTATAAAATATCTTAATATAAAGTCAAAAATTACAACTCCTTTATCTTCTTAATTTTTGAACCCTATGAGTTGTCAATGAGTCATTTTTGTTCTTATCTTATACTTTAATTATTCATCATATTTTATCTTTTTGAAATTATAACATATCTAGTTGTAAAAATCAACATTACAACTCATACCTTATCTACATTAAATTTTCGGCCACCTCATTTCATAAGAGATAAATATTTTATTTTATCCTATAGTTTATTATGTTATTTTATTATTTAATTAATATATCTTATAATTATCATAGAATAAATAATTTATTACTTTATATAATATATATATGTGTGTTCGGCCCTCTCATATTGTGGGGAAGAAAATTTTATTTTTATACTATTATATACTATATTAATATTATAAGATAAGATCATATTTGAAAAGTCAACATTTTACACTATGATTTTTATTTTGATTTCACATTTGTTCACACTTAATTTTCAACAATTTCGCCTATTACAAGACAAAGGCTATAGTTACTTGTTCAAATTTGATACATTGTCTATCTTATCCTATAATAATATCTTATCCAAATAATAATAACATAGCATTAATTAAAGCATGATATTTCTTCATTTCACACTATAAATTTCCAAATTTTCGGCCCCTTTATCGATATATGCTACATATTTTATTTTTTTCTTTAATTAATATCTATGTGACATAATATAGATCTTAGATGATAAAATAAATCATAGGAAAATTAATTAAGATCAATTCTATGTACTAAAGTAAAGTTATCGGCAAATAATTTGAAATTAAGGATAAATTATCAAACTATTATTCTTTTCATAACTAATATTATTTTCATGATGAATTACATAAATATAATGATATTATATCATAAAATAATTTTTTGGAACATTTCTAAGAAATTTCCCCAATTTTTCGAAAATTAGGGTTTCTAGGATTTTAAATATTATAAAATTCCATTCTTACCATATTTTATTAATTTCGAAATTTTCACAATTTCTAGGTGATAAGATTGATCTAAATTCATGATATTTATCAAGTATATAATTAAATAAATTATTTAATAAAATTATCACATAAAATTGTGATTTTCGAAAATCTACATAAAATCATACCCTATTTTCGAAAATCATGAGTTTCTAGAAACAAAATATCATCTCCTATGATGTTTATCACATTATCACACATTTTTATGAGATAAACATTATCTATGCTTAGTCATTACCTTATTTTATTATTTTATAAAAATATCATAGCATACTTATCTAAAAAATGTCATTTTCCAACCTTATCCTATACATCTCATTAATTTCGAAAATTACACCTTGGTTCAAGATATTTATCTTATCATATACTACATGATAAACATGACAACTCATCACATAAAATCAAGTGATCACATATTAATTCACAAATTAACCACTTATTCACCATATTTTCGAAAATAACAAATAAATAAGAAATTTTTTTCTTTTTCTTCTCTAGTGTAAATAATATCCCAAATATACTTTTAAAAAATTTATTTTGTTCAAATTTTTAAGAGAAATTTCGATTTATTTAAAATCTACAATTACCGACGTTCACTTTCATATTCGTTTCTATCGTACTGTTCCTTCTTTATTTTCGAAATTTTTAAACCCAGAAATTCGGGTTATTACACTTCAGCAAGACAATCATTAGAGGTTTTGGGATCTAATCAAAACACACAATTAAGATAGATTAATTCCTGATACTCATAAATTTTCCCAACATTCCCGATATTTTGAAATTTTCCAACAATTTTCCCCTTTTTGATGATGCCCAAAACCTTAAACATTATATTGAAAAAAACCAAAAAGGTAGATAACAAGTTTCAGCAGTGGACTTGATTCTCCTTTGCTATGGTCATCATTCTCTGCAAAACAGAATTAGGTCAGCATCATAAGGTTTAAGCAGGTACAAAGCCTGAACAAAGATTCATTATCGTCATGGTGAACTGGGTCAGTTTTATAGATGATAGGTTGTTGAGTTTACAAGGTATAATCATTTACACTCTAAATCAGCAGCAAATCTATAAAAGTCTATTACAACTTATCTGACCAGTTCATCTTCTTCTCTGCTTCGTCCTTTTTCTGTCAGTGAGTTGTCCATACATGGCATAAATTTCTATGGTTGTTGCGCTAGGTCGATCTTCATAAGTTCAATAGCAATCATGGATTCGCGCTCAATTTGGGCTCGATCCATAAAATTACATATCATTGTTGGTGGCACAGCTTCCTTTGGAGGGATAGTTATAACAAATTATTGTTTGGCGGTACAGTTAGTAATCTTGTTTACAAGGTCCTTGTATTCCAGCAGGAAGTTTCTGAAGCCATTAGTTATGATGTCAACTGCATCAGGTAAGTCCATCAGGTAGTAATACCACATGACAAACTTCATCTTTATCTGCTCTCATTTGTCGTTCAGCTCAATCGGGACCCACCTATCTGTCTGGGGCTTGGCTCCTGCAACTGAGGTTCTCAAAAGACCTTTCCTTTGGAAGTTTCTCAGAGCATTTCTCTTGCTGGTGATCTTTTTTCTTTTTTCTACAGCAGCTGACGCTCTATGGGCTTCTTCCATCAGTTTCTGTTGTTCTTTTTCTGCACCAACTTATTGTTTCTTATTCCACCATGATGCCAGTGAGGCTGAATCTCCCAGTATTTCAAATGAGATGCTTGCCTTAAAGGCAGCTAGGTAATTTCCTTTTCACTTGTGGTAGCAGCTTGCTGGGCTAATGGGGCAGCATCTTTCTGTTTTTGTGTAACTTCTTTTCTCTTAGCTGCAGCAGCCTTCTTCCTAAGGTGCTCAACTGCATCTTTCTCTTCAGCTTTTTCATCCTTCATTTTCTATGCAGCTTCCACCAGTGTGATCATTTGATTTCTTAAGGTGCCGATAAAGCCTTCTCGTGCTGACATTTCTTGTTGAAAGCTATCAGGCACAGTATCCTCAACAACTCTAATATTTTGCTTGATTGAGATGATCTTTCAATGGATCCGCTCTTCAAAAGCTTCTCGAAGGTCAGCCTGCTTCTCCTCATTTTCCTTGTTGGTCTTGATAGGCTTGGTTTATTGCTTCCACTTGGGAGATAAATGTGCACTCCCACAGCCACGTCAGCTCCTTATAAGAGGCTCTTCAAATATGTTTCCAACTGGGCCATCATCTCAAGCAGCTTGGCTTTGTTTGAAGTCTGGAGATACTCTTGTGCTGCTGAATATTGGCCTACAGAGGGAAACACTGCATCATAAAAAGAGTCAGCTGTAGGGATGATGGTTGGAACCTCTTCTTGGAAGGTAGAGCCTAATAGACCCGCTTGGCCCTCGTCAGCTCTGTCTGTCATTCCACTAGGGCTTATTGTAGCTTCCTCTTCCTCAACAACACCAGTCAGTTCACCATCTAAAGCCTGCTCCGGGCTCTTCTCTACTTCAGCTTCTTTGTCAGCCTAGATGTAATTAGCAGTAGCATCGTCAATGATTTCCTGGAAAATAGACTCAAAAGTCCTAATCATTGTCCAGATGCTGGCGATTCCATAGGTATTCTCCAACTTTGCCTCTTCCTAGGTGTATTTCTCCCATGAATCAAGATTGATTAGATCAAATAGCTGATAAAAATAGGTTGTCTTCATCTGGAGAAAGACATGCAACCTAACAGCCTGAGCCAACGCTTGGGGTAGGCTGTTGAGAATGGGGAATGTTGTGGTCAGGTAGGCATAAGCTCTCTGGTTAAAAGTATTTTTGAGAGTGTTCATGCGGGAGGCAAACTAGGCTTCTGGGGATATCTCTATAAATTCCTCGGAGGATTCAGTAGGGTGGATAGGTGAAGTAGGGTGAAATGATGAGGCTGATGAGATGAAAGCAAAGGAAGCTGCAAGCTGATGCTGAGAGGTTTCAGCCTAAGGAGGAGCGGATGCTGGTGGGGTTATTTCAGTTTGAGGATGAGAAAGTTCATCCTGTGGTGGGGGTGAGGATAGTGGTTCTGGAATATATGGTGGGGAGTTGAAGGGTGGAGGACGCTGAGAGTCTATGAGTGAAGAAGAGTGGGTGGATGAGTAGGCTTGAATATGTCTGGGGCTAGGGCTAGGGTTGCAATAAGGCACAGACTTGCTAAGCCATCTCAACAGCAGTCCGTATTCTCCTCTTCAACGGTGATTGCTTTGGGGATTTCTCCTCCTCTGATTCATCCAATGCCACATCTTTCTCTGCCATTTTCTTTCATTTGCTCGTAGGAGGAGGCCTTGCAGTCCTCTTTCTTTTGGGGCCTTCTTTACTGACAAACCCTTTGGATTTTCGGATCACCTTCAGTCCCATGCATACTTGGGCTAGTGCATCCAACTGTAGCATTCTGTTAGTTGAGAAGACCATGCAGTAGGGGTTTCAGAGAACATTCTCTATGCTCAACTTCCAGTAAGATGGAAGAAACCTACCTTCCTAGCTTGATTAGGTTTTCCCTCCTGAACACCTTCTAGTCAGCCAACATGTTGGCAACAAATCCTATTTGATTTCAATATTGGACATTAAAGCAGCTAACATTTGTTATTGCTGCTGGGAGACTTGATCCCATGATTCCAATAATCCCAAGAAACATCTGTGAATGATGTTTATCATAATCTTGTACTTGGGGAGAAAGGAATTTCTCTTGAGAGTAGGCGTCAGGGACGTGCCTTCAATCATCATGCTCTTCATCATCTTCTCAACATAGTTTAGATCAAGTTGAGTAAAGAGGATGTCACTGGAATGGGGAAAGTGGAAAATCTGACGAGCTGTCTTCACGACATCAATGCTGAAGTCACTTAAGTAGTTCTCCACTCTCCTTGGATTTCTAGCATCACATCGACAATTAGGGTGTTTCGTTGAAGACCATGGTGAATGGTGTGATAGTATTGAAGAACTTGTTCATCCATGTACTTCTGGGGCTCGTAATCTAGAAAATCCTTCCACCCATATCTCTTAAAGACTTCCAGAATCTCAAGGACCGCAGGAATGGTAGTATCTCTAAAGAAAATAGAATAATCATGAAAAATTAGGGGTTCCTCGGTGATAATTTTCTTTTTGGTTGCTTGTTTGGGTGCCATTTGTGAATGTGCGAATGAATTTGAAAATTTTGAAATAAAAGCTTGTAACTTTTGAACGCACAGACAAATGATGGTTTTGGAATATGAACGTGTGAAAGAGATGATCGATTATGGAAATCATTTTTTATAGGCGCGTAAAAATGTTTGACCACGTGTGCGTCATAATAAGAATAAAACGTTTAACATTCTATGTGAGTCTACGAATCATAAAAAAGTAAAAACACTTTATGCCATTTTACAGACTTTTTGACATGCATTAAATGTGAGGTTAATGTCCTCTACACGACTCATGTAACTTCTAGAGGAATTAATTCAAATGATTTGAAATAAATGAAATGCAATAAATTCAAATTATTATGGCTACAGTCATACATTTATCTCAGTATGCTTTATCAGTTTGATGGGCCAGTATACATACCAGTCAGCTGAACATAGAAGTCAGTTGATACCACTTTAGCCTATGACACTGACATCAAGTGGTATCGATACTGACACCAGTTTGATGTTTCCAGAGTATGCTAATACTAAGAGGCATTTCCACTAACTACCTTAAGTTTGTCCTCCATCAGTTTGGTTTACCAGTTTGGCTTACTGATACCAACTGACGTGTAACTGACATTCAGTCAGTTTTGACCTTAGTTAAAACTTATCAGTTTGACTGATCAGTTTTACCCATCAGTATGGGTTCCCCCTTGAACCAATAGTATTGATAGCTAGTTTACTAATGTATGCTCATTGTATTTGTCAGTTTGACACGAGTCAGGTTCAGCTTCAACGAGTCAGACTCAACTACATCACTCCTCTGGGTTCAGTAGTCTTAGCTTTCCGCACAACATGTTGAATCTATCTTCAACAAGTGGCTTCATCAGGATGTCAGCATGTTGTATATCAGTGTAAATTTTCTAAACAATTATGTGACGACCCGACTTCTCGAGAAAGTGCGGATTAAATGAATCGCCACTGGTATGATAATGCAGATGATATATATAAAACTAAATCAATACAAATAACTATCAAACTCCTCGTAATGCATGAACTGAAAGGAATAAGTTATTTCAATACAAACCCAAGTCCCTGAAGGACTTGTCAAAAAGATTCAGTATCCAAATATAGCCTAATCAGGGCGCCAATTTAAGAAATGAGGTATGATCTCAAGTTCAATACGGAAGTGAATAACAGTCATAATCAAAAGATATGAAATAATATCAGAGTTTGGTAGCAATAAACGTGTGGACATACATATGACGATGCATGCCCAAGGTTCTAGAAATCCTTTCAAAATAACAATAAAACGCTTATCACTCTGCACCACCTTGCACTCATCGCCATCTCCTGCTAAACCTGTCCATCAAAAACGAAATGCAGGGCTGAGTACAAAAGTACTCAGTGGACACATTGTCGAAAATATTTTCTTTTTAAAAGTCATTGAACTACCCACGATAGCGCATGAGGATTTTAGTTGAAAGACCCATGCCTATCAAAATATTTTATCATTTTTCAAAGTGTCTGGCCAGACTATTATCATTCACGTTGTTCCATATCTGATCAACCCATCATTCCTGTGCGAACTATGGAGGTGGCCACTTACACGTAGTCGTCGTGACCGGTCGAGGTAGCTAACCTTAACACACAGTCACCCGTGTACCCAATCTGAGTTAGTCCTTAACTAAGTCGGATCTGATCGTTACCCTTTTTTAAGGTTGGTAGACCAACGCATTCTCGTACCACGTTGGATATACCAACCTCAGATAGGATCATAACAAAACATAAACATTTGGCAGTCAATGATAGTTCATGCAATAATATTTCATAAAGCTTTTGTAAATCATGCTTTGAGGTATGCATATCATTTTGTTGCAAGAGAGCCCATCTGCTAATCCCGAGCTATACGTTCTAAGCAAGGCAGGATGTGGTTGTCTTTCCTCGGTAACTACGTACGGACATGCCCTTCATAAGAAAATAGATTTTCTTAGATTTCTTCTATTGATCGAGGGTTGTTTATAAGTTACGATTTAAATTCCCAATTAGGGTTTCTTTATGATTTCATGTGATGGTTTTTAAGATAATTTCTATTATATTATATTTCCAACTCCTAAACTATATTCCTTCATCATTCATAGATAAACATCAACTTATGAGTCATATACTCCGAGTCTAATCTTGACTCTAATCTAAGTATTCTTTTAATGTCATTACGTATTGATTGTTGGTACTCGAGTTATAATTGGTATGTTATGATATTCTCAAGCCACTAGCTAGACTTAACAATTATAGTTATGTCCTAGTATGTTATGCTTGACGGCTTGTCGTATTATCACGACAAATAAATGAGGGTCTTGACTTATTATTCAAGTTATCCTATACTATCACGTAAGTAAATACTTAGAGATTAACGAAGTTCTTTGTTAATACTAACTCGACCTTTGAGACTTAAGGATCGACATTTTATGTGTGAATCCTTAGGTTACACTTTTCGATATCGTTTGTTTCTCGTAACTCGTCGAAAATTATGTAAGTTATATAATCGATATCCGTATTGAGTTTTCTTAACGCTCAATCGACTATTATATTAGGTTGTCGTTGTTGAGTATTAACATTTGTAAGTAGGCTTTTGGTTTCTTTAACTTAGGAACTCGCGTTTGAGTGTCCTATTGTTAATAGAAATTCCTAATTTGTGTCTAACTTCGATTCTCTTTAATTATTTCTTAAGTTATCGAAATTTATCGATTTCTTTTGGATTCTCGTACATCAAATACTATGTTGTTTATGTTTGAGGTTTTGTTTATCGGCATAACATAAATATAAATATAAGACATTATACAACATCATACACAACATATACCATAATGAAACATTAGAAAACCCTAATTTCTAACACCATTCTCAACCATTGTGTATATGTGCACAAGTGTTCCATTCTACCATTTTACACACATACCATTCATCTTAAACTTATAGATCAAATATCATATCATTATTTACAATTAAAACTCATACTTAATTATTTTGTAATATTTTCGGTAATTAGCACTAATTAGCATAGGTGTCCAATAAATTCTAATAAAATCATATTATGCTCATATCACACTATAGAATTTAATTATCAGCTCAATATCATCAAATAAAATTTAAATCATGAGTTAAAGTAGGACATAATTTTTGATAATTTTGAATAATTGAACATTTGTGTTCAATAAATTCCACAAAAATCATATCATGCTTATATCATATACTAAACATGAAATATCACTTTATATCATCAATTTAAATTAAAACACATGCTTAACTTACTCTCTAAATTTTATGTATTTTCTATATATATATATATATATAGGCTCAATAAATTCCATCCACTCACAACATGTTTATAAATTGTATTAAACATGGAGTATTAACTTTAAACAACAACTAAATATTTCTAATATGAACTAAATGCTTGAAATTTTTGATCCTCACACATATATTGTATGTGATCAATAAATTGCCAACAAAGCATAATAGATTCATATTATATTCTAAACTTATATTTCATATTATTTTCAACAAATAAAAGTCAAAATAAACCTTAAAATATCTTAAAGATTTTGGCCTTCATGAGAAAAATAGGAGAAGTGTTTCAATAATTTCAAGATTTATATATGATGTTCATATCATGTATTAAATACTATATCTCAATTATTTTTCAACAAATAAAATCAAAACAATGACTTAAAAATTCATGAATCTGTCGGCCCTTTTGTGAAAAATAGGAGAAGTGTTTCAATAATTCCAAGAATAGTATGCGATGTTCATATCATATATTAAACACTATATCTCAACTATTTTTCAACAAATAAAATCAAACAATGGCCTAAAAATTCAATAAATGGTTCGGCCTCCTTGAGAAAAATAGAATAAATGTTTCCAAAATTCTCATCTTTATTCTATATGCTCCTAACACATCAATAAGTAATAATATGAACTAACATTCACAAAATCATGCTTCATCTTCCATTTTAAAAATTCTAACAAAATAAAAAAATATCAAACATGGCTTTTAAGTCATCAAATGCTCTCAAGCCATAAATATGGAGGGGCCGAAACTAGGGTTCTTAGAATTGAAGAAAATGATAAATAATACATTTGTATGGTCTTAGAATATTATGTTGATGGTTGAAAGGGTTGGGATTGAAAGATTGAAGCTTAGAAATGGAAGAACAAAATAGAGAAAACTTTTCTAAAGAGAGAGAGAGAGTGAGCTCGGTTCAAAATGCTGAATGGAGCTTTTGGGGTAGACCTTATGGCTGTCCCTTGTGGTAGGTGAGTGTTGACTAGTCAAAATTTCCCGATTTGGTAAGTTAATACCAGTTCTTTAAGTTTTATCGCGCTTTTGATTAATTTCTCGGGACCTTAAAGTTAAATTTCCTTAAATATCCTTAAAATGAGTTATTTCATAGTTTATAATAATTTTATGAAGTTTGGATTGGTTCCGGTAAGTCAAATCTGAATTATCGCGGAAAAATAGCGTCCGACGATTAAATTAAATTCCTTCGAATTTCTATCAAATTCTTGAGCTTTCATAATTAATTTGAGTCTTATAAATAATTTTTTATTGATTTATATTTGTTTGAGTTTCGGTTCATTCGGATCAGTCTAGGGTTTTTCCGGTACGCATACCCGGCGTTCGGTTAAGTTCTTCAGGAATTTCGTTCAGAATTTGATTCTTATGAAATCTAAATTCATAATAATATATTTCTTCCTGATTTTGGTTGTTCCCATTAATTTCACTTATTAGCTCGGACTGGATTTTGATCCGGCTCGTAAATAGTACTTTTGAGACTGACGGGCAAGTATGTCCGAAAATTCTCACTCTTTGCGTTCTCACATGTTTTCATAAGAAAATTCTAGAAATGCAATCCGTTTGTTGAGATTCATTCTAGATCTTTCATTCTATGTTCAGGCTATTCAGGAAACCTTTATCCGATTGGACTAGTCACTAGTTTTTTATTTCTCTAGCTTTCGATCTCTGAATCAATTATAATTCATTTCGTTGGTCACCTTAAATATATTTAAGGTCTTAGATCCATAAATAATTGATTTAATCTTCACTAATCAAAGGTTTAAATTTTTAGGATTATTACAAATTATGTCCTTATTTTCCACGTGATCTCAGATGAAATAATGTCGGACATCTATGTGATTACATCTGGTGTATAGGACTGGATTCAGAGTAATGGCTATGGCATTGGAGATGTCGTAGTATATGGGAACTTCACTCGTTGCGACTTCATAATCTCTCAACAGTTGCTCAGTTAGAGAATTTGAGAACAGCAGCTTCCAATGGCCATATACTCGGCTTCAGTTGTGACTGATGTCTATTTCTTGAAAAACCAAAAAATCAGTTTGCTTCCTAGAAACTGGCAAGTCCCTGAAGTTGATGTTCTGTCCAATCTACAACCTACAAAATCAGGATCAGAATAACCTGAAAGTTTGAAACTATCATCAGCTAGAACCATAATCCCATATTAGGTATGCTTTTGAGATAGCACAGTATCCTCTTAGTTGCTTCCAGGTAAGCCTCTCTTGGATTGGCTTGATATCTGGCCCATACTCTTACTGTATATTATCGGGTCTGCTAGTAGTAAGGTAGAGCAATGATCCAATGATTTTTCGATATTTGGTGTGGTCCATTGGCTTACCTTCAGCGTCTGGATCCACCTTCCAATCTGTGTTCATCAAATTATTCACGAGCTATGCTTACTGAACTCTGAATTTGTTGATAAGTTCCTTGGTGTATTTGGTTTGGCTTATGAAAATGCCTTCTGCTGACTGCTTCACTTGTAGCCCTAGGAAGAAGTTCATCTCTCCCATCATGGACATCTGAAATTTCTCAGTCATAACAACAACAAATATTTTACATAATTTCTCAGATTTTGATCTGAAAATAGTATCATCAACATAAATTTGGACCATGAGATATTGTCACCATCTTTAAGAGTGAATAAGGTCCTTTCTACTGAGCCCTTATTGAACCCATTTTCTTCCAGGTACAATGATAGGGTGTGATACCAAGATTTGGGAGCTTATTTGAGTGTATAGAGATCTTTCTTCAGCTTGTAGACCTTTTTGGGACCATCAGTCTCAAAACCAGAAGGATGTTCTACATACACTTCATCTGTCAGGATGCTATTTAGAAAAGCATACTTCACATCCATCTGAAAAACTTTGAATCCCTTGTGTGCAGCATAGGTCAGGAATAGACATATGGCCTCTAATCTTGCAATTGGAGCAAATATCTCGTCGTAATCTATTCCTTCTTCTTGGTTGTACCCTTTAGCCATGAGCCTTACTTTGTTCCTGATGACATACATGTTTTTCATATTTATTGTTCTTGAAGATCCACTTTTACTCCAATCACCTTATGATTTTCTGGTCTATCCATCAGCTCCCAAACTGTATTTCTTAAGAACTCGTTTAGTTCTTCTTGCATAGCATTTGTCCACTGTAGCTCTACAACTCTATGAATATGGTATGGCATGTCAGGATCTTCTGCAGATATGCTACCACACGTGGCGAGTCAAAACTCAAGCCTTAAATTCTTCTGTGTTTCTTCAGTTGAGTTGACTACGATTTTATCGGCATTGACTTGAGTTGGGCGCTTGAGGTCGCTCTCTTTTTATCGCCAGCCCTGACTCCGTCTTTTGTCAGTTTCGAACTCCTAAGTTTGTATGATGCATAGTTATAAGTAGATAGATAGTCAACTTTGACCTTTCATATGTCAACTTTGACTTGATATAGCCAACATTGACTAGTTGTCTCCAGCTTTGACTATCGATAGGTAGATTTGACTCCTGGATATCGGCTTTGACTTCCGGTAGTCAGTTTTTATTTTTGGTACCCAACTTTGACTATTGTTACCTAGCTTTGACTTCCACAAGGGCAGTCTACTGCCTGATATGACACTTATTCATATCTTGACTCATTCTCGTCCATCATCATTGAGTCTTAGTCTTCAATCTTCGTTCTTCCAACATCAATCTTCAGTTTTCGACTTTACTCCAGTAGCTTTGATCATTAGCATCGCTTGTAATTCCCTCTCCAGACATCAGTTGGCCCTCCTTTAGTCTTTAGTCTCTAGTGAGCTGTCATCAGTTGCATTGATGCTGAAACTCCTATCAGTATGACTGACTCTCAATACTTCTTAAACTCCTTTAGTCTTGGGTCTATCCAAGTTGGTAGTTCTCCTGCTGAAACATGTAACAAAAAATGCCTAACTCCAAAACAAATCAGTAGCATTAGTTAATTCAACCAGACAATCATTAGAGGTTTTGGGATCTAATCAAAACACATAGTTAACATAGATTAATTCATGATACTCAGGAATTTCCCAAAAGTTCGCGATATTTAGGAATTTTCCATAAAATGTGGTTAGTTGATGTACGAGGAGAGAACTCCGAAGCTCCAATCCTTTAATCCAATTAAATTATTTATGTTTGCCACCATGTTCATATTTTCTTGTTGCTTATTTTATTTCTGTTTTCCAAGTTCTATGACAAAACCCCCAATTATGTTAGTATGTTAGAATTTCCTTTTCTGTTTTAGTTTTTACGTGAAATTCAAACCCTGCAGTCTTCCTCGAGAGATACGACTTGGGTTGACCTTACCATACGATATTGGCCTCGTAAAATTGCGAGAACTTAGGGGTTTAATTTAGGTCGAACATCCCAGATTGCTACGACGAAAGCTGCATGAGCTCACTCGAAAATCTGATAGAAATAGGCATAGGATCCAACCAGGGGACTGCAGGAGACTTGCCCTTACCAAAAACAGAAGGGCCATCCCAGATGCAAAGCCGATATGTTCTCGGATTATGATCCCTTTCGTCTTTAAGTAAGAAGAAGTCAGATGATAGGAAGAAGCTTCGGAGGTCTTCCTCAAGAATTTTGAAGGATGTTCGGTTTCAGTCCCAGCAAGGACAAACACTCGAGGGCTAACCTCTTCCATAAGATCCCCTTCCTGGCCAGTGACGACTATAATCTTGAGGGGCTCTGACGTCTACTGTCGATCAGACCCAACATCCACAATTAGGTCCGTAATTTCAACCTTCACACAAGCAGTACGAAGAGACTTAGTAGGATCAATGAGAGGAGGCTGAAAAGGCACAATGAGGGAAGCAGCCCCGGATGTAGGAAGAGCTTGAGCCCTTGAAAAGCTGGCAAAAAAACACGCCCCCAAGTCTGAGGAGCACCAGATCTATGATAAGCCAGCAAATCCTCTTGCCAGTCCATATTTGCACTAGTAAAACAAGTCAGATCAGTTCGAGTTCAACAGCAAGCATAGAAATTATAAATGCAAGAAACAAAATACCCATATCATCATTCCACTCATGACTAGGAAACAACCCATAATAGATAAAGTGTAACGTCCCGCGTCACAATCTCTAGGTGAAGTGTTGTAGAGAACATAGATGAGAACCTAGGTCCCTATTTCCTGGATAAGAAATACAGTGATATTTAGAAAATATCAAAATATCAAGAATCAACGAGTTTTATAAAGTTGATTTCAAAGGATTTTTAAAAGTTGATCGCTACGCGATATGAAAAGACATGGAATTTAAAGTTTTTTTTAAATCATGAAAAATTCGATTGATCAAGGAATACACACCATACTATGTGATTAATTGAATTATATGAATCGTAATATCATATATAATGAAGATTTTATTTTTGAAAAATTAATTTGATGCATTTCAAATTAAAAATAATGAAATTGAATTTTTGCACTTCATGGATTGTCGAGAATTAAGTGCATAAATTACTATGTCATATGATATTATATGATGTGTTAATTGACTAAGGTATAAATTACTAAGTCATGTGGACCTATACAAGTCCATTGCACAATTGTGCAAATTTTTGCACTCACATATATACATGCACTCGTGCACTTTATATATATATATATATATATATATATATATATATATATATATATATATATATATATATATATATATATATATATGCAGTGCATGTATATATGTGAGTGCCGAAAATTTACACAATTGTGCAATGGACTAGTATAAGTCCACATGACTTATTTCATGTGTGGTATTGATGGTGATTTAAAATAAAATCATATTTTTAAATATATTATTTAAATTTGAATTCAAAATTGATTTGACCATGTCTTGGAAAATCAAAAAAGAAGACGGGAATGGTGTAAAGTGGTGTAAGAAAAGCTAGTCCATGCATTAGGCACATTTCATTCAAGAACAAGACAAATTCTCCCACCCTCTCCCCTTATTTTTTCGGCACTTTGGCAGACACTATACGAGGGAGTTGTATTTATTTTAATCCATTTCACTCTCATTCCCACTTATTCAAGAAAGCAAGATATTTTTAGAGAGAGAAGCTTCCACTTCTCTTTGTAATTTTCAAACCATACCCCATTCCCTTCTATTTTTCACTTCAATCTTTATCCTCTTCATTAAATCTTCACAAGATAGCCCCTATATCACCTTATTGTTGTATTTGTATACTGGAAGCAGTTTTGGTTGAGCTTGTATCCAATGATTCCTGTTACCACTATTACAATTTTCTATCTGAATTGTTTACTTGATTGCATATGTATGTCCCTTTATCTCATATATAAGTTAGATCATACAGTGTGTAGAAGATCACAGAAGTCTATATGATTGGTTAAGTTTAATGAGATATAAAAAGGATCACAGCTGAGACAACTTGAGGACGAGTTGTCGGTATAGGCTGCAGTATAGATAAGAAGTTATTTGACTTGGTTGCTTGTCTATACTGAAATGTCTCTGAGGTATTGATGGATCACAGTGAGATGAGTTCTTCTATTTGACCGTCATGAAGAACCTAGATCTCGGTGACTTTATGTTGATCTAAATCTCGATAAGGTTTTAGGTGAATATTAGTTGCTGACCATTACTTTGACTTGTTATGGATGAGGGTTACATGAGATAACCCAATATTCTCCGCATCTTGGGTGATGGCAGTGCTTGTATATCATGCTAGTTACCTGTATCAAGTCACCGTAACCGTTTAGGATGATGACGTCCCATTAAGGAGCTCAAAATGTTTATTATACTAAACCCTGCAGGTTGAGTTATCTCAAGTACAATAATAAGGTTGAGTGGTACTACTTAAGGAATTAATGAGATTAATTATACGCTATAAATAATTAATAGACGTGTGATATCTTAAATTCGGGGATTCGTGAGGTCTAAGTGCAAGCCCGACTCAATTTGGTTAATAAAGGGGTAAGTCAGCATTTATTCTCTAGTGACATGAATAAATATTTATGAATTAATTTATGTTCTGAGCTGAACATAAGATAATTAATTTATTTTTGAGGCCCATCTTTATTCCTTGCATTTGATCCCTGGGCTGACCCATCAAGGCCTAGAACTACTAAAATTCATCCACCACATAGGAGAGTCCCACTGGGACTTTGTTCTGATCCTCTCTATCTGAAAAGATATGATTGTATTTATTATATATGCAGAGATCCTTTCCTAATAGGTTTCTTGGGTTGCATTATAATTATAAGGTGAGAGAAAATCAGTGTAACACTAATCCTACGTGAAGAAGTTTTCGAAAATTATCCTATTCATTAGTTGGGATTTTCGAGATTTTCATAGTGTGAAAGAAGGCGAATTTTTGCAGTACTCTCCGTAGATTGCTCTCACTCAACATTGAAGTTTTGGCAAACGGGATACAGTCCAAAAGATCAAAGCACGAGTCTTGATCCTATTCTTTGTCCGACAAATTCACAGGTAAACACGAGAAAACACCAACATGTTGCAATTAATTATATAGGTACATGCTAGGAATATAATCAATGTATGGTGAATTATACATCCAAGATAGATCCTCGGGAGAGGGTTAAAATCATATTTCCCCACAGTTGGTATCAGAGCCTGGGATCAGTATCTTGGCTCTGTTGGATTAATTCACGTTTGATTATTATATGTGCAATTAATTAATTGTGGATATGTCGTTCATCGTGGCTCGTTTTTATTTTTTGGTCTTTTGTCGGATTTCGTTTTTCACCACGAGAAAATTCGTGGTTAGATTAAGATTTTTTTTCTTCTAAATCTAATCTGTAAAAGAAGAACGAAGACGAAGAACACGAAGAATGAGACGACGGAGTCCCGTCGCTCGGTGCAATAGGAGACTAGCCGGAAGCCAGACACACAGCAGGAGGGTGTGCAGGCGATGGCACGCTAGGCGTGCTCGATGCTCGTGGCACGCTGCTCGATAGCTGTACGTGAGCTTCTCGATAGCATCGGGCGAACAGGTACGGCGGGCCTCGACAGACATCAGCGATTAGGCATGCAGGGTGCACGTTTCCCGCACGGACGCCTCGACATGCCTCAGCTCTAGACACGGGTACGCAGTGATTCTCGGCAGCATCAGCGCACGATCAGACATCTTTGACAGTCGGGCGTGTGGGGCACGCGTTTGTCACGTGAATACCTCGGCACGTCTCGATAGATTGTACGCAGACATCGACGGCATTCGGTAGGTCTCCACAGTTGGGCGATAGCGTGCACAGCATGCATGGTGCTCGGTAGGAGAAGCTCGGCACGCCTCGGTAGCTAGCTAGGTGACAGCGCGTGGGCAGGCCTAGCGCGAGTCGCGTGCAAGTTTTCTCGGTAGATTTCTGGCAGCTACGCGCAGAGGACTCGACACAGCGCGGCGCGACGAGGTAGGGCGACAGGGCAGCATGCGGGGTGGCATAGTAAGGTTGGGCGGCTGGGCGTGCGCATGTGCTGTGCCCTAGTGCACGTGGCCCAATCCACTTAGGCCGACCCGGCTCGTTAGAGGCCCACACCCGTTTTTTGGCCAAGGCCCGTTTTTTTACCCAAATCCAGATTTCTGACCCGACTCGGCCCGATTCACTATTCAGGCCCATTTTTTTATTTTCAACCTAAATCCAGTTTTGACGAGTTTGGTCTGTGCCCGTGCACGCGAGGCCCGTTTCGAGATTTTTGAAGACATGTACTTTGCAAATTTATGTAATAAATTAGGTAGGAAAGTACATGATCCACGAGTGGGCCGCGATAAACGAATTTATTTTATTTTTATCGTTCAAAGCATGTCGTGGATGCTTAAATTATGTAGAAGCATGCTATGTACGTTTCATTACGTAGATAAACATGTAATATTTTTCGTGATTGGATGCGTATAGCAAGCATGCTAGGTTTATCGCGTTTTGAAGCATGTTTTAGAATTCTAAGAGCATGTTTTACATGTTGAGTTCTATAGAAAGCATGCTAGGATTACGTGATCTGCATGGACAAACCTTTTGAACAAAAAACTAAGTAAGAAACCTGATATATTAATTTTTTAATTAAAGAAGTCAAGACCTCCACTTTTTGATCTCTAAACAAAGTGGTACGCACTGTGAGTAAACGTCCACACGCATGGCTTGCTTGCAATGTTTATCATAAGTATGTTAGATGATATTTCTAAATAAAATATTTTAATCTATTGAGAAGTGGGAGTTTCATGTGTAAACCTCCACAAGCATGGCTTGCATATGCGATTTCCATAAGTTCTCTAGAGATAGATTTAAAATGAGATGATAAAAGATTTTAAATTGGAAGCGGTATGGTCCGAGTGAGTATGCCAATTCTAAGAATTTATTTTCTGCTGTCAAAATTGTGGTCATTGCTTAGGCATCACCTCAAGTACAACTTCTCGTGAAGTCACTTCTTGCGATAGTGATGTGGTCTATTAAGGTCCAATCATTAATTTTATTTTTCATAAGGATAAGTTGACATGGATTGAAATTAAACGACTAAAATGTATATTTTAGTCTGGTCAAGGGGTTTTTGTGTAAACGTCCACACGCGTGGCTTGCATGTGGGACTCCTTGGGCAACTGGAGGTTTCAATTAATATTGTTTTATCAAAAGGTTACAATATTATTGTTACGAATTATGTGCGATCGTATGCTTATGTGTTTACATTACTTTTCAGATATGTCTCTTACACCGATTATCAATATGTTTGCACAAAATCCTCTATCTGGTCCAAATTTTATCGAGTGGAAACGAAACATGGAATATGTTCTTATCGCAGAAGAATACATGTTTTTTCTCACTACTCCCAAACCCGATGCCCTTGCTGACACATCGACGAATGAGCAGCGAGAGTCAAGCAGACTTTGGCATGAGTCAAACAATATGGCCAAATGCTATATGATGACTACTATGTCCAAAGGTTTTCAGTTGTAGCATCAGTCGATGGTAGACCCGACTGAAATATGGTCAAGTCTCGCGAGTAAGTTTGGGTAGTCAAATCGGACAGTCCGTTTCTACCCAACGAGAGAAATTTTGACGTGTAGGATGGAAGAAGGAAGTTCGGTTCATGAACATGTCTCCCACATGACTCATCTCATGGATAGTCTTGATCAGTTGGGATGAGGTATCGACGGCGAAGCCAAGGTCGATATCATCCTTAACAAATTGGCCAAGTCTTTTGAGAACTTTTGCGTGAACGCGATCATGAGTAAGACTGAGTATACACTTAGTCAGATGCTAAATGATCTCGTGGCCGTGGAATATGTCATGGGAAAATGAGCACATGCCCTTGCTAGCACATCTAAGGGCCCCAATTTTCCATTGAAAAGTGTAAGGAGAAAAATGGGTGCCAAAGGTGGTAGAGGCAAGGAAGCTAGTGGGAGCAGTGGGAGCAAGAACATGGTGGCCACCGAAGGCTTGAAATAGCTAAATGAGAGGGGTAGGTGCTTCAAGTGTGGCAAGACTGGGCATTGGAAGGCTAAGTGCCCCATGCTCAAGGCTCAAGGTACGCCATTTGCTTTAGTAATAGAAACATGTTTAGCGACTTGTTCTACCCATTCATGGGTAGTAGATACGGGTGCGACTGACCATGTTGGTTACACCTTGCAGGGGTTCCTGCGGACAAGTGAGTTGTTTGATGGAGAGATAATAATCTCCATGGGCAACACGGCGAAAGTCGAGGCCGTTGCAGTCGGAGATATTTCTTTATGCTTCGATAGGACAGTTTTAGTGTTGAAAGACGTTTCATATATGTCAGAGTTTTGGTGAAACCTTATTTCGGTTTCCAAACTATTTATACATGGATATTATGTTGTTTTTTATAGTGGTGTTTCTATCATAACAAATGACGAAGTTATTTATGGTGACACTTTATATAATTCGCTTTATACTATTTCTGTCAAGCATAATATCTTTAATTATGTTGTATCTACATCAAACCTTAAGAAGAGAAATTTTCTTCGCTAGATGACACCATATTTCTATGACATCTTAGATTAGGTCACATCAATCTAAATAGGATCCAAAGACTGACTAAGAATTGAGTGTTGGGTGAAATTACAGTTACTTTGTTCTTAGTCGTAGAAATAGTGGCATATTTCCTCAATCTAGTATCGTCCAAGTCAGTCGATAAGACCCCTTTCAAGTTATGGTTTGGGCGCAAGCCTAGTTTAAGCCATATAAGGATATGGGGCAGTCCAGCACATGTGCTGCACAAGAAAGTTGACAAGTTGGAGGCTAGATCTGATGCACTGTTGTTTATTGGTTATCCCAGAGGAACGAAAAGTGGTTATTTCTATAGTCCTAAGGATCATAAGGTCGTTATTAGCACTAATGCCCGATTCTTAGAAGAGGACTACATGAAAAACCACAAATCCAAAGTTGAAATCATACTTTAGGAATCGGAAGATGATCATATTCCACCACCGATTATGCCAAATGTATGAGATGTCGTGTCTAGTGGGAGGGATCGACGCCAGATACTTCAAGAAATTGAAGAGGGTCGAGTTTAACTAGAGATACCGATCGTACAAGTGGCACCTACCCAGCAAGTTGTGCAAGATAGAGAACCACAGGTTACTGCACCCACCGTTTCCATTGTGCCAGTAGCACCTCATCGTAGTGGGAGGTTGTTCGTCGACCCGAGCGATTTATGTTCATGGGTAAATCTTGGTTTAGTCCCAGAAACGCAGCAGTATGAATCGACCCATGGACATACAAATGAGGTGATCTGAAGACATGATGCAAGATCATGGCACACCGCTATGGACTTAGAAATTGAGTCCATGTGACTATGGATGTATACGAGAAAACACCTCTACCGGATGGCGAGGAAGACATAGGTAGTAAGTGGGTATCAAGAGGAAGAGATTCGAGATGGAGATGTTTGACTTTTAAAGCCGTGCTTGTGGCAAAAGGGTACACTCAGTTGAGGGCATCGATTTCGATGAGACCTTTTCACCGTAGTAATGCTCAAGTCTATCGAAATTCTTCCGCCATAGACTCACACGAACCTTGAGGTTTGACAAATGGATGTGAAAACCGCTTTTCTAAATGGTTACCTTGAAGAAGTTAGAGACATCTATATGCAGCAACCCGAAGGTTATGTGGTGAAGGGTGAAGAGCATCTAGTATGGAAGCTTAAGAAGTCCATTTATGGACTTAAGCAAGCTTTCCGATCATGGAACTTATGCTTTGATGAGGTGGTAAAATCCTATGGATTTATCCAGTTGCCTAGCGAGAGTTGTGTGTATCGTTTGGATGTCAACAGTGACGTGGTATTTCTTGCACTTTACGTAGATGACATCCTTCTACTTGGCAACAACGTGAAGCTGTTATCATACGTAAATAGTTGGTTATCCGATCAGTTTCAAATGAAAAACTTAGAAGATGCAGCATACATTCTTGGGATCAAGGTTTACCGAGATCGCAAGAGGAAAATGTTAAGCTTATCTCAGGCGTCTTACATTGATATTGTGATTACTCGTTTTAGCATGCAGACCGCCAATAAGTGATTGCTACTCTTCAGACATGGTGTTCCTTTATCTAAGCAGCAGTCACCTATGACTGCAAAGGAGATAGAGGAAATAAGACAAGTTCCTTACGTTTTCACCGTAGGAAGTCTCATATATGTGATGCTGTGTACGAGGCCCGATATCTGCTATGTGGTAGGCATAGTAGCTAGATATAACTCTAACCCTGGACAAGCTCATTGGACTGCGGTAAAGCATATACTCAAGTACCTGAAAAGGACTCAAGATTATAGGCTAGTTTACCAAGCAGATAATCTAATGCATTTGGGATATTCAGACTCGGATTTCCAAGTTGGCTGTGATGAGAAAAAGTCTACCTCAGGATATGTGTTTACCTTGGAAGGAGGAGTCGTATCTTGGCGGAGTGCAAAGCAGCGATGCATTGCGGACTCTACCATGGAAGCCGAATATGTAGCCACTTCGGAGGCTGATAAGGAGATGGTATGGTTCAAGAACTGTAATACCCCGTCCTTCCTAAGCATCAGGTTTGCATGGCACATTTTTTGAGAAAGGTCAAAAGGTTGACTTTTTGTTTCGGTGATGCGACCGTCACGAAACCTCAGGCGCTGTGAAGAGTGTCTTATGATGAATTCATAGACATTAAGTATGCAGGTTTTCGACCACCCACGAAGGTTTGGCACTCCGAGGAAGTTATCGAAAAACCAGACTTTTTATGGGTCTTTTAAAAGCATATCCTGTTTATAGTCGTTGTGTTCGGTATTTTATTTCGAGTCCATGGGTACCAAGTTTGCTAAATTTGGAGTCCGTTGGCAAAAGTTACGTCGTTTTTTGCGTTTTCGAAAAGGTCGCTATGCACTGCTTGCGACCACTCGCTTCCTATAAATAGGAGGCTAGGGCCTTCATTTTCAACGTTCATTTCCGTCGTCTCTCTGTGTTTATGGACGAGCCGAGAAACTCCAGGTATGCTGCGAAAGCGCTGGAGGAGTGGGGATCTAGCCTGGGAGGCTCGGCGACGGCGCCATTGCGATGCTGCCGGCCACCACCGCCGATCAGCTCCTCCCCGGCAGCCCCGTTTTTCTATTTTTGTCCTTTTCTTGTTTTGATTTCGCCTTTTAGTAGATAGCATAGCATAGAACTCGGGTTTCTAAAGGGACGAGGCGAGAAGCAGTGGAGGTCGCCATTTTAATAAAACCGCCGCCGTTAGCGCCACCGATCGCCGCCCCTCTTGGCCACGTTTTGGTGGTCAATGGGCCACCCTTTAGCTATGGGTCCTTTAGGTTTTGAGTTCCGGGCTATGCATTCTACTAAAGTCTTGATCCGTTTTTACATTTTTGCGTTTACGCATGTCGGGATATTTTCCGTTGCTTGAGTTTTCTAAAGGAAGTACATGCCGGGTTATCCATTTTCAACATAGTTTGTCATTCCATGTTCGCTCGTTATGCATATTGCTTATGTTTCCATTTTCATGCATCGATTTTGGATGGTTTATCCTAGATTTGAGGATAAGCATCGATTTTTGAAGCTTCTTCGCTGCTAAGATTTGAGTCAACTTGCATGCATGCATATTTTGAAGGTATCCTATTATAGGTCTTGATGCCCTGAATATATTTCCCTTCTGCATCGAGTTGATTTGAAAACCCGGAGAGTGCCAAATGTGGGTTCAGAAAGTCGAAAAACCCCATTTTGCTTCGATCTTCATTTGGATCGCGATGTTGCTTTGCTTTGTGGGATGTGACCCCAAAAGTTGTTCCGTCTTGTTAGCAGGTACCTACCAGTGCGATCGGTGCAGTCATCGGATCCGTAGATATCTCCCGGTTGACGTTTTCGTCTGTTCAGGTTGGGTTATATACTCTTATTTTGAGTTATTTACTCTGATATTTCAAAATAAAACATGTGGGCCGTAAAATGTTTTGATGAAGTTATTACTGTTCTCTGATCCGAGATGTGGTTCTATTGTGATTGTGCACGGATCTCTATTCGGTGGGTTGATCACCATCTTGAGTATTGATCGTAAGGGGATAGACCCCCCGAACACGTGGTTATGGTTACGAAGGGATAAACCCGGAAGTCCACACGGAAATGGTAATGAGGTGGTTATGGTTCTGACGGGGATTTGACCCCTGAAGTCCACACCGAGTTAGCCGGCTGGATACGTTCCGGGCATGGGCCGACTGGATATGTTCCGGGCCGAATGAGATGTGATGGGCTGGCGGGATACGTTCCGAGCCGTGGTTCTTTGGTTCTATGATGAGAACAACAGTAATAACGGATCAGGTATCGAAAAATGAAAAATCTATTTTGCTTACTTAGAAGTAGATTTACGTTTTAAAACCATCTAAGGTAAGTGCTCTGAACACGGCATCATGATTCTTTTGATTTATGATAAAACCCCAGCTGAGTGTGCTAGTACTCACCCCAAACTCTTTTTCAAATCTTTTCACAGATGGAGGAGGGCTGGACGGGCGACGCTGAGGGGTGGAGCTGCGGGTTCTTCATGCTATGCTTCCGCGATGTTGTGTTATACATACGTATTCTGATGCTGATGTATTCTTGTCCCTTATTTTGCTTTCTGATTGGGAACAAGGCTCGTTACGTTATTATGCTGTGAGTCTCGATATGAGCATGCTATGTGGTTGACCGGTCTAGTCAACAGGGTGTAATGCTAATTTGCTTTCTTGCATTACTTATTACAAATCAAGCTCACGTTCATTGAAGTTATGTTGTCGATATAATTCTGTTGGTGGATTGTTTTCTTACCCCTCCCCTTCAGGATAAGTCCTAGTTATAGAGGAGATGCTGCCCGATTTCATGGTCACATCTTATTATCGTGTATGTTTTATGTATTCTCCCTTCTTCCCCGCTTCTTAACCCCCACCCCTAATCACACCCCGGCATCCGTGCCTTCGACGATGAGACTTGCTGATTAAGAAGATTGGTATTACGGATAACCTAGCTGACCCATTCATGAAGAGCCTACAGCAAAAAGTCTAAGACGAGCATGTTCGAGGACTTGGATTGCGCAAGATGGCCCCCACTTAGAAAGGAAACTTTTGTAGAAGTGGAAGAAGCAAAGTGATGGTGTTGTTTGTAATAGCTAGCAGAGAGACACATTGTATACTAAAAGTTTGCTTTAGTATAACTGGGAAATTGTTGGATTTGTATACTGGAAGCAGTTTTGGTTGAGCTTATATACAATGATTCCTGTTACTACTATTACAATCTTATATCTGAATTGTTTACTTGATTGCATATGTATGTCCCTTTATATCATATATAAGTTAGATCATACAGTGTGTAGAAGATCACAGAAGTCTGTATGATTGGTCAAGCTTAATGAGATATTAAAAGGATCACAGCTGAGACAACTTGAGGACGAGTTATCGGTATAGGCTGCGGTATATATAAGAAGTGAGTTGACATTATTTCTTGTCTATACTGGTACGTCTCTGACGTATTGATGGATCACAATGAGATGAGTTCTTCTATCTGACCGTCTTGAAGAACCTAGATCTCGGTGACTTTACGTTGATCTAAATCTCGATAAGGTTTTAGGTGAGTATGAGTTGCTGACCATCACATTGACATGTTATGGGTGAGGGTTACATGAGATAACCCAATATTCTCCGTATCTTGGGTGGTGGCAGTGCTTGTATGTCATGCTAGTTACCTGTATCAAGTCACCGTATCCGTTTAGGATGATGACGTCCCCTTAAGGAGCTTAAAAGGTTTATTGTACTAAACTCTGTAGGTTGAGTTATCTCAAGTACAATAATAAGGTCGGGTGGTACTACTTAAGGAGTTAAAGAGATTAATTATTTTATGCAGTCAGAACGCTATAAATAATTAATGGACGCGTGATATCTTAAATACGGGGATTCGTGAAGTCTAAGTGCAAGCCCGACTCAACTTCGAAAATAAAGGGGTAAATCAACATTTATTCTCTAGTGGCATGAATAAATGTTTATGAATTAATTTATATTCTGGGCTGAACATAAGATAATTAATTTATTTGAGGCTCATCTTTATTCATTGCATTTGATCCCTAGGCTGGCCCATCAAGGCCAGAAACTGCTAAAATTCGTCCACCACATAGGAGAGTTCCACTGGGACTTTGTTCTGATCCTCTCTATCTGAAAAGATATGATTATATTTATTAGATATGCAGAGATCCTATCCTAATAGTTTTCTAGGGTTGCATTATAAATATAAGGTGAGAGAAAATCAGTGTAACACTAATCCTAAGTGAAGAAGTTTTCGAAAATTATACTATTCATGTAGTTGGGATTTTTTAGATTTTCATAGTGTGGAAGAAGGCAAATTTTTGCAGTACTCTCCATAGATTGCTCTCACTCAGTATTGGAGTTTTGGCAAACGGGATACAGTCTAGAAGATCAGAGCACGAGTCTTGATCCTATTCTTTATCCGACAAATTCACAGGTAAACACGAGAAAACACCAACGTGTTGCAATTAATTATATAGGTGCATGCTAGGAATATAATCAATGTATGATGAATTAAACATCCAAGATAGATCCTCGAGAGGGGGTTAAAATCAGATTTCCCTACACTTATTCACCATTTTTCAAGCTTGGAGAAGGAGAAAAAATGAGGGAGGCGAGAGAGAGAGGCCGAGCAGTAGAGAGAGGGAGGAGTTGGGTTTTCAAAGGTAAAATGGCTTCAAACTTGATTTCTAAAAGATCTCTATCGATTTATTTTTGAATAGGAGGTGCCCTCCTATGTTGCATGTTAGATTTAGGTTGTTGTTGGTGTTGTTGATGAGAATAATCGATGGAAAAAAGTTTGATGTACAAGAGTGGCGTCTCGACACCACCATTGTGGAGATGTTGTGATTTTTGATGATATATGTGCCCTTATGTGATGAAAATATTATTGCATGTTAGATCTACCATGAGATATATGTTCTAATATGAGTATATGGCGTTCCTATAGAAGAATATAATTTTCCTAAGCTTGAGAAGCATGTTTGGATAATTATTTTTGAGCAAGATGTAAACTGCCAATATGATATGTGATTTCTGGAAAATGACATGACCTTTTTGACCATGCTTTTGTGCTTGGAAAATTTTGGTTTTTATACCAAATGTTGATATGTGAGTCCTGAACATGCACACAAAATTTCAGCCCATCTAAGTTCATTTACTATCTTTCAATAATTATGTTTTGAAGTTGCGCTTTCTATCGAGAATGAGATAGATCTCCGTATAAATTAAATTACTTTCAACCCTTAACGATTTTTGCACTAAAACCAATGCATGTGTAAAATAGACACATAGAGCTTTGATTTAGTACCTGTCTCACAAATGTTTTCCTAGTATTTTGACCATGGTGACTTTACAAAAAGAGTAAATGCCAATAATTTTGAAAATAAAAGTTCTTGAATAGTTGGGTTTAAATTGAATTTTTAGTACAAATCCAAAATGATTTTAGAATCCAAATTTTTATGTCAAAAGGATAACTTCAGTAAATTTCTAAAATGACCTCTTACGTATTTTTGTGAGATCACACCATTTACTATGAATGTTTGAAGCTCAGTGTGCAATATCCCTATAAATTGAAAACTTTATGCCTAAAGTCAAAACTCACCAAGTGTTTGAAAAACTTGAGAAAACCTATTTTTATGAGTCACCTATGATTAATGAAGAGTGTTGAGTTTATTACCTAAGTTTGAGTATGTGGAGGTGATATGTGAATTATGTGACCAAGTGCTCGATTTATAAAATACCAAGTAGGTTATTATTAAATAATAACCTAAGTGCCTACTTGAATATGTCTTAAGAAAGAGTATGTGACATATTAATGTACACCATGACATGAGCATATTTTTATGAGCGGTAAATTAACACAACATAGTATATGATAGATCTAGTTACGTGAGTATGCGAGATTTATGTAAGGCAATAAAGAACACCAAGGCTTTTACATGGTTCAATCGTTAATGAGATCTACATCCACGGAGGAGTGTTTCCTCAATACTTTCACTATGATTTGAGTACAGTGAGTGTAGTTACAAGCTCTTAGTATTCGATAAGTTGCCAACCCTTCTACTGTCAATTTTCCTTCTATTTATACATATCCGAGACCCCTAAAGGCGTGTTCTATCCCCTTCCATGTAGGGACTCTTCCAGGCGATAGGGACTCTTCCCTGGCGTGTGGGGCCCTTGCCTTCCATGTAGGCGGTGCTCGTGACCAATGAGGAGGCCGGAGCGAAATTAGGGGTTCGAGGCGGCCGGGCCTTTTGGCTTAACCGCGTGGGCACAGTCGTGATGTCGCCCACTCGTTTGGGCTGACCGTGGGCCCCGTGGGCACCGATTGGTTGGGCCATATCCCATCATAGCCCCACGAATAGTCGAGTAACAACCATGCCGGGTGAAGCGAAGAATCGCTTTGCCGAGGTGAGTGTTGCTCGGTGAAGTTGTTACCGAAGGTGTTGTCTTTTTCGACGTGAGGGTTTATTTGGCGATCGATTCGAATCGGGTTGGATGGTGCGCTGATTGCGGGTATCCACCGCTTGTCGAAGACCGAAGTGAGTTGTCTGTCGTTGGACACAGATGTGTTACAACAGGAAGTCGAAGCCCGACCTGGATAATGACCCCCCGCGTAGGTTACGCCGAGGTCCGATCTGGAGCGGCCCTGCTCTTGTGGAGGATGCCGATGTCCGACCTGAGAGGCGGATCTAGATGGAGAAGTCATGCTGGATGGTGTCGAGGTTCGTCCTGAGTGACCGCCCTTCTAAGATGCCGAGGCGTAGACTGAGCGGCATAGAAACTGGGGGCTGGGGTGCCGAGGTCCGATCTGGATGGAGATATTCTCGTGGGGGACGAAGTCCGTTGGTAGGACGCCGAGGTTCGATCTGGATACCCCCGCCATTTTGGGGAAAGGCCGAGGTACGATCTGGGGTGCCGCCTTCTGGAGGACGCCGAGGTCCGTGTGATGATTGCGAGGTCAGACTGATGGTCTATCTTACCCTAGCGTGCGTCATACCCGCCAGGTGGTAGTTGGGCACTCGAACCGCGTGCGCGCGTTGCCTCCATATCCAATAGCAGGTAGGCACGTGTGAAAGTTGAAACGGCGGTTTTTGGGCGCCATTTGTCCTATAAATAGGCCCAAATGAGGCAACTGTTCACTTTCCCTTTCGACGCTTTGTTTTCAGAGAACATATTTGCAGAAATTTCCCAATTTTCTTTCAAACTTGTTGAGGAAGCCCGATATCTCGCCCAAAAAAAGTAAGTATGTATTCTTCGCCTTCTCGTTCTGAAAGTTCTGCTTCTGCCTCGGGCTCCGGCCGTCCGTCTTCTTCCCCTGTTAGTGCCACCGGTCTTAAGGATTACATGTGCTATAACCTTTTGGGTAGTTCCCTAGGAATTAGTGCTAGGGTTCCGCCGGTATCATCAGTGTGGGATGGATTGAGGGTGGGTTCAGCGAGGTCGAGTTTGACGACGGAGGACCTTTTTGAAATAGCCAAGGAATACCGGATCCCGAAGGAGGCGTGGTGGTGCCTGCCGCGATCCAATGATAGGGCTATGGCCCCGTCGGAGGGCTTCATTACCGTGTATGTAGACGCCCTGAGAGTTGGCCTTAGGTTTCCTTTAGCCCCGATTTTCCTTAGTATCCAAGAATATTTTCAGATCCCTATATGTCAGCTGACCTCGAATTCCATTAGGTCGATGGTGGGGCTAGGGCTCTCCTGTTATGGCGTTGCCGAGGAGCTCTCCTTCGAGGTGTTGATGCGTTTTTTTAGCGTCAAGACCATAGGAGGAGTGTATTATCTGTCTCCTCGGCTGAAATTTAAGGTAGCGGCCCCCTCTAAGGTCTCTCATTGGCAGAACAAGTTTTTCTTCTTGCGGGCTGATGAGTACCCGAGGTATGAGTGGGGCCTTGATAAGGTGATGGACGTGAAGATGAAGCCCCTGGGCTTCATGGAGGAACATCTCAACAATCTCGGTGAGGTATTATCTATTGACTTCACCGAGGATGACTGAATAATGCCGGCCGGCGTTTATAGGTGCGAGGCGTCGGGGCGGGTCCGATCGGGTGAGGCATCCCGTATATTTTCTCCCCTTTTTTGTGTCCGATCTCGCTGTACTAATGCGATCTTCTTTGTTGTGTAGTGAAGCTTGATCATGCCAAGAAGGCGAGGGCGGCCGTCTCGCGCGCACCGGTGGGCGGCGGAGCCGCCTAGGAAGAAGGCGAAGTGGGGTGGACCCGTCCCAGACCCGTGGTTGTGGAAACCACGAGCGATCTGGCGACGGGTCCTCGGCCGATCTCGAGCTCGGTATGGAGATTGAGGCTCGTCCCATGATCCGCACGAGTACCGATCTCCGAGATCCTCTGCTCTTCCCTAGTGCGGTGTTTTCTTTCTTTGTCGCTCTTCGACCGTTTGATTTTCGTGACTTTCCCTCGGTATCAAGTGAGCTCGCCGCATGGCGATGTCATCGCCTCCGCACGAGGAGCTGGAGAGAAGCCGGCAGCCGAGTTCTCGCCGGCTGCGCGAGGAAGGAGGTCGAGGTTGCAAGGGGCGCTGCTGAGGCCGCCACGAGGAAGAAGGATCGGGCTCTGCAGGTGGCCCGTGCTGAGGTGGAGGGCGCTCGAGAAGAGGCGGTCGAGGCGGAGAAGAAGCTTGCTGATCGGACGAGTGCTTTGCTGGCGGGGCAAGGACCAATGTTGAAGGCCTTCACCAGCAAGCTCGTCGAGTTCGAGACCTTCTCCGCCTTTATCTCCGATCTGGCCGCCGTGATGAGGCCGCAGGTGATATCTACCCACCGGAGGGTTGGCGCCACAATGCCGGACTTTGATAAGGTCAAGCATGGATGGGCGAGAGGACCCTGGCGTTGAACAAGGAGTGCGCCTGCGTATTGGCGAGTGGCCCCTTTCCTGTGGTGGAGGCTTTGGCCTCCTCTGACTCGCTCCTGACAGCCGAGGTCGTGTCCCAGTGCAGGGTGGATGAAGATCCTGAGCTTCAGGAGCTTCTTGCCGAGGTGCGTACCGAAGCCGTGGATGTGGAGGAGGAGGAGGAGGAGGAGGAGTTGGTCTTGGAGCTCCCGGCTGGAGGGGGCCAACCACAGGAGGTCAGTGGACCTGATGTAATAGGCTGAACTGCCGGGGTCAATAGGATCCTGAGCCCTTGTAATAATTTCCCACCTTTTGAGTAATGAACACAACATTTTGAAATGTGTATTGTCTTGTTTATTTTTAGCACTTCACTTCTGAATACATCGGACTTGATCACGACCTGCTGAAAAAGCTAAAAGAAGTCCGAGGTGCTCTGGCCGAGAAGGATGAAGAGGTGGCCTTTGGAGGAGTCGGTTCACCAAACCCACCCGAGTTACGGCCAAGATGGATGTCAGCTCGGCATCGTCAGCCGAACTGAAAGGGAAGTTGCATGAGGCCGACTGCGAAGTGGTTCGTCTCCTGGCTGAAAACGAGGCTCTTAAGCTAAGGATCGCTCAGCTTGGAGCCGAGGCGTCAGGATTATCTGCCGACGTGATTCGAGGCGTGCCTGATACAATGCGAAGAGCAACTCGGGCTGACGACGAAGAAGCTGGCTCGGATCTCGGAGGAGCATCTTGAATCGAGAAGGTGATCCACCAATCTGGTGGGGTCACCATATCGAGCCGATGACCGAGTGCGAGCTTGCTGCCGAGGGCATGGTCTTGAGGGACGAGGAGGGCCTAACAAAGAAGAGCTTTAAAGGCGCCTCGACTCCATCGTGGAGTATGCCCGGCACGAACTTGTGCAAGAACGACGCTTGCCCCGCCCGCAACGAGCTCTGTGGTGACCCAGCGTTAGGCGCTCGGGTGGAGGCGGCTATGCCGATCATGCCGAAGTGCTCCGATTGTTTGGCCTGCCCACTTTCAAAAGAGCGAGGACCTCGGCCCGTGCTCCAGGTCTGCGAGGAAGGAGAGCAGGTCGGGGTCGTGGTCGCGCTTCAGGTCGGGCGACAAGCCTTGGGGGTGGGAGATCACCCCTTCCAGGTCGGGGTGACACCGAGGCCGCACTGAGTGTTCCCGGAGTAGGCCGTGGGGGTGCCGGAGTCCCCCCTTCAGGTCGGGGTGTCCCCGGGCCTGTGCCCGTCTTGGGTAGGCAGCGGGGGCGGCCTCATTGACTGGGTCGAAGGCACCGAGTTCATTCCAGGAGTTCATCGCCGACCTGGAGATTTTGTGCAGGACTGGTGTAGCTTCAGCGAGTTGTGGCGGAGTGGAGCTCGGAAGCCCGAATGAGTTTGTATATAGCTTAGGAATTTGTATGTAGTCGTAAATGTATTTAGACTCGTTCCGAAGTGTATATTTTCCCTCTTGAGAGGTACAAACATAGCTTAGGACTTCGTTTTGGTCGTAAATGTATTTAGACTGTATACAGAAGTGTATATCTTCCTAAATAAAGGGGTATAAACGAGCTCGGAAGCCCGGTTAACTTGTATATGGCTTGGAACTCGGTTTGTAGTCGTTAATGCATTTAGACTTTGTACCGGAGTGCATATCTTCCCAAATAAAGGGGTGTAAGTTGGCGAGATCGGTCTGGATGTCGCGTGCATGTAGACGTCCAACTTAATGGGTAATCTATATGCTTTTGCATGTAGACGTTCAAATTAATGAGTAGTCTGTATGCGTACCCTACTCAGTGGGATTTTCATCTTCGTAAGGGCGTCCCCTTGTGAAGGTTTAAATGTGGTGTATCCAAACAGATGTTCACATATGTATGAGACGAAGTGAAATATTCATTATAAAAACAAATGTTTTATTGAATATGTAATCAACATCGTACTTTGGCAAAACAATGAAGGGGCTAACATGATGCCGATCTTAAATAGAAGCTATGTAAAGTACCTCCTTAAATGAGTGATGTGCCAGGTTCGGGGGATAAGTGCACCGGATAGGTGAGCTAGCTTGTAAGCCCCTTTGCCGAGGTCCTCGTGAATGCGGTATGGGCCTTCCCATGTCGGATCCACTTGTTAAGACGCTCGGCTCTCATCGGCTTCATTATTTCATGGGGCGAGGTCGCCTACTTGGGCGGAGGCTTTGACCCTTTTGTTGTAGTACCGTGCGACCACGGCCCTTGTACTTGGCCGTTTATGAAGCGAGCTCGCTTCTCCTCGAGGCGTCGAGGTTGGCACGCAGGTCTTCCTCGTTCCCGACCTGGTCAAAGTGAAGAGTCGCGGGCTTGGTGCGCCGATCTCGGCCGGTATGACGGCCTCGGTACCGTGAGACCCGATCGAAGGGGTTTCTCCGTGCGAGGTCCGGGTGTTGTCCTGGAGGACCAGAGGACTTGAGGAGATTTTCAGCCCAATCACCCTTAGCTCGGTCTAGCCTTTCTTCAACCCTCATGCGATCGTGCGGTTCTTCACCTCGGTCTTACCATTCGCTGCTGGTGTGCGACCGAGGTGAGCGTTCTTCGATCTAGAGCTCTTCACACCACTCCTTGAAATTTTGTCGACGAGGCCGGGTGCCGTTGTCCGAGACCGAATGTGCGGTATGCGAGCGGCGGACTATATTTTCCACACGAAGGTCCGAATCCTCCCGCCATGAGGCTCGAAAGTGGCTCGGCCTCGACCCATTTTGTGAAGTAGTCTATGGCTACGACTAAGTATCGAAGCTGACCTGGTGCTCGGTCGAACGGACCAACGATGTCGATCCCCCATTGCATGAAAGGCCACGGGCTCTGCAGGCTGCTTAGATCGGTTTGGGGTAGCTTTTTGACCGTGGAGTGAAGCTGACACTTTGGACACTTTTTGACGAGCTCGGCCGAATCTTGAACAAGGGTGGGCCAGTAATATCCCGACCTCAGCGTCTTCTTTGAGAGAGCTCGCGACCCAATGTGACTTCCACAAGACCCTCTGTGGATCTCATTGAGCACGTAGTCGGCCTCTTCCGGCCCGAGGCACCTCAGGAGGGGTTGAAGGTAAGACTTCCGGTAGAGCGCGCCCTCGTGTATGAGGTACTTCTGGGATTTCGCCATCATCTTTTTGGCTTCGAGCCGATCTTGAGGTAGTGCGCCATCTTCCAGGTAGGCCTTTATGGGAGACATCCAATTCGGCTCTATCTCGGTGATGATGCCGATGTGAGACTCCGCTATGCTTCTGGAATGAACCTCCTCCACTGGTGGACTTGTTGATGACGCAGCCAACTTGCTGAGGACGTCAGCTCGGCTGTTTTACCTCGTGGGATCCGATGAATACTGGAGTACCTGAATGAGGTCAGCATCTCCTTTGCCTTCTCGAGGTACTGCTTCATTCGGTCCTCCTTGGCCTCGTATCTGCCTAGGACCTGGTTTACCACGACCTGGGAATCCCCGAAGATCTGGACATTGTCCACATTCAATTCCTTTGCGAGGCGGAGTCCTGAGATCAGCGCTTCATACTCCACCTCGTTGTTGGTGGTCGGGAAGGTAAACCGGAGGGCGTAGGTCACTTCTTGATTGTCCGGGCCGAGGAGGAGAATGCCTGCTCCGCTGCCCGTTTTGCATGAAGCTCCGTCCACGTACATCTGCCAACAGTTATCGGGCGGTGCAGGGACGGATTCCTCCGCTATGGGGGCGGGCGTTGGGGCGACCTCGCTGGTAGAGCCGACCTCGGTGGTTTGCTTCCACCAGAAGTCGGCGAGCTTGCCCTTTATGGCGGTGCGGGGAGTACGAGATGTCGTGCTCGCCGAGCTCGATGCCCACTTGGCTGTCGTCCGGATGACTCGGCTTGGACAAGACTTGTCTCAAAGGTAGGTCGCTTAGTACACAGACGAATGGGCTTGGAAGTAGGGTCGGGGCGTCGCTTGCTTCACCAAGGCTAGTGCTACCTTTTCGAGGTTGGTGTACCTCGTCTCGGTCCCTTGAGAGCTCGGCTAATAAAGTAGATGGGAGTTGTCGTCCCCTCCTCATCTCGCACCAATACCAAGACCGATGGCCTCATCCGAGGCGGCCAAGTATAGAAAGGAGTTCACCTTGCTTGGGCGGACGGGGTCGGCGGTCGGCGGATACTCCTTCACCGCTGGCGACACAGTGTTCTTCCCGCCAGAGAAGTCCCGAGCTCTCCTCGGGATCTTGAAGAAGGGAAGCTGCTTCTCGGCGGTTCGAGATAGGAATCTGCTGAGGGCGGCTAGGCACCCGGTGAGTTTGTGGATCTCACGGATGGTCCTTGGCACCTGCATGTCGAGCACTGCCTTCACCTTGGTGTGATTGGCCTTCAGGCCCTCTTGAGAAACCCAGCATCCCAGAAACTTGCCGGTCTTCACCATAAAAGTACATTTCTGAGGGTTGAGTTTGAGGTTGGCCGACACGAGGAGGCGGAGAATAGTTACGAGGTCGTCGCCAGCGATTCTCCGTCTTTGACTCTTGACCACGATGTCGCCAACGTAGACCTCAACGATCTTCCCAATGTGGTCTTTGAATACGGCGTCCACCATCCTTTGATAGGTTGCCCTGCGTTCTTGGACCGGGCGGCATCTTCCGACACGCAAAGACACGAAGTCGGTGATGAATCTTTGTCTTTGGGCGTCCTCCCGCTCATCGGGACTTGGTGGTACCCTTTGTACAGATCTAGGAAGTCAAGGTCTCATTGTGACAGCCCGCCTTTCAAAGTGCGGATTAGGCGGGACTGTCATCAACTAGCGAGGATTAAGAACATAATGACCAACAAACCTTCAAGGTTTCAAACTTTTATAGATAAACACACAACGGTTTCATACAAACTAGACCACGGACCATTAACAAAAGTTGGTGATGCGGAGGTAACATAAGTAATATCCAAAATATAATAAAGTGTTTTGAGCAGTGGAAAGCATGTGAATGCATATATGACGATATACATCAAGGTGAACTATTAACGACAAAACTCCATTGCTCGACACTTGTCCATCCATCACATGACTCGACTGCACGTTTAAAACAAACATGCGGGGCTAAGTACAAGATTGCACTTAGTGGACTCATGCGAAAATCATTTCATAAAATTACATTGCCCATAAGTATAACACGAGGATTTTAGTTGAAATAACTCGTGAATACCAAAATACTTTATCATTTCTCAAAGATTACTGCTTGAGGCATTTTTACATTACGTATGATCCATATCGTCCACATAATTATTCATAACTCATCTCATAAACGATCTCACGTGCGTAAAGTAGGCCTCCTCCTACAAGCCGCGTGATCGGCGAAGATGTTGCTAACGGCTCCCAATCACATAGTCGGGGATTACGCGTCGACTAGGATCCATGACCGGCCGATGATGTTGCTAACGGCTCGCGATCACAAAAGCGGTGTACCGTTAATCTTAGCGAGAATTACGCCTCGACTTAAGATCCGATATCGATTTAAAATAAATTGGGGCGACCCGATAAGCGATTCACAAACATCGTTGGCTCGCCCACAACATGATAGGATCCATACGTTAAAACATAAATATTTTGGGCATGTAATTGAATAACGGTTCATAATCATTTTCAACCGAAAGCTTGTAAATAAATACTTTTGAAGAAAGCATCGTAAATAAAGGGTTTTGAGTAAAGCCCACCTCGTATCGTGGGTCTTTATACTATGGTCTCTTTCCTGCGTCGGCGCTCGTCCACGTATCGCCTTAACGTAAAATTATTTTTAGTCGTTGGTCGCGTTCGATGAGGCGAACATAGTCTATAACGTTCTACGTGTCGAATAAAATTAACGTCGGACTTAATTTGGCGTTTCTTAATCGATTGATGTCGATTATGAAATTTCTTAACTTATAAGAGATATTCTATCTTTTTAGTATATAATGTGCGTTTTAATGTACTTACGTAGCGTAAGTAGCATTGTTACTAAGCGTCTTCGTCACGTTGATCACGCGTTATCGGTTGCGTGCCCGTTGACCTTGGTCGACGATTTTGATCAACGATTTTGACCAAGTCGACCAAAAGTCAACAATTTTGACTTTGGTCGACGAAAAGTCAACATTTTGACTTTTTCAACTATTATGAAATTCTTATCATTTTATGTGCAATTCTTGTTCCAAAATTCCTATAAAATCATACTATGTCTAAAACATTATTTTAGATCATATTATGTAATTATTCTTGATAAAATAAATTTATAACATTAATGCACATAATATAAAGTTTTCGGTCACTTTTAATTAAATAAACTTAGACTTGTGCAAAAATTCTTATAAATTCACATGTCACACTATTTTATCATGTGATTAATAATATGTAATTACCTTAGTCGAATAAAATTTATACACCTTAGTATTATAACCTATAGTTTTCGGTGCTTCATAATTAACCCGTGAAATGATTTTTAAAAATTCGATAAAATCATATCTCGATTAATCACCCTCAATTATGCTTACTACAACATAATTGTTATTTATTGTGACTTATTGAATAAAATTTACCTAAGTCACTTTCTAAATTTTCGACTTAGGTCGAAATAATATTTATAAATTTCGATAAATTTCCACAACCATATATTATGAATCTACACACTTAATATGCTATTATAACACTTAAACATGAATTATATCACAACATTATAACATATGCTTATATTTTTCGGTATTCATATAAATATAAGCTATAGTTTTCCAAAATTCTAAATAAATTCATATAAGCATAATTAATACTATAGATTATGATTCCATGCTCAAATCAACAATTAAAAATCAAAATCATCAACATATACTAACCCTAAGTTTTCGGTCCAAACTTTATAATTTAATAGCATGTTTAATTTCATGATATAATTAATATACATGCTTAATAACATCATATAAACATAATATCTAAACATTTTAGCATATGATTGAAATTTTGAAAATCATATATATAAACTAAGATCATAACATAAATTCTAACAGACGAAATTCGAAAATTCTAATGCGTAATCGAAGCTCGTAAAATTTCTAACCTTTTAATCGGTTTCGATTTTGATCGTTGAAGCGTTTATATGATCTAAGTTTGGGATTAAATATGATGAACTCTCTCAAATTTCTCTCTATGTTTGAAAATGGGGGTGCAAAATGGGAGAATGGAGAACTTAGGTTATATTTATAGATGTTAGCAAGTTGTAGTACATTAATTACTTGAAAAAAAATATCTACTACAACTTGCTAATTTTAGTCAAAAAATCGGCACCTCCTTATAGCTAGGAGACAAAATTTTAATCTTATCATATCTGACTCATAATGTTAGCTTATCCTTAAGTGCAACTTGTAGTATATTAGTTGGCAATTAATTAATCAAACATATATATATTAATGTGTGTGTCGCCATTTTAATTAATTAGGAGATTAGGATAAGTTTTATTTTGTTTTACTATATTATATACTTTATTATACTATATTATAATTAATTAATAATTTATGGCATATTTATCAAGTAATAAAATGAATTAATCACATAATGTCACACTTGTGACATTCTCGCCACCTTCAATTACATTAGGCTTAGGATTTTATTTAATTTTTATATTATATACTATATTATTATCATATTATTAATATAGTATAAAGTTCTTTGAAAAGTCGAAATTTCAACTATCTGAATGTCACTATTATATAGTATGAAATTAAATATTTTTCAACCCATTTTTCAACCATTTCGGCTCTCACATTAATGAGCATGAGATTACTTGTTTTAATTGTCTACTATCACTACTTTACACTTGGTATATGATAGGATCCAACTCATATTTATTTATTAATTATAAAATAATAATATTACATAAAATCATGCTAAAAGTCCATAATTTTCGTCCCCTATGTATACAAGTGCACCCACACTTGTGCAACTTGTATTACACCTCATTTAGTCCTTAATGACATCATAATAATATAATAATTATCATATATCATTAATTAGATAAGAATTAAATATTAAATCATACTTAATATCTCACATTTTGAAAATTACCAAGGTAATTCAAATATTTTATTTTCTTGTATAAAATAGCTACTACACATTTATGTGACATATTATATGTCTTAGATAATAATTTTAATCATAGAAAAGTATTTAAAATAATTTAGGTCATAAAACCTAATTTAAATACTTAGGGTTTGAAACCCATGAAATAATGTACATTGCTTTCTTAAGTTTTCTAGCATTATTTAATGATAAATAATGCCCTTATATAATAATATAATTATAGGAATTTGAATTTTATAATTCGAGATCATATGCTAAAGTTATCGCATTATCTCTAGCGTGAGCGTTTGAAGCGTCTCTAAATTCTCATAACAATTATCTCTAAAATGTTCAAAATAAAGTTTGTTACAACTTTATTTATTCCTATAATAATAGGAATTTCGAAATTAAGCTAAACTGCTTAATAACATCGTAAGACGTAAACGTCGAATTCATTCAACGTTGAAAATTACGTTCGAAGGAATATTAAAATTATATTCCTTAATTCACTAAGGCTCGATGAATCTCATACGAAATTATCCAATTATGCTTGGTCAAAGTCGAGAGTTGACTAATTAAGATTTTAATTATTGAATTAATAATGCTAATTACGTAATTAATTATCGTAATCTAGGATTAAAATTACGGGATATTACATTCTACCCCTTAAAAAATTTAGTCCTCGAAATTTGCATACCTCAAAGAGTTCGGGTATCGCTCTTTCATGGCGTCCTCGAGTTCCCGTAACTTCTTCGCATCAGTGGTGCCTCATGGGACTTTCACTATTGGGATTGATTTATTTCTCAATTGTTGAACTTTATGGTCCAAAATGGCCACGAGGTTCCTCTTCGTAGCTCATATCGGGATTTAAGACCACGTCGTCATGATGTATTCGTGTTTGGGTCATACACGTATTTCCCTCGGTTGAGACACGTGAAACACATTATGAACATTACCCAGCTTGGTGGTAGCGCTAATCTATAGGCTCTGAGGGGCCTATTTTCTCAAGGATCTCGTGAGTCCTATAAATCGTGGTTTCAACTTTCCCTTTACCCCAAATCTTACAATGCCTTTGGACGGAGGGTTTTAAGGAAAACCTTGTCTCCACATTCAAATTCTAGCTCGGATCTCAGTATCGGCATATGATTTACGCTATCTGAGCTTCTTTTATTCTTTGTCTTATCGGCGCACAATTTCAATCATTTCCTCATTGTATCGGGCCTAAAATTTTCTTTCACCAACTTCATCCCATAAAGTGGCGATCGACATTTTCTTCCATATAATGCTTCATATGGGGCCATGTTGATTGTCGCTGATAACTATTATTGTGGCGAACTCGATAAGTGGTAAAACTTGTTCCCAAGTTGCGCCTCGATCGATACTACCGTTCTTAACATATCCTCTAGCGTTTGGATCGTTCGTTCGATTGGCCATCATGCGTGGATGAAAAGGCATCTTTGAAATTCACCGTTCCCAATTCCTTTTGTAAGCTTACCCAAAATCTCGAGGTAAACTTGAATCTCTATCGAGTGATAGATTTGGTATTCCATGCAGACGGACAATTTCCTTCACATATAGATGAGCTAGCTTGTCGGACCCATAGGTGATTCGTATTGGTAGGAAATGAGCACACTTTGTAAGGCGATCCACTACTACCCATATAGCAGTGTTACCCTTTTGTGACTTGGGTAAACCCGTTACAAAATCCATAGCTATGTCGTCCCATTTCCATTCGGGTATCTCCAAAGGTTGCAGCTTTCCATATGGCCTTTGATGTAATGCCTTTACTTGTTGACAAGTAAGACAACGTTCGACGAATGAGGCTATATCCTCTTCATTCCTTCCACGAAATTTTCCTCGTAGGTCTTGGTACATTTTAGTCTTGCTGGGTGGGCGGTATAAGGAGTATCATGAGCTTCACTCATGATTTCATTTGAGCTCGTCATTGTTTGGAATACATAGCCTTTCCTCAAACAATATAGCGTTATCATTTCTTCCTTGAAACCTTCATTCTCCCTTTCTCACTTTAGCCCTTATCTTCTCTAGTTCCTCATCCTTTCTTTGTTCTTCTATGATTTTATTCCTTAAATCGGACATCATAGTAAGTGTAGCAACATTATCCATGATTGTCCTTGGTGGTTCGACTATCTCTATTGACATCTTCTCAAACTCTTGATGAGTTTTCCTTCCGTTGTCGAGAGACATCCAGCTTTGATTGACCTTCGACTCGAGGCATCGGCTACTACATTAGCTTTTCGGGATGATAGTTTATGCCACAATCGTAGTCTTTTACTAATTCGAGCCATCTTCTTTGTCTCATGTTCAGATCCTTTTGCTCGAAAAAGTATTTTAAACTTTTGTGGTCAGTAAAGATTTCACATCTTACTCCATAAAGATGATGTCTCCAAATCTTTAATGCGTGAACCACATTGCCAATTCAAGTCATGAGTCGGGTAGTTCAACTCATGTGGTCTAAGTTGTCGTGATCGTGGCTATTACCTTTCCTTCTTGCATCAGTACACAACCAAGTCCATTTTTGGAAGCATCGGTATAGATAACATATTCCTTGTTCGAATCTGGGACAGCTAATACCGGTGCACTAGTCAGTTTCTCTTTTAACGTTTGGAAACTTGCCTCACACTCATCAGTCCATGTGAATTTGATCCCTTTCGAAGTAGCTGTGTCATTGGCCTTGCTATCTTGGAGAATCCTTCAATGAATCTCCTATAGTAGCCGACTAATCTAGGAAACTTAATTTCATTTTGAGTGGTGGTGCTTTCCATCCTTGCCTGACCTCGACCTTTGCGGATCAACTTTTATTCCTTCCGTGACACAATGTGTCGAGGAATATCACTTCTTTAAGCCAAAATTCACACTTCTGAATTTAGCATAAAGTTGTTCGGCTCGTAGGGTGCATAACAACTTTGTTCTCAAGTGTTCCTATGTTCCTCTCGTTCTTTGAATAGATGAGAATATCATCTATAAAGACTAAGACAAACTTATCCAGTATGGATGGAACACTCATTCATAAGATCCATAAATCGGCGGTGCGTTTGTTAGTCGAGCGGCACTACTACAAACTCGTAGTGGCCATACCTTGTTCGGAATGCCGTCTTTGATATATCTTCCGGTCGTACCTTTAGTTGATGGTAGCCTGATTTAAGATCGATTTTCGAGAATACGCTTGCACCTCTCAATTGGTCGAACAAATCGTCTATCCTTGGTAGCGGATATTTGTTCTTAAGCGTCAATTTGTTTAATTCTCGGTAATCGATGCACATTCTTAACGAACCATCCTTTTTCTTGACAAATAGGACAGGCGCTCCCCATGGTGAAACACTTGGCCTTATAAAACCCAAGTCTAATAACTCTTGAATTTGGATTTTCAACTCTTCGAGTTCCTTGGGTGCCATTCTGTAAGGCGCTTTTGATACTGGAGCTGATCCAGGCTCCAGATCAATTGTGAACTCTAGCTGCCTATCTGGGGGTAGTCCTGGTAATGTCTCAGGAAAGACGTCTGGAAATTCCCGAACAATTTCTCGTCTTGACCACTACTTCCGTCTTTTCCTCTCCATTTAGATACAAGGAATGCTTGACATTCCTTCTTGTTCATCATTCTTGGGCTTGGAGTGCGGATATTATTGGGATTTTCTTTCCCATACTAATCCCATAGAAATTAGTAGCTTCTTTTCCGGTGGTTGCATCGAAATTCTTCTCTCCTTGCATAAGATCGTGGAATGGTTTTCGACCACCAATCCATCCCTAGGATTATATCTACATCCCCATGGGTATTACGTTCAGTTATTTGCTAGAACCTTAATTGAGCCTAAGTTCAATTCTAAGTTCGAGCAAGCACGTATAACGGTCATAATACCTCCTATAGGTGATGAGATTCTCATTTCTGATTCGTTTCCTCGGGGTTAAGTTCTAACATATCAGCGCATGCTTTTGAAATGAAAGAATCTGAAGCACCCGTGTCGAGCAGTATAATAGGTATATTGCAAAGTAATCCCATACCCGCTAGGTTACCTTGATTCTGCTCGTTCTGACGCCTATGTAGCGCATAGGCTCTGGCCTGAGCTGGTTGCGACCGACGAGGTGCTTGCCTCTGTTGATTCTGCTTTATTCTTTGCCATGATTCTTCTTTGTCTCTGTGGCTCTTTGTCGCTCTTTATTCTTTATTCTTCTTCTTTGTGGTGGGGTTGATCTTGAATGCCCTTAACGGTTGGGCAGGGCCTGCTTGATTCGGCCTTCCCATGGTTATCTGGCGGGTCCCAGGGCATTCATTTGCATAGTGGCCCTTCATACCACACTTAAAGCAAATGGGATTCTAGCCATGCATACCCCGTGTGCCTCTTGTTGCATTTGGGCATGGTGAATCCTTACCATCTCTTGGGTAGGTGGAGTATATACGGGTCTCCTCCAACCTTGCCCTTGTGGAGCCATGTTATTCTGCCATGGCCTCTTATTGTTATTGTTGAATCCTCCTTGGTTGGGGTTGTTGTTATTGGGACCTCCTTCCCATTTACGCTTTCCTTTGTCACCGACGTTTTGTGACTGAGTCGGTGCAGATTTCTCTTCGGGCATTGCCGCCTCTATGTCTAATGCCCTACTAAGAGCCTCCGCATAAGTTAAGTCGCCGTGACCTGCCAGCGACATCCTTATCTCATGTCTTAATCCTGCCTTGAATTTTTCTGACATCTTCATGTCAGTGTTCACTATATCCGGGGCGTATCTAGACATATCGCAGAACAGTCGGTCGTACTCAGTGACCGACATCTTACCCTGCTTTAGGGTGAAAAATTCAATCTCCTTCTTGTTCCGATAGCTTTTGGGAATGTACTTATCATACATTTCCGTCTTGAAGTCGTCCCAGGTAAAGTATTCCATTTGTTCTGGGGTCAGTGTCTTTCTCCTCGCTTCCCACCAGAAATCAGCCGGTCCGGTGAGTTGGAAAGTTACGCAAGATAACCTCTCTTGCGTAGTACAGCGAAGAAAGTCGAAAATTCGTTCTATAGCCCTGACCCACTGTTCGGCATCCTCAGGGCTCCCTTTACCATTGAAGGAGGGCGGGTTCTGCCTTAAAAAGAGTTCTTCTACTCTACGGTCAGGCGGAGGTGGGGGTGGCACTGGGATCTCCTCACTCTCTGCCCGTGGTATCCTGCCTCTACCCCTGCCTCTTCCTCTTCCCCTGCCTCTCACTTCCCGCTGAGGTGCACGTCTGGGCGGCATTCTGTTAATAAAACGTAATTAGTATTCGAATAATGGTTCATTGCAGTTGAATATACGTAACATCTTTATATAATCGTATCATAAAACAACTTAAGCAGCCATCATTCTTAGTGCACAACTTGATGTTTATAAAAGCCCATCTTGGGTCATCATCATATATATATGGAAAACTTTGCCTCGAAGGACTATTCTGTACAAGTCATTAAGCGCAAAAGGAAACTAAGTACACACTATACTACGTATACTATTGTCAACTACATACTAGTTATAAGGTGTCTCAAAATACTATGTTTCTATAACTTTGTTAACATCACTACTACATACTACATACTACTCGTATACTAATATCCGTCTTCGTCCATGTTTCTGTTCACGTCTCCATGGTTCGCCCGTGCAGTTTCGTCCTCGCTTGGATCCTCCTCAGGATCTTCTTCTTCTTCTGGGTCCTCTTCGGATTCCTCCTCGGAGCTTTCCTCTCGAGCACGCCTACGTGACGGTCCAGCCCTCTCATCCCCAATGGCATACACATCGCGCATAGGAACATAGCCTTCTTGATGGCCGTATGCTTCCATGTATGTCCTCTCGTGATTGGGTGCCGTCATTGGTGGTGGAGCTGGTGGTGCCGGTCGCGTCGGATGTCCGAACGTCATAGGTGGAAGAACTGGCACTCCCAATGACCTGGGTCGCGATGCCCTCGTCACATGATCGGGTCGATCTCCCGCTTCCATGAACCTTGGCACTGCAGGGTTGACCACTCGAGGAACTTCCGTGTACAACCATTCCGGTGTCGTCGTCACCAAGTATACTCCTTGGTGGCGAGATAGGGCCCTCTTGGTGCAGCCCTATATCTGTTGTAGACATATATGAGATGGTGACAAACCTCGGCAAATCTCCAATCGGTCATAGTCGATGCCCGCACGATAGATATAGTCACCCGATATCTCTCTTGCATAGTCTTCCCAATCAGCGGCAATCGGTGAGTAACCGCTTGATGCCGTCATATCCGTCACACCGTACTCATGGGCGTCCATCCATAATCGTAGATAACTCATCGAAACTCTCCTGGGCTGTCGCCCCAACCCATATTGTAAATGCGATGAGGCTTGAAGTACTTCTCACGGTGTAACCTCGGCATCATCCTTCGCCTCGGTGAGTAATAACGGTGGCCATCTATCACGAGATAATACTAGCGTAAGTCAATCTATATCGATAAGCGGATAAAAGAATAGAATATATCATTAGCGGATAAAGCAAACACATCGATAAGCGGATAAATGTTTACATCAAAGTTCCTATGTTCATCTTACATCACAATTATACTTATGGAATTTCTACTTTCAACTCTTAAGTTCTCTATTTTCAGCAAAAATTTTCAGTCTAACTTCAACTGTTCCTCACGAATTCTGGAGAAGGATTCAGGATTTCTGTCCTTCATATGAACTGAAGTTCGTTGAGATAAGAGTATGTGGGCGAAAACCGTTTGCAAAGCGGAGTTCAAGCGAATGAGAATGGGTCAAAACAAAACACTGCGCAGTGCAGTTTTCTGCCTGCGCGATTATGCGCCGGAATCACTTCCTCTCGGACAATTGTGAGCTCGTGCCCGCTTCGTACGAGATTTTCATCAAAATTTGTTTAGCTTTCTCTGGTTCATATCAAACTCATACGTCTTGCACCTTTGATCCTTTTCTTGCTTTCGTCGACTTTTCGTTGAAAACTTGAGTTCGTTTCAATCGACTTTTCGTTTGTTCTTAAATCGATATCTCGCTATTGTTCTATAAAGGGATCAAGCTCCTAGAATTCATACTTCTATGTTCAAGAGGTGAGCATGCTTCTTAGAGCATCTATGTTCTTGTGGGAATAACATACCCATTTTCAAAATGAACGATAAAACTTTGAATAAATATTTCAAAATCATAACATAATTTCTGCATTCATGCTTTCAACAACTCCAACATCACTTTTGACATTATCATGTCAATTATTTTTCATTCTTCGTAAAATTGGTCTCATACCACTGATAACCCATTATCATATCACCTTTGACATAAAATTGTCAACTTTTCACAAAACATTGAAAATTTCCTTTTGGAATATGTTCCAAAACTTTCATAACTTTCACTGCTTTCAAAATGTGCGTTCAATCTCATTTTCCAAAATTTCAAGTTCACTGTTTCAACTTTCAACTTTCAATATCAAAACTGAGAAAACAATTTACCTCTTTTCCCGGTTGAGCTTGATGTGATGGAGTGTTGAGCACAGTCAGCTGATTTCTAGAAGTCTAGTGACTCGATCTAGACTTAACTTTTGAAAGAAGGTTTTAGGGTTCAAAGGACGACTGCTCTGATACCAAGCTGTGACCCGCCTTTCCAAAGTACGGATTAGGCGGAATGTCATCAACTAAGCGAGGATTAAGAACATAATGACCAACAAACCTTGAGGCGTCAAACTTTATAGATAAACACACAACGGTTTCATACAAACTAGACCACGGACCATTAACAAAAGGATTGGTGATGCGGAGGTAACATAAGTAATATCGAAAATATAATAAAGTGTTTTGAGCAGTGGAAAGCATGTGAATGCATATATGACGATATACATCAGGTGAACTATTAACGACAAAACTCCATTGCTCAACACTTGTCCATCCATCCATGACTCGACTGCACATTTAAAACAAACATGCGGGGCTAAGTACAAGATTGCACTTAGTGGACTCATGCGAAATCATTTCATAAAATTACACGCCCATAAGTATAACACGAGGATTTTAGTTGAAATAACTCGTGAATACCAAAATACTTTATCATTTCTCAAAAGATTACTTGCTTGAGCATTTTTCATTACGTATGATCCGTATCATCCACATAATTATTCATAACTCATCTCATAAACGATCTCACGTGCGTAGAAGTAGGCTCCTCCTACCGGCGCGTGATCGGCGAAGATGTTGCTAACGGCTCCCAATCACATAGTCGGGGATTACGCGTCGACTAGGATCCATGACCGGCCGATGATGTTGCTAACGGCTCACGATCATGGCGGTGTACCGTTAATCTTAGCGAGAATTACGCCTCGACTTAAGATCCGATATCGATTTAAAATAAATTGGGGCGACCCGATAAGCGATTCACAAACATCGTTGGCTCGCCCAACAACATGATAGGATCCATACGTTAAAACATAAATATTTTGGGCATGTAATTGAATAACAGTTCATAATCATTTTCAACTGAAAGCTTGTAAATAAATACTTTTCGAAGAAAGCATCGTAAATAAAAGGGTTTTCGAGTAAAGCCCACCTCGTATCGTGGGTCTTTAACTATGGTCTCTTTCCTCGTCGGCGCTTCGTCCACGTATCACCTTAACGTAAAATTATTTTTAGTCGTTGGTCGCGTTCGATGAGAGCGAACATAGTCATAACGTTCTACGTGTCAAATAAAATTAACGTCGGACTTAATTTGGCGTTTCTTAATCGATTGATGTCGATTATGAAATTTCTTAACTTATAAGAGATATTCTATCTTTTTAGGTATATAATGTGCGTTTTAATGTACTTACGTAGCGTAAGTAGCATTGTTACTAAGCGTCTTCGTCACATTGATCACGCATTATCGGTTGCGTGCCCGTTGACCTTGGTCGACGATTTTGATCAACGATTTTGACCAAGTCGACCAAAAGTCAACAATTTTGACTTTGGTCGACGAAAAGTCAACATTTGACTTTTCAACTATTATGAAATTCTTATCATTTTATGTGCAATTCTTGTTCCAAAATTCCTATAAAATCATACTATGTCTAAAACATTATTTTAGATCATATTATGTAATTATTCTTGATAAAATAAATTTATAACATTAATGCACATAATATAAAGTTTTCGGTCATTCTAATTAAATAGCTTAGACTTGTGCAAAATTCTTATAAATTCACATGTCACACTATTTTATCATGTGATTAATAATATGTAATTACCTTAGTCAAATAAAATTTATACACCTTAGTATTATAACCTATAGTTTTCGGTGCTTATAAACTAACCCATGAATGATTTTTAAAAATTCGATAAAATCATATCTCGATTAATCACCCTCAATTATGCTTACTACAACATAATTGTTATTTATTGTGACTTATTGAATAAAATTTACCTAAGTCACTTTCTAAATTTTCGACTTAGGTCGAAATAATATTTATAAATTTCAATAAATTTCCACAACCATATATTATGAATCTACACACTTAATATGCTATTATAACACTTAAACATGAATTATATCACAACATTATAACATATGCTTATATTTTCGGTATTCATATAAATATAAGCTATAGTTTTCCAAAAATTCTAAATAAATTCATATAAGCATAATTAATACTATAGATTATGATTCCATGCTCAAATCAACAATTAAAAATCAAAATCATCAACATATACTAACCCTAAGTTTTCGGTCCAAACTTTAAATTTAATAGCATGTTTAATTTCATGATATAATTAATATACATGCTTAATAACATCATATAAACATAATATCTAAACATTTTAGCATATGATTCATAATTTTGAAAATATATATATAAACTAAGATCATAACATAAATTCTAACGGACGAAATTCGAAAATTCTAATGCGTAATCGAAGCTCGTAAAATTTCTAACCTTTTAATCGGTTTTGATTTTGATCGTTGAAGCGTTTATATGATCTAAGTTTGGGATTAAATATGATGAACTCTCTCTCAATTTTCTCTATGTTTTGAAAATGGGGGTGCAAAATGGGAGAATGGAGAACTTAGGTTATATTTATAGATGTTAGCAAGTTGTAGTACATTTATTACATTAAAAATATCTACTACAACTTGCTAATTTTAGTCAAAGAAATCGGCACCTCCTTATAGCTAGGAGACAAAATTTTAATCTTATCATATACAACTCATAATGTTAGCTTATCCTTTAAGTGCAACTTGTAGTATATTAGTTGGCAATTAATTAATCAAACATATATATATTAATGTGTGTGTGCCATTTTTAATTAATTAGGAGATTAGGATTGATTTTATTTTTTTTTACTATATTATATACTTTATTATACTATATTATAATTAATTAATAATTTATGGCATATTTATCAAGTAATAAAATGAATTAATCACATAATGTCACACTTGTGACATTCTCGCCACCTTCAAGACATTAGGCTTAGGATTTTATTTAATTTTATATTATATACTATATTATTATCATATTATTAATATAGTATAAAGTTGCTTTGAAAAGTCGAAATTTCAACTATCTGAATGTCACTATTATATAGTATGAAATTAAATATTTTTCAACCCATTTTCAACCATTTCGGCTCTCACATTAATGAGCATGAGATTACTTGTTTTAATTGTCTACTATCACTACTTTACACTTGGTATATGATAGGATCCAACTCATATTTATTTATTAATTATAAAATAATAATATTACATAAAATCATGCTAAAATCCCATAATTTTAGCCCCTATGTATACAAGTGCACCCACACTTGTGCAACTTATATTACACCTCATTTAGTCCTTAATGACATCATAATAATATAATAATTATCATATATCATTAATTAGATAAGAATAAAATATTAAATCATACTTAATATCTCACATTTTGAAATTTACCAAGGTAATTCAAATATTTTATTTTCTTGTATAAAATAGCTACTACACATTTATGTGACATATTATATGTCTTAGATAATAATTTTAATCATAGAAAAGTATTTAAAATAATTTAGGTCATAAAAACCCTAATTTAAATACTTAGGGTTTTCGAAACCCATGAAATAATGTACATTGCTTTCTTAAGTTTTCTAGCATTATTTAATGATAAATAATGCCCTTATATAATAATATAATTATAGGAATTTGAATTTTATAATTCCGAGATCATATGCTAAAGTTATCGCATTATCTCTAGCGTGAGCGTTTGAAGCGTCTCTAAATTCTCATAGCTTAATTATCTCTAAAATGTTCAAAATAAAGTTTGTTACAACTTTATTTATTCCTATAATAATAGAATTTCGAAATTAAGCTAAACCGCTTAATAACTTGTAAGGCGTGGCGTCGAATTCATTCAACGTTGAAAATTACGTTCGAAGGAATATTAAAATTATATTCCTTAATTCACTAAGGCTCGATGAATCTCATACGAAATTATCCAATTATGCTTGGTCAAAGTCAAGAGTTGACTAATTAAGATTTTAATTATTGAATTAATAATGCTAATTACGTAATTAATTATCGTAATCTAGGATATTAAAATTACGGGATATTACATAACGTAGACCGCTCCATAACATTGGGACCTTCGCCCTCGCCGCCTTCGTGTCGGGTCGTCGCCAAGGTCGGCCCGCAGCTGTTGCCACCGCTATTCTTCCCCCGCTTCCTGCTTTCCCACCCAGCTCGGCGAGGTATTTCTTGAGGGCTCCACCTTTGACGAGCTCGTCGATCTGCGAGCCCAGGTTCCTTTAATCCTCGGTATCATGACCATACCCATGGTGATAGTCACAATACTCCTCTGTGGACCTCTTCTTGATCCTCCTTCATACGAGGGGCTTGGGAAGAGCTCGGCGTGGAGCTCGAATATTTCCACCCTTGATTTGAGCAGGGGAGGCGCCCGCCGCGGGTTGGGCCGAGGTCCGAGCCTGGACTCCAGTGGCCCTTTCTTGATCCTGTCGAAGCGCGCGATCGGCGCCTCGACTTGGTCATCCGGCTTTTTCTCTCGACTTCGCCGTCCTGGATCTCCTCTTCTTCCGATCCGACTCGTCTCCTTTGACGAAGTTGTCCACCAGGTTCCAAAGCTTACTCGCCGTCTTTGGTTTCTCCCTGGTGATTTCTTTGTTCAGCGCGCCGGGTCGGATCCCGTTTTTGAACGCGTTGATGATGTAGAGATCGTTACTGTCGTCAATTTTGAGCGACTCTTTGATGAACCTCGAGACGAAGTTCGACATCGTCTCATCCCGCCCTTGGCGGATTGTGAGCAGGTCGGAGGAAGGCTGCTGAGGTGGCATCTTCTGATAGAAGCGCCATTTGAACTGATCCATGAGGTCCCAGGCGGTGTATACTGCTCAAGGCGAGCGAGGTGAACCAACGTCGGGCGTTGGAGATCAGCACCTCGGGGAAGATTTTGCACATGTGAAAATCTTCCATTCCTTGATTCGCCATGTTGGTAGTGTAGGCGAAAAGGAAGTCGGAGGGGTCTCCTAGGCCATCGTGGCGGAATATTGGGTGCCCGTATCACCGGGCGGGCGTGTCTAGAATTTCTCTAGAAAGGGAGATGATTCTCCGCACGGCCGAACCCCGGAGATCGCTGCCATCTCTTTGGAGGGTGGGGATCGATAGCGACGCCATCGTCCCTCCGAGGGGAGTTCGACTCGCTTCTTCTCTCCCTGCTTTGCTCGGCTCTCTGGTCGGCATAACGAGGTGGAGAGCGGCTCCGCGAATGGCGAGGGGGCGACTGGTGGTGGCGGCTCGTCCGCGGTGAGCGGCTCCGCGAATGGGGGCGGCGACTTGGCCACGGTGAGCGGCTCCGCACGTCGGGGTGTGATGCATGTTCTCGGCTATCACGCCGAGGTGGGCGCTGGCTGTTTCGGAGGGGGGAGCAACCTCGGGCGGCCGTGGTAGTCAGTTCGGGGGCCCTTGAGGGCCCGCCTCCTTTGTCCTCCGGTTGAGGAAGCTTTGAATCGCCAGGTTGGCGTTGAGGAACTCGGTCACGGCTCGGCCGAGGACCTCGTGGGACGAATGAGCTGTTTGTTCGTCCTCGTTGAGGTCGGCATCTCCCCCTACGTTGGGGAGGCGGTCCTGAGGGTGTATGGAGACGATTTCCATGTTGCCCTCAGGAGTGTGAGCGCTTGTGGCGTCTGTGATCTCCTTCCCGCGACGCTGAGTGACCACCTGGTCGTCCTCAGCACGGTTGTTGCCAGCGTGGACGGCGGTTGTGCATGTTCTTGCCATTAAGTTGTAGAGGGAAACGAAGCTTTCTTATTCAGATGTTCCCACAGACGGCGCCAATGATAGATCTAGTTACGTGAGTATGCGAGATTTATGTAAGGCAATAAAGAACACCAAGGCTTTTACGTGGTTCAATCGTTAATGAGATCTACGTCCACGGAGGAGTGTTTCCTCAATACTTTCACTATGATTTGAGTACAGTGAGTGTAGTTACAAGCTCTTAGTATTCGATAAGTTGCCAACCCTTCTACTGTCAATTTTCCTTTTATTTATACATATCCGAGACCCCTAAAGACGTGTTCTATCCCCCTTCCATGTAGGGACTCTTCCCCTGGCGTATAGGGACTCTTCCCTGGCGTGTAGGGGCCCCTTGCCTTCCATGTAGGGCGGTGCCTGTTGACCAATGAGGAGGCTGGAGCGAAATTAGGTTCGTGAGGCGGTGGGCCTTTTGGCTTAACCGCTGGGCTCAGTCATGATGTCGACCCACTGCTTGGGCCCCGACCGTGGGCCTGAGTGGTTGGGCCATATCCCATCAGTATACTAATATGGTGCATTCATGTATGAATAGTGATGCTTGTTTTGGCAAAACCATGTTTTACATGATCAATGTGAAATTCATGAAGAGCATGGCATTGCATACTATGATGAAAAGGAATGAGTATTTGTCCTTCTTAAAAAGATAAGCAAGTATTAAAGCATGTCTTAAAATATGGGTTTTGAATCCAACACTACAAGAATTTAGCTTATAGACCACATACATTAATACTAAAATTGTCTATTATGATATATACAACGTGCAGGTAAAACGCGTGGTCTATAACCATTTTTTCAATTGGTTATAGACGACGGGCTGTCAAAATCCGTGGTCTATTAGCGTGGTTTTCATATTATAGACCACGGGGTTCATTCCGTGTGGTCTATTAGCGCAAAAATTCCATAGACAACGAGCTTTAGCCCACGTCGTCTTCCTCTCGTGTTGATTAAATACCACAGGTCATTAACCGCGTGGTCTATATATGAGCCCTAGTTTTCTCTCTCTCTCTCTTTTTATCTCTATCTCTCACGCACATCCTAATTCCTCTTTTAGTTCACTCTCATATCTCTCTTCCAATTTAACGCCGCATCTGTGAGAGAAAAAAAATCCAAATCTGAAATACCTAAAATTATATCTTTCTCCTATCGATTTTCTGGAAAGGACTACATTAATAGACAACTCACGCCTCACGTCATCATTCTTCCCGCAACAATGCCATCGCCTACGCTGCCATCCATCTGAGAAATACGGGGTTTCGATTCCCACAGCAAAATCTAGCATTATCTTCCACAACTGTACAGGTGCACTTTAAATATGCGTCTTCTGCTTCCCAACCCCTTCTGACATAACCACCGTATTTTCACGTTCACTATCACTCTCACTCGCAGCGCCTTGTCCGTTAGTTAGAAATCAAAAAATTAAGTTTGTTCAGATCTCGAATTGCAGTCCATGTCCTTCTTGCCTAACTCCCAAGGCGGTCGTCGTGGTAGTGGCGGAGCAAGCAGAGGTGGAGGCAGAGGTGAGCAGCGTTGGTAGGATCCTGCCTGGAGAGCTGAGCGTATGCGCCAAATGTCTGCCGAGGTCGATTTTTTTCCGATTTTGTGTTTGCATGAATATGCGAATTTGATAGGATTTCTAGTTGCGATTTTGATTGTAGAAGTAAAAAAATTTGGACAATTCCGTTTTAGCATTTTTTAAGCACTCAATTTTCATATTGTGTTTCAGAAAGGGTATTTCCGCTTCATCCCTTCCATATAATAGAACTCTGAATTTAAGTTTTCTGGATTGGTAAAGGACTTCTGTTTTGTAATCCATTGCCTTGAAAGAATTTAAATGCGGCGTGAAACATAGCTTGTGCCTATTTTATGTAATTTTCAGGTTTAGTATCCCAATCTAAGTTTTGTGCTTATAAACTAGGGTTTGTTATGATTGAGGGATGTGTTAATTGTTAAGTAGTTGATACGCTTATGTTATGTAAATGACCAATTTGTTGTGTTTCCTTATGAATTTGATTTAACTTCGAAAATAGAGTTTGTATGATTAAAAGGTGTTTGGTAAATGTTTAAACATGTCTTGCACCTAAAATTCCAGAGGATTTTTACCACTTGATAAAGAAAGCAATGGCAATCAAGAAGCATTTGGAGAGTAATTCTCTTAATCTGTTTTTTATGCCTATCTAGGAATAGTAATTCTCTTAATCTATTTTTGATGCGCATTTCTATTAATGACTGACTGCTCATTTGTGTAGGGAAACCTATCTTTAATTTTATTTATTTTCCAAGTTCAAAACCGGAACTTGTTATTTGGATATATGGTTGTTGCAAATCTTGTTTGTTGACGAAGCCCAGGGTTAACTGAAACAACCAAAAAGAACTAAGTTAGATTTAATAGAGGATGAACTGGAGCTGGTTTTGTTACTATATTATACCTTCAGAAAGGATTAATTGAGATTTTACTAGAGAAAACATCATGGGTTGTCATATAACTTTTAATTTTAAGTCAGTATCTCCATGTCTTTGTGCCATGATTTTATGGGCTTGTTATGCCTTCCCGGTGATACTTGCACTTATGTATTACTCTGGTCATTGGGAAGCAGTTGTTGGAGCTCAAAAATAGGAAATTTATAGTGGCCATTTAATGACTTGTGATACTTGGATGTATATATCTTTACATTTAAGGTAATTTCTTCCTTACTTTCTAAAAGTAAATGCTTCATCTTATGTCAAAGTTTGATTGTAATATCTGATACTCGTGTAATGGAAGGTAACCGTTGTTACTGGATGGCGATAGATTTTGGAGATACCAGAATGCGTATCAGTATACAATAAATACCTCTGAGTTCCAAATGAGGTAACTCACATTTGATAACTATTATAGACTTTTTTCCCCAAGGCTATATTCTAATGCTTAAATTTTACAACTCTCTGCTAAATATTTAGACTAGAAGTTTCCAGAGGAGATGCGATAGGAGAGAAACCAATCCCCACGGAGGAGGTCCTTCATCAGCAGAATTCTGCTGCTCTGAAAAACTTTAGGTTATATATATATGTTGTTTTTAGTTTTGTTTGTGAATTGCTTGCTTTGTTTGTGAATTATGTAGGGAAATTTTGATGTTGATTAATTGTGAGAAATTAGAAGCTTAAAATTTTGAATATCGAGGATGCTCCTATGATGCTTTTGAGTTCTATTGTTGGTAAGGGACATCTGGAAGAGCTTAGAAATGCTAAGATTCTGTCAAGTTTACAAATGTAGGGGTCTATCTTTATGAGGCATGGATGATGCAATTAAGATGTTTCTAATCTATCTTCATGTCATAAGAAGGTCCGTCTGATAGTTTGTACATCCTCACTTCATCTGTTTTTTATAGTCTAAGATGCACAAATTATATCTTTTTTTACAATCTTTTCCAAAATATGCTAATTGTTTAAATTCTAAAAAGACTATCTAAAGTGAGGAGAAAAAGAGAAGCTTTATACATTCTATGGTTGTTGATGATGGTAAGTTTGATACATTTATTGAATTGAATATTTTTGAGGTATTAAATTTTATTTCAGCACAGATTGCATCTTATTTTGATCATGTAGATGGAGAGACGAATTAGATGATTGATGTTGGAGCAGAGATGGTGAAATGAAAGGTTCAAGATAGTGAAATTGATGTTTTGTGGACGAATTTAATTAGCTAGGTAGACAATATTTGTTGTGCTACAATTGTTGATTGGGGATTTTTTCGGTATATAACGTTTATGTATTGTACCTTGATTTCTCTATTTATGAGACAATATATATTTTATATCTATTTTGTATTATTGTTTTTTAATGGCAGAAACAGGTATTTTGAATTATATAATAAATAAATAAATTTATTTCGTTGACTGATCAATAGACAACGGGCTTCTTCCCATTGTCTATTAATATATAGACAACGGGGATGTCCGTGTGGTATAAAAATAATAGACAACGGGGTTTAACCATTGTATAAAGTTAGAACACCGTTGTCTATAACAACATAGACAACGGGTCAACCCACGTTGTCTATGATGCTATAGACAACGGGGAATATCCATTGTATATTACAAGGCCCCTGTCGTCTATAACATGATAGACCACGGGGATTTTCCCGTTATCTATATTATGATAGACGATGAGGATTTTCCCCGTGGTCTATAGCCGGCCCTAATAGACTATACCTTGATAGACAACGGAATTTTTTGTAATAGACAATGGGGATTCCCCGTGGTCTATAACCGAAATTCTTGTAGTGCAAATTTATATGCCATGTAGGTAGACCTAGGAATGAGTATAATGATATGGCTAAGTTGACCATAATGTATGTATTAAGGCTTAGAGTGATCTTGTAAGACATGTCAGGCAAAATGAAACGACCCCTAGTTTAGATCTCTCAGTTCACCGAGATAAGGTGAGTTAATATTTGCAAAGTACAATGGGTTATTAAGCCCAAGGATTGAGGTAACAAATGTGAAGCATGTAGAAAATATTTTATCTGTTTGCTACCAAAGTACATGGGATCGTAGTTAGATCCAAATGACAGGAACCATGGGGCCTTAAACCTTAGGCCAAAGGATAAGTTGTGCACATACAGGAGTCTTCCGTGGGTGTAGTTTGACCCGACTTCCTATGGCAACAACACATGGACCATGAAGGGTAAAACCTCTTGATCAAGCAACAAACACCAGAAAATACTCGAGTAAAAGAGCTTCAACTCAAAATTTATGTTTAACACTTTCAGAGAGCAAGTGGTTTATTTTCTTAAAACCTCTTTGAATTGTGTCATGACACATGAAAATCACTGTTTCAAGTAAAATGATTTCTTTATATAAAAAATTGGGAAGCTTAACCCACTGATCGAGTGCATTAGTACTCACCCCACGTTTTCATAAAATGTTTTCAAGATGAGAGACGAGCTGGAGAAGGATGGTGGCACGATATCATAGTGGATGTAGATGTGGATGGTGATTGTTTGGATTTCCAGTTCTTGTCCTAGTTTATGCATTTCAGTTTTTGTGGTACAAGATTGACCATTCCTTTTGACAAACATGAACTCTTATCAGACTTGCTTTGGCCACTCGTGGCCTTGAACTTTGATTTGTCTTCCTCTAATTGGAATATAACCATATTCACTTAGACCACTTTGAATTGTTGTGCTATTTTATGATAACTTAGCCAATACGATAGTTGCCATTATTTCTGCCATGTAACATATAGTCTTCATACTACATGTTAAGTGAAGCGTAGGCTATGTTCCTTGGAATGTCGATCTTAACTGTCATAAGCATGACATGCATCATCCTCAGTCATGTTTATTTTTCACAAAAACGTAGCGATACCCTAGAGGTGGGTCGTCACATAAGGCTTTCTCATTCCTCATTATTTTGACCATCAAATCATGTCCATGGCCAAAATCTCTATGAATTTTCAAAGGATATTCATGTCATCAGGTGATATCCCACCAGGATCGGACATCTTAAAATTCAACAGCTGCGCATGCAGACCTACTTCACTAAAAGGCCAAGCTTGATCGACCACGGGAGTGATGAAGAACTACTGATGGAGCCAATCCTTATCTATACTGTGATCTCTTCCATATAGGTGTACTGGACTAACGAGGTTTACTATGAAATAATAAACGTGCCACAAACATTGACGTCATGGGTAAGAAAAAAGATGCAGAAAGTATCAAAAATTCCATATTCTCGGATGATGATATAGAAGAAAAGGGCCTTACGAATAGAAGGATGATATAATTAATTTAGAGGAATGCTATCAAGCATAGACCATTCTGCCAAGAAAGGACATACGGGAAAACAACGACCTGCCTTGACTTGATGATGCCAAAAAGTCCTAGTTGGAGGAACAACGGCCAAGGGGTCGTCATTTCAAGTTGGAGATACAAATACAAAGTCTACAGGAGAATGAAGAGTCTCTATAAGTTCATCGAATTTTTTACCATGCATGGTAGATGGCATAAACTTTCGATTGCCATGATGATAGGTTTATTATAGGAATTACACTTATGAGTTTTCTACTAAAAGAAAACCTATAAACTACTTCGAATAAATCTACGGAAGAAGATGAAGAAGAAAAGATTCAAACATGAAATACCTAGTGTAAATGTTCGAAGGGAATCATTGGTTTTTATAGCAGATACTAGTTTGACCCCCAACAGTAAAGAAATTAAATTACAGAGAAGACAATGAGAAAGTGAAAGTTTTGGATAGAGAAAGAGATTCATATTTAAAGGAGACCTTCCAAAAATTTGAGCCTAATTCCTCCAAGCACGTATAAGGATCAGATTGGGGTACCAAACATTTTTTGAAATCAATGGACAAGATTAAAAGGGTAGTGGAAGAGGTGGAGCAAAATTTCGGGAAAAATAAATGCATTTTTCAGAAAAAACTGCAAAAAGTGCTCCACGAACTTAATGCACCTTAATGCACGACATATAGCAAGAGCTTACGACAGATTGATACCTCCATTCCATTAGGGGTGATATTTCCACATGAATGAATCAAGAGAGGAGTATCAGTCGAAATCTCAACAAGAGGCATTAGTTTTTTTTCATCAACAGCTCCAGAGTGCATCACATAATTAATCTTTGGCATATCAACCTCTGGTAGAATAAGATCAAGAGTTTGTGTTTCCGCATTAGAATCAGTCATTGCATCAATATTCTCCACAATTTCTTGAATCCCCCTGCAAGGTGGTTGTTCGGTTGGATTGATCAAATCGATTGATCCTTCCATTCCATTAGTTTCTTGCACAACTTCTTGCGCTTTGGCTTGGATTTTCTTATAGTGTTCTTCAAATTCTATTGCCAATGCATACGCCTCCCTTGGAGTCCAGGGTCTATTTAGTCGCAGCTTCTTGCGAATATGCAGTTTCGATCCTGAAATATACAAGGGAATTAATAATGCCTCGCAGATTCCAGAAACCTTACTCCTTATCTGCTCGAATTCAGACTGGTAGTCTGCCACAGAACCCTTCTAGACGAGTTTGGTTAGTCTTGCCTCATTATCCTCATTGCTCAACCTCGAAACTTCCAAACCCATAGTAACCCGCTGGTTTTTGTCTTCCTCGCAAAACCTCTTAGGAGGGGCTGATTTCAAGACGCTCATAATCTCAGAAAATTGTTGCTTGAACGACTCTTGTTATGCTTGCAATTCAAGACGAAACTCCTCTTGAGCCTGATTGTATGAACCAACAGCTTCTTCTAATCTATTGATTAAAGGTGTAACACCTTGTTGCCAATTCAATGATTCCATGTCAATTGCCAACGCGCTATACACCAAATCCTTAGCTTTTCGTTGATAGTCGCCGCAATTACACATAACACACCCAAACCAAATCCAAAGAGAAATACAAATTTGTTGAGAATTCTTAATTCTTGAATCGTATATGTCACAACCACCGCCACAAAGATCAATTCGTTTCAAATCAACAAGCTGCCAAAACCAATTCTTTTCTTATAATCTCAACCTTCTATCCCCCTTCTCGCCAATATACCAGTTCCAAGCAATCCAATAAAAAACCACGAACAAATATCTCTTTTTTCCTTTTAAAAAAAATAATAAAAAGAATAAAATTTGTTACCTCGAAGAGATTGCTTCGAAAACTCTCGATGAAAGCACCAATGAAATGATCATGCTCCAGGATCAAATCGATAATCCACGATAAGCTCGTGAAAAACCCCAATCCCCACGATCACGCAAGGCCAAAACCCTAAGGTTATCCAAATATGAATATTATTGACTTCCTTCTAAATAACAAGAATACAAGACTATTTATACTAGCTATGATTCCTACGCATAATATGCCTAATTTACGGGCTTTATAATATAACCCAACTCAATAATATTAACTAGTAAGAAAGACATAACTAATAATAAAAATAACAAATATATGAATATTTGGGGTCGTATCAGTTGCACTGTGATAGTCTCGATCAAGAGACGAGTCCACAGCTAATGTCATGGGAATTACTATCATCATCACTATTACCATCATCCTTCCTATTGTCCATCGCCTGAGGCTTATTCATATCGTGATGCCCTGGGAGGACAGCTTGAACAGGACTTTTCCCCCTTGAATAGCAGCATTTGAACACTTTTCAACAGCAGCAGAGGTCTCAGCTTGTTGCAAGTCGAAATTACTCTTAGGCACATACTCAGTTCGAGCACGAAAGTTCTGGGGATTTTTCCTGATTCTCGAATTTGATCTCCCTCTTATATTCACTTTCTTTGAGGTACCTGAACCTGCACCAACAATAAAAAAATTTGGATGCCCAACCGGCCACCCTAGTTCTGTTAGCATAAAATGTACAACCTTTACACGATTGCTTATCATGGACAAAACGTGTACAATCTTGACAAAACTTTGGCACACATATATATACAATCAATTGCTCAAAAATTTAAACCCATCAGGCAAAACTAAGTTAATTTTCCTCAACAGATTTTTGGTTATATCAAACTTAACCTGCATCCTAGCAAAATCAATTCGATTCCTATTCAGAGTATTAGCATAAATGGAAATAGGTTTACATATTAGGGTAGCAATCTTACTCAGAGCAGCTCTGTTCCACAGCTCAAGAGAAAGGTTAGGCAGTCTTACCCACACCGTTATTTCATATGGAAGACCTCTTATCAGGGGCGGATCCAGAAGTTGATGATGGGATGGATTGAAAATAAATACTTCGGAGTATTAAATATCATAAATACTAAAATATTTATATGTTTTCATAAGTTGTCTTGCGAGATTTCAATATACAAAATTCATCAATAATTGAGTTTATATTTATATTTTTAATAAAATTTCTTTCAATATAAACCCTTCTTTAACGTAAACTTTAGGAAATCCATCAACCAAACCACTGGCAAAATTTAGCTGCGATTGAACTTGAACTTTGACAGCTTCGAATGGGCAGAGAGCAATATGAGTAAACACTTGAGTAGATGCAGCGCTGAGGAATAATATGACAACTTTGTTTGACTAATTTTCTCGACTCGTATGAACCTTTGAGGATTCAGACAAATAGGGTATTCCAAAAGCATCAATATACGCGTTCAAAATAGTAGGCACACAATAATAAGGAGACACAAAATTTTAGCGTGGAAAACCTCTTAAAAGGAAAGAGAGGAAAAAAACCATGGGACTACTAGAGTCGTTTAAATCCACTATAATCAACAATGAAAAAGTACACAATCTTCTCTAAATTATATTAGAAGCATACAAAATATCATACACTCGAAAATAAGAACATCAAGATGTATGGAATCAAAATCGAGCAAAGATCAAGAAAAATATTACCAGAAATTCTCCTCTATTCAGATCGACAAAACCCGACCGTCAAAACTCAAAATCCGATCTCCACCGTCCAAAACGTTGGCCCAGATGCTGTAAAGCTTCTGTCAAAAAATCACAGTGATCTAACGGTTCAATCTCCAGAAAACTGATTTTTTATGAAACTGCACACTGAAAATCCGAGAGGAAAAAAAAAAGGTTACAAATTTTTCTGTTTTGGCTACTTCAATTTCTTCCTTAAAATATGGTGGTTGACCCTTTTCATTCTTATAACCTTCTTATGGGCTTTTCTCATGGGTCAAAAATATAAGAAAATCCAACAATAACAATTTTGTTTTAATTTTTTAATTATTTTGGACTGGGCTAATTTTGAATTGGGTTTAATATAATACATAAACGGAAGAAAAAGTTTGGGGCTTGCACTGGGCTGGAACCCGATGCAACTACCCCCTAGATCCGCCTATGCCTCTTATCACATACATCTTGTCGAAGCATAAGCTTTCTGGAAGATCGTATGTGATAAGAGGTCTTCCATAGCATGAGTAAGGACCGGCATTCCTCATAGTTTCCTTGTCATTGTGCTTGACGAAGTTAAACACACTCCATCCCTTATTATGGAATGAAACTTTTGGACGAACTAACCACCTCTTTGTCATCCCAAGCACTGAACGGTACCTACAAATATCTCTCTCTTTTTTTTCCTTTTTTAAAAAAAAATAATAAAAAGAATAAAATTTGTTACCTCCAAGAGATTGCTTCAAAAACTCTCGATGAAAGCACCAATGAAACGATCATGCTCTAGGATCGAATCGATAATCCACGATAAGCTTGTGAAAAGCCCCAATCCCCACGATCACGCAAAGCCAAAACCCTAACAAGAATACAAGACTATTTATACTAGCTATGATTCCTACGCATAATAGGCCTAACCTACGGGCTTAATTTATAATATAACCCAACTCAATAATATTATCTAGTAAGATAGACATAACTAATAATAAAAATAACAAATATATGAATATTTGGAGTCGTATCAGTTGCACTGTGATAGTCTCGATCAAGAGACAAGTTTTCCCCTCCACAGCTAATGTCATGAATTACTATCATCATCACTATCACAATCACCATCATCCTTCCTATTGTCCACCACCTGAGGCTTATTTATTCATATCGTGATGCCCTGGGAGGACAGCTTCAACAGGACTTTTCCCTCGAATAGCAAAGATTTGAACACTTTTCAACATCAACAGAGGTCTCGACTTGTTGCAAGTCGAAATTACTCTTAGCGCATACTCGCCTCGAGCACGAACGCCCGGATTTTTCCCGATTATCAATTCGATCTCCTCTTATATTCACTTTCTTTTGAGGTACCGAACCCGCACCAACAATAAAAATTTGATGCCCAACCGCCACCCTAGTTCTCATTAGTGATGGGATATAGCCCAACCGCCAGCCCACCGGCAGCCCAAACGAGCCGGGCTCGACTTGATGACGGCCCCACGCTGTTAAGCCTAAAGCCCACCTCTAAACCCTAATCAAGACGCTGTTAAGCCTAAAGCCCGCCTCTAAACCCTAATCAAGACCCTAATCAAGGCGAAGTCAAGGCGTAGATCGTGGTCGCTATGGTGAGATCGTGGTCGCTTATGGCGAGATTGTGGTCGCTATGGAAGGATCGTGATCCCACCAATCAAGGGATCCAAAGACGAGATCCACAATCATGTATAAATAGAGGTTAGGTCGATGGTAAAAGGGTTAGCAACTTATCAATACTAGAGCCTTGCGATGCACTCATTGTAATCCGCTTATAGTGAAAGTATTGAGGATCATTTACCTCCGCGGACGAGATCTCGCTCGATCGAACCACGAAAACTCTCGTGTTCTTTATCGCTTACATAAATCTCGCATAAACTAGATTTATCATTGGCGCCGTCTGTGGGAAGCTTCGAACAAAAAGCTTCGTTTTTCTACAACTCAATGGCAAGAACTCGTGCAAACGCTAGTACCACCGGTGGAGCTAGCAACGACCGTGCTGAGGGTGATCAAGTGGTCACGCAGCGCCATGGGAAGGGGATTGCGGACGCCACCAGCGGAAACACACCTGAGGGTTACATGGAGAGCATTCCCATACACCCTCAGGATCGCCGCCCTAACGAAGAGGAAGATGCCGACCTCAATACCAGTGAACAAGCGATTCACCGATCTCATGAGGTCCTCGGCTGTGTAGTGTCCGAGTTCCTCAACGCAAATCTCGGCCAATTCCAGAGTTTCCTCAATCAGAGGACAAACGGAGCGGGCACATTAAGAGTACCCGAACTAGTGGTTACGGGTGCCCGGGGTTGTTCGCCCCTCCGAAGTGATCAAATCTCACCTCGGCACAATAGCCGGGAACGCGTACATCACCCCGCCGCTCGGGTTAATCACCTCACCGGGATGGTCGCAACCATTCACCCCGCATCGCTCGCGAAGTCGCCACCACCCGGCACGCCGCCCAGAGCCGAAAGGATGTAAGAGAGGAGAGGCGGAGCCAAACTCTCCCTCGAAGAGACGATAGACATCGCATCGGGTCTCCTACCCTCCAGAGAGATGGCAATGATCTCCTGGGTTCGACCGCACGGAGAATCATCTCCTTTCTCCGTAGAAATTCGACACGCCTGCCTCAGCCGATACAGTGGCACCCAACATCGCCGCCACGATGGTCTTGGGCACCCTCCGACTTCCTTTTCGCCACACCACTAATATGGCGAATCAAGGAATGGAAGATTTTCATATGTGAAAATCTTCCCGAGGTGCCGATCTCCAACGCCCGACGCTGTTCACCTCGCCCGCCGTAATAGCATACACCGCCTGTGATCTCATGGATCGCTTTAAGTGGCGCTTACCGTAAGATGCCACCTCGCCAGCCTTCGTCCGACCGCCACCATCCGCCAAGGACGGACGAGACGATGTCGAACTTCGCCTCGAGGTTCATCAAGGAATCTCTTAAAATTGATGAGTGTAACGATCTCTACATCATCAATGCGCTCAAGAACGGATCGACTTGGCGATCGAATAAGGAGATCACCCGAAAGTCAAGACGGCTAGTCGCCTCTGGACCCTGGTCGACAACTACCTCAAAGGAGACGAGTCAGATCGGAAGAAAAGAGAGATCTGGGATGAGCAGAGGGTTGAAAGAAAGAAACCAGATGACCGAGGTCGAGGCGCTGATCGCCGAAGTGCCTTTGAGAGGATCAAGAAGGGCCCGATCGAGTCCAGGCTAGGACCTCGACAAAACCCTGGCGGCAACGCGCCTCATCTGCTCAAATCGAGGGCGGAGATATTTGAGCTCCACGCTGAGCTCTTCCCGAAACCCCCTCATATGAAAGGAGGATCCAAGAAGAGGTCGACGGAGAAGTATTGTGACTATAACCAAGGGTATGGTCATAATACCGAAGATTACAGAAAATTGGGCTCGCAGATCGACGAGCTCGTCAAAGGAGGAGAGCTTAAGAAATACCTCGGCCGACCTGGACCGGGGAACAAGAAGCGCAGAGGAAAGAATGGAGGTGGCAACAACTGCGGGCCGACCTCGACGATGACTCAACCTGAAGACGACGAGGATGAAGGTCCCAATGCGATGGAGCAGGTCTACACCATTACCGGATCGCTTATAGGAACGACGAGGTCGCCGCTGAAAAATGAAGCTCTGAGGCCGGTCCTTGAGGTGCCGAAAATAACCGACTCGGACGGTGAGAACATTGTGTTCTCCAAAGATGACCCGTGCCCAAGATCATGCCCCACCAAGACGCCATCACCATACAAGCCGTGGTGGGCAACAAGAACGCCCACCGGTCTACATCGACATCGGTGCCTCCGTCAAGATCATCTTCCGTAGCTGCTCGATAAACTCGAGGTCGGCGGGATTCAAATACATCCCGCACCATCCCAACCGCATGAGCTTCACTCGTGAAGCGGTCCAACCCGAGGCGCCATTACCCTTCCGACATCGTAGGCCGTGCTTCCGTGTCTGGTCACCAAGGCCATTCAATTTTTCTTGGTCCGAGCTCTTTCTCCGTACAACATCATTTTGGGAAGAGACTGGCTATATGCCACCAAAGCCGTCGGCTCGGTGTACCACCTCACCATCAAGATACCCACCCCGGTGGGAGTGCTAAGAATCCAGGGTGACCAAACGGCAGCCAAAGAATGCCTAGGAGTCTCAACCTAAGATGTGGCCTTGCCTCAGGCCTAGCAATCACCGAACCCTCAGAAGCTGACACCCCGGGACGACCTGACTGAGAACCTTCAACTATGCGACGACGACCCCTCCAAAGTCGTCAAGGTCGGCACCCAAGGTCTAACTGATATTCGACAGCATGTCAAACAACTTCTGAGGGAATACAGGGACGTGTTCGCGTGGTCCCCACTCGACATGACCGGAGTGTCACCTGAGCTCATCACTCATTGCCTCAACATCGACCCGGCTACCAAACCAGTTCGGCAGAAGAAGAGAAGTTTCGCGATAGAGCGCAGCCAGGTCATAAGAGACGAAATGACTCAACTCCGGGAGGCCAAGATCCTGCTCGAGGTCAACACCCGACTGGATGGCTAATCCAGCTGGGTCCGAAAGCCGTGAGGAGGGTGGCGATGTGTGTTGATTATACCGACCTCAACAAACACCGCCCAAAAGATTGCTACCCCTCCGATATCGACAAAAAGTGGAGGCACCGCGGGCCATGAGATCTTCGCCTCGATCTATACAAAGGTACCACCAAGTCCCGATGAGCCAGAGGATGCTCCAAAGACGGCGCTCATCATCGACTTCGTGTCTTCGTATCGAAAATGCCCTTCGCCTTAAAACGCCGGAGCTACCTATCAAAGGATGGTGGACGCCATATTCAAAGATCATATTGGGAAGATCGTCGAGGTCTACGTTGACGACATCGTGGTCAAAAGCCAAAAATGTAAAGTTACACCGACGACCTCAAACGATCCTCCAACTCCTCGATCGGCAAACCTCAAGCTCAACCCCCAAAAGTGCACATTCATGGTGAAAACGGGGAAATTCCTGGGATGCTGGGTTTCTCAAGAAGGCTTGAAGGCGAATCCCATTAAGGTCAAAACGGTACTCGACATGCAAGTACCAAAAACCATCCGTGATATCCACAAACTCACCGGATGTCTGGCTGCCCTCAGTAGATTCTTATCTAGGGCTGCCGAGAAGCAACTTCCCTTCTTTAAAATCTTGAGAAGAGCCCCGGACTTTGCTTGGAAGGAAGAACATCATGTCGCCTTCACCCAGCTGAAAACATACCTCGCTGACCTGCCCACACTGTATGCCCTGAAAGAAGGCGAGCTCCTTTCTTTATACCTGGCCACCTCAGACGAGGCAATCAGTGCGGTACTGGTGCGAGATGAGGTCGGTAAACAACTTCCAATCTACTTCATCAGCCGAGCTCTCAAAGGGCCGGAGACAAGGTACACCACCGAGAAACTAGCGTTGCACCGTGAACGCCAAGCGACGCCTCCAACCTTATTTCCAAGCCCATTCAATTCGTGTATCGATCGACTTACCTCTCGAGACAAGTCTTGTCAAACCGAATCATCATGGCGATAGCCAAGCTGGCACCGGAGCTCGGCGAGCACGACATTTTATACTCGCCTGCATCGCCATAAAGGGCAAGCCCTAGCCGATTTTCTAGTAGAGGTCGATTTACCGAGGTCAACCCCGCAAAGAGGTCACTCCGACCCCGCCTCCCACAACGGGAACCCGACCGACATACCAAGGTCACCGGAAGATGTACGTGGACGGAGCTTCGCGGCAAAACGGGTAATGGAGCAGTATCTTGCTCCTCGCCCGACAAACAAGAAGGACCTATTCACTTTGCCCACCTTCCCGACCACTAACAACGAGGTGGAGTACGGCATCGATCTCGTGATCATACCGCAAGGGAATTAAAAGTGAAAAGATCCAAATCTTTGAGATTCCTGTGTCGTAGTAAACCGTGTCCCGGCAAATACGGCCAAGGAGGATCGAATGAAGCAATACCTTGAGAAGGCAAAGGAGATGCCGACCTCATTCGGTATTCTCGCATTTATCGTATCCCACGAGGGAGAACAAATGAGCCGACATCCTCAATAAGTTGGCTTCATCATCAACAAAACCTCCAAGAGAGGAAGTTCATTCCGTAAGCATTATGGAGTCCCACGCCGGTATCATCACCGACATGGAGCCGAATCGATGTCTCCTATAAAGGTTTACCCGAAGAAGGAAAGACTACCTCGTGATCGCCTAGAAGCCAAAAAGATGATGGTCAAATCCCAAAATACCTCATACATGATGGTACTCTATAGAAGTCCTATCTTCAACCTCTCCCGAGATGCCTGGGCCGTAAGGCACACGCACTTAACGAAATTCACACGGGTCTTGTGGAAGTCACATCGGGTCGAGCGCCTCAAAGAAGACGACGAGGTCGGGATACTATCGCCCACCTCATCCAAGACTCGACCGAGCTCACAAGAGGTGTCCGGCGCCTTCACTCCACAACAAGAAGCTACCCTGCATCGATCTCAAGAGCTCACAAAGTCCATGGCCTTCATGCAGTGGGGAATCGACATCGCTGGTCCATTTGATCGGGCACCGTGTCGCTTCGATACTTAGTCGTAGCTATAGACTACTTCACAAACGGGTCAAGCGAGCCACTTTCGAGCCTCACGAGCGTATGATCCGGACCTTCGTGGAAAAACATAGTTTACCGCTTCGATACCGCATGTTTTGATCTCGACAACGGCACCCGCCCATCGACAAAACTTCAAAGAATGGTGTGAAGAACCCGCATCAGCAACATTTCACCCGGTCGCACACCCACAGCGAATGGTCGACCGAGGTGACGAACCGCACGATCGCACAAGGATTGAAAAAGAGGTTAGATCGAGCCAGGTGATCGGGTCGAAAATCTCCTCAAGTCCTCTCGTCCCACAGACAACACCTCGGACTTCGCACGAGAAACCCCTTCGCCTTAGTCTATGGGACCGAGGCTGTCATACCACCGAGATCGGCGCATCGAGCCCGCTGCAGACGTTTCACTTCGACCAAAGACAACAACGGGAGGACCTACGGTCAACCTTGATGCTCGAGGAGAAACGCGAGCTCGCCTTTATAAATGAAGCCAAGCACAAGTGTCGTCGCACGGTACTACAACAAGAGGGTAAAGCCTCCACACTCCAAGTAGGCGACTCGCCCTACGAAATAATGAAGCCAAGAGAGCCGAGCGCCTTAACAAGCTAGATCCGACATGGAAGGTCCATACCACGCTCACGAGGACCTCGCAAAGGGGCCTATAAGCTTGCTCACCTATCCGTGCACTTATTCCCTAACCCGCATATCACTCATTTGAGGAGGTATTTTACATAGCTTTGATTTCAGATCGGCATCATGTTAGCCTCTTATCGCTTTGTCAAGTGCGATGTTGTTTACTTATTCAATAAAACATTCGCTTTTCTAATAAGTATTTCACTGCCTCATCTTATATATATGTGAACATCCATTCGGATACACCACAATTAACTTTCAAAAGGGGACGCCTTGCTAAGATGGCACATACAAACAACTCATGAACTTGAACGTCTAAGTGCAAGGCATACAGATTACTCATTAAATTTAACATCTACATGCAAGGCATACAGATAACTCATTAAATTAAAAATCTACATGCAAACGACGTCCAGATCGGATCTCGTCATTTTATACCCCTTTATTTGGGAAGATATACACTTCGGTAAACAGTATGAATACATTTACGGCTAAAACCAAGTCCTAAGCTATCTTTTTACCTCTCTAGGGGGAAAATATACACTTCGGTACAAAGCCTAAATACATTCACTACTATACACCAAGTCCTAAGCTATATACAACTCACACCGACTTCGGAGTTTCACCTCGCCAAGTCTTACCGGCTTACACCAGTTCGTGACAAAATCCCCAGGTCGGCGATGAACACCCGGATGAACTCGTGCCTTCCACCCGCCGACGAGGTCGGCTCCACCACGGCCTACTCCAGCCGCACTTTGAACCGACGCAGATGGGTCCCGACCGGCGGGCACTCGAAACCCCGACCTACAAGGGCACCCTGTAACCGAGGTCGAATCATGGACCCTCGAGCTTGTTGCCCAGCCGTGGTTACGACCACGCCCGACCGCCACCTCCCTCGCCGACCGAGGTCCCTGATGCCTGCACCTATCGACGATCGACCCCTGGTTGCTCCCATCGTGGCCGGACCTAGCAACCGGAGCACTTCGGCATGGTCACCATAGCCGCCCCACCTCGTGCATTTCAATGGTTGGGCCGGCACGGACTCATCAAGGGCGGTGGTATGCGTCGCTGAGGACGAGTTCGCACATCCGGACGCATTTCACAACGAGTCAAGGCAATCTTTAAAATTTTTGCTATTGGGCCCTCTTCGCCCCTTAGCACCATGCCTTCGCAAGCAAGCTCGCACTCGATCATCGGCCTCGATATGGTTACTCCACCAGATCGGTGGATCACCCTTCATATTCAAAGATGTTCCTCCGAGATCCGAGCCGCCTTCTCCGCCGCCACCGAGCCGCCTCACATCAATTAAACGCCTCGAATCACGCCGACAGATAAGTCCGCCTCGGACTTCGAGATGTATGATCCTTAACTTTAGAGTCTCATTCTCACCTGTATAGGCGCCACCTCTCGCTCACCTCTCTGCGCTTCACTTCATCCGACAGATGACGCCGAGCCGATGTCCATGTCACAAAATCTAGGTCACCGCAGATCGGCTCCTCCAAAACAATACCTCTTCATCCTTCTCAGCCAAAGCACTTCGGGCCTCTTTTAGCTTGGTCAACAAATCATGATCGAGTCCGAGGTATTGAGAAGTGGAGTGCTAAAAATAAAGAACAACACACATTTCAAAAGTTGTATTTATTATTATCCACAAAAGTGGAAACTTTACAAGTGCTCGTGATCCTATCGACCCCGACAAATCAACCTATTACGTAAGGTCCACCGACCTCGTGCCTTTATCGGCTCATCGGCCTCCTGCGACCTTGCCGCCGCGGTTGTCCCCTTCGTAAGGAGCTCTGAGATCGGCTCCTCCTCCTGGCTTCACCAAGACTCGGCGAAAGCTCCCGGAGCTCGTGATCTTCATCCTCCTCAGACCGAGCAATGGCCTCACCCATCGGGGAAGTGAGGCCGCCAAAGCCTCTAGACGGGAAGGACCCGACCCCGAGATCACCCGAGCGACGCCTTATTCATCTCCTGGAGCGACTCAACCCACCCATGCTCGACCTGTCGGTCGCATGGCGACCGCCAGCCCTCCAGTGGTCCGACACCACCCGCCCCGAGCACGGTGGCAGTCGGAAATGAAGACAGAAGCTCTCCGACTGACGAGCTTGCCGGGCGAAGGCCCTCAACATTGGCCCCGACCGCCAAGATGACACTCATCTCGCCGGCGAGCTCCTTCTTCGCCCCCCCGCCTCCGCCCTCCCGAGCTCCCCGAGCGACCTCCAACAGCAAGCTTTTCTTCGTGGCAGCCTCGGCAAGAACCTTCGCGGCATCGCCGCGCTCGCAGCTGCCACAACAAGGCCAAGATCTTCCCATGCAAAGAAGAAGTTCCCGCCCAATACCACACCGAGCGAAGCTCCTATGATGTACCCAAGAAGACGCTGCATCCCCAATCACCGAGCTCACTTCCGAAAACAACGCAAGTCAAGACACATCAAGGAGTAGATAAAAACAAGTATGGAAGAGATTTATACCTTGGGGAGGGATACAGCCAAGCTAGAGGCCGGCATCTCATACGCAATGCGGGCCGGAATATTTTTCTCCGAGGCCGGACTAGATCCCGGCCGAGGCGCCGCCATCACTGACCGAGGTCGCCAACCACCACGGGAGGCTTGGCAGGGTCAACCCGCCTCGTTTTCTTCTTCGAGGCGCCTTGCTCGGCTATAATGGGGCCCTCTTTCCTACCGCAGCCTTCATCAGCACAATGTAAGAAAATTGTTAACACAAAGAGATCGGACATATATGAGTAAGAAGAAGAGGTGCCTCACCCAACTCCGACCCCGACCCTGGGCCTGACCAGTATGCTCATCCGACCTTATTCAGTCGCCCCGTGAACCCTATGGAGATTTCACCGAGCATGTCGAGTCGGTCCTCTCCGTAGCCGAGGGGTTTCACTTTTATATCCTTCATTCTACCCAACCCCACTGTAGCTCTGCACCCATCACCGCAAAGAAGTATTTACTTTGCCACCGCGACACCTGGAGGGGCGGTCACCCTAAACGGCACCGAGGCGAAAATAGTACACTCCTCCCGCACACTCGACGCTAAAAATCGCATCAAGACCTCAAAGGAGAACTCCTCGCTATGTCAGAACAAGAAAGCCCCATCCCAACTACCGACCTAATGGAGTTTGGGGTAAATTGGCATATGGGAATTTGGAAATATTCCTGAATGTGCAAAAATATGGGAGCTAAAGGAAATCTAAGACCGCCCTCGTGGCATCTACATACATCGTCATAAACCTCCTGGAGGAGCTAAAGCTCGGTCACGGATCCCGACAGGCACCACCAGGCCTCCGCCGGCAGATGGCAATCCATCCCTACACTAATTACTTCGGCAACGGTCAGAGACGATCTAACGTCCCTGACCTTATAACCATCCCAAGCAGGAGAAATCGACGGGACCCTAGCGCTAATGCTTAAGGATTTACCCGCAAAATTACGGCACATGTAGTCCCTAATCTCTACCTCGCTATCGTGGGAAGAAGAACGAGCGCGTAACCGATATGGAAGAAGAAGTCATACTTACTTTTTAGTGACGGGTTATTGCTTCTTCGATGAATTGGGAATAGATTTCTGAGACTCAAAATCGGTCTGCTTTTTTGCTCGAACGATGGGGAGAAGAAAGTGAACAGCTTCCTCATTAGGGCCTATTTATAGTACGAATGGGCGCCCAACTCGCCGCTTCAACTTCCCACGCGGCTGATTGCAATTTGATGTAGTAGACACGCCGCGACGTGTTTCGAGCGCCCACCAACCGCCCGCGCAAGTGACGTGATCAAAGACGCACCGACACACCGCCTAATCGCGCAATCATCATTCGCTCCGACCTCGACGTCAGATTACAAGCGACGTCGCCACCCAATGTCGACGCCCCGGTTGACCTCATCACTCGACCCGACCTCTGAGTCGCCCTTCCAAGCGACGCTGCTATCCAAATACGACGATCCAACTCGCACCCCAGATCATCCGTATGATATTTTCTATCCAGATCGACCTCGGTATCATCCAGATGGATATCTCTATCCACCTCGACCTCGGTATCATCCGTACAGATATCGCTAGCCACCGATCCCTCGTATCATCCGTATGGTATCTCTATCCGCATCGGATCTCAGACACCGGGATGAATATCGCTATCCGTGTCGGACCTCAACATCCCCTCGCAGGACATCTATGACGACAGACGACTCCGCCGTCCTCGACAAGCGGTGCACGCCAGCCGACAAACCGTCTAACCCGCCTCGCACCCGATCGCCGATCTAGCCCTAACGCCAAAAGACAAGACCTTCGACAACAACCTCACCGAGCATCAACCACCTCGATGAAATACGATCTTCACCTCACCGCATAGTTGTTCCCGACTATTCGTGTGGCTATGATGGGATACGGCCCAACCGCCAGCCCACCGGCAGTCCAAACGAGCCGGCCTCGACCGATGACGGCCCCACGCTGTTAAGCCTAAAGCCCACCTCTAAACCCTAATCAAGACACTTGCTTCAAAGCCCAGCCTCTAAACCCTAATCAAGACCCTAATCAAGACGAAGTCAAAGGCAGAGATCGTGGTCAGTTATGGCGGAGATCGTGGTCAGTTATGGAAGGATCGTTGTTCCGACCAAATTGTTCTACTTAGTCGCTCGCAATAGCACGAGGTCCCTATAGCGTGGTAAGGTCGACCCAAGTCGAATCTCTCGAGGAAGACTTAACAGGGCTATGATGTGTTACGATTAAAACGGTAAATCCAAATCCTAAACTTTATTTTGGCGTGATGATTAACTAAGATTAACAGAAATAAAACACGCAAACGATTCAAACCAAGCTGCTCAAGCAGCTCAATAGCACAGGATAATTCAAGAGTGTGAGATAAACTAGGTATTAGGTTCTTCGCCTTGATTAATCGATTATTGCTTGATCAAGAAATTCATTTATTCATGCAATTTCAACCGCAATCCAAACACTCGACTTTCGCTCCGTGGATTAAACCTAGGTTATCGAATTTCACAAATACATAAACTACTAGAGTCCCGTTTCTGGTAACCTCTAATCTAATCTATTCCTATGATGCAACGTATCTATCTCTCGATAATACACGAAACATAAACAATTAAATGGTGATCAATCACTTAATCATAAACCCTAGGATTCAATTGATACACTCGATCAAAACAAATAATCAATTAAACAATTTGAATCACCCAAACCTAGAAAAGAATTAGTTCATGCTCATCTCACGGATCAAACAATTATAATCGATAGAAATCATTATCCAACAATTCAATGGAAGAAAGATCGAATAATTAATCCTTACAATCGTAATAGTCATGATGAATCTCTTCAATCAAGTTCTTGAATCAATCCAATGCAAAGAAATTACAAGGAAATCGATCCGATGAACAATTCGCTGAGGAGCCAAACTCTCAAACCGACGGTAAAATAGATCGTAAAAGATGTAAGGTTTCACGCTTTTAAAACATATATATAGGTGCGACCACGCCAGCCACGGACAGAGTCCAAGCACGGACGCGAGGTCTTCAAACCAAAGCGAAATCATAGGCACCCAATACGGACGCGAGCTGCTGTGGAAACGGAGGCCACGGACGTAGCTAGCCACGACGCCGCCACTCTGGACTTCTTCAACTTTGACGCCCAGCGCCGGACGCACGCCACGGACGCGGGCGCTCCGACGACTTCACACTGACACCCGCCGGACGCAGCGGCAGCACCGGACGCGGCTACTTTCTGGAAAGCTTTAGCGTGGCGCCCAGCGCCGGACGCACCAGCGTCGGAGGCACCAGCACCGGACGCGGGGTGCCCTAAGGTGGCACGGCACCCACCGCCGGACGCAGTCAAGCGCCGGACGCGGGTGCCTCTTCCAGTGCAACTTCACGTGCAGTTTTATGCTCAAAATGCTTAAACGCGAACATTCCCTACACAAAACAAAACGAACATGATTCCAATAAAAAGATATTCAATACTTAAGCATATAGGAACCAAATCATTACAAACAAATATAGAAAAACACAACAAAAACGTGCAAAACAACTCCCCCACACTTAACTCTTTGCTTGTCCTCGAGCAAATTTAATTTCTTGAAAAGAGTGGTACACATAGAATCAATACTTCAAATAGAATCAATCTCATATTCACATCCCTTCAATGCATCTTAGTAATATAGTTCTCAATATAATGATCCTCATTCATCAATCCAAACATGTGACTTATCATAGAATAGTCAAGCTCGACACAACATGATCTCGTAAATCAATATACAACTTATATGGTTCCCTTTCATGTAAGATATCCCAATGACAAAATCAAATAAGAACTTGTGGAACTTAAAACCGATTATAGGACAATGATCGTTAGGTGGAAACTTCAAGTTGTACACTCGAGTATCCTAACGTAGATATCTATACCCATAGCAAATAGTCTCCATTCGAGAGACAACACAAGCAAGAGGGGTAGAGCCCCTTATTCGAATTTTAAGCCCACTTATTTCATACAACGTAAATATTTTTATTTTATTTTGTCCACTTTTTCTAGAAAATCATACAAGAGACGGGTTCCATTTACGAAGCATATGACATCCGATCACACACCTTGTCTAAACACAACTTCCTAATTATGTCCCACAGTTCAAATTGACGCCTAAGAATTATCAAACTAAAAACCATATACCAAGATGCAAAGAAATTCAGATCAAAACGCAATCAATTCAACTTAAAGCATAATTCTTCATACACCATTGATTTCAAGAAAATAAATTGCCTCTAATCCAAACAAAGAGTTAAGAAACCATTTAAACACAACAACAAGACACAACAAAACGGAAACGATAAACGACAAAACAAAACGACACAAACCAAACGATACCCCCCCACACTTAAAACAGGCAAGGTCCTCATTGCAAATGAATATAAAAGTATAGTAGAGTTAACTTCCCTGAAATTGTCGAAACGAAGCGGTAAGGCATCACAACCGAAACAAACCTACAAAACAAAACACCAAAACGAAACGAACAAAGAACAAAAACAAAACGGAAATAAACGTGGGTTGCCTCCCACGAAGCGCTAGTTTTAACGTCTCCAGCCCGACTAGTGATTCCTCATTTTGTTGAATTCTGTCGAGCGAGAAGCTTCGCTCCGACTCTCATTATCGAACGCGCCTCGCTAAGCGATAACCATATTCCGAGAGTAAGGTGGCGGCTCTTCCACTCATCCCCACTTGTACTTCACCCCGATCTTTCTTACACTCGCCCAAGTGTGGGGCCTCTTCTCACCGCCGATTTCTTCCTCGACATCTGCACTGCAAAACCTTATTCTCGCCCAAAATATCAAGTGCAAGGATAGAAAATATGATGCAATAGTAGAAACAGAGAATTATCACTCCTACTACTAGCACGGAATGTCTCCGCTGCACTCCAAAACAATAAGCTTATCAATCCTTTAGTGAAATCAATTGGGTATTTGTTGTAGCCATGAATGGCCTACCTAACAACAACGGATGCCCACTCATGTTTTCCATTCCTTCTCCCATATCAATGACAACAAAATCAATCGAGACTAACAAGTTACCCATTCTTAGTAAAACATCTTCGATCACACCCTTCGGGTACCGAATAGTTCCCTCAGCTAATTCTAATCGCATGCTGGTTGGTTTTAACTCCCCAAGTTTTAACGAATTAAATAGGGAAAATGACATTAAATTAATCCCAAGACTCAAATCAAGCATCCCCGATGCAGATTTTCCATTACCAAAAGCAACATTAAGAGTAAAGCTACCCGATCGCTTTGCCTGGTTTGGGTTGGTGCGAATGGGTTTCTTCTTCTTCTCAACTACCACCTTCTTCATATTCCCCGCCTCCCGCCTTTCGACCATCGACGGCTCTGAAATGGAACAGTGGTTTGGCAACTCATGAGGTCGTTTCTTCTTCTATCCTCGGTCTCTTCATCACCCTCGCACTTCTCATTCTCACTTCCATAAGCAGCATGCCTGCATGCTCCGATTGGCTAGAAACTTCCCTTTGGTCTCGCTATTCTAATTGCTCAACAGCCCACCATCCGTCCCACTCGAGTTGCCAATCGTCCCACTTGAGTCTCCACTCTTTGATAGATGCCCAAGGATTCAAATCTCAAAGTGCTTGCTGGACGAAGGTATTTAGAGAATCCTCAAGCGATGGTTTATTGGGGTATCGAGTTGTTGCCGATTTTGTTGAGGTTGCTGTCTCGAACTGGGTACACCGACTGATCCCCTCGATTCTCGACCAGGAGAAATTACGTGATCTCTCCAAATGGGATTGTAAGAATTTGAGTAGGGTCATGTCCGGCCTCGATCGATAGCCCGACCGATTTCTCTTGATACCCTTGTTGAACCCTCGATAGCATTAACTTGTACTTCTTCATATGCCATCTCACCGGTTCTTTCGACACATGTTAGCTCCATGCCCCGCTTCTCCACATATTCCACAAGTTTCCATCGACATCGCTTGTTGTCATGGAATTTAGCCGATGTCCGAGGCTCGGTCGCTCTCAATAGCCGAACTTAGCGAGTGAGATCCGCCGCTGTCGAGTCATTTCATAATCACGGCCATCTCTTTTGTCGCTGCCAGTCTTCGCCCCGCACTTCTCCTTTGTGAGTTCGCAATGAGCCGCCTCCAATATCTCGCTAACATCATCGCAAAGATAGTTTCCAATGTCTCCCCAACCGCATTATCTATCATGTATTGATAATCCATCGTCAATCCATCATAGAAGAACCGCTGAGAAGCTCACCGGTAATGATGATACGGACATCGCCGTCAGAACGACTTGAACCGATCCCATGCCTCATGCATAGGTTCTCCACCATCCGCTTAATGTGTCTATCTCGAGCCCTCGCCTTGTGTTTTCTAGTTCGAGTAGTACTTTCCCATGAATTTATCATAAACAACTTGCCAACTCGCCGCTGAACCAGTCAGAGACATCAACCATGTCTTGGCTCTATCTTTCAGGTGTAGGAAAACACCTCATTCTCACCAGATCTTCTCAGGAGCCCGCTCACGGAAAAGTGTGAACCATCGCATAGAACTCCTGGATGAAGTTCAAAGCATCCTCACTAGGCATCCCATAGAACGACGGAAGCAGTTGAAGTGACGGGCTTCAACTCATAGTTACAGTCGATCCCCGAGGACTATGCATGACGTTGTCACCCCAATGACGGGTCGAGCAAAATCACGCATCCTCGGGTTTCCTTTTTCATGGACTCCTCCATTTGTCGCCATTTCTTCCGCACAGATTCCTCACTGGAGATCTACTCCAAATTCTCGTGCTCAATCAAGGTCGAACTCGCCTCACTTTCGGACGAGCTTTCTTCTTCCGAGTTCGAAAGATTAAATTCTCCAACCCTGTGAATGTTGTCGAACACTGGTGCCAACTTCCTTTTAAGACTTCGACGACCTAGCATAAACAAACACAAGACAAGAAAACGGATTACGCGCACCTGTGGGAAGAATTAACCAAACAAAAATAAAATAAACAAAAATAGAAGATAGGAGGGGAAAATAACACAATCAAAATGCATAAAGCCTTCCCCGACAACGGCGCCAAAATTTATTCTGACCAAATTGTTCTACTTAGTCGCTCGCAATAGCACGAGGTCCCTATAGCGTGGTAAGGTCGACCCAAGTCGAATCTCTCGAGGAAGACTTAACAGGGCTATGATGTGTTACGATTAAAACGGTAAATCCAAATCCTAAGCTTGATTTTGGCGTGATGATTAACTAAGATTAACAGGAAATAAAACACGCAAACGATTCAAACAAAGCGTTCAAGCAGTTCAATAGCATAGGGATAATTCAAGAGTGTGAGATAAACTAGGGTATTAGGGTTCTTCTCCTTGATTAATCGATTATTTCTTGATCAAGAAATCTACCTATTCATGCAATTCTCTAACCGCAATCAAACACTCGACTTTCGTTCCGTGGATTAAACCTAGGTTATCTAATTTCACAAATACATAAACTACTAGAGTCCCGTTTCCGGTAACCTCTAATCCAATCTATTCCTATGATGCAACGTATCTATCTCTCGATAATACACGAAACATAAACAATTAAATGGTGATCAATCACTTAATCATAAACCCTAGGATTCAATTGATACACTCGATCAAAACAAATAATCAATTAAACAATTTGAATCACCCAACCCTAGAAAAGAATTAGTTCATGCTCATCTCACGGATCAAACAATTATAATCGATAGAAATCATTATCCAACAATTCAATGGAAGAAAGATCGAATAATTAATCCTTACAATCGTAATAGTCGTGATGAATCTCTTCAATCAAGTTCTCGAATCAATCCAATGCAAAGAAATTACAAGGAAATCGATCCGATGAACAATTCGCTGAGGAGCCAAACTCTCAAACCGACGGTAAAATAGACGTGTAAAAGATGTAGGTTTCACGCGCTTTAAAACATATATATAGGTGGAATTTCACGCCAACAGACAGAGTCCAAGCGCCGGACGCGAGGTCTTCAAAACCAAGCGAATCATAGGCACCCGCACGGACGATATCACGGACGCGAGCGCCACATGGAACGGAGGCCAGCCAGCAGACGCAGCCGCTTGACGCCGCCACTCGACTTCTTCAACTTTGATGCCCAACGCCGGACGCACGCCATCGCGTCGGACGCGGTGTCTCTCTGGACGGCTTCACACTTGACACCCAAATACGGACGCAGCGGCAACGACGCCGCTACTTTCCTCGAAAGCTTTAGCGCCTGGCGCCACGGACGCGGGCGCCTAGGTGGCACGCACCCAGCACGGACATGGGTGCCTCTTCCAGTGCAACTTCAGTGCGTTTTTATGCTCAAAATGCTTAAACGCGAACATTCCCTACACAAAACAAAACGAACATGATTCCAATAAAAAGATATTCAAAACTTAAGCATATAGGAACCAAATCATTACAAACAAATATAGAAAAACAAAACAAAAACATGCAAAACAATCGTGATCCCACCAATCAAGGGATCCAGTACGAGATCCACAATCATGTATAAATAGAGGTTAGGTCGACGGTAAAAGGGTTAGCAACTTATCAATACTAGAGCCTTGCGTATACACTCATCAGAATCCGCTTATAGTGAAAGTATTGAGGATCATTTACCTCCGCGATCGAGATCTCGCTCGATCGAACCATGTAAAACTCTTGTGTTCTTTACTGCTTTACATAAATCTCGTACAAACTAGATTTATCAGTTAGCATAAAAAGTACAACCTTTACACGATTGCTTATCATGGACAAAACGTGTACAATCTTGACAAAACTTTGGCACATATGTAAATATATACAATGCTCAAAAATTTAAACCCATCAGGCAAAACTAAGTTAATTTTCCTCAACAGATTTTTGGTTATATCAAACCTAACCTGCATCCTAGCAAAGTCAACTCGATTCCTGATCGATCTTAATTTCATAGGGTAATAAATGCACAAAGAACACAAGGAAATAACGTGGTTCGATCTATTGAAATAGATCTACGTCCACGGAGCAAGAGAGTATATGTGTATTGAGTGTGTAAGAAGCGATTACAAAGAGTGTAGATGATCTTCTTTTGTCTAATCTAGCCTCTATTTATACACTATCATCTCGAGTTCGACTCTAATACAAAGTCTTCTTATAAGGATTCTTTAGATATGCATCCCAATCTTCTACGCTCCACTTACGATTTGAGTCAGTAGTTGGTCGAGGAGTCTTCGGGCCGAACCGACATAGGCCGAGCTTAATGTCGGGCCCATTTGTATTGGGCCCGATTCTGGGGCTAGTAGTTGGGTCGATCCTATCACATCCCCCCAAAAGACGTAGAAGTGGGTCGTGATGGATTGGGTACAAGCAGTCACAAACCGCCTAATCCAAACGATGATTAGAGAGAATCGAGCTCGAACAATGATTACCAAACAATTGATAAGAATAATCGAAAGATTTCAAATGACATTTATCGAACTTTAATAATCAAACCTTATTTACAAGGCAAAAGTCATATACGTAAGTAAAGGCTACAAGTTCTTTAACAAGAGGTTCGATAATCTTACAGATATAATCATATAATAACATACAAAATATTCGTAATATGCAATGAAAGCATGTGAATGCATATATGACGATATGCACCTGCGGTTCTTTCTTTCAAACACAATAAATACAAAAAGGTCCCCGACTACTCAACATCTCGCGCCCATCACTATCGCCAAATTCAATCGCACATTTAAAAACAATATGCAGGTCGAGTACAAATAATGCACTCAGGGCTCATGCCAAAATAATTTATCAAGTTTGAATTACGCCGCCCATCACAAGAATACACGAGGTTTTAATTTGAAATACTCGTGCTTACTAAATATTTTCTCATCATTTTCAATAAATATCGCCACAAGCATTTTCCACGATGTATGATCCATATCTACCACAACAATCATTCACAACAACCTACTTACTGAGAGGAGGCTCTTCACAGACGCCGCGATCGCCGAGCACCCTTTCAAAGACACAAATACAAATAATCACACAAAATCCGTGCCATCTCAAGACAGATACTAATTCTCCATCATTCTTGGGGTACTTCCAAGAATACGAATTCAAGTATATCATAAAGTGAGCTACCCAACATTATGCATCAACAATCATGGATCGATACATACATAAAACATAAATATTTTCAAGGTGTAATTAAATAAATCATTTGGTAAATTCTACCAGCTTGAGTATAGTAAAGCCCACCTCTACTTTTGAACGCCGATTCTCGACACGCTGCTCTTTTTCTCGTTGTTGCAGAGCCACGTCCCACCTTTACGCAAAATTTACGCTTAGTATGTCAAGCAATTTTTTCGAGAAATTCAAAGTTTATTCAACTTTGACAAATAATATAATAATTCAAGTCTTAATAAATTTTAATACGTCGCTTCAACGCGATTTCAATAAAATAATTCTCATACTCGAGATATGTTCAATTATTTTATTTTAACCCTTTAGGTTAAACGCTTAACGATTTACACGTTTTTCGATGCAAGGATTTCTATTATGGAATCTTTTCTCACTAATGAGATTATCCTATATAAATAATACGCTTTTACACGTATTAGCGTATTTTTCTAACGATTTGTATCGTCAATTTCGAAAGTCAACCATTTTGACTTTTCTTATAATTTCATTAATAATTCATATTTTATTATCTAATTAAAGATAAATCGATTTTCAATCGATTTCTTTTCTAAAAGCTTTAATCTTCGATTTTTCACGAAATCGATAATTTTGATTAATATTTTTTTTTCAATATTAATCTTTAATGCATTAAGCATTATTTACGCTTTTAACGTTATTTAATATAACGTCGTCAGAAACATAATATTCTATGTTTAATAATTTCGAAAATTTTTAATATGTCTAAATTAATTTCTGTACATATAATATATTATTTTCGATTAAAAGGATTTAAAATCCTTAATAAAAATCATTATAGCTTTCGCTATGTGATAAAAATTTCATACTTGTTCCAAAATTCCTCTAAATTCACATAGTGTATTATTTTACACTATGATCATTATTATGTATTAATGTTACTATAGAAAATTTGGAATTCACCTATATCACTATATAGGTCTCACTATTTTCAAAAAATTATCAAACAACTTCCTAAAATTATAATTAAATTATAGAAGGCTCTAACCTTAATTTATAACATATTTATAACCTATAGTCCAACATATGAAAATCCTACACCAAGGTATATATGCTATGGTTCACTGTCTTCACCAACAAAATAGTAAACATTTTATAAAATTCCAATTAAACTACACTATACTTATATACTATAGTGTAGCACTAATACATCATAATATCACATAATAACATATTGTAAAACATTGAACTTATAACATAAGTTCTCGCTATTTTTAATAAAATAGCTATACATATCCAAAAATTATAATAAATTCCAATACGACATAATTAATACCCTAGATCAACAATATGCTATTATATCAAGCATATAAAAATTGTACAATAACTTAGCATTTCAACAAAATTTTCGGTAATTTCAAGAATTAAGCATAGGATTTTTATAAATTTCAATTAAATCACTATAGGCTACTACAACACCATATATCATTAATTCATACTCAAAACCTTCAAGAAAATTTTCTAGTACTTAGGAAATAATTCATAGATGCTTGAATCAATTTTTAAACATGATATATGCTTACATAAAATCATACTACACATATTTAATTAAGAAGTTATCATGCTAGCATACTTTATCACAATTAATACATGCTAAAAAAATAATTGAACCATTTGATCATTGAAAGATTTAGGTATTATCGAAGCTTGTTCGATATCTAACCTCGTTAACGGAGTTGATCGGTTGCCTGATAATTTAAACTCAAGCAAAAGCGAGAAGGAAAGAAGAAAAGGGTTTGGTTTTCTTTGGAGAGCTTACTAAAGTGAGTCGAGAGAAATGAGAAAGAGTTGTGTGATGTGTTTGTGTGTTTCAAGATAATAAATACTTAGGCAAAAAAATAAAAGCAAGACACACACCTAAGCTCTCTCTCGGCTCTCACAAATTCAAGACACAATTAAACATGAAACAAGTGATTAAAATTGGTCAAAGCATATGTCATGCTCCCAAAATATCTCTTACACCATACTTACTACATGCATGCTTTATTAAAAGTTTTGGGAGAAACAATTAAACAAACAAAACTTTAGATCATGCTTGCACACACCGCCGACCTTCAAAGTGTGTGGAGAAGAAATTTTCAGATTTTGTTTGTATTTCACAAGTGTATTAGATACACTCTTTCCCAAATATAATGTAATCATGTAATAAAAATCAAGATTGATTTTGTGTAACAATTTGTCAAATATTTCGCCCCATGCAAACACATGCTAGTGTATTTTTCATCTACACATTTTACTTGGTAAGTGTGTAATAATACTACACTTAAGATATATCACAAATTGACGATCAAAAATAAAATAAATCCTATGTTATCTCAATATAGTAACTCACGCATTTTTAACAAATAAATGCCCAAAATTTTATTTTCATGCTATAAGTAGATATATAGCATAATATATATCCTAGATGATAATTTATATCATAGGAAAATTATTGAATCAATCCATAGGTAGAAAACCCTAATTCTCGATTTAGGGTTTTTCGAGAATCTTAAATAATCAAAAATATCATTCCAAAATTTTCTAGCATTATTTCAGTGCTAAAATATTCTAATTATATAAAATAATCATAGGAATTTAAATATTATAATTCCTTGATCATTAGACTTGATTCTCAAGTCATCTCTAAACGTTAACGTTGAAATTATACCGTTGAAACACGTTAAATATTCGTATTTCTCCATTCACATTTATTCGTGAATTTTACATAGAATTTATTATTCCAAAATAATCGAAATCGTTATTCGATAAATTATTATTCAAAATTATTATAATAATATTCTAATTTACTGAAATTAATATCGTAATTAGCGCTTAAATAATCGGGTATTACATTCCACCCTTAAAGAAATTTCATTCCAAATTTACATACCTCGTAAAAGATTGGGGTATTTTTCTTCATCGCATCCTCAAGCTCCCACGTGGCTTCCTCTCGTCCATGATGCTTCCACAAAGACTTGACTAACGGAATAGATTTGTTCCTCAATTGTCAACCTTGTGGTCTAGAATGGCCGAGGTTCCTCATTATAGCTCATATCCGATTGAGGATCACGCCATCTGACGGATTACATGCTCGGGTCGCATACGTATTTTCCGAGTCAGGATACGTGAAAACATTATGTACGCTTCTAAAGCCATGCGGAAGAGCCAACCTATAGGCGATCGGGCCTATTCTTTCTAGGATTTCATAAGGTCCAATAAAACGGGTCTTAACTTTCCTTTTACTCCAAACCTTATAATCCCTTTAGACGGAGAGACCTTCAAAAGACTTTATCTCCATTTTTAAAATGTAGCTCGCACCTTCGCAGACAACAGTAAGATTTCCGTCTGCCTTGAGCTTCTTTTATTCTTTTGCCTAATTTGGCTAACGATCTCAATCATCTCGCTTATAGCGTCGCAGCCCTAAGATTCTTCTTTCACCCACGCCATCCCAAGAAAGCGGTGATCGCATTTTCTTCCATATAAGGCTTCATACGGGCCATATCGATCGTTGCTTGATAACTATTATTGTAGGCAAATTCGATGAGAGGTAAAACCTCTTCCCATTTGGCACCTCGATCCAACACTACAGCTTCTCAACATATCTTCGAGTGTTTGATCGCCCTTTCCGATTGTCCATCGGTCCGAGGATGAAAAGTCAGGTTGAAATTTAACTTCGCTAATTCTTTTGTAAGCTAGTCCGAATCTTGAAGTAAATTTTGAATCTCTATCGATGTGATAGTTTTCGCACTCCATGCAAAGCATAATTTCCTTTACGCATACCGGCTAGCTTATCGCACTGTGGGTAATCTGAATTGCGTAAAATGTGCACATTTGGTAGTCTCGCCCACTATTACCCATATAGCGTTGTTCCTCTTTTAGACTTTGGTAAACCCGTAACAAAGTCCATAGCTATATCTTCCCATTTCCATTCGGTATTGCCAAAGGTCGTAGCTCGTAAGGACGCTGGTGTAATGCTTTACTTGTCGACAAGCAAGACAACAGCTTCTACAAAAGAGGCTATGTCTTTTTTCATACCTTCCCACCGTAACTTTTTCTTCAAGTCTTGGTACATTTTTGTACTTCCGGATGGGTCAGATATAGTGTGTCATGAGCTTCACTCATGATTTCATTCAAGATCGTTGTTGGTCGATACACAATCTTCCTTCAAATAATAAAGCATTGTCTCGGTGCTTCTTGAAAATTTTTCATCCTTCCGCCCTTACTCGCTCTCGCTTTTTCCAACTTTTCCTCCATCCTTCGCCTTTCAATGATTCTTTTCCTCAAGTCGACGTCAATGTGAGTGTAGTAATACAATTCGTGATCGTATCTCGTTGTTCAACCAATTCAATCTTCATCATTTCAAACTCTTCAATGAGTTTTTCTTCATTTGTGAGAGACATCCCAATTTGCTTTGACTCTTACGACTCAAGGCATCGGCTACAACATTCGCTTTGCCCGGTGATAGTTTATACCACGCCGTAGTCTTTACCAACTCGAGCCATCTTCTTTGTCTCATGTTTAGATCTCTCCGCTCGAAAAGTATTTTAAACTTTTATGATCGGTAAAGATTTCACATCTTACTCCGTAGAGACGATGTCTCCATATCTTTAAAGCATGTACTATCGCCGCTAGTTCCGCATCATGTGTTGATAATTCAATTCATGTGGTCTCGCTTGTCGAGATGCATAGGCTATCACTTTTCCATTTTGCATTAACACACACTTAATCCATTCTCGGAAGCATCTCAGATAGACCACGATTCTTTATCTCGCCTCGAACCGCTAATACAGGCAGAGTTAACTTTTCCTCGAGCGGCCCGAAATTCGCCCACATTCATCACCCATGTGAATTTAACTCCTTTCTCGAGTAGTTGGTTATTGGTCTTGCTATCTTCGAAAATCCTTCGATGAATCTCCGATAGTAACCCGCCAATCCCAAGAAACTTCTAATTTCATTTCAGGTCCTCGGCGATTTCCATTCTCGACCGCTTCTACTTTGGCCGGATCAACTTTAATCCCTTCACCGACACAATGTGTCCAAGGAACATTACTTCCTTTAGCCGAATTCACATTTGTTAAATTTAGCAAAAGTTGTTCGCTTTCAAAGTTTGCAGATCGTCCGGAGGTGTTCCTTGTGTTCTTCTTCATTCTTTCAATAAACGAGGATGTCATCTATGAAGACTAAGACAAATTTATCTAAAATGGGTGGAACACCCTATTCATGAGATCCATAACACCGCCGCGATTGGTCAATCCGAATGGCACAACTATAAATTCATAGTGGCCGATCTCGCTCTGAAAGTTAGCTGATATATCTTCAGCCGCACTTTAAGTTGGTGATAGCCGACTTGAGGTCGATTTTCGAGAACACGCTAGCTCCTCTTAGTTGATCAAACAAGTCATCTATCCTCGAAGTGGATACTTGTTTTGAGCCGCCATTTTGTTCGGCCTCGTAATCTATACACATCCTCAAGGAACCATCTTTTTCTTCACAAACAACACCGTGCTCCCTAGGCGAGACACTAGTCCGATAAAACCTAGGTCTAACAGCTCTTGGATTTGAATTTTCAACTCTTCCAGCTTCTTTTGGAGCCATTCTCAGACGGTGCTTTTGATCATCGGAGCCGATCCGGTTCCGTGTCAATGGTAAACTCCAGCTTGTCATCGTGAGGTAATCCCGTAGATTTTCGTGAAAACATCCGAAAATTCTTGCATACAACCTCTACATCTTCAACTCTTATCGTTGTTTGATCTTCCTGCTCAAATAAACAAGAAATGCATGGCATCCTTCTTGTTTATCATACTCGCCTTCAGCCTAGAGATATAATCGGAATTTTCTTTCCCATACCGATTCCGCAAAGCTTGTAGCTTCTTTTCCAGAAAATGGAATGAAATTTTCCTTTCTTTACACAGATTGTAGCATGATTTTCAGCCAACCAATCCATTCCCAAAATTATATCTACGCCACCCATGGGTATTATGTTTAAGTTATTCGTCGTAACCTTAAGTGATCCTATGTTCAACTCTAGGTTTGAGCAAAATGAGTAATACCATAATCCCTCCTATGGGTGTAAGAGATGTTCATAACTGGTTTGCTTTCTCGCATCTAAGTTCCAATAGATCTACACATGTTCTTGCTACAAAGAATGTGATGCTCCGTGATCGAACAAAAGTATAACAGTGACGTTGAGAAGTGTTCCCATACCGCCAAAGTTTCCTCGGTTTTGTTCATTTTGCTCCTGCAGAGCATATGCTCGCTCGAGCCTACCGAGGCCGACGGGGCTGCCTTTGTTGATTCTGTTGTGGTCTGTCACTGGCGTTGTTGCCGATTTCGCGCTGTGGTGGTTGTCGTTGTTGTTGTCATGCAATGAACCGAATCGCCTTAGGGGTTGGGCGTTGCCGGGCTGATTCGGCCTCCCACTGCTCCCGCATGCACTTCGGCAACTGCTTATGAATGGCCCTTCATGCCACATTTGAAACAATTTACCAAACGACAAACTCCTTTGTGAAATTTCGCATTTTGGGCAAGGAGTTGTTCTCGCTCGATCCTCGTGGTCCTCCCGTCTCGAGGGTTAAAGACCGGTTTCTTCCATCCATGTCCTCATGGTATCGTGTTCCTCGCCACGGCCGCTTGTTATTAGTATTCTCAAACTTCCTCGGTTGTTATTCCTGCACTTCCTTCCCATTTTCTTTTCCCTTTGTCCCTCGTGGTTCGATGTCTCGTGTTCTGATCGACTTTTCTTCCGCATAGTCGCTCTATGTCCAAAGCTCGCCCAAGAGCTTCGTGTAAGTCGATCTCCATGGTCGGCTAGAGACATTCTTATCTCGATCTCAATCCGGACTTGAATTTTTCTCGCCATCTTCATATCCGTATTCACCGATCGGGGGTATATCTCGACATATCGCAAGATGCGATCATAATCACATCGACATTTTCTCCTGCTTCGCATTATAAACTCATGTTCTTTTCTCTTCCGATAACTTTTCGAACATACTTCTCATACAGCCCCTTTAAACTCTTCCTGTGTGAATTCATTTATATGATCCCGCTGCAAAATCTTTCGCCTCAAGCTTCCCACCAAAATCGGCAGTCCCTGTCGCTTGAAAGGTAATACAGATAGTCGCCTCGCTACGGCAAATAAGAAAATCAAATATTCTTTCCATAGCCCCGATCCATTGCTCGGCATCATCCGGCTTCCTTTTCCATCAAAGGATGGTGGGTTCTGCCTAAGAAATAATTCCCGATCCCACGATCGGGTGGAGTGGTAGTGGGGTATATTCGCAGTTTCTGCATGTGAATTCTTCCTCCGCCTCTACCTCTACCTCTTCCTCTTCCCTTCCCCTACCTCTTGTGCAGTGATCCTGCCTTGGCGGCATTCTGTTGTTTAAACATACAATAAATATTGAAAAAAATCATTTTCACAATTAACATATATAATATCATCATACAATTTCTTTTATAAGGCAGCTTTAATTCAAGCTATTCATTCTTATCACACAATCATTTCTGCCGCAAAAGCCCGCTTCGGGGTTATCATATATATATATACATCGGAAAATTTGTGCCTCAAGGAGGACTATTTTGTACAACAGCTTGATACAAAAGAGATAATGTACAATAGATGGCATTTCTAAAGCTTAACCCGATCGAACAACATACGGATTACAAGATAATACAAAATACAAAGTTCACTTCCTTTTTAAAACACAAAAGCAACCTACACACATACCGGACTATATACATACGGACTAAAACCTAGCTAAACAGTCATCGATGTATCACCATCATCATATCGATCCTCCTCGTGATCCTCCTCGCCGTCTCGAATCACATCGAGTCGCCATCCGAATCATCGTCCGAATCGCCCTCACGGCGGCGATTCGACGGTCCCCGCCTCCGCTATCCCCAACCATAGGAATGTCACGGATCGGATGAAATCATCGCGATCATCGAGACCTCATCCCGCCGTGCAGTCGGTGGCTTTTGGCGGCCAAGGCGTTGCCGGCACATAGGCGGCAAGATAGGAAGCGGTGGGTGTATGGGGTGTCCAATCGACAATGGGAAACACTGCATCCCCAATGCTCGGGCCGAGATGCCTCTCTACCTCGCAAGCCCGCCTCGCCCTCCAGAATGCGGGCACTACTGGTCCACTCGACGAGGTACCTCCAAGTAAAGCCATTCGGTGACTCGTCACGCCACGATACTCCCTCGGAGGGAGGTACGGTCCTCTGGGCTACCCCAGATAATCGAAAACGAGGTCAAATGGCTCACAAATCTCTGTAGATCTCGCTACTGTGTCGTAGTCACCACCATATCGGTAGATGTAATCTCCGATATTTCCGTGCATAATCTTCCCACCAATCGTAGCCGCATCGTAAGACGCTCACGCCATCGAAGTCTCTGCCACCCATGCTCGTGCGCCCCCTCCAATGACGAAGGTAGTGCATGAGGAACTCTCCGAGATCATCTCCCAAAGACATCCGATACTCATGGTACCTATGAATGATCTCTCGCAGGGTGGCACTCGGTCCAAGTCTCGCCTAGTGGTATGTCGAGTCCGCCATCCGTCATGCATAAACGAGCATAAGACAACTAAATAAGGATAATCGATGCATAGATAAAAAATAAACTTAACGCTGTCTCGCTAAGAAAAGAATAAACCGACAGTGTCTATAAAGCGTATAAACAATCCAAACACCTCGATAAATGTATAAATGTTATAATGAAATTGTTCTCATATACAACACACGCTAGAAGCTTTCCTACCATACTAAGAAACATACTGTCTAGCAAAGATAAATAAAATCTTATCATATAACTAAATTCTAGTTCTATAAGATTACGAGCTAGCTTCTACTGGCTCTCGTGATTTCGGGAGAAAGAAACAGGGAATCTTTCCTTCATAAGAAATGTACTACAGTCCGTTAGAGTATGTAGGAGAAAACCATGCACAAATCGGAGTCCAAACGAAGGAAAACGGACCAAAATAAAATTATTGCGCCAAGCAGTTCACCTTGCCGAGGTGAACTGTCCGGGTGGACTGTACTGATTCTCGTGAATTTTGGAGAAGGAATCAGGGTTTCGATCCATCATAACAATTAAAGTAAATTTCGTTAAGAGTACGTGGCGAAAACTGTTCGCAAATCGGAGTCCGAACGAAAAGAACGGATCCAAACAAAACACCGCGCAAACAAGAAAATGTTTCGCGAGTTCGCAGAGATCGTAGGCATTGCCGATATCGAGGTCGTGCATGCCGTTGCCGAGGCGGACTGCCGAGGCCGAGCTGACGAGGTGACTGAGGTCAGCGGGTCTGTCGAAATGAATCGCCGAATCTTGAATAATGGTCGATTACGACAAAGGCGTGCTCGGCGAATCGAGGTCGACTTCGGCGGATTTGCCGAGGCGAAAATACGGCGTCATGAATTGTCGAGATACAATCTTCAAACTCGAAGTGGATGTCGAGGTTGACACAATTAAACTCCCAGGTCGATGCCAGGGTGAATCAATTGAAGTCGCGAATGCCGAGGCGCATTGGTCACCGAGTCGAGGTAAACTCGGGTCGACTTCAAACGAGGTGGAAAGCCTTAGCTTTTCAATTTGAGCTCGATTCTTTGTTCTCGAAAGAAGATGAGAAGAGTTCGTACATTTGTCCGTCTATGTTCCTTTCAAAGAGGGATCATGCATCTTATTACGCCTATGTTCCATTCGGGACGACATAGGCATTAATCAAAATCAACATTGAGAAAAGATGAATAAATATTCAATATGATTTAACATAGTTCGCTTTAAACATACGCATTTCTTACTAAAAATTTTCAATCAATAATCAATAAATAATCATGGTTATTTACAACCTTTTTCATTTCATTTGTCGATAATGTTCTATCAACACAAATCAAATACATAAATCTCAAACCTTTCTTTTCAAAGACGAGAAAATAATTTACCTTTTTCCCGGTCGAAATGGATGTGATGGAGTGTCGAGCGTAGTCGATGATTTCTAGAAGTCTAGTGACTCAATCTAGACTCGACTTTTGAAAGAAAGTTTAGGTTCAGAGCAACCGCCTCGATACCACTGTTACACCGCCTAATCCAAATGATGATTAGAGAGAATCGAGCTGGAATGTTGATTACCAAACAATTGATAAGAATAATCGAAAGATTTCAAACGACATTTATCGAACTTTAATAATCAAACCTTATTTACAAGGCAAAAGTCATATACAGAAGTAAAGGCTACAAGTTCTTTTAACAGTAGGTTCGATAATTCGCATGTATATAACCGCATAATAACATACAAAATATTCAGAATATGCAGCGGAAAGCATGTGAATGCATATATGACGATATGCACCCAAGGGTTCTTTCTTTCAAACACAATAAATACAAAAAGGTCCCTGACTACTCAACATCTCTGCTCCATCACCATCGCCAGCTCAATCTGCACATTTAAAAACAAATATGCAGGGCTGAGTACAAATAATGCACTCAGTGGCTCATGCCAAAATAATTTATCAAGTTTGAATTACGCCGCCATCACAAGAATAATACGAGGTTTTAATTTGAAATACCGTGCTTACTAAATATTTTCTCATTTTCAATAAATATCGCACCAAGCATTTTCCACGATGTATGATCCATATCTACCACAACAATCATTCACAACACCTCATACCGAGAGGAGGCCTCACTCTCACAGACGCCGCGACCGCCGAGCACCCTTTCAAAGACACAAATACAAATAATCACAGCACAAAATCCGTGCCATCTCAAGATGTGATACTAATTCTCCATCATTCTTGGGGGTACTTCCAAGAATACGAATTCAAGTATATCATAAAGTGGAGTTACCCAACATTATGCATCAACAATCACGGATCGATACATACATAAAACATAAATATTTTCAATGTGTAATTAAATAAATCATTTGGTAAATTCTACCATTGAGTATAGTAAAGCCCACCTCTACTTTTGAACGCCGATTCTCGACACGCTGCTCTTTTCTCGTTGCTTGTGAGCTTTCACGTCCCACCTTTACGCAAAATTTACGCTTAGTATGTCATACTTTTTCGAGAAATTCAAAGTTTATTCAACTTTGACAAATAATATAATAATTCAAGTCTTAATAAATTTTAATACGTCGCTTCAACGCCAGATTTCAATAAAATAATTTCGCATTTCGAGATATGTTCAATTATTTTATTTTAACCCTTTAGTTAAACGCTTAACGATTTACACGCTTTTCGATGCAAGGATTTCTATTATGGAATCTTTTCTCACTAATGAGATTATCCTATATAAATAATACGCTTTACACGATTAGCGTATTTTCGAACGTATTTGTATCGCCAATTTCGAAGTCAACCATTTTGACTTTTCTTATAATTTCATTAATAATTCATATTTTATTATCTAAATTCAGTATAAATCGATTTTCAATCGATTTCTTTTCGAAAAGCTTTAATCTTCGATTTTTCACGCAAATCGATAATTTTGATTAATATTTTCTTTCAATATTAATCTTTTAATGCATTAAGCATTATTTACGCTTTTAACGTTATTTAATATAACGCTTCGTCAGAAACATAATATTCTATGTTTAATAATTTCGAAAATTTTAATATGTCTAAATTAATTTCTGTACATATAATATATTATTTTCGATTAAAAGGATTTAAAATCCTTAATAAAAATCATTATAGCTTTCGCTATGTGATAAAAATTTCATACTTGTTCCAAAATTCCTCTAAATTCACATAGTGTATTATTTTACACTATGATCATTATTATGTATTAATGTTACTATAGAAAAATTTGGAATTCACCTATATCACTATATAGGTCTCGACTATTTTCAAAAATTATCAAACAACTTCCTAAAATTATAATTAAATTATAGAAGGCTCTAACCTTAATTTATAACATATTTATAACCTATAGTCCAACATATGAAAATCCTACACCAAGGTATATATGCTATGGTTCACTGGCCTTCACCAACAAAATAGTAAACATTTTTATAAAATTCCAATTAAACTACACTATACTTATATACTATAGTGTAGCACTAATACATCATAATATCACATAATAACATATTGTAAAACATTGAACTTATAACATAAGCTCTCGGCTATTTTTAATAAAAATAGCTATACATATCCAAAAATTATAATAAATTCCAATATGACATAATTAATACCCTAGATCAACAATATGCTATTATATCAAGCATATAAAAATTGTACAATAACTTAGCATTTCAACAAAATTTTCGGTAATTTCAAGAATTAAGCATAGGATTTTTATAAATTTCAATTAAATCACTATAGGCTACTACAACACCATATATCATTAATTCATACTCAAAACCTTCAAGAAAATTTTCTGATTTTAGGAAATAATTCATAAGATGCTTGAATCAATTTTTAAACATGATATATGCTTACATAAAATCATACTACACATATTTAATTAAGAAGTTATCATGCTAGCATACTTTATCACAATTAATACATGCTAAAAAAATAATTTGAACCATTTGATCATTGAAAGATTTAGGTATTATCGAAGCTTGTTCGATATCTAACCTCGTTAACTGAGTTGATCGGTTGCCGGATAATTTAAACTCAAGCAAAAGGAGAAGGAAAGAAGAAGAAAAGGGTTTGGTTTTCTTTGGAGAGCTTACGGCAGCAAAGAGTTGAGAGAAATGAGAAAGAGTTGTGTGACGTGTTTGTGTGTTTCAAGATAATAAATACTTAGGCAAAAAATAAAAAGCAAGACACACACCTAAGCTCTCTCGGCTCTCACAAATTCAAGACACAATTAAACATGAAACAAGTGATTAAAATTGGTCAAAGATATGTCATGCTCCCAAAATATCTCTTACACCATACTTACTACACGCATGCTTTATTAAAAGTTTTGGGAGAAACAATTAAACAAACAAAACTTTAGATCATGCTTGCACACATACCGCCGACCTTCAAGTGTGTGTGAGAAGAAATTTTCAGATTTTGTTTGTATTTCACAAGTGTATTAGATACACTCTTTCCCAAATATAATGTAATCAAGTGTAATAAAATCAAGATTGATTTTGTGTAACAATTTGTCAAATATTTCGCCCCATGCAAACACATGCTAGTGTATTTTTCATCTACACATTTTACTTGGTAAGTGTGTAATAATACTACACTTAAGATATATCACAAATTGATGATCAAAATAAAATAAATCCTATGTTATCTCACATAGTAACTCACGGCATTTTTAACAAATAAATGCCCAAAATTTTATTTTCATGCTATAAGTAGATATATAGCATAATATATATCCTAGATGATAATTTATATCATAGGAAAATTATTGAATCAATCCATAGGTAGAAAACCCTAATTCTCGATTTAGGTTTTTCGAGAATCTTAAATAATCAAAATATCATTCCAAAATTTTCTAGCATTATTTCAGGTTAAAATATTCTAATTATATAAAATAATCATAGGAATTTAAATATTATAATTCCTTGATCATTAGACTTGATTCTCAAGTCATCTCTAAACGTTAACGTTTGAAATTATACTGTTGAAATACGTTAAATATTCGTATTTCTCCATTCACATTTATTCGTGAATTTTACATAGGAATTTATTATTCCAAAATAATCGAAATCGTTATTCGATAAATTATTATTCAAAATTATTATAATAATATTCTAATTTACGAAATTAATATCGTAATTAGGCGTTTAAATAATCGGGGTATTACACAGTGGTTCTGACATTGCCTCGCTGAAATTCGTAGTCTAGCGAAGTTGTATGTTGCTTGGCCATAAATTGACCGAAGTCGAACACTCTTTGGTCTACCGAGGTCGAATGTGTAACGCCTTGCTGAGGTTGAATGTGTAACGTTATGCCGAGGTCGAACACGGGATGTCATGCCGATGTCGAACACGAAACACGTCACATCCATTTAATGCGTATGGCGGTTGAGGTCCCCATAAAGTGCACGTTGAGGGATAACTTCCACAATACGCCTTTTCCTATTTCACTTTATCTGATCGATCTTAATTTCGTAAGGTAATAAATGCGCAAGGAACACAAGAAAATAACGTGGTTTGATCTATTGAAATAGATCTACGTCTACGGAGTAAGAGAGTATATATGTATTGAGTGTATAAGAAGTGATTACAAAGAGTGTAGATGATCTTCTTTTGTCTAATCTAGCCTCTATTTATACACTATCATCTCGAGTTTAACTCTAATACAAAGTCTTCTCTTATAAGGATTCTTTTAGATATGCATCCGAATCTTCTACGTCTCCACTTGCGATTTGAGTTGTAGTTGGTTGAGGAGTCTTGTTGGACCGAACTGACATAGGCCGAGCTTAATGTCGGGGCTCAATTGTATTGGGCATGATGCTTGGGCCTATTAGTTGGGCCGTATCCTATCACATACCCTCCCAAAAAAAGACGTAGAAGTGAGGTCGTGATGGATTGGGTACAGTGGTTCTGACATTGCCTCGCTGAAATTCGTACTCTGGCGAAGTTATATGTCGCCCTATAAAGTGCACGTTGAGGGATAACTTCCACAATACGCCTTTTCCCATTTCACTTTATCCGCCTCCAACTTTCAAACTAAAAAAAAACTCCTTGTCTTTCTGAAAACACTGAGTGTTTTTACTTTCCGCCATTATCGTCTTGCCAGAGCATCAGTGCCATCTTCTTCGATATTCCACATAAAACAAGTAAGTTATTATGGATTCTTCTTCTTCTTCTTCGGAGGAGTCTCACGGCTATGAAGGCCGTGATGTGTCAGTGTCGCCACCGGACTCGCCGGTGGTTTTAGAAGTTTTTATTCTCGATTTCCTTCCTTTGCGTGCAGAGTAGTTTCCGCCTTGAGGGATTTTAGTAGGTTTCTTCTTTTCCTTCATATCTAGAAGCCCCCGCTATAATAGAGCTTGCCTCAGATTTTTATTCAAATCTGGGTTGGTTGCTCCCCGACCGGAGGATAGGGCCTGCGCCCCTCCGGAGGGTTTTGTTACGGTTTACGAGGACAACCTTAAGTGCGGTCTTCATCTTCCTTTTTCTTCTGTGTATGTCGAACTGCAACAATTGTTCGGCATACCTCTAGCCCAAATAATGCCAAATTCTTTTCAGCAGTTGACGGGCCTTGGTGTCTATGCTCATCGGCATATTTTCCTCTTACCCTAGGGCTTGTCCTTAGGTTTTTCCAGTTTAAATCTAGCGCGGGGTGGTATTATTTATCACCTCGTCGTAGTTTCACAGTAAAAACGAAGTCAAAAATCTCGAACCGCGTAAGAAGTTCTTCTTTTATCGGTTCACGAGTCCTCCAGCTGTCTCGAATACAGGAAATCGCTGGATATGGCCACCATGACAGCTTCGGTGGCCTAGAGGAGGTTTTAGAAAGGGCCGGCCTTGTTGACGAAGCTTTTTCGGAGGCCGAGCTCGTCGCTGCGGGGCTGAGCCCTCATGATCCTGCTACCTCGGTAGAACCGGTGAAGGGTGAGGCCCCCTTATTTCTCTTCAGCTCTTGATTGATTTTTTGCTTTGTGTTCTAACTCGGCATTTATTTTATCTCTACAATGAACTTCCTTACTTCGAAGAAGAGGAAGAGGTCGAGGTCTGATCTCGAGCCCTCCACCGTGGCATAGAAGGTTGTGGCTGAGGCCTCTTCTGAGAGGGCCGAAGAGCCAGTGAGGTCGCCTTCGCCTTCGCCCATTCCACGCCCTAGCAAGGAAAGGCGCGTGGTTTCCCTTTCTGCCGACAATGATGAATGCAAGATCGTCGGTTCCCAGGTCGCACGTCGGTCCTTTCCCGAGGTAATGCAATTGTTTTGGACGTCACAAAGTTATGTGTTGATGTATTTGGTTGACATGGTTGTCTTTTATGCAGGGGACCAAGTACATGACGGCCGAGCTAGCCAGGATGACGGCGACGTCCACCCAATTGACGGAATATCTAAATCACGCCGTCGTCCAGTTCGACCGGGTGGCTCGCGTCGCCAGGGATTTGGAGGAGGAGAAGACCCTCCTCGTCCACGAAGTGGCCGAGGCCGAGGTGAAGGCTCGGGATAGGCCAAGAGAAGACTGCGGCTTTGGCAGCGGTCGAGACGGTGAAGGCGATGAAGGAGGCCGAGGTCGGCCTGTTGAAGGTCGAGTGGAGGCTGCCAGGTGTAGGGAGGCCGAGGCGGCGGCCTCGCAAGGAGCGCTTCTCCGCGCCTTTGCGGAGAGGCTACTTTTTCCCGGGAGGTTCTCCGGGCTGGCCGGTGAGTTGGTCGAGGTCCTCAATACGCGCGTGGCAGCGGCCACTCTCAATGAAGTTGCCGAGGATTACCCGAATTTGGATAAGTCCAAGTACGGGTATGAGGTGATGGAGAATGAGGCCCTGTTGTGGGCGTATGCCGAGGTCCTCGCCGACGGCCCCAAGAACTTGCCTGCTAGGAGAGTGGCCTCTTCGACCTTGCTGACTACCGAGTCAGTCCGTGCTTGCTCGGTGGACCGGGACGTCGTGCTCGATCTAGCTAAGGAGCCGAGGGGGGCGGTGATCGCCGAGGCGTGGCTACGGAAGTTCGGAAGGAGGTCAGGAGGCGGCCAATCAAGTCATGGAGATTAGGAGGAGGTCGAGAAGCGCAAAAAGTCACTGGAGGGTCGATTGATCCTCTTTTTGTAGATAAAATGTACTTACGGAATCATTAGATGTCGGTTTTGACATCGCCTTAAAGGCTTGAATAAAATCTCCCGCTTTATCAAGAATGCTTCCTTTGTTTTTGTCTTCACCGTTCTCGAACCCGCTGACATATCTCCTCGGCCGACCGATCAAAATTTTGAACCGAGCTCAAGCAAAAGAGGTCGAGGTCCTTCACTGAAGGCAAGCCGGGCCATGTGCACGAGGAAGTCGATGTGAAGTTCTTAGTTGCTCAAGAGAAATTTGACGAGCTTCAAGCTCGGTTTTGAGTTGAGCGAGGCTCGAGATCGCGGGGATGATGCCAAATCGGTTGTCGAACAACATCAATACGAGGCGAATTTGCCGAGGTGGTGGAATGACTTGTTGGATTTGTATACCGAAAGCAGCTTGGTTGAGCTTGTATACAATGTTTCATGTTACCACTATTACAATCTCCTATCCGAATCAATACTTGATCGCATATATCTAAGTCCCTTATCTCATATATAAGTTAGATCATACAAAGGTGTAGAAGATCACGTAAGTCCGTATGATTGGTCAAGCTTAATCGAGATATAAAATGATCACAAATGAGACAACTTGAGGACGAGTTGTCGGTATAAAGCTACGTGTAGATAAGAAGTGACTTGACTTGGTTGCTTGTCTATGCCGGCACGCCTCGACGTATTGATGGATCACAAAGAGATGAGTTCTTCTATCCGACCGTCGTGAAGAACCAAGATCTCGTGACTTACGAAGATCTAAACCTCGATAAGGTATTAGGTGAGTATGAGTGGTCGACCATCACTTTGACTTGTTATGGGTGAGGGTTATATGTTCTAACCCAATATTCTCCGCATCTTGGGTGGTGGCGCATGATTGATGTCCCGCTAGTTATCTCAGACGAGTCACCGTATCCGCTTAGACGATGACGCCCCTTAAGGAGCTCAAAGGTTTATTGTACTAAACCCCGCAGTCGAGTTAACTCAAGTACAATAATAAGGTTGAGTGGTACTACTTAAGGAATTAAAGATATTAATTTTTTAAGCAAATAATGCTCTAAATAATTAATGGACGTATGATATCTTAAATACGGAGATTCAGAATGTCTAAGTGCAAGTCCGACTCACCTTCTGTAATAAAGGGGTAAGTCAAGATTTATTCTCTAGTGGCATAAATAAATGTTTATAAATTAATTTATGTTCGGGTCAACATAAGATAATTAATTTATTTGAGGCCCATCTTTATTCCTTGCATTTGATCCTCGGCCGCCCATCCAGTTCGTAATCGCTGATGAAATCGGCGCCTCAACCCTCTATGGTAAGGATTTGATCCTCTTTATCCATAAGGATATTATTATATTTATGGATATGCATGGATCCTTTCCTTATGGGATTATGGTAATGCATTATAAATATAAGGTAAGAGATAAGATCAGCGCTAATCCTCATTTTAATATACATAGAATTTTCGTGAATCACATAGTCTCGTGTGAGGAATTCTAAAATAGCTAGGGTTTTGAGGATGATTTCTTGTAGTATTCTCCATAGATCGCCCTCACTGACGCTGAGATTGGGCAACCGGATACACCCGTAAGATCAAAGCATGAGTCTCGATCCGCTCATCCTGCTCATCCCCGATGATTCAAAGATAAACACGAAAAACCCTACATGTTGCAATTAATTATATAGACGCATGCTAGGAATATAATCAATGTATGGTGAATTAAACATCCAAGATAGATCCTAGAGGTTAAAATCGATTTCTATAATTGGTATCGAGCCCGATCGTGATTCGCTCGCTGGATTAATTCACGCTTGATTATAACATGCGCAATTAATTAATTGTTGAACTGCTGCTCATAGTGGCTCGGTTTTGTTTTTATCGATTTGTTTTTCACCACGAGAAATCCGTGGTTAGATTAGATTTGTTTTTCTGTAAATCTTATCTGTAAAAGAAGAACGAAGATGAAAGCACGAACAACGAGACGACAAAGGTACGTTGGAAAAACCGGGCACACGATCGACGGCGCGGGCGACGGCAAGACATCGAGCGCGCGCCATAGCCGCTACCGCCCATCGTGGCGCGTGTTTTTCGACACCGGCGGATGAGGCGCATGGGCGGATGAGGTCATGCGTGGCGCGCAGCATGCGCGCTGGCGACGCTGGAGCATGTTTTTCATGCGGACGCCCGCAAAGACTCGTTAGCACGGCGGGATACGCTGAAACCTCAAGTCGACCTCGGCGAAGTCGAGCTCGGCAACAAGCAGCGACCTCGGTGAGTCGAGCTCGGCAACGGCAAAGCGACTGGCGAGTCAACCTCGGCAAAGACTAGGCGACCTCGTAGGTCGTGCTCGTAGCTCGGCACGCCGGCAGCTCGGCCGCTAGGCGAAGTTCGGCAATAACGCGAAGGCGGGCGCTGGCGACGGGCACGCGATTCGCTGAGACACCCGCGCCACGAGCCACCGCGATCGCGAGGTCAACCGCAGCAACGCTGGCCGCAGCGCGGGCGGTCACAAGATGCATGCTCGACGGTCACGGTCACCTCACGATCATGAGGCAACCCGCGAGGCGCCGACGCACTCTGGTCGGGCGTGAGCCGGGCCTTGCCCTACGCTGCCCAAATTTCATCTGGGCCGATCTAGCCCAAATTCGCCCAGACTGCTTTCCACCGAACCTGCTTTTTCCGCCCAAACCAGCTTTTGATTTAATCTGTCCGTGTCTGCACGCGAGGCCTGCTTTTTCAAGTCAAGATCTGTACTTTGCAATTCTATGTAATAGATTAGGCAAGAAAGTGTGTTCCACGAGTGGGCCACGCATGAACGCTTTTATTTTATTTTATTTTAGTCGCTCATCGCATGTCGTAGATGTTTAAATTATGCACATGCTATGTATGTTTAAATTACGAGACAAACATATTATATGTTTTCGTGATTGATGCGCATAGTAAGCATGCTAGGTTTATCGCTGCCAAGCATATTTTAGAATTTCATGAGCATGTTTTACATGTTGAGTTCTATAGAAAACATGCTAGGATTACGTGATCTCGCATGGACAAATCTTTTGAACAAAAGACTAAGCAAGTAACCCGACATATTAATTTCAAATTAAATTGTCAAGACCTCCACTTTTTGATCTCTATACAAAGTGAGACGATCGTGAGTAAACGCCCACACGCTGCGGCTTGCTTGCACTGCTTATCATAAGTTTGTTAGATGAGATTTCTAAATAAACATTTTAAATCTATTGAGAAGGGAGTTTCATGTAAACGCCCACACGCTGGCTTGATATGCGATTTTCATAAGTTCTCTAGAGATGGATATAATTGGAAGTGGTATGGTCCTAGTGAGTATGCCAATTCTAAGAATTCATTTTCTCGTTAAAATTGTGGTCATTGCTTAGACATAACCTCGAGTACAACTTCCCGCCAAGTCCCTTCGCGATAAAGATGTGGTCTAGTAAGGTCCAATCATTAATTTCATTTTCATAAGGATAAGTTGACATGGATTGAAATTAAACGACTAAAAGGTATATTTTAGTCCGGTGAGGGGTTCATATAAACGCCCACACGCTGGCTTGTATGTGGGATTCCTCGGCGATTGAGGTTTCAATCAATATTGTTTTATCAAAAGGTTACAATATTGTTGTTATGAATTATGTGCGATCGATGTTTATGTGTTTACATTATCTTTTCGATATGTCTCTTACATCGATTATCAATATGCTCGCACAAAATCCCTTTATCCGTCCGAATTTTATCGAGTGGAAACAAACATGGAATATGTTCTTATCGTCAAGAACATATGTTTGTTCTCACTACTCCTAAACCCGATGCCCCATCGACGATCGACTCAATGAGCAATGCGAGAGTCAAGCGACTTCGGCATAAGTCCAACAATATGGCCAAGTACTATATGATGACTACAATGTCCAAAGGCTTGCAAATGCATCGCCGATGGTAGACGCGATCGAAATATGGTCAAGTCTCGAGAGTAAGTTTGGGCAATGGATCGACAAATCCGCCCCACACAATGAGAGAAATCTGGCGTGTAAGATGGAAGAAGGAAGTTCGTCCATGAACATGTCTCCCACACGACTCATCTCACGGATAGTCTTGATCAGCTTGGGAGGAGGTATTGACGGTGAAGTCAAGGTCGATATCATCCTCAACACACCGCCCAAGTCTTTTGAGAACTTTCACGTGAATGCGATCATGAGCAAGATCGAGTATACACTTAGTCAGCTGTTTAATGATCTCGTGGTCATGGAAGGAGTTATGGAAAAGGAGACATGCTCTGCTAGCACATCTAAGGGCCCAAATTTTCCGCTGCAAAATGGAAAAGAAAAGGGCACCAAAGGTGGTAGAGGCAAGGAACTAGTAGGAGTAGTAGAGCAAGAACATGATCGCCACCGAGGCTCAAGAAGCCAAAGGAGATGGGCAAGTGCTTCAAGTGCGGTAAGATCGGGCATCAGCGCCAAGTGCCCTATGCTCAGGCTCAAGGTACGCCATTTGCTTTAGTAACTAAACATGTTTAGCGACTTGTTCTACCCATTCTGGGTAGTAGACACGGTGCGATCGTGCAGTAGGACGACATATGTTTAGCCCTCGCCCGAGGATCTATCTTCGATATTTAATTCACCATACATTGATTATATACCTAGATGCGCCTATATAATTAATTGCAACACGAGGGTTTTCTCGTGTTTACCTTTGATCCGCCGAGGTGGATGAACAGGATGAACGGATCGAGACTCGTGCTTTGATCTTCCGGATCGTATCCCGCTGCCCAATCTCCAACGCCGAGCGAGGACGATCTATGGAGAATGCTTCGAAAAATCACCCTTGCTCTCTCACAAAACTCTCAAAATTCCTCCCAAATACTATGGGATTCTCGAAAATATGTGTAGGATTAATGAGCATTAACCTAGACTTTATCTCTTATCTTATATTTATAATGCATTACCATAATCCCACAAGGAAAGGATTTATGCATATCCCATAAATATAATAATATCCTTATAGATAAAGAGAATAAAATCTTTCCTTTGGGAGCATACAAGGCGCCGATTTTACTAAGCTGGGGGTCTCGATGGGCCACCTGTGGATCAAATGCAAGGAATAAAGATTTAGCCTCAAATAAATTAATTATCTTATGTTCAACCGTAATATAAATTAATTTATAAACATTTATTTATGCCACTAGAGAATAAATGTCGACTTACCCTTTATTACCAAGTTGAGTCGGCTTGCACTTAGACATTACGAATCCCTCAGATTTAAGATATCGAACGTCCATTAATTATTTACAAGATTCTGATCGCTTAAAATAATTAATATCTTTAATTCCTTAAGTAGTACCACTCAACCTTATTATTGTACTTGAGCTAACTCAACCTCGCAGGTTTAGTACAATAAACCTTTGAGCTCCTTAAGGACGCCATCTTCCTAAACGGATACGGTGACTCGACATGTATAACTAGCATGACATACAAGCACCGCCACCACCCAAGATGCGAGAATTTTGTTAGAACATATAACCCTCACCCATAACAAGTCAAAGTGATGGTCAAGAACTCATACTCACTTAATACCTTATCGAGGTTTAGATCATCGTAAGTCACCGAGATCTTGGTTCTTCACTACGGTCGACAGAAGAACTTATCTCACTGGTGATCCTTCAATACGCCGAGACGCATCAAGATAGACAAGCAACTAAGTCAAGTCACTTCTTATCTATATCGCAGCCTATACCGACAACTCGCCCTCAAGTCAGTCTCACCAGAAACTTTTATATCTCATTGCTTCACCAATCATACGCACTTCGTGATCTTCACACATCGTATGATCTAACTTATATATGAGATAAGGGACACAAATATATGTAATCAAGTATTCAATTCGATAGAGATTGTAATAGTGGTAATGTGAAACATTGTATACAAGCTCAACCAAACCGCTTTCAAGATACAAATCCAACAATCTCCCACTTATACTAAAGCAAACTTTTAGTATACAATGTGTCTCTACTAGCTATTACAAACAACCATCACTTTGCTTCTCCCACTTATACAAAAGTTTCCTTTCTAAGGGTGCCATCAAGCGCAATCCAAGTCCTCGAACGTGCACTTGTAGACTTTTGGCGGCAGCTCTTTTGTGAATGGATCCGCTAGATTTTCCGTCGATCAATCTTTTCAATCAGCACGCCACCTCGCCTAATGATTTCATATGATATGATACTTTCTTCTATGTGTTTGGTCGCCTTAGGTCCGTGGTTCCTTCGAGTCACATCGCACCGAAAGTTATCACAAGAACTATGATACTTTGGGCAAACCAGTACCACATCTTGATCCATGAGGTAGTTCTGAACCATACAGCCTCTTTAGAAGCCTCCGGCGGCTACATATTCGCTTCCATGGTAGAGTCCGCAATGCATCGCCGCTTTGCACTCCGCCAGATACGGCTCCACCTCCCAAGGTAAACACATAGCCCGAGGTCGACTTTTTCTCATCACGGCCACTTGGAACCGAGTCTCAGATAACCCAAAGGCATTAGACTATCTCGCATGGTAAACCAGCCTATAATCTCGAGTCCTTTTAGTACTTGAGTATATGCTTTATCGCAATCCAATGAGCTTGTCCAGGTTAGATCGATATCTAGCTACTATGCCTACCACATAGCGTATATCGGCCTCGCAGCATAGATTGCGCATATGAGACTTCCTACGGCTAAGCGTAATGAACTTGTCTCATTTCTCTATCTCCTTTGCAACATAGATGATCGCCCTTAGATAAAGGAACGCCATGTCCGAAAGGTAGCAATCCTTTCTCGCGGTCTGCATACTAAAACGAGTAATCACAAGATCAATGTAAGACGCCGAGATAAGCTCAATATTTTCTTCTTGCGATCTCGGTAAACCTTGATCCCAAGAATGTACGCATCTCCTAAGTCTTTCATTTGAAACCGATCGGATAACCAACTCTTTACGCCTCGATAACAGCCTTCACGTTGTTGCCAACTAGAAGAATGTCATCTACATAAAGTGCAAGAAATACCACATCACCGTTAACATCTAACCGATACACACAACTCGCTAGGCAACCTGGTAAATCCATAGGACTTTACCACCTCGTCAAAGCGTAGTTCCATGATCGAGGTTCGCTTAAGTCCATAAATGGACTTCTTAAGCTTCCATACTAGATGCTCTTCACCCTTTACCACATAACCTTCTGTTGTCGACATAGATGTCTCTACCTTACTCAAGGTAACCGCTTAGAAAAGCGGTTTTAACATCCATTTGCCAAACCTCTAGGTTCAAGTGGGTCACATGGCCGTAAGAATTCGATGGACTGAGCATTGCACAGCGAAAAGGTCTCATCGAAATCGATGCCCTCAACTGAGTGTACCTTCGCACAAGCCTCGCTTTAAAAGTCAAACCTCCATCGGAATCTCTTCCTTTGTATATCCACTTACTACCCACGGCTTCCTGCCATCCGTAGAGGTGTCTTTCATATACATCCATAGCCACATGGACTCCATTTCTAAGTCCATAGCGTGCCATGATCTTGCATCAATATCTCAGATCGCCTCCGTATGTCCATGGGTCGATTATTGCCTGCTCGCTTCGACTAAATCCAAAGATTCACCCACGAACATAAATCGCCTGGTCGACGAACAACCCTCGCACTACCACGACGAGGTTCTACAGCACAATGGCAACGGGTGCGTAAACTGGGGTTCTCTATCTCGCACAACTTGTCGGGTAGTACCACTCAGACGGCCGGTATCTCCAAAGGAACTCGACGCACTTCAATTTCTTGAAGTATCCGTGTCGATCCTCCCACTAGACTCGACATCTTGCACTTCGCCTAATCGATGGTGGAATACCATCATCTTCTAATTTTGAAGAATGATTTCAACTTTGATTTATGATTTTTCCCGTAGTCCTCTTCTAAGAATCGAGCATTAGTGCTAATAATGACCTTCCGATCCTTAGACTATAGAATAAACCACCTTCGCTCCTCTAGATAGCCAATAAACAGTTTTTGCGCCGGATCTAGCCTCCAACTTGTCGCCTTTCTTGTCAAAGACGCAGGCCGGATCGCCCATATCCTTATGTGGTTTAAACCGGCTTCATGCCTCAAACCACAACTCGAAACGGGTCTTTCGATCGACTCGATGGTACTAGATTCAGCAAGTATGCCATTTCAAGGCATACCCCGTAACTAAATAGACAATGTTGCATAACTCATCATTGATCTAACCATTTCCAAAAGAGTCCTATTTCTTCGCCTCCGACACACCATTTTGTCAGGAGGTGTCCTTGAAGGCACCGGGATGTAATCCCACACTTCACTAGATAGTCCATAAACTCGTTATCGAGGTATTCGCCACCGCGATCGTAACGCAGTGACTTGATACTCTTACCAAGCTTCGCTCCACTTCCGCCTTGAACTCTTTGAATTTCTCAAAACATTCGCACTTGCGTGAAACAGTATATGTATCCGCATACTCGAGTAATCGTCAATGAAAGTGACAAAATACTGCATTCTCCACGAGCTTGTGTGGACATTGGTCCACACAGTCGAATGGACTAGCTTTAACATTTCTTTGGCTCTATAACCCTTCGCTTTGAAGGGTCCGTCGACATCTTACCTTCTATACAGATTCGCAGATCGGGAACCGAGTAACCGTGAGATTACCCAACGCCCATTCTTAGCCGCCTTTGATCCTATTTAGATTGATGTGACCTAATCTAAGATGCCGGAGAAAAGTAGTGTCATCTTCGAAGAAAACTTTCTTTTTAGGGTTTGATGAAGATGCAACATAGTTATAGGTATTATGTTTTGCGTAAATAGTATAAAGCTTAATTATATAACGTACAACACAGATAACTTCGCTATTTCTTATGATAGAAACACCACTATCAAAAATAATGTAATATCCATGAGTAAATAATTTCAAACGAACAAGGTTCCACCGAAAATCCGGCACATATAAAACGCTTTTCAAAACTAAAACTGCTTTCTCAAACATAAAGTAACATCTCCAACTGCAACGGCCTCGACTTTCGCGCTGCCTATGGAGATCGTTATCTCGCCATCAAACAGCTCCTTGTCCGCAGGAACCCTGTAAGGTGTAACAAACATGATCATTACCAGATCTACTACCCAAGAATGGGTAGAACAAGTCGCTAAACATGTTTCACATTAAAGCAAACGGCGACCTGAGCCTCGAGCATAGGGCACTTGGCCTTCCAATGCCTGGGCCCACCGCACTGAAGCACTTGCCTTTCTCCTTCGCTTCTTCTGCCTCCGTGGCAACCACGCTCTGTTCCCATTACTCCCATCGCTTGCCTTCGCTTCTTCCACCTTTGGTACCCTTTTCTTTTTCCATTTTGCAACGAAAATTTTGGGCCCTTAGATGTGCTAGCAAGAGCATGTGTCTTTTCCCATAACTCCTTCCGCAAAGAACGAGATCATTAAGCAACCGACTAAGTGTAAACTCGGTCTTGCTCATGATCGCATTCACGCGAAAGTTCTCAAAAGACTTGGCGGTGTATTGAGGATGATATCGACCTCGCTTCACCGTGAATACCTCCTCCCAACCGATCAAGACTATCCATGAGACGAGTCATGTGGAGACATGTTCATGGACCGAACTTCCTTCTTCCATCTTACACGCCTAGATTTCTCTCATTGTGTGGAAACGATCGTCCGATCCGATCGCCCAAACTTACCTCGAGACTCACCAAATATCGTCGCTCTACCATCGATCGATGTCGCAACCGCAAGCCTTTGGACATAGTAGTCATCATATAGATTTAACCATATTGTTCGACTTATTCCAAAGTCCGCCGACTCGCCGCTCATTAGTCGATGCGCCAAGAAGGGCATCGGGTTTAGGAGTAGTGAGAACAAACATGTGTTCTTCAAATGATAAGAACATATTCCATGTTTCGCTTCCACTGATAAAATTTGGACCGATAACGGATTTTTGCGAGCATATTGATAATCGGTGTAAGAGACATATCCGAAAAGATAATGAAAACACATAAGCATACGATCGCATATAATTCGTAATAATAATATTGTAACCTTTTGATAAAACAATATTAATCAAACCTCCAATCGCCCAAGGAATCCCACATGCAAGCCACGCGTGTGATCGCTACACATGAACCCCCGACTGCACTAAAATATACCTTTAGTCATTTAATTTCAATCCATGTCAACTTATCCTTATGACAAATGAAATTAACGATTGACCTTACTAGACCACATCACTATCGCAAGAAGGACTTCATGGAAGTTGTACTTGAGGTGATGTCTACAATGACCATAATTTTAACAAAGAGAAAATGAATTCTTAGAATCGCATACTCACTCGGACCATACCGCCCAATTCAAATTCTTTTGTTATCTCATTTTATATCTATCTCTAAAGAACATATGAAAATCGCACATGCAAGCCACGCGTGTGGACGGTTACACATGAAACTCCCACTTCTCAATAGATTTAAAATGTTTTATTTAGAAATCTCATCTAACAAACTTATGATAAACAAAGGTAAAGCAAGCCACGCGTGTGGACGCCACTCACAAGCATGCCTCACTTTGTTTAGAGATCAAAAGGTGGAGGTCTCGACATTTTAATTTGAAAAATTAATTTATCGGGTTACTTGCTTACCTTTTTATTCAAAAGGTTTGTCCATGCATCACGTAATCCTAGCATGCTTTTCTATAGAACTCAACATGTAAAACATGCTCGCAGTAATTCTAAAATATGCTTGATAATCGTGATAAACCTAGCATGCTTACTATGCGCATCCAATTACGAAAAACACATAATGGTTTGTCAACGTAATTTAAACATACATAGCATGCCATCGATAATTTAAACATCCACGACATGCAATGAACGATAAAAATAAAATAAAACGTTCATCGTGGCCCACTCGTGAAACCTGCACTTTCAAGTCTAATCTATTACATAGAAATGCAAAGTACAGAAATAAATCTCGAAAACGGGCCTCGCGTGCACGGGCACGGACCGGATTCGTCAAAATTGGATTCGGGCCGGATCGGTGGAACGGGCCTAAAATCTGGAATCGGGCTGGAAAAACGGGTCTGGGCCGAAACCGGTCGGGTCGACCTAACTAAACGGGTCGGGTCGAAACAGTGGCCGGGCCGCTGGCAGCACCCCCATGCGCGCGCCAAAGACCGCCGCCGTCGCCCCCACCCCGCCGAGAAAAATCGGCGACTTTGAGGTTTCTCGCGCGAGTCTCACGCCGAGGCCGCCGAGCGCCGCCGAGGCTCGCGAGATTCGCGCCTCGCCCGCCTGTCAGCACCTCGCCGAAAGCACGCCTGAGGTTTCAGCAAGATAGCGAACGCCCGCGACCGAGCGCCGAGAACGCCGCGCGCGCTTGCCGAGGGCGCCATACGTGCGGCCTCGCAAGGCCGCCGAAGCGCCGCGACGCGCCGAGACCTAGTTGAGGTTTCCGCTGCCGCCGAAGCGCCGCCGAGAACCCGCGAAAGTCGCGCGCCCCGTGTCGCCCGCCTCGACCACGCTGAGGTTTCCGCCGAAGCGCGATGAGGGCGAGCCGCCGCCTCATCGCCCGATGGTGCCGCCGCCGCCGAGACGCCGAGTGCCGCGACGCACGCCGCCGCCGAAGCGGCAGCCGAGGCATCCGCGCGCCAAGCGCGCGCCCCGCACCGCCTCGCTCGCCGAAAGCGCGCGCTGCGCCGCCCGCCCGCCCGCGCCGCCCGCCCGCCATCGCCGCCGCTGACGCGCGCAAGACGGCGCCGAGGGCTGCCGTCGTTCGGTTCTCCGCGATTCTTCGCCGCCTCGTTTTCGTGCTTCGCCTTCGTTTTCTTTACGTATAAGATTTACATGAAAAATCTAATCTAACCACGGATTTTCGCGGTGAAAAATAAAACCCAACAAAACAAAAACGAGCCACGATGAACGAAAGATCCACAATTAATTAAGCGCATCGTAATAATCAAACGTGAATTAATCCAACAGAGCCAAGATTCGATCCCGTGCTCGATACCAATCGCAGGGACGACATATGTTTAGCCTCGCCCGAGGATCTATCTCGATATTTAATTCACCATACATTGATTATATACCTAGTACGCGCCTATATAATTAATCGCAACACGTAGGGTTTTCTCGTGTTTACCTTTGATCCGCCGAGGTGAATGAACAGGATGAATGATCGAGACTCGTGCTTTGATCTTTTGATCAGATCCCGGCTTGCCCATTCTCCAACGCCGAGCGAGGACGATCTATGGAGAATGCTTCGAAAATCACCCTTGCTCTCTCACAAAACTCTCGAAAATTCCTCCCCAAATACTATGGGATTCTCGAAAATATGTGTAGATTAATGAGCATTAACCTGTGACTTTATCTCTTACCTTATATTTATAATGCATTACCATAATCCCACAAGGAAAGGATTTATGCATATCCCATAAATATAATAATATCCTTATAGATAAAGAGAATAAAATCTTGCCTTTGGGAGCATACAAGGGCCCCGATTTTACTAAGCCAGGGGTCTGGATGGGCACCTGTGGATCAAATGCAAGGAATAAAGATGGGCCTCAAATAAATTAATTATCTTATGTTCAAATTTCGTAACATAAATTAATTTATAAACATTTATTCACGCCACTAGAGAATAAATGCCGACTTACCCTTTATTACCGGTTCGAGTCGGCTTGCACTTAGATATTACGAATCCTCGATTTAAGATATCGAACGTCCATTAATTATTTACAACATTGATCGCTTAAAATAATTAATATCTTTAATTCCTTAAGTAGTACCACTCAACCTTATTATTGTACTTGAGCTAACTCAACCCGCAGGTTTAGTACAATAAACCTTTGAGCTCCTTAAGGGACGCCATCTTCCTAAACGGATACGGTGACTGATATGATAACTAGCACGACATACAAGCACCGCCACCACCCAAGATGCGGAGAATATCGATTAGAACATATAACCTCACCCATAACAAGTCAAAGTGATGGTCAAGAACTCATACTCACCTAATACCTTATCGAGGTTTAGATCATCGTAAGTCACCGAGATCTCGGTTCTTCACTACGGTCGATAGAAGAACTTATCTCATCGTGATCCTTCAATACGCCGTAGACGCATCAAAGATAGACAAGCAACTAAGTCAAGTCACTTTATCTATATCGCAGCTATACCGACAACTCGTCCTCAAGTCGTCTCACCAGAAACTTTTATATCTCATTAAGCTTGACCAATCATACGGACTTCGTGATCTTCTACACACCGTATGATCTAACTTATATACGAGATAAGGGACACGAGATATATGCAATCAAGTATTCAATTCGGATAGAGATTGTAATAGTGGTAACAGAAACATTGTATACAAGCTCAACCAAACCGCTTTCAAGATACAAATCCAACAGATCGATCATGTTTGTTACACCTTGCGGGGGTTCCTGCGACGAGGAGTCGAATGATGGCGAGATAACGATCTCCATGGGCAACGCGCGCGAAAGTCGAGGCCTTTGCGATCGAGATGTTTTTTATGTTTTGATAGAATGCTTTAGTATTAAATGAAGTTTCAGATGTGTTTGAGTTTCGTGAAACCTTGTTTTAGTTTCAAACTATTTATTCACGGATATTCATTATTTTTATAGTGTTGTTTCTATCATAAGAAATGACGAAGTTATCCGTGTCGACACATTATATAATTCGCTTTATACTATTTCGCTAAACATACACTACTACAAAAATCAAGATAGACTACACGTTATATGTGTAGTCTATGCGTTCGGGGTGTAGAGAAAAGTGGTGTAGAGAAAAATAAAGGCCAAGACACACTCACGCTTTTTATGCGTAGTCTATACCCACCATAGACCACGCTTTTGCACATAGACCACGCTTTTCGCCGTAGTCTATACCCCACGCACCACACAAAATTTCGCACATACACTACGTTTTCGAGCGTAGTCTATACCCACCATAGACCACGCCGCACACAGACCACGCTTTTCTGCCGTAGTCTATACCCATGCATACATAAAATTTCGCACACACACCACGCTTTTTATGCGTAGTCTATACCCACCATGACTCACGCCGCACGTAGACTACGCTTTTACCGTAGTCTATACCCACGCACACACAAAATTTCACACACACCACGCTTTACGAGCGTAGTCTATATGTATTAACTACGATTTTGAGTTTATTTAATTACTACGGTTTTAATGCCAAATTTACTACGCTTTTCTATTACAACCGTAGTCAATTTAATAACAACTACGGTTTTTCAATTTCAACCGTAGTTAATTTCTTTATTTAAACCTCGCATAATTAATAACGCACAAGCAAATGAAATTAAAATATACTTGCGATCACGCTCAAAATCACTATTCAAAATATATAACTGCTTTCATTACATTACAAAATCACTATACAAAATATACAACTGTTTTCATTACAGCTACAAAATCACTATACAAAAATACTATGCACATCACATAACAAAACAATAAGACCGTATCCTCCATATCACAGTACAAAATAATTCAAAAGATCAATAACTTACAACTAAAATATCACAATACTATAAGTGAGGAAGCATGAGATTTACCCATTCAACGCGAACTTCATCAAAACCGATAGATCAAGTCATCAGCCAATAATCAAATGTCTTAACTCATACCGCATCACGTAAGTGAGATGTTATTGTCGGCAAATAATTGATGAGTTCCCTATCCAAAGCACCAGCCATTTCCCCAAGAGCACATTGCCCTGAATAGATGGATCTTAGGCACCTAGATACAAAAATTTAATCAAACACGAGCATAAATCAAAACAAAAATACAAATGTAACGATTGCTTAGAATAAATAAACTATCATATCTAATACATGCTTGTGTGATACAAATCATAATGTTTGATTTTATTAGATATTATTAATGTTTGATTTTATTAGATAATAATATAAAGTATTTCTGCTCAACCAATTATGAATTACTTGAGTATTTCTTAATGTATAGAAAATGATTGTACAATTATTCAGATACCTTAACTTGAACAGTATTTCAATAAATAAATTGTACAGTAAGTATGGTTGTGTTCATATTTGGTAATTAATCCTTGACCAATTATTAAAAATCCATTCTTTCTATTTTTACATGGTTTGTTTTTTAACATATATATATACATAGAAGTTTGGGGATTATTTAAGTATTAACATAATCAGGACACCAAGATGCTACAGTTTAGTGAGCTTGAAATCATGTAGAGAAACAAATCAGAGACTCAGGGAACTAAACAAAACCGAAGGGCAGCCCAAATGGAAAACGCCATCAAGAAAAATTAACATGAAATGCTGCAGCAAAATGTCAACACATACAAAAAGGACCGGACAAATATAAAGCAATACCCCATTTGCTATAGAAGTTTAACCAAGCAGGAAGTGAAATTTCAGCCAGAAGAAAATTTCAAGCTGTATGGTGATTGGTGAGAGCAAGGACAGGAGAGAGATTAGCATATGGGAATTCAGGAGTTCGAATGCAAGGAGTTTGGGAAAGAAAAACTTCAAAGAAACCATAACAACAAAAAGATAACACATGTGAAGATTGCAAGCCATGATGAGGCACAAACTTGGCCAAGAAGCAAGGAAATTCAGGCATTCACAAGACATAATGGCACACACCTAACTTCCGCAAACAAGAAACTCATCACATATACTTACCTCAGCAGTTCCCCAACTGCAAGCAGAGAACCATGTATGCTATGTATAGGGGCCTTTCTTCCCAATCCATCTTGTGTAGCCTCAAACATACGATAATACCTGCATAAGATTATTGAGTACAGTACCAACATAAAGTCAGCTGAAAGCAATTAACAGGCGAAAAGAAGATGAAAACGTAGAAAACCAATGTATCTTTTCTTAGTAGAAGCTCCATAAAAACAGAGACCACCCTCAGTTATTCAAAACATACATCATACTGTGAACATGAAAAGATCATAAATTAGATAGACTATTAAATTTTCGGTGACACCAACAGAAGCAATTTTCCAGTATAAATCTAGAGTCTGGTCACATATTATTCTGTTATTTTCTTAGTTTACCGCTTAGCATGCCTTCACTTGCTTATTTCTTTATAAATTACTACATCAGTATAATAGAAAGTATACCTCACATTCTGGCCACTTAAATAATGATATACTGATAAGAGCAAAAAAAGATAATGAACACCCTCAAACGGAACACCGCTTGCCAAGCCTCCAGGCTCCCAATAACTTCAATAAATTCCCCCTAACAAAAACCCTAACAAAGACAATTTATACTTTGACTCTACTACCAAAAATAGAAACTAACAAAACAACCGCAGCCCTAACAGAATAACTAAAGCCCAACACAAGGAATAAAAATAACATAAAATAATTAATGACTCAGGCCCACAGAAGTGGACTCAATCCCGACTCCGCCGACGGTAAACAATCAATGGCCGCGGCTCAGCAACATCAACCACGGCCTGGTCTTCCCCGACCTGCTCGCTATCAACTCCATCCCCCTGCGAAACAACCTTGTCCTCAAGGTTAAAGTCTGGAAACTGACACCGCAACTCCTCTAAGTCAACCCACGTAGCATCGTCCTCCGACTGACCTGCCCATTTCACCAAAACCTGAACCACCTCACCGCCGGTTTCGGACACACTACGCGACGCCAACACCTCCTCAGGTTCAAATATAGGTCCGACCGGAACCTCCAAGGAAGACGGCAGCTCTAAATCGACTGGATGATCCCCCACCACCCGGCGCAGCTGCGAAACATGAAAAACCGGATGGATGCGACTACCAGCCGGAAGTGTGAGGCGGTACGCAACTGGTCCAACTCTTCCCTCCACCACAAACGGACCATAGAATTTCGCAGCAAGCTTATGATGCGGCTTTTTCTGTAAGGAAGTCTGCCGAAACGGTCGTACCTTCAGAAAAACCTTATCTCCCACCTGAAACTCTAACTCACGACGGTGCTGATTGGCCTGCTTCGCCATCTTCTGTTGTGCAACTTCCAAATTATGACGTAAGCGCCGAAGCAGGTTATCTCGACTACCCAACACATCTGCCACTGCCGCGACCTTACACTCTCCCGGCAAAAACCTTTGGATCGAAGGCGGCTCTCTCCCATAAACCACTTCAAACGGCGACATCTTCGCGGCTGTCTGAAAAGCAGTATTGTACCAATACTCAGCCCACGCTAACCATCTCATCCACTGCTTTGGCTGTTCACAGGTAAAACATCTCAGATAGGTTTCCACCACCCTGTTCAACACCTCGATCTGTCGTCTGGTTTACAGTGATAGGCGAGCTAAACTTGAGTCGCTCCCGACTTAGCAAACAGCCCCTCCGAAGGCACTCATGAAGATCGAATCGCGGTCACCACAATTGACCGCTGCACCCTTGACCAACCACTCTCTCATAAACGCTCACATCGAACGAGCCGTAATCGGCGATTTCGGTCAGAAAGTGCCCATACTCAAAGTCGATCCACCACCACCAAAATGGAAGAATAACCTCGATTTAGGCGAGACATGTTATGAAATCCATAGAGATATCTTCCCATACCAACTCGGGAATAGGAAGCGGTTGTAGTAATCCCACGGTGTAAGTGTTTGATATTTAGCCTTCGACAAATGAGGCATTGAGCCACATAATTACGCACCACCCAAACATTCCTTTCCAATACACATTCGCCGCCAATCGCTGTAAGTCGAAATGCACCGGCATGGCCGCTGTAGAGTGTCGTGAAACTCCAAAAGGCGAGAATCCACTTGGAATCCGCGCAAAACCAACCTCCCTTTGTAATATAATCGTCCTCCAACCTACTTGCACTGGATGGCTGCCAGTCTGCCTCGATCGCGGTAATGAGACCGCTGGCGAGGTATCTCGCTGCTTGCTGGACCGGACCTCCTCCAACCCCAGCCATTCCGGTGCGCCATGCGGCTAACTCCAGCCTCCTCCCCACGAGACAACGCGTCGGTAACTGCGTTGAGGCACCTGCTTTATATTCAATAGAAAATCAGATCCATGAAGTTTTGCCATCCATAGTTGTTGTGATGGCGTCACAATCTTCCGAGTAAGAAGGTGTTTGTTTGCGATGATCTCGTTCGCAGACAACAAATTTCCGCCAATCGATAGGGGCTCCAATGTTGGACCGCGGTAGCTAACCCCATCACTAGAGTCTGGTCACATATTATTCTATCTGTTATTTTCTTAGTTTACCCCGCCGCTAACGTAGCATGCCTTCACTTGCTTATTTCTTTATAAATTACTACATCAGTATAATAGAAAGTATACCTCACATTCTGGCCACTCTGGTGATAAATAATGATATACCTTCATAACCGAGTAGATTCTCTAATCTACGAACCGCCAATCTTTCTTCGACTAAAAGTCTTGAACTCGCCGAATAATACCCACCGTAAGCATATCATTAACCAAACTTTTCAATTTCATCCTTCGACATCTATGGATCAACTATCCATCGCCGCTAGTCAGTACGGTGATGGTTCACCCGGAGACAACCCTCCGATCACCTCGTTAAAGGACATATTTGTTCCCAATCGCGTATACCCATACTCCCAAACTTGACCGATTCGTCCGGTGCGGTATGCCGGAAGGGGCACCTATCTCTTCCGCTAGCTCTTCCGGCCCAAATAATATTCATAATTTGCATATAGCTCTATATCCCGCGAGCTCTATTGTTTGTCTCAGTCTGTTGGCGAAGTAAGCAGCGAGTTGCTAATCGCGTCTTCGCCCGTAATGAAATAACCCAAATAACGGGCGTCCGTTAGTCACGGGACTGACCATGAAAGCTCACATTCAGTAATTTCTCGAACGGGCTCCTTGAAATCGAATCTAGCCACTTAAAATTCCTCCCAAGTCACGCTGGGTTTCCTACCGCCGCAACCGTGATCCAAAGCACCCATCCATCGCCAAATCATTTCACCGAATCGCTGGTTCGGGTCCACGCTATTTGTCGCCATAGCGCACTAATCGCGTGGGAGAGTGCGATCTGGTCGAATCTCCGCAACTTTCTCCGTCGAACCTGATTTCATGCCATCTGTGTTCAGCAATTAGTCTGATCGTTTCGAGTTTCTCTAATCTCTCCGTGGTGGAACGCGTGATCGCTATTACTATTCGGACCAAATTGATAAGAGCAAAAAAGATAATGAACACCCTCAAACGGAACACCGCTTGCCAAGCCTTAATAACTTCAATAAATTCCCCAACAAAAACCCTAACAAAGACAATTTATACTTTGACTACTACCAAAATAGAAACTAACAAAACAACCGCAGCCCTGAATAACTAAAGCCCAACACAAGGAATAAAAATAACATAAAATAATTAATGACTCAGGCCCAAACTCAATCCCGACCACGACGGTAAACAATCAATGGCGGCGGCTCAACAACATCAACCACGGCCTGGTCTTCCCGATCTGCTCGCTATCATATACCTTCAAGTTCTTAAGACAAACTATCATGCATATCGTATAGGTATGCCGTATGCATATGGCTATTAATTTCTAGTAATTTTGAAATATTACATATTTTGCATAAAATATTTCACCCTTTTATTTTATTGGAATGGTGTAGCAATAAAAAGAACGACTATTTTTATATAAAATTAAAGAAAAGTAGAAAATGAAAATAATTTCTGTAGTTTCAATTATTCTTCGATCTTCCCGATAATTTCTGTATCCAAAACCATTCCCAAAAAACATGCAGCTCAAGTTATATATTAATGCTGTACGGCGTGATATAAACAGTAAATTGATAATATTTTCTCTGATTTATCTAAAATTGAAGACAAACCTGTTATAGTTTCATCCTAGCATACTTCTTATGGAGGATTTTCTAGTAAAAACCATAGTCGTTTATAATTAAAGATCATGCATATAACTCTGAGATATACCAGCAATCAACCGTTTTGTTATGCTGAGACTATTGAGCATATAGAAGAACAGTAGCTATAGTCAATCTTAAATCTCAATGCCATCAAAGAACCTGATGCATGGTTTGATTGAGCTTCGTTTTGTTAGTCCTTGGATGTAATGACGAGCAAGCCAAGTCCCCCGATAAGAATATACTGCAAGAGGAGTAAAACTAAATTAACATCATTTCCCAGCACAGCTAATCGAATCAAAGAAATTTTACAGACCTTTATCAATGGCTTTTCTGTCATAATGATGGTGGCCCAGCCAACGTGAGGTAAGAAGCTGCAACGATGATGATGTATGTGTTAGTCAGTGTCTACTAATCCAGAATGATAAAAAAAATTAAAGAACACAGAAAACTAAAGCTTGATTTTACTCCTCTGTATTGTGCTCTCAGAGCTCAAATTATCATACACAAGTCAGTACAAGAAAGATGATTCAAGATTTTCATTCAAAGAAATTGGAACGAGCCATTAAGAAAAACAGCTATCAGTACCCAATTTCAGTTGACATGAGTGTGTAATTTGGAATGCATCCCTAGTTCAGCAGAAAACTTAACATTAAAGTTATAAGCTATATGTAAGAACAGAGTTCTGTATTTGATCACATCTTATAGAAAAGACCCGTTATAGTTATCATAACGACGTGTGAGTTCGTTATGTTTGTTATGGTCTGCGGGCACCTTTCGCCGGCTCTGCAGGATCATTAGAATAAACGAAGTCTTCTCTTTACGAGAAAGACCCGTATGGGATTTACAGAACTTGGGCAGAAGAGAAGCTCTCTTCTGATTGTTCTTCTTTTTACTTTGGATGGTGTTTATTCAATTAGGTTTCTATTTGATTCTAGTTCTTGAGTTGAATTCTCCTTTACTTTAACATATTCCAGAATCAATAATTTAGGTCCACTAGTTAAAAATATAATTTGGAAGACCCAATATGCCAGATCATTTCATCAATGATATTTAAAATCTGAAAACTAGCTAACAACCAATTGACCCTATGTGGCCATGAGTGTTGACTCTATTTTCATATTGTCAAGAGTGCAGTATATATCAAAATTTATTGCTAGCCTCATATTAATCAAGCAATTAGGTTGTTAGAGGAAAGGAGAATTCAACACAAAAAACTAAAACCAAAATAGGATTGATAACTGAATAAGCAATACCCCATGTAACAGAAACAATCAGAAGAGGAAAGAGGTACTCACTGCTACTCAAGTGACTTGCACCATTCTGATCAAAGATAAATCCTAGACTAAGTCTTCCTTGTATTCTGATGAGGCATATGAAGCTAAGATCCTTCCTGTGACATCACCTGCTGCAACCACCCTCTCAGTCGGATGAAAAGCCATAGCAGTAACTGATTTTGTATGATGCAGTCTTATTTTTTTGTAAACAACATGCTCGGAATCTTTTGCAGGTATTCAAGATTTATATGAAATCAAACCCCGTTTCCATATTTTTCTTCACGCCAACTTCAAGAAAATGATCCAGATCTCAGGATGAATATCTGCACTGTGTTTTGAGTAAACGACAATCCATCAGACAAAATTCCATGCCAAAATAAGCAAAATAGACAGCAATCCATTATAAAAATACCAACTTGAAAGATAAATATGAAATCCTAAGCAAAGTTGTGATTCATCACACAAAAATCAAGGCTCATAGCTCAACTCTGTCAATCTCAAGTGCCCTCTTCATCATATGACAACATATCAAAGATTCTTTTTTTTTTTTTGAGAAAATATAATCACATTCTTCATAAGTAATTACTTCATACAACATCTGAAAAATCAGACAAAACCTAAACGAAGCCAGCTAAAACATTCACATACATCCAATCTGTGTTTGAAGGAGTTAACTGTTAAGCGCATGAGGTAGTGTGTGGAGCACAATCAAATGTGCAGAGAATGAATTGAAGTCCTTCCTGTTTCACATCCTCAGTAGAGATATAAGCAAAAAGATCAGGATCACATCTTATAGAAAAGAAAAGAAAAACCTTAGGTCCTTTTGTACATTTAGATTGAAGAATTTGTTATCAGCATCAACATGACATTTAGTGCTGATATATCAGACTTCCAATTGAAGCATTTTATATATGCTATAACCAATAGAGAGGTCAGGCGGGCGAGAGAAATGCTTATTCGGCACTAAGAGGCAGAGCGCACACAGTTTGCACACAAAAAAAGCAACTGTTGGTTAAAACCACAGTTATTTGTTCAATTTGAACTAAGTTGAGCTCCATCAGATCACTATATCTGTAACCACATGCACGTCATAAAATCCTAATGGTTTGGCCTTCAAATCACCCTGTTGGGCTTATTCCAATAACAATTGACAAATAAAATTTGAAGGACAGAGAAATGACAAGATACCTACAAAAGTTATGATATCTTGGAGCTCCAAAAGTTAGACGTATTTCAAACTCAAAGATTATGACAAAATTCCAAAAACAACTTTTAGACATTGAGTTTCAAGTCTTGAAAATGATTGATTACAATTTTTTTTCCATGGATGTTTCATATATACATTATATAGAACTTAATTCCTTATTTGTTTTATCTCAATTCCTCTCGACATTTGCATGAAACAACGCGAACACAACTGTTAGTTGCTAATAAGCCACAAATCCAACAACAAATATCAATGCAATACAAGTCCTCGGAGATATAACAGTGATTCAAATAGCATCAAACATTTTATCCTTAAAATTCTATACTTAAATTCATAATTATTGTCTAAATTGAGGAAAGTTAGGGGAATACCTTCGATTTTAGTAGAAAGATTTTGTAGGAAAATAAGGAGAGTAGTTAGGTTGATACTTTGATCCAATTATAGAGGACAATAGGTTATCCTACAATAGATTCATTGATTGGTTTAAATTTAGGCAGCCAAGTCACCAATGTAGAAGTAGCTTTCTAGACCTAATTTTTCTAAATATATCAACATAAATACAACTATGCAAGGATATCAAAATACACAGCTCGAAAAAAAATGAGAAAGAGGCAGATGAAAAGAGACTAAACCTACTGGCTATAGCGGCCAAGTCGAAGTGGTAGACTGTGACGGTGGCGACCAGTTGGCTGCTGCCATTCGACCGGAAAGAGGAAGGAGGTTGGGTGGCGACGACGGTAGCTTTTGTTGCTGTCTGTTCGGTCGAAAACCTTAGGGATAGAAGTTTCGCTGGAAACTTGGACACATGTCGCATAGAAACTCGATTCACAGCAGTGCCGCCGTAGAACTCTAGTTTCCAGCAACTAATAGAGGATCGAAGTTCAGTGATTCATAAACTTGTATTTTGAATTGAGTTTTGAGTGGCGCCTCAATATTATGATTGAGGGAGCAATAATGGCAGAGAACTTTGAATGGCAGAGAGAGCGAGAACTCACCGAGCGGCGGCGGCGATGGCGGAAGAGAATGGGGAGTGCGGCGGATGACAGTGGCGGCGATGGAACAACAGTGAGCGGCAGCAAGGAGAAAAAGACTGAGTGTTGGTCGCAGGGCGAGAGTGAAGGGCGGGAGTGAAGTATGGGAAAATTTGTCCAAGTCCAAAATAAATGCTTTCCTATGTAAATTCAGGTTTTACTTGTAAATATAAATAAAAATAAAGTCCTAACATGATAGATATTGAATTTTTGGTGAAAATGGTTAAGTCATATGTTAATAAACTCACACGTCGTGAGTTCGAATCTCACGCTTATAAATTTTTTTTTAAAATTTATCGCACATGTACTACGCTTTTTAAAAAACACAAGACATGACTACGCTTTTAAACGTGGTTAATAGTTCATATAACTACTACGCGTTTAAGTATGGCGTGATATATTTCAAAAATTGGACATAGACTACGTTTTTGATAAAAGCGTGAGTTATACTTATAAACTACGATTTTTACGAAAAAGCGTGATACATAAGCGTAGAAAAGTTATATTTGTAGTAGTGATAATACCTATAACTATGTTGCATCTACATCAAAAAGAGAAGTTTTCTTGTGAAGATGACACCACGTTTTTCCGCATCTTAGATTAGGTCACATCAATCTAAATAGGATCCAAAGACCGCTAAGAATGGGCGTTGGGTGATCTCACGATTCTCGGTTCCACCTGCGAATCACAGTATAGAAGGAAAGATGTCACCGGACCTTCAAGCGAAAGGGTTATAGAGCGAAGAAGTGTTGGAGCTAGTCCATTCGACTGTGTGGACCGATGTCCATACTGAAGCTCGTGGAGGTGCAGTATTTTGTCACTTTCATTGTGATTACTCGAGGTATGGATACATATACCGCTTCACCGAAGTCCGAATGCTTTGAGAAATTCAAAGAGTTTAAGGCGGAAGTGGAGCGAAGCTTGGTAAAAGTATCAAGTCATGCGATCGATTGCGGTGGCGAATACCTCAAGAACGAGTTCATGGACTACCCAGTGAAGTGTGGGATTACCTCCCAACAAGACTACAAGGGCATACCACAAGAAATGGTGTGTCGGAGCGAAGAAATAGGACTCTTTTGAAATGGTTAGATCGATGATGAGTTATGCAAAGACATTACTTTCGTTACGGGGTATGCTTTAGAAGCGGTGCATACTTGCTAAATCTAGTACTATCAAGTCGATCGAAAATACTATTTCGAGTTGTGGTTTGGGCGCACTAGTTTAAACCACATAAGGATATGGGGCGATCAACACATGTCTTTGAACAAGAAGGGCGATAAGTTGGAGGCTAGATCGTACGCAAGGTCGTTTGTTGGCTATCATAGAGGACGAAGGTGGTTTATTCTATAGTCCCAAGGATCGGAAGGTCATTATTAAGACTAATGCCCAATTCTTAGAAGATGATTATACGATGAACCATAAATCCAAAGTTGAAATCATTCTTGAGAATTAGAAGATGATCGTATTCCACCACCGATTAAGCGAAAGTGCGAGATGTGGGTAATACAGTGGGAGGATCGACACTAGATACTTGAAATTGAAGTGGGTTGAGTTCCTTTGGAGATACCGGCCGTCTGGTGGCTCCTATCCGACAAGTTGTGCAAGATAGAGAACCACGTTTCTGCACCCACCGTTGCCATTGTGCAAGTAGCGCCTCGTCGTGAGTGGGAGGTTGTTCGTCGACCCGAGCGATTTATGTTCGTGGGTGAATCTTGAATTTAATCCGGGAAACGAGCAGCGATAATCGACCTATGGACATCAAATGAGATCTGAGACATTGATGCAAGATCATGGCACACCGCTATGGACTTAGAGATTGAGTCCATAATGACTATGGATGTATACTGAAAAGACACGTCTACCGGATGGCGAAAAGCCGTAGGTCGTAAGTGGGTATCTGAGAGAAGAAAGATTCGATGGAGAGGTTTCGCTTTTAAAGCCGGGCTTGTGGCGAAAGGGTACACTATGATTGAGGCATCGATTTCGATGAGACCTTTTCGCTGTAGCAATGCTCAAGTCCATCGTAATTCTTCCGGCCATAGCACCAGCACTCAACCTTGAGGTTTGGCAAATGGATGTGAAAACCGCTTTTCTAAGCGGTTACCTTGAGGAAGGTAGAGATATCTATATGCAAAGAACCCGAAGGTTATGTGGTGAAGGGTGAAGAGCATCTAGTATGGAAGCTTAAGAAGTCCATTTATGGGCTTAAGCAAACCTCACGATCCCGAACTTACGCTTTGACGAGGTGGTAAAGTCCTATGGATTTACCCAGTTACTGGCGAGAGTTGTGTGTATCGTTTAGATGTCAACGGTGATGTGGTATTTCTTGCACTTTATGTAGATGACATTCTTCTAGTTGGCAACAATGTGAAGTTGTTATCGGGCGTAAAGAGTTGGTTATCCGATCGCTTGGATGAAAGACTTAGGAGATGCGCTGTACATTCTTGGGATCGAGGTTTACCGAGATCGCAAGAGAAAATGTTGAGCTTATCTCGGGCGTCTTACATTGATACTATGATTACTCGTTTTAGTATGCGACCGCCAAAAAGGATTGCTACCTTCGGACATGGCGTTCCTTTATCTAAGGAGCGATCCACCTATGACCGCAAAGGAGATAGAGGAAATGAGACAAGTTCCTTATGCTTCCGCCGTAGGAAGTCTCATGTACGCAATGCTATGTACAAGGCCGATATTTGCTATGCGGTAGACATAGTAGCTAGATATCGATCTAACCTCGACAAGCTCATTGGATCAAGCGATAAAGCATATACTCAAGTACACGAAAAGGACTCGAGATTATAAATTTGGTTTACCAGCGATAGTCTAATGCCTTTGGGTTATACCGACTCGGTTTCCAAGTGACCGTGATGAGAAAATGTCTACCTCGGGCTATGTGTTTACCTTGGGAGGTGGAGCCGTATCTGGCGGAGTGCAAAGCGATGCATTATGGACTCTACCATGGAAGCCGAATATGTAGCCGCTTGAGGCTTCTAAGGAGGTCAGATGGTTCAAGAACTACCTCATGGATCTAGATGTGGTACTGGTTTGCCCAAGAGTATCATAGTTTCTTGTGATAACTCGTGTGCGATGCAAACTCGAAGGAACCACGGACCCACAAGCGACCAAACATATAGAGAGAAAGTACCATGTCATGCGAGAAATCGTTAGATTTGAGGGGCGTCTTGATTGAAAAGATTGATACGATGGATAACCTAGCGGATCCATTCACGAAGAGCTCTGCCGCAAAAGTCTACGACGGACACGTCGAAGGACTTGGATTGCGCTGATGGCACCCACTTAGAAAGGAAACTTTTGTATAAGTGGGAGAAGCAAAGTGATGGTTTTGTTTGTAATAGCTAGTAGAGAGACACATTGTATACTAAAAGTTTGCTTTAGTATAAGTGGGAGATTGTTGGATTTGTATACTGAAAGCAGTTTGGTTGAGCTTGTATACAATGTTTCCTCTTACCACTATTACAATCTCCTATCTGAATTGAATACTTGATTGCATATATCTAAGTCCCCTTATCTCATATATAAGTTAGATAATACAGTGTGTAGAAGATCAAAGAAGTCTGTATGATTGGTCAAGCTTAATTGAGATGTAAAAAGGATCACATATGAGATAACTTGAGGACGAGTTGTCGGTATAGGCTGCGGTGTAGATAAGAAGTGACTTGACTTGGTTGCTTGTCTATGCTGGTACATCTCTGACGTATTGATGGATCACAGTGAGATGAGTTCTTCTATCTGACCGTCGTGAAGAACCAAGATCTCGATGACTTACGAAGATCTAAACCTCGATAAGGTATTATGTGAGTATGAGTGGCTGACCATCACTTTGACTTGTTATGGGTGAGGGTTATATGTTCTAACCCAATATTCTCCGCATCTTGGGTGGTGGCAGTGCTTGTATGTCATGCTAGTTATCCATATCGAGTCACAATGTCCGTTTAGGATGATGGCGTCCCTTAAGGAGCTCAAAGGTTTATTGTACTAAACCCCGCAGTTGAGTTAGCTCAAGTACAATAATAAGGTTGAGTGGTACTACTTAAGGAATTAAAGATATTAATTTTCTAAGCATACGAATGCTCTAAATAATTAATGGACGTGCGATATCTTAAATACGGGATTCGTAATGTCTAAGTGCAAGCTCGACTCATCTTCGGTAATAAAGGGTAAGTCAAGATTTATTCTCTAGTGGCATGAATAAATGTTTATAAATTAACTTATGTTACAGGTGAACATAAGATAATTAATTTATTTGAGGCTCATCTTTATTCCTTGCATTTGATCCTGGTGGCCCATCCAGTTCGTGAATCTTGATGAAATCGGCGCCCCTCAACCCTCTATGGTAAGGATTTGATCCTCTTTATCCATAAGGATATTATTATATTTATGGGATATGCATGGATCCTTTCCTTATGAGATTATGGTAATGCATTATAAATATAAGGTAAGAGATAAGATCAAATTTAATCCTCGTTTTAATATACATAGAATTTTCGTGAATCACATAGTCTCTTGTGTGAGGAATTCTCGAAAATAGCTAGGGTTTTGAGGGTGATTTCTTGTAGTATTCTCCATAGATCGTCCTCACTCGGCGTTGGAGATTGGGCAACCGGGATACGATCAGGAAGATCAAAGCACGAGTCTCGATCCGTTCATCCGTTCATCCCCGACAGATTGAAAGGTAAACACGAAAACCCTTCGTGTTGCAATTAATTATATAGACGCATGCTAGGAATATAATCAATGTATGGTGAATTAAACATCCAAGATAGATCCTCGGGAGAGGGTTAAAATCAGATTTCCCTACATGACTATCTCCGAGACCGAAGCCAAAGTCTTAGAGATCGCAGCCCGTTGTTCGAGCTACAGACATGAGTACGGTCGGGACTCCTGGCAATTTCAGGAGCAGCTTACCGACCTGAGAAAAATAGGAGGTCTGTATAAGACTGTTGTTGTAATACCCCATCCTTTTTAAGGTTCTATTTTGCATGGTACGTTTTTCGAGAAAAGGTCAAAAGGTTGACTTTTTGTTTCGGTGATGTGACCGTCACGAAACCTCAGGCGTTGTGAAGAGTGTCTTATGATGAATTCATAGACACTAAGTATGCAGGTTTTCGACCACCCATGAAGGTTTGGCACTCCGGGGAAGTTATCGAAAAACCGGACTTTTCATTGGTCTTTTAAAGGCATATCTTGTTTATAGTCATTATGTCCGGTATTTTATTTCGTGTCCATGGGTACCAAGTTTGCAAAATTTGGAGTCCGTTTGCAAAAGTTACGTCGGTTTTGCGTTTTCGAAAATGGCGCTTGTGCTGACATTCTGTACCCTGCTTTCCTATAAATAGGAGGCTAGGGCTTTCATTTTCAACGTTCATTTTCTTCGCCTCTCTGTGTTTACGGAAGAGCCGAGCAGCTCCAGTGCACGCTGAGTCACTGGAGGAGTGGGGATCGAGTCGGGAGGCTCGGGCGGCGCCATTCTTGCCTTTGCCGAGCCACCACCGCCGATCAACCACCCCCGGGCAACCCGTTTTCTTTTTGTCCTTTTCTTGTTTTTATTCCGCCTTTTAGTAGATCGTATAGCATAGAACTCGGGTTTCTAAAGGGACGAGGCGAAAACGGCCGAGGTCGGCCGATTTAACCAAACCGCCACCGCCGTGAGCTTGTTGGCGCCGATTGGTGGCCGACGAGCCACCTTTCGCTCTGGGTCCTTTAGGTTTTGAGTTCGGGCTATGCATTCTACTAAAGTACCGATCCGTTTTTACATTTTCGTGTTTACGCATGTCGGGATGTTTTCCGTTGCTTGAGTTTTCTAAAGGAAGACATGCCCGGGTTATCCATTTTCAAGATAGTTTGTCATTCCATGTTAGTCGTTATGCATATTGCTTATGTTTCCATTTTCATGCATCGATTTTGGATGGTTTATCCTAGATCTGAGGATAGGCATCGATTTTTGAAGCTTCTTGTTGCTAAGATTTGAGTCGACTTGCATGCATGCATATTTTGAAAGTACCCTATTATAGGTATTGATGCCACGAATATATTTTCATACGCATCGAGTTGATTTGAAAACCCGGAGAGTGCCAAATGTGGGTTCAGAAAGTTGAAAACCCTAATTTTGCTACGATCGTCGTTTGAATCACGATGTTGCTTTGCTTTGTGGGATGTGACCCCAAAAGTTGTTCCGTCTTGTTACCAGGTACCTACCAGTGCGATCGGTGAAGTCATCGGATCCGTAGATATCTCCCGGTTGACGTTTTCGTCTGTTCAGGTTGGGTTATATATGCTTATTTTGAGTTATTTACTCTGATATTTCAAAATAAAACATGTACGTCGTAAAATGTCTTTGTGAAATTATTACTGTTCTCTGATCCAAGATATGGTTCTATCATGGTTGTGCACGGATCTCTATTCGGTGGGTTGATCACCATCTTGAGTATTGATCGTAAGGGGATAGACCCCGAAAACGTGGTTATGGTTCTGAAGGGGATAGACCCCGGAAGTCCACACGGAAATGGTAATGAGGTGGTTATGGTTCTGACGGGAATTTGACCCCTGAAGTCCACACCGAGTTAGCCTACCGGATACGTTACGGCATGGGCCGACTGGATATGTTCCGGGCCGAATGAATGACATGTGATTGGCGGCGGGATACGTTCTGAGCCATGGTTCATGGTTCTATGATGAGAACAACAGTAATAACGGATCAGGTATCGAAAACGAAAATATATTTTGCTTACTTAGAAGTGGATTTACGTTTTAAAACCTTCTAAGGTAAGTGCTCTAAACACGGCATCATGATTCTTTTGATTTATGATAAAACCCCACCGAGTCGTTAGTACTCACCCCAAACTCTTTTCAAATCTTTTCACGAGATAGAGGAGAATTTGGACGAGGCGGCGAGGGGTGGAGCTACGGGTTCTTCATGCTATGCTTCCGCGATGTTGTGTTATATCGTACTCGATATTGATGTATTCTTGTCCGTATTTGCTTTCGATTGGGAACAAGATTTGTTATGTTATTCTCACGTGAGTCTCGATATGAGCATGCTATGTGGTTGACGGTCTAGTTGACGAGGATGTAATGCTATTTTGCCTTCTCGCATTACTTATAATAAACCAAGATCATGTTTTACGAGGTTATGTTATCGATATTATTACATTGGTGGATTGTTTGTGCACCCCTCCCTTCGTGATATGTCCTAGTTATAGAGGAGATCTTTGCCCGATTTCATGGTCACATCTTCTTATCATGTATGTTATATGTATCCCTCTTCTTCCCCGCTTAACCCCACCCCTAATCACACCCCGCATTCGTGCCTTCCTGAATTGGGCGTGATGACTGGCATCGAGCGGTGTTCTTGGCCCCGACATCTATCTTTGTTATCGATACCGCCTTGGTATCGCAGCGATTTTCCGCTTTGGGTATGTGTATATATTGTTTGATATCAAAGCAGTTTGTTTGCTTTATATCATGTGCGTTCTTGGAATTGAGTGTTTAGAACTTGTTCTTCTAAATTGTTCATCAGGTACAGCTACCCTCAGCTCACCGTCAGTCCGCCTCCTTTAAAAAGGGGATGAGGTATGTGTTTATTTGCTGATGCTTTATGTGGTTACGTGATGCTTGATATGATCTGGGTTTCATGTGCTTTGGCCTGGTAAGAGTTTACGTGATGTAAACGTGATGTGGATGTTGAGGTGAGATGGATGTGGTATGGTTGGGTGTTGATGTGGATGTGGAAATGATTTGTTGATGGAACAAAAAAGGCCTGTGTGGCTGTGATGTGAAAATCATTTATATGATATGATGTGATTGATGTGATCACGTATGGTTGATATAAGTCTATGTATTTACATAGCAATGTATTGTTGATTGAAAATCTTGTTTATTTTGATAAACGAGTGCTTGTAAGTGAATCCTGTATTTGCTTACGTGATTATTATGATAAATATCGATATTGATATTGATATGTGTTGAAATGAACATGTGTTTGAGACATGATTACCCGGATATTTGATCGCGAAAAAGGAAACGTGAATATTTGTTGTTATGTTGATGAACTAACATGTAGGTTTATGGATATTCAGTGGCCCAGACAACGTTGGTTAAGATCCCACAAGATGGATGAGCAGATCCGTAAGTTCAGGGAATGTACCAGGAATGTCCATGAGCCATTGGGAGTTTTTTTGGGGAGATTTGTTGGATTATGGAGAAAGATCCGAGATAGTGGGAAAGTATCTGAGTACGAGGCTTACTATCGGTTGACAGAGAGGCTGCCGATAGGTTGGCAACCGTGGGCGAGAAAGCAAGGATACGTGATGTTCGGGACGGATCCTATCACGGTGCACCTTACCTTGGATTTCACGAGTTCGCCGCTCGAGTATGGAGACAGTGGACCGATCATCGAGGTATACCATCCGAGGAGGATGTGATAGCAAGGCATGTTCGAGGACCGATCCGTTGATGGCGAGGATGATGTTCCGAAGAGCCTTTGGGAGGCGACCATCGCCGACGCGATCACCATGCATCGGGATACACCACCACTACACCTCCATCTACGATCCTCGCTTCAGACGGACCAGAACGATTTTGGGCGAGAACCTCCGGGCGAAGAGATTATCCATCCGACAAGAGCGTGAAAGAGGCCGGATCGAATTTTCGAGCCACCGCAATGTATCGTGTTGGCATCCGAGGAAGAGACTCAGGAGGAGGAAGACCGGATGAGAATGAGGAGGTCGGTGAGGACTCGGTGGACCCGTGATCCAGATAGCCGATGACTACGATGAGTCGGGCATGTTGAGGAAGAGGCAGCGCCAGAGACGGGGACTCGAGCACGGCTTTCACCGATACTCGGCGATCGAGGCACGGCTTGATGGGATCATACCCACGAGAGGCTTGCTTCCATGCAGATCGCTTTTAAAGCGGGGCCAATTCAAGCCCGATAGGAAGGAAGAGAGGATGAGGAGAGGAGAATGGAACCGCCGGACGAACAGAGAGTGGGACGGATATGGAGGATGTGGATCTAGGTAGTCGGTGTGTACAAGGGCGATCGCAGAGTCTGCTAGAAGCATGGACAGAGCGGCATCTTTGACAGTGAACCGAGTCAGATTCTTTTGCTCATATCTGACCTTTTTGACTGACATACCTTGATCTTGTATTTTGACAGTCCTTCATGGACACTGAATATTCCTCGATACTAACGCCTATGATGGGATGTTTATGTTTTGATGCTTATATGTGATATGAGCTATGCCATGATGATATATGATCTATGTGATGTGTGATGATGATGTTATGTGAAATGCATAACGATGATATGTTGACAGGATTGCATGATTATATGTGATCGTGCGTGATATGTGGTATATGTGATGATATGTGATATGGGTGATGATATATGTTATGCGATGATAACCGGTTATCTATGCGAAAGCGTTTCTAATGTTTCAAACGTCGGTACAGAATGCCGAGAACAAGGAACCAGAGGAACAATAACGTGGAAGAAGCCCAAGAACCACCTTTGGTTCGTGACATGCGATCGAGAGTTTCGTGGTAGAATCCCTACATTCGACGGTCTCGCGAACCGATCGATCTTGAGAACCGGATACGATCCACCGAAGGATCTTGAATACATCGGCCGAAGAAGCGAGAAAAAGCTGAATTGCGCGATCTTTCAGCTAACCGATGAGGCTGATTTCTGGTGGGAATCCGTGAGGAGGACCCTAACACCAGGACAGTGGGCAAGGTATACGTGGGAAGATTTCAAGGAAGAACTCATGGAAAATGCGTGCACGGTGTTTACGTGCGGAGAAGGCGAGCAACGTGCGGAATCTTCGTCAAGGGAGAAGGACGGTCACCGAGTACGATCGCTCGTTCAATCGTCTGTCACGTTATGCTACGTACCTGGTTGGCACTGAGGCGCCAGGCGCATGAGTTCGAGAAAGGACTCGACCGAGATCGAATTTCGCTCGTCGACCGTGAGATCTCGACGTATCGCGATCCTCGAACCGGGCATTAAACATTGAGTCAATGTTGCCCGTGAAAGAACGATGCCACCAGACGGCCGGTGATGGGCGATCAATGTTGCCCGGGAAGAGATGCCACCCAGACGGCCGGTATGGAGGAAGAGGTAAAGGAAATGGATGATCGAGGAAAGGCAATCGGTGTTCCAGGAACGGAGCGGTCCATGATTGAAAGGAATCAAGGCGTTCAGTGAGAGAAAGGCAACCTTGGGGAAGGAATTTCCAACCCATGCGGCAGGGTGTGGAAAAACCTTGGTGCCAGAAATGCCAAAGGAATCATTTCGGCGAGTGCAGGCAAGGTAGCACCGAGTGCTATCATTGTAAGAAGTCCGGACATTACGCCGAGATTGTCCGTTAGGAGGCCAAGCGGGCGCCCGCCAAGATGGTAGCATCCAGCTCAGAGGCGTAATCGAGCTCGCCGAGGACAAACAACGGAGCAGGAGGTCACCCTAGGCCAACAAACCAAAGGCCACCGCAGCAAGCAAGGGTGTACGCCTTGAATCAGCAAGCAGCTCAAGCTCCCGAAAATCTTGCAGGTATAATCCATATGAGTGATATACCCGTTTTCGCTTTGTTTGATACAGGAGCCTCACATTCTTTCGTTTCGAGAATCGCGTGTGAGAGGTTGGGTTTGGTACCCAAGAAATCACAGAGTACCCTGGAAATTAGCATCCCGTCAGGGGAAGTGCTAAAGGCAAAAGAGATATGCCCGAACCAGGAGGTAGAAATCTGTGAGCAGAAGGTCCTTGTCAATTTGCATGTCATCGGAATGGAAGATTTCGATGTCATCTTTGGCATGGATTGGTTGGAAAAGCACATGGCAACTATACGTTGTTGTTTGGTATGATTTTGTGATGATTCTTGGTATTGTTTTACGTGTCATTTTCTATGATTTGTCCTATTTATGCCTTTGGTTCGATTAATATTTATCGATTCGGACTTACTTCGTTCGTCTCGATGTTTTGTAGGAAAACGGCAGAAAATAGGATGAATTGGATCTGTCAATGATCAAATATAATTGAAGATCATCTCGATAAGAGTTCATAGGCGAAAGCGGATCGCAAATCGGAGTTCAGACGAGGGAGAACGGGCCAAATCTTCAAAGTCGCGCACGTGCACTCCGCTCGCCCTAGTCGCGCGCCGGCGCTGAACACTTTCAATGATTCTCATGAATTCTGGAGAAGGAATCAAGGATTTTATCCTTCATAAGAAATAAAGTACGTTGTGATAGGAGTATGTAGGCGAAAACCGTGTGCAAATCGGAGTTCAAACGAAGGAGAACGGGCCAAAACAAAAACACTGCGCAAAGCAGTGTCGCGCGCGCGCGCGCGCGCGCCGCGCGCGCTCGCGCAAATGCACGCCCAGCGAACGCCGGTTCATTGTGAACGCCGGTTTGCCTGGTTTCAGCTTCCAACTTGAGCGCTAGTTCACAATTGGTGAACGCCGGTTCACCTCATCTCAAGCGCAGCCTCCTCCGGCGCTCAACTCCAACGTGCGCTCACCTCCTCTTGACGCCACAACCAACTCCAGCGCTCATTGTGAACGCCACCACAAATTTACCTCGCTGCTCATTATCAGCCGGCGCTCTCTTCACCGCACGACTCGCCAGCCAGCCAGCTTCTTCGCCCAAAGCACTAAGAAGACCCAGCCCAGCTTCACCCGGCTGATTCGATTCCGGCCGGCGGGCATCACCCCAACGCCAGCGCCCGCCTCGCCCGCCCGGCGTTTGGCCTCCGCTTGCCCTACGCGCACCCTTTCAGCGCCACAACGCGCACAGCCGGCGCTCGCCTCCAACCAGCGTTCTATTCCAATGCAGAATGTTTTCTCAGCCGGCGTTTATTTTGAACCGGCGTTCACTTTCAAGTCAGAAGCTTTTCTGAACCTGCGCTCACCTTGAACGCCGGCTCACTTTCATTTAATATATATATTCGCGCATTAGGTCAAAAACGTTCTTCTTCAGTTTTTGGTTTTCTTCTCCATGCGGCCGCGGCTGTCTCATAGCTTTTCCAGATTTCTTCAGGCTACACAACTCAGATAATTGTTAGCTTTAATTCTCGCTTTCTAGTTTTCATCGAATGATTTATTTATCAATTTATGTTTTGGGATTCAGTTGTTCTTTCAGATTAATTTTCAAAGTATTCTTGTTTATGATTTTTTATTGGATTCAATTCATGGTGACAGTGGATTGTGTTCATGTTGCTTTAATCTTTTCTGCTTTCGATTATCTCATGTTCTTTGCGATGGAATGATGACTATGATTTATTTGCAATTAGATTTAGATTCGGATTGACAACCCCTAGTTTAGGATCTTTGCTTGATTCCTCGTATTTCAATTCTCGCATGTTCAACCCTCGTTGGTATTAGAATGTTTAGGTTTTAATCGTTTTCTGTGTGCGACACGAACAATAAGCCCTGTTAAGTTTTCCTTGAGAGACGACTTGGGTTAACTTATCACGCTACGATTACCTCGTACGATTGCGAGTAAATTTGAGTGTGTTTTTAGCTCGATCAATTTTGGCGCTGTTCGGGAAAACTTTAGGCGTATTGTTTGTGTTGTTTGTTTTCTGTGTTTTTTTTCTTTCTGCTTGGTTATTTTCTCCCAGTGCGTGTAATTTTGTTTTTGTTGTTGGTATCTCGCTAATGCAGGTTATCAACAAGACGATTATGGTCAACCCGGTGGGGAGGAAAATTGTCAGATTGGGCAAATTCTTCTTCAAGAAGGAGCCCACTTTTCTCGAGGATGTCCGCCGGCTATGAGCCACAAGCATATGATCCTTACTGGGATCCACAGCAGCAACAGCAGCCTCACCAGCCCGATTTGGGATATTGGGATCCACAGCAGCAGCAGCCGCCTCCACAACCTGACCCGGAATATTGGAATCCACCGTACTTTGAGGATCAAGCCTCCAATCCCTACTGGGATCAACCGCCTCCGCAGCACTATGAGGATCAATCCTACAATGCCTACTGGGAGCAACCACACCCTCCACCTCAGTATGAGTACCCACAACAACCACCTCCACCTCATTACTCATACCCGCAGCAGCCACCTCCACCTCAGATGACAGCTTGGGAGGATGAGTTAACTCAAAAAGAGAAGCTGTCCATTCAAAAAACGGATGCTTTAGTCCAAGGTTTGGATGCTGCAAATGCCTCAGCTTTGCGTTTGGAGACGCAAATAGGATATGTCCAGAGCCTGCTTGATAAGCTGTTACAGCAAGGGAGGGAACTTCCAAACCAATCCGATCGATCCATCGGTCATCGTTTCTAGAAAGTGATCCAATAGTTGAAAATTGATGGAAGAGACATCGATGAGTCATACGATCCACAGGGGTGGAAAACGAGGAAATGACTAAAATCACACCTTTCCCGCACCAACCCGATCAAGCTCAGATGGTCACCACTCTTGGAAGTGACCCAATTGTTGAAGATGGGGCGGGAGAGACACCTGAGGAGCCGATGCAGCCAGATGAGGTGGAAAGTGAGAACGAGTGGGCACATGTGGATGAGAAGCATAATCAGAGCCCCGATGACGTTTTTATGAGAACGGATAACAAGGAAGAGTGGGAAAATCCTGTCGATATCATTCCAACACTCACTCTGGAGGTGAAAGAGTTATCCAAACACGTGAAGGAGGATGAAGAGGGGATGAAGCAAGAGTGGGCACTCGAAGTTGTTGACATGCCAAAGCCCACTCAGAAGCGATTGACCGCCTCAACAATTGGAGTACGGGATCCCGAGGGAGGACACAATGATAACAAAGGTTGAGGTAGTTTCTATAATTTGTCAACATCTTAATTTACCAAAGTATTGTCTTTGTAGGAGTTGAAGTTATTTATTTTACTTTGAAAAATAGGATGTTTGATTTGAGCTTAATTGATGTATTACTGGTCGCCTTTACTATCCTCCGCTCTTATAAGGTTGCTCTTGATGTTACGGCGAGATGGTATTCCTGCAGTGAAGGACTATGGATAGTCCGTTGTCGATCGAACACGCCGTGCTCACGACGTTAAGCGAGTAATCTTCGTGGAGTTGACCCACGGATTTTTATTTGCTTTTCTTTCTTTCTTTTCTTTGTCTTGTTTTGTTGTTCTTGTTGATCTATCTGCTTGTTGTTGAGTTTGTTTTGCTCGGATCGAAAAGTTGTCAACATGAGACGAAGCGCGACGCCCAACTCGTCAGGCACGCCACATTCCAACCCCGCTTGCCATATTTTATCGTGGAAGTCTTCTCCTCTATCGGCTATTTTTATGTTATTAATGTTTTGAGCACTGGGGACAGTGCTCGAATTAAGTGTGGGGGAGTTGATAGTATTTGGTTTTGTGTGCGTGTTATATTGTTTTGTATGCTTAATGACGTGCCCTTGTGCTTATTTAGATTGTTTGGACTTGAGTTTGTATCTATGCGAATAATTTAGGATTTTGATTTGTGCAACTGAACTCTGTGGTATTGATCGGACTTTGACGTATTTCTCGTTTATCTAGATGTCATGTGATTAAAGTGCAATGTGAATTGACGAGATTGTGTGAATTGATTTTAAATCGGGGTTATTGACGTGATTTGTCCGGCTAATGCTAGGGGGAGTGTTAACAGGGTGGTTACCTATATACTCGTTTCAAATAAAAAAAAAAAAAAAGAAAAAATATGTGTGAAAAAGAAAATAAGGAGAATTAAAACTCCAATGTTGTTGAGATTGTATAAATGGAGGATGGGATTCTGCCCCTCTTTCTCGTAAATTGAGAAATGGGCATGGGAAACCACGATAGGAGACTCGAATTCATCGAGACTTCACCTTTCGAACATTGTTCCAAAATTTGTTTATACTTTCTTTGTGTTCTCAAAAGAAACTTGTTGCTAAAGGTAACCATTTTAGTTAATTCGCCCCTAACGGAGAGTTGGGTCTGAGCAAAAATAACCTACCTGTTTGTTTGATATTTTCACAATCTTAGATTTGTTTCACATTAACTTTTATTATGTATTCATCATGTTTGGGAGAATTGCAAAAGAGATTTGATTGATTGGACTAAGAGTGATGTTGCATGAGTTATCTTTCGAACCTTATTAGTATAGACTTTGCTTGAGGACAAGCAAATGGATAAGTGTGGGGGAGTTGTTTGGTATGATTTTGTGATGATTCTTGGTATTGTTTTACGTGTCATTTTCTATGATTTGTCCTATTTATGCCTTTGGTTCGATTAATATTTATCGATTCGGACTTACTTCGTTCGTCTCGATGTTTTGTAGGAAAACGGCAGAAAATAGGATGAATTGGATCTGTCAAGGATCAAATATAATTGAAGAGCATCTCGATAGGAGTTCATAGGCGAAAGCGGATCGCAAATCGGAGTTCAGACGAGGGAGAACGGGCCAAATCTTCAAAGTCGCGCACGTGCACTCCGCTCGCCCTAGTCGCGCGCCGGCGCTGAACACTTTCAATGATTCTCATGAATTCTGAAGAAGGAATCAAGGATTTTATCCTTCATAAGAAATAAAGTACGTTGTGATAGGAGTACGTAGGCGAAAACCGTGTGCAAATCGGAGTTCAAACGAAGGAGAACGGGCCAAAACAAAAACACTGCGCAAAGCAGTGTCGCGCGCGCGCGCGCCCGCGCGCCGCGCGCGCTCGCGCAAATGCACGCCCAGCGAACGCCGGTTCATTGTGAACGCCGGTTTGCCTGGTTTCAGCTTCCAACTTGAGCGCTAGTTCACAATTGGTGAACGCCGGTTCACCTCATCTCAAGCGCAGCTTCCTCTCCAGCGCTCAACTCCAACGTGCGCTCAGCCTCCTCTTCAGCGCCACAACCAACTCCAGCGCTCATTGTGAACGCCAGTTCACAAATTTACCTCGCCGGCTCATTATCAGCCGGCGCTCTCTTCACCACAGCGACTTGCCAGCCAGCGCCGCCCGCCCAAAGACTGGAAAGACCAAATGGCGCTTCACCCGCGCCGATTCCATCCGTACTGGCATCACCCCAACGCCTGCCTGCCTCGCCCGACCAGCGTTTGGCCTCCGCTTGCCCTCGCGCGCACCTTTCAGCGCCATAACGCGCATACCGCGCCGCCTCCAACCAGCGTTCTATTCCAATGCGAATGTTTTCACGGGGCGTTTATTTTGAACCGGCGTTCACTTTCAAGTCGAAGCTTTTTCGAACTCGCTCCACCTTGAACGCCGCTCACTTTCATTTAATATATATATTCACATTAGGTCAAAAACGTTCTTCTTCGCTTTTGGTTTTCTTCTCCATGCGGCCGCTGACTGTCTCATACCTTTTCCAGATTTCTTCAGCTACACAACTCGATAATTGTTAGCTTTAATTCCATTTCTAGTTTTCATCGAATGATTTATTTATCAATTTATGTTTTGGGATTCAGTTGTTCTTTCGATTAATTTTCAAAGTATTCTTGTTTATGATTTTTATCGATTCAATTCATGGTGACGATGGATTGTGTTCATGTTGCTTTAATCTTTTACGCTTTCGATTATCTCATGTTCTTTATGATGGAATGATGACTATGATTTATTTGCAATTAGATTTAGATTCGGGATTGACAACCCCTAGTTTAGGATGCTGTTTGATTCCTCGTATTTCAATTCTTGCATGTTCAACCCTCGTTGGTATTAGAATGTTTAGGTTTTAATCGTTTTCTATGTGCGCGACACGAACAATAAGCCCTGTTAAGTTTTCCTTGAGAGACGACTGGGTTAACTTATCACGCTACGATTACCTCGCACGATTGCGAGTAAATTTGAGTGTGTTTTAGCTCGATCGGTTGTCTCGAGAGAAAGTTGCTTTTCGAGCAGTAGAAGGAGTGGAAGTTTGTTTCACGGCATAAGGATGGGTGTTTGCGTGCGAATGATCTCAAAGACCAAGGCGTGAGGATGATCGGGAAGGAAAGTCACAAACTTTCTTGGTAAGTTTGACAGGGCACGATGAACAGCGCAAACAGTTGCAAGAGGAGCCAGTGGTGTGTGAATATCCGGACGTGTTTCCCGAGGACTTACCAGGTTTACCTCCTGATAGACAAGTGGAATTCATTATTGATTTGGAACCAGGAGCAGCGCCAGTATCAAAGGCACCATACAGAATGGCACCTAAGGAATTGCAAGAACTGAAAGCACAGTTGCAGGAGCTGTTGGATCTAGGTTTTATCCGACCTAGCGTTTTGCCGTGGGGAGCGCCAGTTCTGTTCGTCAAGAAGAAGGATGGGTCGATGAGAAGCCATCGTGAGTGCGCAGCGAGGAGACGAATTCCTGGAGAAGATGCATTTGAAAGCAAGGCTAGAAGATAGCAAGTGATTCACAGAAGCGAAAGACAACGCGCTACTATTCCGAGGAAGGTTATGTGTGCCACTCAATAGGGAATTGAGAGATAAAATCATGAGTGAAGCTCATGAGGCACCGTATACAGCTCATCCAGGAAGCACCAAAATGTACAGAGACCTTAAAAGGAACTTTTGGTGGGAAGGGATGAAAAAGGATGTAGCCGTGTTTGTGGATCGATGTTTGGCTTGTCAGCAAGTGAAAGCTGTACACCAACGTCCGTCAGGTTTGTTGTAACCGCTACCAATCCCGTGGTGGAAATGGGATCATATCGGTATGGATTTTATGGTGAGTTTTCCAAGGTCGCAAGAGGAAACACCGCTATATGGGTTGTCGTCGATGGATCGATCGAAGTCACCATTTTCACCGATTCGGATGACGTGCGGGTTAGATAAGCTTGCTCGACTTTACGTTAGAGAAATCGACGGTTACATGGTGTGCCAAGATCGATTCGTCGCCGATCGTGACCCGAGGTTCACATCAAGGTTTTGGAGGAGTCTGCGAGGAAGCCGTGGGGACCAAGTCAATCTTAGTACAACATTCCATCCTCAAACGGACGGTCGACTGGAAAGGACGATTCGGGTTTTGGAAGACATGTCTGCGGCGATCGTGGCCGATAGATGAGGAAAGTGGGAAGAGATACTACCTTTGGTGGAGTTTGCCTATAACAACAGTTATCAGGCCACCATAGGAATGGCTCCCTATGAAGCGTTGTACGGAAGGAAGTGTCGATCGCCACTTTATTGGGACGAAGTGGGCGAGAGGAAGATGTTAGGACCAGAGATGGTTCAACAGACGGTCGAGGTTATCGATCAGATCAAGCGAAGGATCAAGGAAGCTCAGGACAGGCAGAAGTCCTATGCGGACAAGCGTCGTCTGGGATCTTCGCCTCATGATCGGAGATCGCGTTTTCCTTAAGGTTTCCCCGATGAGAGGAGTCGTTCGTTTTGGGAAACGAGGTAAGTTACGATCGAGGTTCGTTGGACCTTTCGAAGTTCTCGAGAGAATAGGCCCCGTTGCCTATAGGTTAGCTTTGCCACCTAGCATCGGAGATGTTCATGACGTGTTTCACGTTTCTCAGCTGAGAAAGTACGTGTTCGACCCAAAACACGTGATCAAGCATGACCAAGTGGTTCTTGCTCAGGATCTGAGTTACGAGGAGAGACCAGTGGCTATCTTGGAACGAGAAGTCAAGGAATTGAGGAACAAGCAGATTCCGTTGGTGAAGGTGTTGTGGAATCACCACGGAGAGGAGGAAGCTACGTGGGAGTTGGAAGACAAGTTCAGGGCTCAGTACCCTGAGTTGTTTTCTCCACGTGTTTGAAATTTCGGGACGAAATTTTTCTAAGGAGGGAGGGATGTAATACCCCGTCTTTTTAAGCTTCTGTTTTGCATGGCACGTTTTTCGAGAAAAGGTCAAAAGGTTGACTTTTTGTTTCGGTGATGCGACCGTCACGAAACCTCAGGCGTTGTGAAGAGTGTCTTATGACGAATTCATAGACACTAAGTATGCAGGTTTTCGACCACCCATGAAGGTTTGGCACTCCGGGGAAGTTATCGAAAAATCGGATTTTCATTGGTCTTTTAAAGGCATATCTTGTTTATAGTCATTGTGTCCGTATTTTATTTCGTGTCCATGGGTACCAAGTTTGCAAAATTTGAGTCCGTTTGCAAAAGTTGCGTCCGCTTTTACGTTTTCGAAAAGGGCGCAGTAAGCAAATGTGACCTCGCTTTTCCTATAAATAGGAGGCTAGGGCTTTCATTTTCAACATTCATTTCCTTCGCCTCTCGTGTTTACGGAAGAGCCGAGCAGCTCAGTGTGCCGCAAGCCACTGGAGGAGTGGGGATCGAGCCGGGATGCTCGGTGGCGCCGTTGCGTTGTTACCGAGCCACCACCGCCGATCAACCACCCCCCGGGCAGCCCGTTTTTCTGTTTTTGTCCTTTTCTTGTTTTTATTCCGCCTTTTAGTAGATCGTATAGCATAGAACTCGGGTTTCTAAAGGGACGAGGCGAGAAAACGGCCGGAGGCCGGCCGATATGGCCAAACCGCCGCCGCCGTGAGTTTGTTGGCCGCCGATTGGTGGCCGACGAGCCACCTTTTAGCTACGGGTCCTTTAGGTTTTGAGTTCCGGGCTATGCATTCTACTAAAGTACCGATTCCGTTTTTCTGTTTTTAGTGTTTCTGCATGTCGGGATGTTTTCCGTTGCTTCGAGTTTTCTAAAGGAAGTACATGCCCGGGTTATCCATTTTCAACATAGTTTGTCATTCCATGTTCGTCGTTATGCATATTGCTTATGTTTCCATTTTCATGCATCGATTTTTTGAAGCTTCTTCACGCTAAGATTTGAGTCAACTTGCATGCATGCATATTTTGAAAGTACCCTATTATAGGTATTGATGCCCTGAATATATTTCCCTTCTACATCGAGTTGATTTGAAAACCCGGAGAGTGCCAAATGTGGGTTCAGAAAGTCGAAAACCCTAATTTTGCTACGATCGTCGTTTGGATCACGATATTGCTTTGCTTTGTGGGATGTGACCCCAAAAGTTGTTCCGTCTTGTTACCAGGTACCTACCTGTGCGATCGGTGAAGTCATCGGATCCGTAGATATCTCCCGGTTGACGTTTTCGTCTGTTCAGGTTGGGTTATATATGCTTATTTTGAGTTATTTACTCTGATATTTCAAAATAAAACATGTACGCCGTAAAATATTTTTGTGAAATTATTACTGTTCTCTAATCCAAGATATGGTTCTATCATGGTTGTGCACGGATCTCTATTCGTGGGTTGATCACCATCTTGAGTATTGATCGAAGGGATAGACCCCAACACGTGGTTATGGTTCCGAAGGGATAGACCCTAAGTCCACACGGAAATGGTAATGAGGTGGTTATGGTTCGACGGGATTTGACCCCAAGTCCACACCGAGTTAGCCTACCGGATACGCTCGGGCACGGGCCATTGGATATGTTCCGGGCTGAATGAATGACATGTGATGGGCTGGCGGGATATGTTCTGAGCCGTGGTTCATGGTTCTATGATGAGAACAACAGTAATAACGGATCAGGTATCGAAAACGAAAATCTATTTTGCTTACTTAGAAGTGAATTTACGTTTTTAAACCTTCTAAGGTAAGTGCTCTAAACACGGCATCATGATTCTTTTGATTTATGATAAAACCCCAGCTGAGTGCGCTAGTACTCACCCCAAACTCTTTTCAAATCTTTTCACGGATGGAGGAGGGTCGACGGGCGGCGAGGGGTGGAGCTTGTGTTCTTCATGCTATGCTTCCGATGTTGTGTTATATACGTACTCGATATTGATGTATTCTTGTCCCGTATTTGCTTTCCGATTGGGAACAAAATTTGTTATGTTATTCTCACGCGAGTCTCGATATGAGCATGCTATGTGGTTGACCGGTCTAGTTGACGAGGATGTAATGCTATTTTGCCTTCTTGCATTACTTATAATAAACCAAGATCATGTTTTCGAGGTTATGTTATCGATATTATTACATTGGTGGATTGTTTGTGCACCCTCCCTTCGTGATATGTCCTAGTTATAGAGGAGATCTTGCCCGATTTCATGGTCACATCTTCTTATCATGTATGTTATATGTATCCCCTCTTCCCCGCTTAACCCCCACCCCTAATCACACCCCGGCATCCGTGCCTTCCCTCGGGAATTGGGGCGTGACAGTTGTAGCTCATCATCCACAGCTCGAGCGGGTGCTTCAGTCGAATGCCGAGGCTTCTCCTACTGCCGAGGCTTCTCCTTCACATACTAGGATTGTCGATAGGCATCCTCGGGAGTTTTATGTGCTCGAGAGACGACAGTTATCGAGTAGCCACGGGCGGATGGCAAGACATAGAGGTCGAGCTGGCCGAGCTCCTGGGGTCGATCGAGGATGAGGTAGAGGTAGGGGTAGGGTGAGCATAGATGATCTGAAGAACCTTGATTTCGCTAGAGATTGGCTTAGCTTTTCCAAGCCTCCTGGTCCTTTATCGTCCTCGTAATGCGTTGTATATTTTGGAAATAAGAACAAATTTTTCTTTGACTTGTGTTGATCTTTCCTTTTTATCAAACACTGTACTTATTTCATCCTCGTAATCAAACGAAGGTAGATCGTCCTCGTAATAAATGAAGGTAATTCATCCTCGAAATAAACGAAGGTAGTTCGTCCTCGTATTAAACGAAAGTATTCATCCTCGAAATAAATGAATGTAGTTCGTCCACGTATTAAACGAAGGTAGTTCGTCCGCGTATTAAACGAAGGTATTCATCCTCGAAATAAACGAAGGTAGTTCGTCCTCGTATTAAACGAAGGTATTCATCCTCGAAATAAATGAAGGTAGTTTGTCCTCATATTAAACGAAGGTATTCATCCTCGAAATAAACGAAGGTAGTTCATCCTCGTATTAGACGAAGGTAGTTCATCCTCGTATTAAACGAAGGTATTCATCCTCGAAATAAACGAAGGTATAAGTTCCTTATTTATCGAGAAGTGTCGATAGGGGTGGTCCCCTCACGCGCGTTTATTTATCATCCTCTTTGAGGGTATTTATCAACCTCCTTAGAGGGTATTTTATATTGGGAAGAGGTTGTATGCATAAATGACAAATGAAATGTGCAAGACTGAGCAGATGAAGTAAATAAAGAAAAGATTTTATTAATGATACAGGACGTGACAACAGAAAAGGACTTGAAGACACGACCTAACAAGACTAAATGAACAATTTTTTCTTTTGACACTTATGCAAAATATCTATTGAGATGAATGATGTGCCACGTATGAGGTATTTGCTCACTGATCGAGCTAAAAACACACTCAAATTACTCGCAATCGTACGAGGTAATCGTAGCGTGGTAAGTTAACATGAGTCGTCTCTCAAGGAAAACTTAATAGGGCGATTGTTCGTGTCGCACACAGAAAGCGATTAAAACCTAAACATTCTAATGCCAACAGGGGTTTGAAACATACTGGAATTGAAATACGAGAAATAAAACAGCGATCCTAAGCTAGGGGTTGTCAATCCCTAGTTGAACTACGAAAGCAGGATAAATCGAAAGCGGTAAACAAAAGCATAAGCAATCATATTATTCATAGGGTTTGTCATTCCCTAATCTAAATCAAATTGCAAATAAACTATAACTATCAATCATCCAACAAGAACATGAATTAAACGAATGCATGATAGATTAAAGCAACATGAACACAATCCACTGTCACTACAAATTGAATCCAATAAAACTCATCAAACAATAAACCATGAAGTTGATTCCATTAAAATCTCCAAACAAAGCATGTAAATGTTCAACAAGAATTAAGAAACGAATTGCATAAATTAAAAGGAATTAAATTGAAATTAAATAGAGATTGTATCTGATAAGTTGCCTGAAGAAATCTGGGAACAAAACTTGAGGAACAGCGCCCGGCTGCGCGGAGAAAAACCAAAAAAAGTCAAGAACTGAGAGCCGGCCCTTTTCTTTTGACCTAGCGTGCATTTATATTAAATAAGAAGCGAGCGCCGGTTCATATTGAGCTCTGGCTCAAGAAACATTCTGCCTTGATCTTGAACGCCGGTTCGGAATGAATGCCGGATGAGAAAACATTATGCCTTGGAAATGAACGCCAGCTGTGGGTGAACGCCGGCTGAGGAAGAGTTACTGTCTCATTAATGAGTGGCGTTCATCCGAACGCAAGCAGGAGATGGAGAACGCGCTCGGTCGATCGAGCACCGATTGCCGGAGAGCTGGCACGAGATGGCAGCGCCGGGTGATGGGGTGACGCTGGAGTTGAGCGCTGGAGTCTCGAAAGCCGGGGTTGAGCGCCGAGTTGAGAGGGCGCCAAGAGAGGCCGAAAGGGAGTGAACCGCGCTGATTGAGATGGCGCCGAAAAAGGGCTGAAGATCGATCAACGCGCGCCGCTTGGGAGGCGTTCAAGAGGAGCCGGAAAGGCTGAACGCGCCAAGATGCCGAACCGGCTGCTGGGCGTGCGAAGGCTGCGCTGCGCGGCGCGGACGACACACTTGCGCAGATTTTTGTTTACTCCTTCGCTCGAACTCCGATTTGTACATGGTTTTCGCCACGGACTCCTATCGCAACGTAATTTACTTCTTATGAAGGAAAAATCCTTGATTCCTTCTCCATTATTCATGAGAATCATTGAAGTGTTCAGCCGCCGACGCGGCGAGCGGGCGCGGAGTGGAGCGCACGGCTTGCGACTTTGAAGAAATGATCCATTCTCTCTCGTCCAAACTCCGAATTGCGATCCGTTTGTGCCTATGAATTCCTATCAAAAGGCTCTTCAATTATATCTAATCCTTGGCATATCTAATTCATCCTATTTTCTGCCGTTTTCCTACAAAACATCGAGACGAATGAAGTAAGTCCGAATCAATAAATATTAATCAAACCAACAGCATAAATAGGACAAACCACTGAAAATGACATGTAAAACAATACCAAGAATCATCACAAAATCATACCAAACAACTCCCCCACACTTATCCATTTGCTTGTCCTCAAGCAAAGTCTATACTAATAAGATTAGAAAGATAATTCATGCAACATAGCTCTTATTCCAATCAATCAAACCTATTTTGCAATTCTCCCAAACATGATGAGTACATAATCAAAGACAACATGAAACAAATCTAAGATTGTGAAAATATCAAATGAACGAGTAAGTTATTTTTGCTCAGACCCAACTCTCCGCTAGAAGTGAATTAACTAAAATGGTTACCTTTAGCAACAAGTTTCTTTTGAGAACGCAAAGAAAGTATAAACAAATTTTGGGACAATGTTCGAAAGGTGAAGTCTCGATGAACTCGAGTCTCCTAACGTGGTTTCTCATGTCCATTTCTCAATTTACGAGAAAGAGGGACATAATCCCATCCTCCATTTATACAATCTCAACAACATTGGAGTTTTTCTCCTATTCTTCACTTTTTTTTTTTTTAATATCCCCCTTTTTTTTTTTTAATGAAACGAGTATATAGGTAACCACCCTGTTAACACTCCCCCTAGCATTAGCCGGACAAATCACATCAATAACCACCGATTTAAAATCAATCCACACAATCTCGCCAATTCACATTGCACTTTAATCACATGACATCAAGATAAACGAGAAATACATCAAGGTCCGATCAATACCACGAGTTCAACAGACAAATCAAAATCCTAACTTATTCGCATGACAGACACAAACTTAAGTCCAAACAATCAAAATAAGCACAAGGGCACAACATTAAGCATACAAAATATATATGTCACACCCACAAAACCAAAATACTCTCTCCCCATTATTTAATACGAGCACTCGTCCCCAAAGGCTCAAAACATAAATAACATAAAATAGCCGATAGAGGAGGAGGCTTCCCGATAAAATATGGCAAGGGCGGTGGTTGGAATGTGAGCGTGTTCGCGTAATCGAATATCAAGGCTTCACCTCATTGTCAAGAAGTCCCACTTTCGAGCAAAACTAACATAAAGGCAATGATGATCAAAGAAAACAGAAAACACACAAAAAGAAAGAAAGGAAAAGAAATAAAACTGTGGGTCAACTCCCACGCAAAGACTTCGGGATCGAGCGCCGTTGTGAAGGAGAGCTGGCGAGATGGCAGCCCGGGTGATGGGGTGACGCCGGAGTTGAGCGCCGGAGTCTGAGCCAGGGGTGAGTTGAGTTGAGGGCCAAGAGAGGCTGAAGGGAGTGAACCGGCGCTTGGATTGAGATGGCGCTGGAAAAAGGGCTGAAGATCAGACTGAACGCGCGCTCAGCTTGGGAGGGCGTTCAAGAGGAGCTGGAAAAAGGGCTGAACGCGCGCTCAAGATGCTGAACCGGCGCTGGGCGTGCGAGCGCGCGGGCGACACAGCTTGCGCAGTATTTTTGTTTTGGCCCGTTCTCCTTCGTCTGAACTCCGATTTGTACAAGGTTTTCTCCTAAGGACTCCTATCGCAACGTAATTTACTTCTTATGAAGGAAAAAATCCTTAATTCCTTCTTCATTATTCATGAGAATCATTGGAAGTGTTCAGCGCCGACGCGCGAGCGGGCGCGTGGAGTGCACGTGCGCGACTTTGAAGAAATGATCCGTTCTCTCTCGTCCGAACTCCGAATTGCGATCCGTTTGCGCCTATAAATTCCTATCAAAATGTTATTCAATTATATCTGATCCTTGGAAGATCCAATTCATCCTATTTTCTGCCGTTTTCCTACAAAACATCGAGACGAACGAAGTAAGTCCGAATCAATAAATATTAATCAAACCAACAGCATAAATAGGACAAACCACTGAAAATGACATGTAAAACAATACCAAAAATCATCACAAAATCATACCAAACACTCACCGGATAAATGGGTGAGCTTATATGACCATTTTCCGAGGACTTCTTCAACTCGGTATGGTCCTTCCCATGTAGCTTCTAACTTGCCGAGCTTTGCAGCTTTACTGACTTCGTTATTTCGAAGTACGAGGTCGCCTACTTGGAACTGTCGGGATTTGACACGCTGGTTATAATACCGAACTACTTGTTGCTTGTACCGAGCTTCTTTAATGTAGGCGAGGTCTCTCTTCTTCTAGCGCATCCGTGTCGGTTCAGATTCTCCCCATTTGCTTCAGCTGAGAAATGGATGGTACGGGGGCTCGGCATACTGATTTCTGCCGGGATTACTACCTCGGTTCCATACACCAAACTGTAGGGTGTTTCTCCATTCGATGTTCGAGGTGTTGTATGGTATGACCCTAAGACTTGTGGTAAATTTTCCACCCAACTAGCCTTTCACTCGGTCGAGGTTAGTTTTGAGTCCCTTCACGATTGTCCTGTTGGTGACTTCGGTTTGACCATTTGCTTGAGGATGGGCCACCGAGGTGAATTTTTGTTGAATCTGAAGCTCTTGACACCACTCTTTGAAGACCTTATCTGTGAACTGTGTCCCATTATCCGAAACAAGGACATGGGGGATGCCGAAGCGACACACAATATTTTTCCAGACAAAATTGAGAGCGTTTTTGCTTGTGATTTTCACCAAGGGTTCGGCTTCCACCCACTTTGTGAACTAGTCGATAGCAACAATCAGGAACTGAAACTGCCCTGGAGCTTTACAGAAGGGGCTCACAATATCAATCCCCCATTGCATGAATGGCCAAGGGCTTTGCATGCTGACGAGGTCGGTTTGAGGTAGCCTCGACACATTTCCATGAATTTGGCACTTCGGACACTTCTTTACGAGGTCAATTGAGTCTTGGAACGTTGTGGGGCAATAGTACCCCCATCGCATGACTTTCTTTGATAACGCGCAGGGTCCGATATGGCTTCCACATGATCCCTCATGTACTTCTCTTAGTGCGTATTCAGCTCGGTTCGGACCCAGACACCTTAGGAGAGGCTGGTGATATGATTTTCTATAGAGAATTCCCTGCTCAATTATGTATCGTAAAGATTTGCTCAAGATTTTCCTAGCCTCGAGTCTGTCGTGAGGTAATTCTCCCTTCTCCAAATATTCTTGAATGAGAGTCATCCAATTAGGCTCTTCATCAGAGACTATGCTGACTTCGACATCGGCATCGTCAATGCTTCTGTTTTGGACTTCTTCCACTGGCGGGCTCGTTGATGATGAAGCTAGTTTGCTTAAGGTGTCAGCTCGGCTATTATGTTCCCTTGGGATACGAACCAACTGGAAGTATGAGAAAGACTGTTGTAGGCTTTTGACTTTTTCAATGTATTTCTTCATCCTGTTGCCTTTAGCTTCGTACTTTCCCAACATGTGGCTTACTATAACCTGAGAATCACTGTGAACTTGCACGGCTCATATTTGAAGGCTTTGAGTCAGGCGAAGTCTTGCAATTAAGGCTTCGTACTCCACTTCATTATTCGTAGTTTTGAATGTAAACCGAAGTGCGTAGGTAATCTCTTGGCCATCTGGTCCTATAAGTAAGATGCCTGCCCCACTACCCGTTTTCCCCGAAGCTCCATCCACATACATTTGCCAATAATTCTCGGATGCTTCCTTGATGGGTTCGGCTTCGGCATTGTCTGAGGTAGGCTCGGTGGGTTTCGGCTTCTCTATGAAGTTAGCCTCTACAAGGAAGTCTGATAAGGCCTGACCCTTGATGGCTTGACGAGGGCAAAAAGAGATAGCGTGTTCGCCCAACTCAATTGCCCACTTCGCAATTCTCCCCGAAGCTTCTGGCTTTGTCCAAACTTGCCGAAGTGGATGATCGGTGAGAACTTGTATGGGATGTGCATGGAAGTAGGGACGTAGTCTCCTTGCCGCATTTACTAATGCTAAAGCGAGCTTGTCCAGAGGTTGATATCTCGTTTCTGGCCCTTTAAGTGCTCGGCTGATGAAATACATAGGGAGTGACGACGCCCGTCCTCTCGCACCAAAACTGCACTTATGGTTTCATCCGAAGTCGCGAGGTATAGGGAGAGGCGAGGTAGTTTTTGTGATCTTCAAAGGCCAACTTGTGTTTATCATCCCAACTGAACTCCGGGGCCTTTTTGAGAATCTTGAAAAATGGGAGTTGCTACTCCGCGGCTTTTGAAAGAAAGCGGCTCGCTGCGCTATGCGACTGTGAACTTATGCACGCCGTGGATGGTCTTCGCACCTTCATCTCCAAAACGGTTTGAACCTTGGGCGGGTTGACTTTTAATCCTTCTTGAAACCCAAAGACCCCAAAAATTTTCCGCATCGAATCGCGAATGTACACTTTTGGGGGTTTAGCTTTAGGTTTACTTTACGAAGTAAGCCGAGGACGATCCGGAGGCGGCAACGCATGTGGCTTTCTCCTTACTCTTGACGACGATGTCATCTACATACACCTCCACATTTTGATCGATGTAGGGCTGAAATATCTTGTCCACCATTCTTCGATAGGTGGCCCCTGCATTCTTGAGTCCGAATTGGTTCTTCTTATATGCAAAAACGCCGAAGTCCGTGATGAAGGCTATTTTGGATGCGTCCTCGTCACTCATCAAGACTTGGTGATACCCCTTATATAGATCCAGGAAGCTGAAGACTTCGTATCCGACCAAAGCATCAACCTTTTTATCAATATTGGGAAGGGGGTAGCAGTCCTTAGGGCAATGTTTATTGAGATCGGTGTAATCGATGCACATTCGCCATCCCCCTCCTCATTTCTTTACCATCACCGGGTTGGCTATCCAGGTCGGATACTTGACTTCGAACAATATGCGTGCTTTCAATAGTTGGTTCACTTCGTCATGTATAACCTGATTCCGTTTCTCCGCATAGATCCGCTGCTTTTGCCGAACCGGTTTGACACTTGGGTCAATGTTGAGCCGGTGAGTAATAATACCCGGTGAGACCCCGTGATGTCGAGGGGTGACCAAGCGAAGATGTCTCTGAATTCCCTTAGGAGTTGTATAATCTGCTTTCTCAGTTGAGGTACTTCGGTAAAACCTACTTTGACGACCTTGAAGGGATCGTCCTCATACAGCATGACCTCCTCTACCGAGCTGTCGAGAGAAGACGACGTTCTTTCTAGTTCCAACTCCTTGGGCTTCCTTAATTGCTATGTCTGTGGGTGCTGGGCCGAAGTCCCAGCACCTCTTAAGGCGACCTGCATGCATTATTTAGCTTGTTTTTTATCTCCTCGGATCAGAGCTACCCCTCCTTTTGTGGGGATCTTCATGGTTAGATGATACGTTGAGCATACCGCCCTCACTGTATTTAACCAGTCTCGTCCTAATATAATGTTATACGGTGAGTAGGCGTTTACCACGAAGAATTGTACCACCTTAGTGGAGCTCGTTGGCTCTCTCCCCACCGTGACAGGTAGTCCAATGATCCCCTCGGGGAGTGTCTCTTCTTGCACGAAGCTTCGAAGTGGTTGTGGTGCCGGTGTGAGGCATGCCTCCTCAATCCCCAATTTGTCGAAGCACTCCTTGAAGATGATACTTACCGACGCACCACTATCGACGTATACACGCCGAACTAGCTTGTTGGGGACCACTGCTTGGATTATCATCGCGTCCTGGTGAGGTACTACGGCTGGTACAGGGTCGTCCTCAGAAAAAGTGATGGCCTCGTCCCTTTTGAACCTCTTGTTTACGGGTTCACTGGTTCGGGGACTTCGGGCCTCAGCTTTGAGGGTGGACTTTGTAGTACCGTGAGGGAGCCCCATGATAGTGGATATGATTCCATCGTACTGAGGCTCGTCATCACCCTCTTCATCAGTGTTGTGCCTCACCTTCTTGCCGGTGTGAGGGCGATAGTTTTCTCACTCTTGCTTCCGCTTTCTCTGACCTCGGCTGGGTGCCTCGTACTGACCGGTTCTTCGGCCATGACCTTGGTATTTCTTTAGAACCCCATCATGTACCAACTTTTCGATATCTGCCATGAGATTCCTGCATTCCTCCGTGTCATGTCCATGATCCTTATGGAAGGAGCAATACTTGTCTTTGGATTGGCGTTTCGATCCCCCTATCATGGGCCGAGGTCTCTCGAACATGTCCGTATGGAGCTCGTAGATCTCCGCTCTCGTCTTTGTCAAGGGTGTGTACTGAGGTCGTTCTGTGGCCCGAGCCTAGACTCTATAAGGCCACGTTGTATCCTTTCCAAGGCACTTCGTCGACTTTGGCCTTGGTCCCCTCGACCCTCCTCTTTCTTTTTCTTGTCAAAGGATTCAACCTTTTCAGCTTCACGCTTTCTCCCGTCCGCTTCGTTAGCTATGGCAAACCGATCTGCTATGCGCCACAGCTCCAACGCAGTGCGGGGCTCGTACTTGATGATCTCCTTGTATAGGGCCCTAGGCAAGATACCGTTTTGGAAAGCCGAGATAATGAGGAGATCGTTTACATCCTCGACTTTTAGGCTCTCCTTATTGAACCTAGTCATGAAATCGCTGATGGACTCACCTCGGCCTTGCCTCAAAATAAGTAGATGAGCCGATGTGGTTTTGGACTCGGCCTTTTGGAAGAACCTTCGATGAAAGGCTTCCATCAGATCTCGGTAAGATCCAATACTAACGGGAGATAAAATGTCGAACCACCGGTGGGCGTTGTCGATCAGTAACTCCGGGAACAGCTTGCACATGTGGATGCTGTTGAGGCACTGATTAATCATGTTGTATTGGAACTGAGACAGGAAGTTTTGTGGATCCCGCAGTCCATCATAGGGGACGATACTTGGCACCCTGTACTTGTCCGGGAGAGGGGTATCGAGTATCTCGTTGGAAAAAGGGGTAATAATCTTCCTGTATCCATCGAACCCTTCTCCCAGAGAGCGATGCCGAGTTCATCGGCTGGACTCGTTATAATTGTGGGGATCGACCTCGCAGGGATCACGATGACCTGCCCTACGCTGCTCATCCCTTGCACGATCGGTTTGGAAACCAACTCGTGTAGAGGTATTATTCGCAGCACGAGTGCCTACCATCTGAAGGCTGGGGGATTCACTTCGTTGCGCAGCCTCGCATTTTGATGAGACTTCGGCATCCTTTTCATCATGACGAAGCCGACCTTGTTCTCGGTTGAGGTACTGGAGGAAGCTCTCCTTATTCTTTTCGAGGAACCCTTTAACCTCCTCGTCGAGATTCAATTGCGATGCTTGGGCTTTCTCTCATTGTCGCTGTTGGCCCTCCTTCACGCGTGATCTTCTTCTTCATGTAGGATATGATAACCTCGCCATCCGCACTTTGAACGTGTCCTTCGGGGGTCGTATCTCTTATCGGGCTTTTCCTAGGCCGCGTTTGGCGTGTCCTACCGCCGTTGTTGTTGTCGTACCGATGTAGCGCTTCTGTGTTCCTTATCGCTCGATTGTTACCCGAGAAAAAGTTGATCAAAAACATAGAATTTCGATTCCCACAGACGGCGCCAGTGATCGATCTTAATTTCGTAGGGTAATAAATGCACAAGGAACACAAGGAAATAACGTGGTTCGATCTATCGAAATAGATCTACGCCCACGAGCAAGAGAGTACATGTGTATTGAGTGTGTAGTTTATTACAAAGAGTGTAGATGATCTTCTTTTGTCTAATCTAGCCTCTATTTATACACTATCATCTCGAGTTCGACTTCAATAAAAGTCTTCTTATAAGGATTCTTTAGATATGCATCCAATCTTCTACGTCCCCACTCATGCGATTTGAGTTGTACTTGTTTGAGGAGTCTTCGGGCCGAATCGACATAGGCCGAGCTTAATGTCGGGGCCCATTTGTATTGGGCCTGATGCTTGGGTCTAGTAGTTGGGCCATATCCTATCAATTCCTATTCAGAGTATTAGCATAAATGGAAATAGGTTTACATATAATTAGGGTAGCAATCTTACTCAGAGCAGCTTTGTTCCACAGCCCAAGAGAAAGGTTAGGCAGTCTTACCCACACCGTTATTTCATATCGAAGACCTCTTATCACATACGATCTTGTCGAAGCGTAAGCTTTCTGGAAGATCGTATGTGATAAGAGGTCTTCCATAGCATGAGTAAGGACCGACATTCCTCACAGTTTCCTTGTCATTGTGCTTGACAAAGTTAAACACACTTTATCCCTTATTATGGAATGAAACTTTCGGACGAACTAACCACCTCTTTGTCATCCCAAGAACTGAACGGTAACTGCAAATATGCCAATGAAACAGAATCCCAATCATTAATTAGAAACTGGGCTGCAATACATAGGGGCCATATATAAAGTACTAGCTTTTTATCCAAATGAATCTTCTCAGCCATATGAAGAAGAAGTTCTTGTCTCCAAACTATTTGATCTGATCCCATCCGAGGTGAAATTCCGTCTTGCTACAACATAACCGCATACCTCCGGTCACGGGGTGACACGTACGCTACGACTTGGTTTTATCATAGTTTGATAGGTGGAAGATCTTCATCATTATTATTTAACAAACAGGTTCGAAACAGTTCAAGCTCAGTCGAGAGGACGCTTTTAGCATAAACCCTAGAAAAGGGAAGCCCTAGGCACAAACATGCTTGTTAGAAGAACAACAGAACACTCGCAGCGGAGAAAGATCCTATGCCGAAGGAGCAAGCAGTGAACAAAACAGGATCAAAACAAAAGAGATATCACATGTCATAACCCAAAAACACCAGCCAAAGCTCAGAACCCCAAACATCACCGGTGCGATATGCTACTGCCAGCGGATTCCAGATGGATGGCAACTGTAACACAAATTTTTGTATTTAAATTTTATAAATAAAAAATCGTATACAAAATCAATGTGATTTGGATTTGATATATTTGAGATGAGTTCGATCTCTATCTATCCTCTGATTCTACTTCTTCAATGTGGATTATTGAACGATCTTGATGTTCTTCGAGTTGTTTGGAGGGGATGTGATTCCTTGATCTCCTTGAACTTGAAGTTTGAACTTGATGAAGTCGATCTGAAGAACTTCAGTCTTGTTTTCAGATCGAACGTTGGATTTGATTTGATGTGTTGAAGAACGTTTGAAGATCTTCAAGTTTGAGCGCCAATGCGGAGGGTTTTTACCATATTTCCGGATTCAAGATCATATTTGATTTGATTTGGGAGGATGATTTTGGCAAAGAACGTGGTGATTTGCACGAAGAACGCCTTGAATGTTTGAAGAAGACTTCGAATGCTGAAGAAGACTTCGTCGATGATTCTTCAAATGTCTTGAGCTCTTTGAATCTTCACTTCACTTTACCTTTTTCACTTCATTATGAAGCCCCAACACCTCTATTTATAGATGTAGGCTAGTGACTTAGTGGGCTTTTGGGCTTATGGGCCTTGGACCACTAAACCATGGGCTTGAGTTTAGGCTTGGGCTTATGGACCACCAAACCATGGCTTTGAGCTTGGGCTTGGGCTTATGGACCTTTTATGGCTTATTCGGAGCAATTTGAGTTACTATTCCTCTCCAAGGTGTCGTTGCCACATGTCATTCTCTCATTCGTCGATAAAATTAAATATTAATAACATATCTATTTAATTTTGGAATAAATTCCATTAGTAAAATAGAAATATAATTAATTATTTAATTTATAATTTACACGTGTCGCGATCTCATTTGCTAACAATTTTTAATTGTCTAAAAATTGCCCCATCGAGACTTGTTCATGGACGAGTTGTCTTAGAAATGGACGAGTCTCGAAATTCACTTAGATAGTTTAAACTCTTGTCGAGTAGTTCTTGATTTTGAATTTGTAAACATTTTATACTGGTATCTAGGAGTTTTTAACTTGATTTGAATTGGTAAACAATTTATACTCGTATTTAGGAGTTCTTGAACTTGATTTGAATTTGTAAACAGTTTATACTCGTATTTAGGAGTTCTTGAACTTGATTTAAATTTGTAAACAGTTTATACTCGTATTTAGGAGTTTTTGGACTTGGATTTGAATTTGACTTTATAAACAGTTTATACTCGTATTTAGAAGTTCTTGGACTTGATTTTGAATTTATAAATAGTTTATACTCGTATTTAGGAGTTCTTCAATTTGATTTGAATTTGCAAACAGTTTATACTCATATATGTAGGAGTTCTTGACTTTGAATTTGAATTTATAAACGGTGTATACTCGTATTTAGGAGTTCTTGGATTTGAATTTGACTTTGCGTTTGGACTTCATGATTTTGCTCAAAAATTATGCATAACCACTACTTGAATTTGGCAGTCCAAATCACACAAGAATGGTCCAAGTGGTACAACAATTATCATTAAGCTATTTTTTTTAGTCCAAATGCTATCAGCTTCGGCCCATTTTGCTTTCAATTTTGATCACTTTGTGCCTAATGGACGTTCATATTATTTTCAGTAGCCCAATGAACGTTCATGCTTCATCATTTTTATTTGATAGCTTAAACTATCTCTGCGACATATTTATCTGCAGAATAGGAGTACCGAAATAGTATCGCATGAGAGTGGTCCTTCATATTGCATTTATTGAAGTTTGTTTGAGAGATTTTGTTAGAGTTGCAGAGTTTGTTGAAGCTTGCAGATAACAACTAGCCACAGCTTGCAAATTCATTTTTTTATCGGATGTCTTATTATCCTTATCGTGCAAGTACTTACATACCCTACAGCTAGGGTTTTGGTGAGAAATATTTCCCTATAAATAGGGATTCCCTTTAATTTACAATTCATCCCACCCTTCTTCGTGCATATATGTATCTGAACCAAAACCATGGAGAAATAGCAACCCTCATCTCCAGATTCAGCATCAACGAGGTTTTGTTTGGCAATGGGATCAATGTTTTTGAGCTACCCAAACACAAGATGAGCGAGAAGCAAACCAAGCACTGGTCGAGAACTGGAGTAGTGGACGACGGCGAGGAGAAGCTATCATACAACCACAGTGATGGTGCCTTGGCGAGCTAGAAGCCGTCGTGAGGGAGATGCCGGCAGCTGCGGACGAGGACGGCGGTGACATGGCTGCTTTTAGTCGAGAAGACAGCGGAGGCATGGGGTAGACGCTCATTCTTGGCAAGGCGAGCCGTAAGGTCGAAGGTTGAATAGAGACGATACACACGACAGCGGTCTCGATGGGTGGTTAACGGTTGCGCTCTCTACGGTGGATTTGAAGCGTCAACAGGAGATTGGCGGTTGCGCTCTCGATGCAAGCTAGAAGCTGTGGTGAACTCGGTATCTGCGCTCTTTCTTCCCGGATACTGAGATGAGGTTGTGGATGACTGACGCGGATGAGGCGACAACGGCGGCAGAAGTTTGAGGCCGTGATGTTGAAGATGGAGGCATCATGGTGGAGTTGCTGGAGCGGCCACGCACGGCGGAACAGATGTAAGTGGCTGGTGGGAAAGAAAGGAGGATAGAGATGGAGGCTGTGTGGCAACGACGGTGGCAGTATGTGGCTGTTGCTATTGCTGTTCACCATTCGCAACTGGAGATAGAGATGGCTGAAGTGTTTCATCGGAGAAGTCGACGAGAGCTGCTGTTGTGAAGAAGATGACGGCGACGACAGTGTTGGGCAATGGCATCGTAGGCGGCAAAGCGGCGCAAGCACACGCAGTCGATAGCGAACTACACTGAAAGCAGCGGCAACGGAGAGTTATCGTGCTGGCAAGGGAGATGCTGGAAGCGGCAACATCGATGTGTGCGAGAGAAGCGGCTCTACTACAACGGTGATGATAACGGCATGAAGAAGCAGCTGCATCGTCGTGAGGAATGAGAGAACGGAGATGTTGTCTCGACCGTGATTGCGGCGCACGGCGACTGAAGACGATGGATGTGCGGTCAACGTGTTGTGTTTTGGTCGACGACGGTAGCACGAAGATGCATATGCAACATCTAAGGAGATGCGACAACAACGACAGAGGGAGCACCGGTGTTTGTAGTCGTGTTTTAGTCAGAGAAGTCGACGGCTGGCACGGCGAAGCTAACAGAGGCAGCCACTTCTTATTGTTGTCTGTCGAGATGGAGATGGAGCAGCTGTCGATGGCAAGTCCTTCCTGCTGACCGATTGGCCGAGGAAGAAGAAGGCACAGCGGCGGGGAGAGCTACGACGATAGCGCGAATCTGCATGCAACATCGAAGAAGACGCGGCCACTTCTTGCTGTTGTTTGTAGAGACGGAGATGGAGCAGCTGCCGGCGGTAAGTCCTCGCTGCTGACCGATAGGCCGAGGAAGAATGAGGCACAGAGGCGGCCTTCGCCGGATGACATGGGCGAAATTTCAGGTTGGGGAGTTTCCCAGGCTCGATGGTGGGGCGAAACACCACTGTGGTTCGGCCGTTTGTGGTGGGAGCGGCAACGGTATCCTCTAGGCTGCTCTCCTGATGTGACGATGTTGGACCTTCAAGCTGTTGCTGTTCGCCAAGGTTTTCGAGGCCATGGTGGGGCGGTAGACGAGCCGGACCTCAATTAGGTCTCCGTCTGGGACAGAGATCGATGGCGGCAACACTCGACGTTCACGATGCAGCGTCAGGCAGATCAAAAGTGGACAAGAAACGACGTCATCGTTGGATATAACGGCGATTGCGGCATGACATAGCCGAGAGAAGAGGAGGTCATCTTGACGGCGGGGAAGACATCGGAATGGAAAGGAAGCAGACGGCGAAAGAGCAGTCGACGACGATGGCAGTGAAGCACGACAGCGGGGAAGCACGACGGTGTTGCTGCGCGTGGTGGAACGGCGATGCGAGTTTCATGGTGTAATTCCAGATTTAGGACGTGGTGGTGGATTTGGTCCTGGCATTTGGTGGTTGTGGGTTTGCTGAGAAGGAAGAGAAGGTGGCGCAGTGTTTGAAAGAGAGAGAAATGATGGATAGGTTTTCTATGTGGGCTTTTAGATTTTTTTTTTTGTCTTTTTTTTGTTGTTGTTGTGGGCTGATTTTGGTTTTGTGAGAGAAGAGAACGTGCATGTATGCATATATGTAGAGAGAGTAGAAAGGTGGGTTTGGGCTTTTAGGCTTCTTTTATTTTATGTGGTTTTTTATTTTTTAGTTTTGGACCCATGAAGAAAGTTTAGTATTTAGGCCTATTTTAAGTGTGGGCTAAGCTCATTTCATAGAAAATGTGGCTTACGTTGAACCCCAATTTTGAATAAATGGGTTGGGACTTTTGTGCCCACTTAGATTGAATTTTGCCAACCCATGTCGTCTATTTCTAATCACAATTTCGTGTGTGTGTTTTTTTTTTGGCAGTGTGTATTTATTTATTCAGAGTTTGGGTCAAGTTTTTTTTTTTTTTGGGTAAATTAAGATCGAGAAATTGACTCAACTTATTTTTCTATATTCTTTTTAATGGCTCATTTTTTTTTAATTCTTTTTTTTTCCACACATTTTCATAGTTTTATACATGTGACTGCCTTCCAGGTTGCAAGAGTTCACGTAATTCGACTTCAAGTCTTCTTGCTCAAGAGTGGATCGACTAAAGACGTCAAACTTGATCAACTCCATTACATCAATTTTTTGGATGTTGGCTTCACATTTAACGCAGACACCGTCCTCATTTTCGCAAGGGCAATGACCTTCTCCCCAGCAGACGCGACGGCACGAGAATAGAGATGATATCACATTGTGATGGAAGACGCATTAGCAGCATTGCACGATATTCTTCATCACGACCTCAACGAGCTAAAAGCAGCTGCAGAAATGAGCTAGAAATTGGCGCTGTCATCGACGGAAGAGAAGCTAGAAGTTGTGTACTATTGGCAAAGAGGGAGCTAGAAGATGTGTACCATCGGTGGAGAAGAAGATAGAAGCTGTGCTGTAGGGAAAACTAGGTTTAGCCCTTGCCCCGAGGATCTATCTTGGATATTTAATTCACCATACATTGATTATAATCCTAGCATGCGTCTATATAATTAATTGCAACACGTAGGGGTTTTCTCGTGTTTACCTTTTGATCCGTCGAGGTGGATCGAACGGGATGAACGGATCGAACGGTCGAGACTCATGCTTTGACCTTCTGGACTGTATCCCGGTTGCCCAATCTCCAACGTCGAGTGAGGACGATCTATGGAGAATGCTACAAGAAATCACCCTCAAAACCCTAGCTATTTTCGAGAATCTCACTCTTGAGGCTCACAAAAATTATGCTCTCTTATTTGAGGATTAGCATTGATCCTATCTCTTACCTTATATTTATAATGCATTACCATAATCCCATAAGGAAAGGATCCATGCATATCCCATAAATATAATAATATCCTTATAGGATAAAGAGAATCAAATCCTTGCCTTAGAGGATAGGGCGCCGATTTCATCAGGAGCTACGGGCCTAGATGGGCCAGCCCAGGGATCAAATGCAAGGAATAAAGATGGGCCTCAAATAAATTAATTATCTTATGTTCAGCCCAAAACATAAATTAATTTATAAACATTCGATCATGCCACTAGAGAAAGAATCTTGACTTACCCCTTTATTACCGGGTTGAGTCGGGCTTGCACTTAGACATTACGAATCCCGTATTTAAGATATCGAACGTCCATTAATTATTTATAGCATTCGATCGCTTAAAATAATTAATATCTTTAATTCCTTAAGTAGTACCACTCAACCTTATTATTGTACTTGAGCTAACTCAACCCGCAGGTTTAGTACAATAAACCTTTGAGCTCCTTAAGGGACGCCATCATCCTAAACGGATACGGTGACTGACATGTATAACTAGCGTGACATACAAGATCGCCACCACCCAAGATGCGGAGAATCTTGGTTAGAACATATAACCTCACCCATAACAAGTCAAAGTGATGGTCAAGAACTCATACTCACCTAATACCTTATCGAGGTTTAGATCATCGTAAGTCACCGAGTTCTTGGTTCTTCACGAAGGTCGATAGAAGAACACATCTCACCGTGATCCTTCAATACGCCGAGACGCATCAAGATAGACAAGCAACTAAGTCAAGTCACTTCTTATCTATATCGCAGCTATCATACCCACAACTCGTCCTCAAGTTGTCTCACCGTGAAACTTTTTATATCTCATTAAGCTTGACCAATCATACGGACTTGATCTTCTACACATCGTATGATCTAACTTATATATGAGATAAGGGGACACGATATACGCAATCAAGTATTCAATTCGGATAGAAGATTGTAATAGTGGTAACAGAAACATTGTATACAAGCTCAACCAAACCGCTTTCAAGATACAAATCCAACAATCTTCCACTTATACTAAAGCAAACTTTTAGTATACAATGTGTCTCTCTACTAGCTATTACAAACAACAACCATCACTTTGCTTCTCCCACTTATACAAAAGTTTCCTTTCTAATTGGGTGCCATCTAGCGCAATTCAAGTCCTCTAACGCAAGACGTAGACTTATTGCGGCAAGCTTTCGTGAATGGATCCGCCAGGTTATCCGTCAGATCAATCTTTGCAATCAACCGTCCCTCGCCTAACGATTTCTCGATGACATGGTACTTTCTCTCTATGTGTTTGGTTGCCTTGTGGATCCGTGGTTCCTTCGAAGTTTGCCACTGCACCTGAGTTATCACAGTAAACTATGATACTCTAGTGCAAACTAGGTACCACATCTAGATCCATGAGGTAGTTCTTGAACCATACAGCCTCCTTAGTAGCCTCCGAAAAGGCTACATTTTCGGCTTTCATGGTGGAGTCCGCAATGCATTGCTGCTTTGCACTCCGCCAGGATACGGTTCCACCTTCCAAGGTAAACACATAGCTTGAGGTAGACTTTTTCTCATCACGGTCAGCTTGGAAATCGGATTCTGTATAACCCAAAGGTATTAGACTATCTGCATGGTAAACTCGCCTATAACCTCGAATCCTTTTCAGGTACTTGAGTATATGCTTTACTGCAGTCCAATGTGCTTGTCCAGGGTTAGACTGATATATATCTGCTATGTCTACCGCATAGCAGATATCGAGCCTCGTGCATTGCATTGCGTACATGAGACTTCCTACGGCGGAATCGTAAGGAACTTGTCTCATTTCCTCTATCCCTTTGGTCATAGGTGATCGCCTTTGATAAAGGAACGCCATGTCCGAAAGGTAGCAATCCTTTCTTGGCGGTGCATACTAAAACGAGTAAACACAAGGTCAATGTAAGACGCTGAGATAAGCTCAATATTTTCCTCTTGCGATCTCGGTAAACCTTGATCCCAAGAATGTACGCTTCATCTCCTAAGTCTTTCATTTGAAACGATCGGATAACCAACTCTTTCGCCCGATAACAACTTCACATTGTTGCCAAATAGAAGAATGTTATCTACATAAAATGCAAGAAATACCACATCAACGCCGACATTTAACCGATACACACAACTCTCGCTAGGCAACTGGGTAAATCCATAGGACTTTACCACCTCGTCCAAACGTAAGTTCCATGATCTTGCATCATTGTCTTGTATTGCTTCGCTGTATGTTCATGGGTCGATTATTGCCTGTTCTTTTTCTGGGTCTAAATCCGAAGATTCACCCACGAACATAAATCGCTCGGGTTGACAAACAACCCTCCCACTACGACGAGGTGCTATAGACACAATGGCAACGATGGGTGCAGAAACTTGTGGTTCTCTATCTTGCACAACTTGCTGGGTAGGTACCACTTGTACGGTTGGTATCTCCAGTGGAACTCGACCCACTTCAATTTCTTGAAGTATCCGTGTCGATCCTCCCACTAGACTCGACATCTCGCACCTTTGGCCTAATCGGTGGTGGAATACGATCATCTTCTAATTCTTGAAGAATGATTTCAACTTTGATTTATGATTTTTCATGTAGTCCTCTTCTAAGAATCGAGCATTAGTGCTAATAATGACCTTCCGATCCTTAGACTATAGAATAAACCACCTTCGCTCCTCTAGGATAGCCAATAAACAGCCTTGCGTCGGATCTAACCTCCAACTTGTCGCCTTCTTATTCAAAGACGTGTCTTGATCGCCCATATCCTTATGTGGCTTAAACCGATTGCGCCCAAACCACAACTCGAAGGGTCTTTTCGATCGACTTGATGGTACTAGATTTAACAAGTATGTCATTGCTTTCTAAGGCATACCCCGTAACGAAATAGGTAATGTTGCATAACTCATCATTGATCTAACCATTTCCAAAAGAGTCCTATTTCTTCGCCTCGACACACCATTTTGTTTGTGGTGTGCCCGGTGAAGTCGCCGGGATGTAATCCCACACTTCACTAGATAGTCCATAAACTCGTTATCGAGGTATTCGCCACCGCGATCGAATCGCAGACTTGATACTTTACCTAGCTTCGCTCCACTTCCGCCTTAAACTCTTTGAATTTCTCAAAGCATTCGCACTTGCGGTGAAGCGGTATACGATCCGCACTCGAGTAATCGTCAATGAAAGTGATAAAATACTGCACCCTCCACGAGCTTGTGTGACATTGGTCCACACAGTCGAATGGACTAGCTCTAACATTTCTTTGGCTCTATAACCCTTCGCTTTGAAGGGTCCGGTCGACATCTTACCTTCTATACGAGATTCGCAGATCGGGAGCGAGTAACCGTGAGATTACCCAACGCCCATTCCTAGCCGCCTTTGGATCCTATTTAGATTGATGTGACCTAATCTAAGATGCCAGAGAAAAGTAGTGTCATCTTCTTGAAGAAAACTTTCTTTTTAGGGTTTGATGAAGATGCAACATAGTTATAGGTATTATGTTTTGCGTAAATAGTATAAGCGAATTATATAAAGTGCCAACACGATAACTTCGTCATTTCTTATGATAGAAACACCACTATCAAAAATAATGTAATATCCATGAGAAAATAATTTCAAAATGTAAACAAGGTTCCACCAAAATCCGCACATATAAAACGCCTTTTAAAACTAAAATTTGTCCCAAAACATAAAGAAACATCTCCAACCTGCAATCGCCGACTTTTGCGCGTTGCCCATGGAGATCGTTATCTCGCCATCACTCGACTCCTTGTCCGCAGAACCCCGCAGGTGTAACAAACATGGTCGGTCGACCAGTATCTACTACCCAAGAATGGGTAGAACAAGTCGCTAAACATGTTTCATTATTAAAGCAAATGACGACTTGAGCCTTGAGCTTGGGGCACTTAGCCTTCAATGCCCGCCTCACCGCACTCAAGCACTTGCCCTTCTCCTTTGGCTTTTTCAAACCGCTGGTAGAGCCTTTTGTATTACTCCCACTTTTCTTTAGCCTTAGCATCTCTTGAATTCCACTTTCCTTTTCATCTTCGATAAAGCGGTGGTTTTCTTTGAGGTGTGCTAAAGATCGCACCTTTACCCATTTTACGCTCTTCCGTTACTAGATCCTTTTGCAATGAATCTAGAGTATAACTCTTATCATAAAGGACCGTTCTATAACGGAAGTCATCAAAAGACTTGGGCAAAGTGTTGAGGATCATATCGATTCTCGACTACGCCATCAATATATCCTCCAACCAACTCGAGCTCTCCAAGAGATTGATCATTTGCTCTACATGGTCATGCACCAATCACTTTCCTTTATTGAACTTGACATTATTGATTTTGTCAAATTATGACAGCGATTACGTCCGACTCCTCATACGATTTCATAAGATTTAGCCATATTGTGGTCGCATCTTCCATCTCTTGATGCCGGAGTCGCAGGACTCGCACATGGTGACCAAAAGAAGGCACTTTGCCATTCTGCTTGATTTGTCCCATTTCTCATGCTCCTTGCGCTCCTCATCGATAGATAAATCGCCTAGAGGCTTGGGACGGATGTAGTGAGTACAAATAAATTATCTTCGGCGAGAAGAACATTCTCAATGTTTCGCTTCCACTCGATAAAATTTGGACCGGATAACGGATTTTGTGCGAGCATATTGATAATCGGTGTAAGAGACATATCCGAAACGATAATGAAAACACATAAGCATACGATCGCATATAATTCGTAATAATAATATTGTAACCTTTTGATAAAACAATATTGATTGAAACCTCCAATCGCCCAAGGAATTCCACATGCAAGCCACGCGTGTGGGCGTTTACATGAACCCCTCGACTGCACTAAAATATACCTTTTAGTCGCTTAATTTCAATCCATGTCAACTTATCCTTATGACAAATGAAATTAACGATTGACCTTACTAGACCACATCACTATCGCAAGAAGGACTTCATGGAAGTTGTACTCGAGGTGATGTCTAAGCAATGACCACATTTTTAACAAATAGAAAATGAATTCTTAGAATTGGCATACTCACCGGACCATACCGCCCAATTCAAATTCTTTTGTTATCTCATTTTATATCTATCTCTAGAAAACTTATGAAAATCGCACATGCAAGCCATGCGTGTGGGCGCCATACATGAAACTCCCACTTCTCAATAGATTTAAAAGTTTTATTTAGAAATCTCATCTAACAAACTTATGATAAACAAGTGCAAGCAAGCCACGTGTGTGGATCGCGTTTACTCACGGTGCATATCACTTTGTTTAGAGATCAAAAAGTGGAGGTCTTGACATTTTAATTTGAAAAATTAATTTGTCGGGTTGCTTGCTTAGTCTTTTTGTTCAAAAGGTTTGTCCATGCAGATCACGTAATCCTAGCATGCTTGTCTATAGAACTCAACATGTAAAACATGCTCGCAGAATTCTAAAAAAAGCATAAAAACGCGATAAACCTAGCATGCTTACTATGCGCACTTAAATACGTAAAACACTTAAAGGTTTGTCAACGTAATTTAAACATACATAGCATGCTTCTGCATAATATACACATCCACGACATGCAATGAACGATAAAAATAAAATAAAAACGTTCATCGTGGCCCACTCGTGGAACCTGCACTTTCTTGCCTAATCTATTACATAGAATTGCAAAGTAAAGAATGAAACTTCGAAAACGGCCTCGCGTGCACGGGCACGGACCGGATTCGTCAAAACTGGATTTAGGCCGGATCGGTGGAACGGGCCGGATCGGGCCTAAAACCCGAATCGGGCCAAAAATGGGTTCGGGCCAAAAAATTGGGTTCGGGCCGGTTTGGGTCGGGTCGCCCAAGATGTGGCCGGGCCGCAGCAGGGCACGCCCCATGCGCTGCCAAAGACCGCCGCCGCCCTTTCTCACGCCGCCTCGGTTTCGCCTCGCTGTCGCCGAGGCTGCCGAGAAGACGCCGCACGCCTTCGCGCCTCGCCGAGCAGCTGCCGAGTCATCTGCGCGCAGGTGTCGGCATCTGCCGAGAAACCTCGCGACTCGTGGCGCTCGCCCAATGATCCGCCGAGAAACGTATACCGAGGTGCCGAAATCCGGCGTTGAGGTTTCCCGTGCGTGAAACTCGCACCCCTCGTCGCACAGATCCCGCCGAGCACCGTGCATAATCGCGTCTTGCCGCCTGGCGCCGCCGAGCGCCATCGCGCCTCGCCGCGATCGCGTGAGCGCCGCGAGGACCGCCGAGTTGCGCGCCTGTGTCGCCCGTGTCCCGCCGCACTTGCTCGAGGTTTCCGCGTGCGATTCGCACGAGCCCACCGAGCGGGACAGCGCGGCCGAGGTTTCCAGCTGATAAGCGCGCCCGCGCCGCTGCCGCTGCTCGCGCTACCCGCCGCGATGCGTCTCGGCACCGCCGAAGGCCGCCGCCCGTCCGCCGAGGCCCGCCGCCACGCCTTCACCCCTCGCCCGCCCGCCTCGCGATCGCCCACGCGACCGCGAGGCTCGGTCGCTAGAAACCGCCCGTGGGACACCCACGCTCTGTTTTTCCGTCGTGTCATCTTTCGTGCTTTCGTCTTCGCTTCTTCTTTACGTATAAGATTTACACGAAAATCTAATCTAACCACGGATTTTCGTGGTGAAAACAAAACAAAAACGAGCCACGATGAATCGATGGATCCACAATTAATTAAACGCACGTAATAATCAAACGTGAATTAATCCAACAGAGCCAAGATTCTGATCCCAGGCTCTGATACCAATTGTAGGGAAAACTAGGTTTAGCCCTCGCCCCGAGGATCTATCTTGGATATTTAATTCACCATACATTGATTATAATCCTAGCATGCGTCTATATAATTAATTGCAACACGTAGGGGTTTTCTCGTGTTTACCTTTTGATCTGTCGAGGTGGATCGAACGGGATGAGCGGATCAAACGGTCGAGACTCGTGCTTTGACCTTCTGGACTGTATCCCGGTTGCCCAATCTCCAACGTCGAGTGAGGACGATCTATGGAGAATGCTACAAGAAATCACCCTCAAAACCCTAGCTATTTTCGAGAATCTCACTCTTGAGGCTCACGAAAATTATGCTCTCTTATTTGAGGATTAGCCTTGATCCTATCTCTTACCTTATATTTATAATGCATTACCATAATCCCATAAGGAAAGGATCCATGCATATCCCATAAATATAATAATATCCTTATAGGATAAAGAGAATCAAATTCTTGCCTTAGAGGGATAGGGGGCGCCGATTTCATCAGGAGCTACGGGCCTAGATGGGCCAGCCCAGGGATCAAATGCAAGGAATAAAGATGAGCCTCAAATAAATTAATTATCTTATGTTCACCGAACATAAATTAATTTATAAACATTCGATCATGCCACTGAGAAGAATGTTGACTTACCCTTTATTACCAAGTTGAGTCGGGCTTGCACTTAGACATTACGAATCCCGTATTTAAGATATCGAATGTCCATTAATTATTTATAGCATTACATCGCTTAAAATAATTAATATCTTTAATTCATAAGTAGTACCACTCAACCTTATTATTGTACTTGAGCTAACTCAACTGCGGGGTTTAGTACAATAAACCTTTGAGCTCCTTAGGGACGCCATCATCCTAAACGGATACGGTGACTCGACATGAGATAACTAGCGTGACATACAAGACCGCCACCACCCAAGATGTGGAGAATCTTGGGTTAGAACATATAACCTCACCCATAACAAGTCAAAGTGATGGTCAAGAACTCATACTCACCTAATACCTTATCGAGGTTTAGATCATCGTAAGTCATCGAGATCTTGGTTCTTCACGACGTTCGAGATAGAAGAACACATCTCATCGTGATCCTTCAATACGTCGAGACGCATCAAAGATAGACAAGCAACTAAGTCAAGTCACTTATCTATATCGCGGCCTATACCGACAACTCGTCCTCAAGTTGTCTCACCGTGAAACTTTTATATCTCATTAAGCTTGACCAATCATACGTACTTACGTGATCTTCTACACATCGTATGATCTAACTTATATATGAGATAAGGGACACGATATACGCAATCAAGTATTTAATTCGAGATAGGAGATTGTAATAGTGGTAACGAAACATTGTATACAAGCTCAACCAAACTGCTTTCAGTATACAAATCCAACATGTGCAACATCCACAAAGAGGAAGCTAGAAGCTATGTATCATCCTTGAAGAGAATTGAAGCCTAAGCATTGGTGGAGATCAACATCATGACCTCAACGAGCTAGAAGCGGCTGTGGATGAGGAGCTTGAAGCTGTGCATCATTCGCAAAGGGGGAGCTAGAGGTTATGTACCATTTGCGAAGAGAATTGAAGCATAAGCGTCAGTCAAGATCGGCATCACGACCTCAACGAGCTAGAAGCGACTGTGGATGAGGAGCTTGAAGTTGTGTTCTCAACCAGAAGTTGAATTCATCAAGCTGAAGCAATCTTCGAATCGAGTTTGGAGATATAATGTTGAAACCATCAAGCTGGGATAATCTTCAAAGTGAAATTGATGACATGGAGTTGGGTTCAACAAGATGGAAAATCCTCAAAGCCGAACTAGCAACATCGAGCTAGACTTAAGAAGCTGGGCCATATTCAAAGTAAAATTGACAACATCGAGCTGGAGTTAACAAGCATGAGTCATCTTCAAAGCGTAGAACCACTCAGAAGTTGAGGTTATTCTTAAAATGTGTTGACAACGAAGTAGTGAATAATCCATCATCTCTGATTGTTGCCCTATGACTGTTTTGCTTCTTTACAATTTTCACCTTTTTGTCTCTTCCAAGAGCTCGCATTATTTTTCTTTAATAATCTGAGCTTGAATTTTGATCACCCAACTTGAAGTACGAATTAATGACGAACTTTGACCACGCAACTTGAAGGAGAAAAACACATATCATGACTGAACTTAGAAGATATCTAAGCTGCCTACGTACCCTTTTGAAAGGGATCAAGTTAAAACTTAGTTCAAAAGATCAACTTGTGTTTTAGGGGAGTGCCATGCACAGTTTATACTCATGCGGGCCAGGAGTAACATGCAGTTCAGGCTCGTGCATCATGGATCTGTCTTAATTTTTTTTGGCGTGACCTGCAGTTTAAGCTTGTGCGTCTTGGAGCAGTCTTGATTTTTGTTGATTTTCTTTATAGTGACGTGCAGTTTAGACTCGTGCGTCATGGATCTGTCTTGATTGTTTTTGGTTTTCTTTCTTTCTCAATTTATATATATATATATATATATATATATACATATGTCTTCTTCATCGCTACATTTCAGGGATAGTAGCGCTTCAAAAACTTTCCATTGATAGGCCCGATCCTCACATTGTCTTCTGAAATCAGCTTGTATGCTCCATTAGTGTAAACTTCCTTGACGACATACGGACCGTCCCATCTTGATATGAACTTGTTCCCGACACGATGTGTGGTAACAATTGGCCTTCTCACAGCAAGCACCAAGTCTCCAACTTGAAAAGAACGAATGCGCACTTTTTTGTTGTAAGCCCTTGAAAGACGAGCTTGGTAGCATTCCAGTCTTTGTTGGGCTTCCAGTCTCTTCTTGTCTAGAGCTTCAAGTTCTTCGAGGCGCAGACGGATGTTCTCTTCTTCAGTTAAACCTTCTTGGATAGCGATTCTCAGCGATGGAATTTGTTGTTCGAGGGGAATAACAGCTTCTACGCCATACGCTAGTGAGTAAGGAGTTGCTTGTGTAGGGATCCTGTGAGTGGTTCGGTATGCCCATAGTGCTTCTCCAATCCGCTCATGCCAGTCGCATTTTGATTTGGAGACTACCTTCTTCAGCAAGTTGCACAAGGTTTTGTTGAAATCTTCAGCTAAACCATTGGGGGGTGCATTATACATTGATGATTTCCTTTGTTTGAATCCGAACTTCTCACAAAGTTTGTTTATTAATGTATTGCTGAAAGGCGTTCCGTTATCAGTGATGATATAGCGAGGGATCCCATGACGATAGATGATATGAGCTTTGATGAAATCAACAACAGTTTCTTTCTTTACTTCTCTTAAGGGCAGAGCTTCAGCCCATTTAGAGAAGTAATCCGTTGCGGCTAAGATATATAGATGCCCCTCTGATGATTTCGTCAAAGGTCCTACGACATTCATGCCCCAAGCATCGAATGGCCATGAAGCGATTGCGGGGTGAAGTGGTTCAGGAGGTTGATGAATGATGTTTTCATGGAATTGACAAGCTTGACATCTCTGCACATAATCCATACAATCTTTCACTATCGTTGGCCAGTAATAACCCATCATTTTGATTCGAAAGTGTAGCTTCGGTCCTGATTGATAGGCGTCACACACACCAGAATGCGCTTCTTCCATGGCCTTAGCAGCTTCTTCATTGCTCAAACATCTTAAGAAGACTCCTTTAAAAGACTGCCTATAAAGTACACATTTGAAGAGTATGAAGCGAGTAGCACGCCGACGAATGTCGATTCTTTGATGTGGGTCGTTTGGCAACTTATCATGTTTCAGATAGTCGACAAAGAATTGGCGCCAATCTTCTTCTTTAATTTCAAAGACTTCAACGACATTGCTTTCATTACCTCTACCACCTTCCTTTTCAAAAATCGGTGGCACCGCCCAACTTTGGCATATTGGTATGTGTATTTCTCCTTCAGACATGGCGATTGTAGATGTGAGTTTAGCCAGTGCATCTGCTTGCTTGTTTTCGCTTCTTGGGACATGTTCAAGCTCAACGTCCCCTAGCCATCCGATGATCCTTTGGGCGTACTTGACGTATGGAAGCAATTCAGGTTTCTTGACCTCATATGATCCAAGTATTTGATTCACCACCAGCTTAGAGTCTCCATATACCTTTAGGTGTATCCTTTTTGTATCCATCGCCATCTCCAAACCGAGGATAAGCGCTTGATATTCTTCATTGTTTGAGCAATTCTCAGTTAAGGTAAAAGAGTATGGCAATACTTCCTTTTCGGGTAATATAAATACAACACCAGCAGCTACTCCTTCTCTATGAGATGCCCCATCAAAGAACATTGTCCAAGGAGGCGATATCTCTATTTGAAGCGCGTCCTCATTCGGGAGATCATCACTCAATTCCCACTCAGCAGGGATCAGATGGTCTGCTAGAAAATCAGCCAGTGCCTGCCCTTTGGTGGCTTTCTGAGGAACATAAGTAATCTCAAATTATTGTAATTGGAGATACCAACGTCCGAGTCTACCTGACAAGACGGGCCTTAACATCACGAATTTCAAAGGGTTTGCTTTCGAGATCAGTCACACTGTAGGAGCCTGAAAGTAATGCTTAAGCTTTTGGATGGAAAATATCAAAGATAAGCACAACTTCTCAATTGGAGAATACTTCAACTCATTTGGTGTCATCTTTCTGCTCAAATAGTATAACGCATTCTCTTTCCCATTTTCATTTTCTTGCGCAAGTAATGCCCCCATGAAACGTTCTTGGGCCGCAATATACAAGATCAAGGGGCGGCCTGCCACGGGTGCTACTAAGATAGGAGATCTCATCAAATAAGACTTGATGTTTTTGAAAGCATTGCTGCCTGATTCATCCCATTCGAATGATACACATTTCTTCATGATTCTGCTGAACGGTTGCCATCTTCCAGCTAGGTTTGAAATGAACCTTCGCAGATAGGCTAACTTTCCTTGCAAACTCTTTAAGTCATGGATGTTCCAAGGCTCAGGCATCTTCAATATGGCATCGATCTTTGCCTGCTCAATTTCTATTCCTTGATGGCGGACAATGAACCCAAGAAATTTTCTAGACTTGACCCAGAATGCGCATTTTAGTGGATTCATTTTTAATTGGTGCTCTCTCAACTGTTCGAAGATCATCCTTAAATCTTGTAGATGATCCTTTCGCCTTTTGGTCTTCACCACCAGGCCATCCACATAACACTCAATGTTTCTGTGGAGTATGTCATCGAATATCTTCTACATCGCTCTCTGGTAAGTAGCGCCGGCATTTTTCAATCCAAATGGCATCACCTTGTAGCAATATATACCTTTAGGCGTACGGAATGCCGTTAGCTCTTCATCACTTGGTGACATGTGGATTTGGTTATAGCCTGATGACTTATCCATGAGGGACAATGCTTCATGCCCTGTTGTAGCGTCAATCATCAGTTCAGAAATAGGGAGTGGGAAATCATCCTTGGGGCATGCTTCATTTAGGTCTCTGAAGTCAACACATACACGAATTTGTTCGTTTTTCTTTCTTACCGGAACAATGCTTGAAATCCATGTTGGATATGTGACTTCTCGAATGAATCCAACGTTAATGAGCTTGTTTACTTCAGCTTAGATCAAAGGGACCAACTCTTGTCAAAACCGACGTTGAGCCTGTTTGACAGTCGCGCCTCTCTTTTGATAGCTAGGCGATGCACAGCTATCTGTGGGCTCAATCCTGGCATTTCCTTGTACGACCATGCGAATATATCTTTGAACTCTTTGAGTAGTTCGAGGTATAAGCGTTCTTCACTGACAGTCAACAATGCGCTGATATAAGTAGATCGTGGATCATCAACAGAGCCAAAGTTAATTTCTTTTAGTTCATGAACGGTAGACATGACTCCTTTCTCGAATTGTTGAGGAGCTATTTCAGCGTCTTCTTCTTCAATGGCCACTTCCTTACATGAAGTGATGTGATGTGATGTGATGTGACGACTTGCTCATTTCTGTGTTCATCATTGGTAACATAGTGAGATAAACCTACACTTTCTCTATCTTCTTCATCTTCAACTACTTGTGTAAAGACGACAGTCTTTCTCTTAGCCTTCAGCTCTTTCCCGCAGGTCACAAGCAATGTGGTGCACCTCTTCATGCGAGAAGGAATCAAACTTCTCAGTTTTTGAGTCATCAGTGGTGTGTTACCGATTTTCCTTATATCTTGCCTCAACCCATAGCGCCTGCTAAGTCTTTTGAAGGCAGATACTCGCTGGACCTCATTTTTACCTATTCTTTCAAAGACGGATGCTCTTTGAATCTTCTTTCTGATGGAGGATTCTTCAGTTCCTTCTTCACATGCATAATTGGTGGTAGCTCTCTTGTTGGCGATGCGAACGGGTTTCTGAGTGACGAACCCCAACCCTGCTTTAGGGTTTTGGACCTCGTAGTCATTCTTTCTCAAAGAAAGCTTTGACGTGGTTTTTTCTTGAGGATTGTATCCGGTGCTGACGAGGAGCTTGTATGCCTTGGGCCCAAAATGCTTAGTAATTTCATTACTTGAGAATTATCCATGTTCGGTGGAACTGCTCTGCTTGGGTCGAACAAATCCTCCGAGTGGTTGAGTAACTGGTCTATTGGCGTCAATTCTTGTTAAAGGCATTGACGAGCTCGCTTTTCGTGCTCTTTTTGGGGTAGTCCTTGCCCTAGAAATAGTGTATTTTTGTGTGTTCTTTGTGTGTGTCTGTGTCTGGGAGGACACGCTTTGGGGTGCTGCAGGTTGAGACGGACCTTGGGCAAGATCAGGCCACCTCCTGTAAGAGAGGTAAAATCCCGAGAATTACCTTGGCAAGGCATTCTGACATTTTGTTAAGACACGGTACCGCACGGGAGCTGAGTCTGACCAATGAGCTGATATGAAGCCAAGAGGATGATCGAGTCAAGGAAGAGCGGGAAAAATGACGAGGAATTACGTAGGGGACAGAGGGTAAACTCAGAATGCAACTGAGAGACGAAGACAAGAACTCTGGCAGACTTGCACGCAAAAGAGAAGATTCTGGGCAAGGTCCTTCTCTACCGCAGGGTTGATTTTTGCCGATAAGGGAAAGGTCAAACTGTGGTGGTTGAGATGAGACAAATCCGTCCAGCTGAAGCCAGAGGAGTCTCCATTGATGGTTCAAGACCTGAGGTAGCTGCTGACCTCACCACCTACCATCTAGAGATACGTGCATAGACTAAGCCAAAGAGGGGTAAACTTAGGCTCCCAACAACCGCTTCACATATATCGATTTTAGAGGGTAAGCATCAAGTCCTGAGTTTCTCTCTGCACTTTTCTCTTTCATTTTCCTTTGGTTTTCATGAGTGATTCGTGAGGAAGATAAACAAGTCCAACGGGCACACCTTTATGTTCATATATTTTGTTATCTCGCTTTCGAACAGCGCTGCGAGACCTTTTCCTTTCCATTTGATTTTATATTCAAGTATGGTTCGTTTATGTTCTTTGTTGCTTTTGTGTTTATGTCGATTATGCGTGAGTAGTCGGTTTGGTTGGGCTCGGGGTGAAGCACGTTGAGTCGAGGTTATGAGAGTCATGAGGTCTAAACGTCCTTAGAACCTTGAGTGGGTGTTCCCGAAGCTCTAGGCCTTGATACCCATGTTATTCCTTTCCTTGAGCGTTAACTCGACCGGTAGCCTTGAGGGGAGGGATAGCTACAAGCAATAGCCGGAGTAAGACATCGAGTGTCTCTTTATCCCGGGAAGTAAGGCTAGAGTGGGTGATTGTAACCGTCGGCCTTGGGCAAAGGGCTGCGAGCCACTCCCTTGGACCGGCTGTGGCTAGTTGGGTTGTCTAGTGAGTGAAGTTGTTGGGGCGGGATACCCTAGTGAAGTGTCTTCCTAGGGAAAGCGTCTTGGCAAAGGGGCAAGGCAGGGGGTCTCTGTACTTCGTCCTAAAACTTAAGGGCAAGTCGGGGGCACAGTGTGCGTGGCGACCAAAAGGGCGCCACCCTGGTACCTTTAACCAACGACATACACTCATGATGAAAACCTTTGAACCTATGACCGACATCTTGACCAGTATCTCAATGTGTGGAACCCTTGGCCCAACTGCTTGTTATTCGACTTTTACCTTGTGTTTAGTTTTCGCTTTTACTTTACGCTCGAAGATCTATCTCTCAAGACATTTCTCATCGAGGCCGTCACCGACTGACACCTTGCCTCAGGCAACCTCCTACTCAAGCTGTGACAACTCGAGTAACAACACAACCAGCTCTCTTGGGTTCAACCCCTTAAGTTGCCATATACGGAACTATGTGTTCAAGTTGAAGGAGATTACAAGTAGTATCTTGGCGCGCCGAGGACCTTTGACGACGGTTTTAGGCGGTCGCCAGATTGGTGCCGTTGTCGGGGAGCTGCACTATTCTAGTGTTACTCACTTTTTTATTTTTTTGTTTGGTTTTTGCATGCTCCGACCTTACCTTGCAGGCGCGGACGGAGAGCTCTTGTTTGACCCAGAGATTGAGAGAACCATTTGGAGAAGGAGAGGCAAGCTGAGGAGAAACGCTCCTGTCTTGAGGAGGCACGGACCAAGGCAAGACAACATGGAGGAGAGGAATTCACAAAACCCACCACCTCCAGGAGAGCAGACGCTGCGGGAGATGATGTTCCCGAACAACAACAGTCTTCGACCTTTAGGCATCACTTTGCCCGAGATCGAGAACAACTAGGAGCTAAAGCACTCTTTCATGCAGATCTTGCCAAGCTTCAGTGATATGCTGGGAGATGACCCCCAGCGCCATCTCCAGGACTTCGAAATGGTGTGTAGTACCATAAGGTGTGCGGATGAAGTCAAGAAGGAGTACATCCGACTCATATCCTTTCCATTCACTCTCCACGACAGTGCTCGAGAGTGGCTGTACACTTTGCCTACGGGTAGTGTCACTACTTGGATAGGGCTTCAACAGAAGTTCCTTGAGAGATACTATCCCATCTCAAGGATACAAAGCGTGAGGAAAAGGATGAGTTCCCTCTAGATAGGGAATGGTGAGACGGTGTACGACTATTGGTGTCGTTTCAAGTCCATCTTGGCAAAATGTCCCAACCATCAAATCTCTGATCAAGATTTGATTCAATACTATGTGAATGGCTTAAGGCCGACTCAGAGGCAGCTCGTGAGTGTTGCGTGCAGAGGTTCCATTCTCAACAAACAACCCAGCGAAGCATTCAAACTACTTGTAGACTTGGCTGAAGAGTCTCGAGATGATGCCAACGCAATGGTCAAGACGATGCCCAGCCCAGAAGCTACCACTTCAGACGGATCCAACATGAAGGATATGAAGGCCATGATGAAACAAATGATGGACCTGTTGAGGCCCACTATGGCCAAGAAAAATGTCAAAGCGTGTCATCTTTGCTTTGCCACCACCCACAACATGAACGAATGTCTACAAGTAGCCGAAGAAGAAGAGGTGAATGCCTTTGGGCATGTCAACAACGGTGGTGGAGGAAACTCTCAAGGTCAGAAGCCCCGCTTCGACCCATACAACCCACCGTGGAAGAATCACGAGAACTTGAGGTACGGAGGCACACACTATCAAGCACCTCCTGGGCAGAACCCACCTCAAGCTCGACCTCTTTAGCCGAGATAGTGCACAGTCAAGGAGCTACATAAGAGAGGATAGTGCGAGACCTCGACAAGTTCAAAATAGAGACAAGAGGAGTCCTGCAATCTGTGTTGACCCAGCTGAACATCTTGACGTAAGAGATCTCAAAGATCAACCAAAGGCAAATGGCACTTCCTGCTCAAGTGCAAATCCAGCCCAATGCACACATCAACGAAATCAACTTGAGGAGCGGCAAGAACTTGCCAGCGGGAGGAGCCCAGGTCGAGGAGGCAGTCGAGATAGAAGACATAACCGAGGAAGTCGAGGACTTGGTCAAGGAACACGAACCCGGGTGAAGGCCCCTTGCCAGTGTAGCGAACAAGATGCAGATCAAGATCGGACCTCCATTTCCGGGAAGGTTGGCATGGAACAAAGAAGTCAAGAGATGAATAAGATGATCAAGATCTTTAAGAAGGTAGAGATCAACATACCTTTGATCACCTCTTTGACCTCGATGCCGAGGTGTGCCAAGTTCCTCAAAGAGCTGTGTACCAAGAGAGTCAAGTACACAGACGATGCTAAGTTCCAGATGGGGGAGAATGTCTCAGCCGTGCTTAAGCGAGACCTCCCAATCAAGTGTACTGATCCTGGGATGTTCTATATACCTTGTGTGATTGGGACAACGAGGATAGACAAAGCTATGCTCGATCTCGGGGCATCAATCAATGTGATGCCCCTATCTATCTATCAAGAGTTGAAACTCGGACCACTCTGACCGTCTTATGTTGAGATTCAGCTGGCAGACAAGTCAAGTGTCTACCCCGAAGGGATAGTTGAGGATGTGCTCGTCAAGGTGCAGGACCTTATTTTCCCAGCCGACTTCTATGTTCTAAATATAGGCAGTACTCGAAGCAAGAAGCAGCTCATGCTGCTAGGCAGGCCGTTTCTCAAGATGGCTCGAACGTTAATCGACTGTGATACGGGGAAGCTCACATGCCAATTTGTTGGGGAGACGGTCACCTTTAACATCTACAAGGCCGAGCAATTTTTGATCGACACTGAGATGGTGGACTTCATCAGTCTCACTGAGAGGGATGTTGAGAGATACTATGCCAACGTGGTGATCAAGGATGTGTACGATAGAGTCATCCAAGGAGACACTAAAGACCTAGAGTATATCGACAAGGAGAAGATCGAGGCCATCGAAGTGCTTGAGGTAGAAGCCGACCAAAGCGGGGACGATCACCCAAGCTATCGATCACAGCTAGTGCATGGCAAGGAGAGGATGCAACCTTCCTTGAAGAAAGCCCCTAAGCTAGAGCTCAAACGCCTATCGAAGCACTTGAAGTACATCTACCTCGGAGCCAACGAGACGTTGCCAGTAATCATAAGCTCCGAGCTGACGATCAAAGAACAAGAAGATACGAGAGACGTCTTAAGCAAGTACAAGGAGGCCATCGGCTGGACCTTAGCAGACCTCAAGGGCATCAGCCCTACTCTTTGCCAACACTACATCTTGCTAGAAGACGATGCCATACCGGTCAGAGACCCCCCGAGGAAGCTCAACCCGGTGATGAAAGAAGTTTTCAAGGTGGAGATACTCAAACTCCTTGAGTTGGGCTTCATTTACCCTATCTCGGACAGCCGATGGGTCAGCCCGATCCACGTCGTGCCAAAGAAATCCGGCGTACAGGTGGTCGAGAATGAAGGCAAGGAACTGGTCGCGATGAGACTCTAGACAGGCTGGAGGGTTTGCATTGACTACAGAAAGCTCAACAAGGTGACGAGGAAGGACCACTTTCCCTGCTCGTTCATTGACGGATCTTGAGAGACTCGCCGAATGTATTGCTTCCTTCAACGGCTACTCTGGATATATGCAAATTTATATGGCATTAGAAGATAAAGATAAGACCACATTCACTTGCCCGTTTGGCACATTAGCATATCGTCGTATGCCATTTGGTTTATGCAATGCCCCAGGGACATTTCAAAGATGCATGATAAGTATATTTTCTGATTTGCTTGAGCAATGCATTGAGGTGTTCATGGATAATTTTACTGTTTATGGCAAGACGTTTAACCAGTGCATAAAGCATCTTGAGTTAGTTCTGCAGAGGTGCGTGGAGAAAGACCTTGTGCTGAATTATGAGAAACGCCACTTCATGGTCAATGAGGGAATTGTCCTTGGGCATGTTATCTCTGAGAAGGGCATTGAGGTAGACAAAGCCAAGGTGGAGATCATAGCCAAGCTGTCTTATCCCACCAACATCAAGCAGCTGCGGGGATTTCTTGGCCACACTGGATTATATCGGCGGTTTATCAAGGACTTTACCAAGATAGCACAACCGATGCACCGCCTACTCCAGAACGATGTACCGTGGGAGTTCGATGATGCATGTAAAGAAGCCTTCCAGATATTGAAGGAGCAGCTTGTCACAGCGCCCATCATAAGGCCACCCGAATGGGGCATGCCCTTTGAGCTAGATGTGCGACGCTAGAGGATACGGTGTTGGTGCGGTGCTTGGGCAGAAAATTGGCAAGGAAAGCTTCGTCATCTACTATGCATCGAAGACCCTCACCGGCCCACAGATCAACTATACAACCACGGAGAAGGAGCTTCTTGCCGTGGTGTTTACCTTCGAGAAATTTCGCTCCTACCTCTTTGGGAGCAAGACTTTGGTTTACACTGACCACGCCACCTTAAAATATCTCATGGAAAAGAAGGATACAAAGCCAAGACTCATACGGTGGATTCTCCTCCTCCAGGAGTTCGACGTTGAGATCAAAGACAAGAGTGGATCTCAAAATCAAGTGGCCGACCACTTGAGCAGAATTTTGAGAAAGGATGAAGGAGATCCAATCCGAGCAACGTTTCCATATGAGGAGCTACTCGAGATCTACACCAAGAAGCCGTGGTACGTGGACTTGGTGAACTACATCGTGACCGGAGTGTTGCCCGTGGGGATGCCAACACACCAGAAGAACAAACTCAAGAAGGAGAGTCGACAATACGAATGGGATGACCCATACTTGTGGAAGCAATGCTCAGACTTGATCTTGAGGATATGCGTTCCGGAAGGTGAGCAGACAAGCATCCTTGAGCACTGCCATGAGAAGGAGGGCGGAGGACATTTTGGACACAAGAGAATGGCAAGGACGATCCTTGACTGTGGGTTCTACTTGCCCACTATCTTCAAGGATAGGTACGAGAAGTGCCAAGGCTGCGATAAGTGCCAACGCCAGGGCAATGTCTCAAGGAGGAATGAGATGCCCTTGGTACCTATCTTGCCAGTGGAAGTATTCGACGTATGGGGAATGGATTTCATGGCCCCCTTCCAAACTCTAAGGGAAATCAATACATACTCCTAGCAGTGGACTACGTGTCAAAATGGGTAGAAGCCAAGGCTACAGCCGCGGCGGATGCAAGGACCGTAGCCATTTTTCTCAAGTTAAACATCTTTAGCCGGTTCGGTGTGCCAAGAGCCATAATCAGTGATCGGGGCACCCACTTCTATAATGCCATCATTGGTAGCTTACTCAAGAAGTATGGGGTGCATCATCGGATGTCCACCGCCTACCATCCTTAAGCCAATGGCCAAGTTGAGCTCTCAAACCGCATTGTGAAGACTATCTTGAGAAAGGCCTTGGGAGAGAGCAAGAAGAAGTGGAGCACTCACCTCGACGATGCACTATGGGCATACCGGATAGCTTTCAAAACGCCATTTGGAATGTCTCCCTACCGGATGGTGTTTGGTAAGATGTGTCACCTGCCTGTCGAGCTGGAACACAAGGCATACTAGGCAATCCGCAAGCTCAACTTTGACTGGGATGAGGCACGAAAAAATTGCAAGCTTGACATACGAGAGCTCGAGGAGATTCACCTCGAAGCTTATGACAATGCCACTATATACAAGGATAGGCTCAAGAGAGCCCATGAGCTTTTGATCAAGGAAAAGAAGTTCAAAAATGGGCAAGTGGTGCTACTATATCAAAATAGGTTCTGCTATGCCTCTGGCAAACTGACCACCAAGTGGGTGGGACATTACATCGTGCACGCCCAACATCCGAATGGAGCCGTGTAGATAAGCGACATGGACGGCAAGAAAGTGTTCAAGGTGAACAGAAGCAGGCTCAAGACCTACTATGGGTACGACCAAAGGCTCAGAGAATGGGACGCTGAGCTAGATGAGATTCACGAGGTCCCTTAAGAGGATCCTCAAGACGCCTAAGCTGGAGAAATACGTCGAGCTAACGACGTTAAACAACAACGCTTCCCGGGAGTCAACCCGGTGTGGTATAATTTTAATCGCTTACCTTTTATTCCCTTTTAGTCAAGGGGGTGGTCTTGACCACTTTTAACACTTTGCCTCAAGCAAAGTGTGTGAGTGTGGAAACCCACCCTCGTTATTTTGACCTGCTCCTTGAGAGGACTGTTTCTTCCTCGAGGAGCGTATTATCTTAACTACATGTCTGGAAGGAACTCAAGGCAAGGTGAAATGGAGACGCTGCAGTTGGCAAGCTAATAGCCTTGGCCAAGACACGGGTAACGAGGCGACGACTTGAATCTCTGTAGGCTAAGTAGGAGACGTCCCATCAATCAGCCTACTGCCCTATAACCGTCCCAACCCACGTTCCAATTAACCCCTCATTTCGCCTACCCATCTTCCCACATTCAAACCCCCCGGAAACTTCTCCAAACCCAAGCAAAAAACCCTAACCTTCCCTCCATGGTTCATACGCGACCAAATAACAAACTCGGCAAAATTCCCGACGACATCGACCTCACACCGGAAAAAGCCTCGAAGAAAACCACCGCCCGCCGCACAAAGATGGAGAAATCGCCAGCCAAGCCCACCGTCGAGGGGAGCCCGTCGTCCTTCGACGGAGCCCTCCTCGATGACTTCACCGCCGGAGCAGAAGAAGCGCCCACCCTCCACGACATCCATATGGAGATGGACGCCGACGAAGAGGTGCAGCTCCTAACCGAGAAGACACCGGAGAAAACTCCGGAGAAGAAGAAAGGAGTGCCCTCCTCCACCGAAATGAAAAAGACCAAGGAGACTCCTACCACCTCCTCCTCGAAAAAGATGCCGGTGAACTCCTCTCACACTAAGTCCATCGACACGAAAACCAAGGCAGCGAAGGAGAATGAGGTCTCCGAGGAAGGAAGCTTCGACGATGCGCTCGGTGAAGACGAAGACGAGGAGAACGACCAAGTGGCAGGGGAGGAGGAAAACGATGTCCTTTTCGTCGAAGAACGGCCGGCGAAGAAAGCTAAAATGAAGACACGCTCGTTGAAAAGGGGGAAGGCTTAATCTGTCAACGCCAAGGAGCTCGCCAAGAATTGTTGGATTTGTATACTGAAAGCAGTTTTGGTTGAGCTTGTATACAATGTTTCCTGTTACCACTATTACAATCTCCTATCTGAAATGAATACTTGATTGCATATCTGTGTCCCCTTATCTCATATATAAGTTAGATCATACAGTGTGGAAGATCACAGAAGTCTGTATGATTAGTCGAGCTTAATGAGATATAAAAGTTTCACACCGGTGAGACAACTTGAGGACGAGTTGTCGGTATAGGCTGCGTATAGATAAGAAGTGACTTGACTTGGTTGCTTGTCTATCTTTGATGCGTCTCGGCGTATGAAGGATCACAATGAGATGAGTTCTTCTATCGACCGTCGTGAAGAACCAAGATCTCGGTGACTTACGATGATCTAAACCTCGATAAGGTATTAGATGAGTATGAGTTCTTGACCATCACTTTGACTTGTTATGGGTGAGGGTTATATGTTCTAACCCAATATTCTCCGCATCTTGGGTGGTGGCGGTGCTGTATGTCATGCTAGTTATCTCATGACGAGTCACCGTATCCGTTTAGGATGATGGCGTCCCTTAAGGAGCTCAAAGGTTTATTGTACTAAACCCCGCGAGTTGAGTTAACTCAAGTACAATAATAAGGTTGAGTGGTACTACTTAAGGAATTAAAGATATTAATTATTTTAAGCGATCGAATGCTATAAATAATTAATGGACGTTCGATATCTTAAATACGGGGATTCGTAATGTCTAAGTGCAAGCCGACTCAACTTGGTAATAAAGGGGTAAGTCGAGATTTATTCTCTAGTGGCATGAATAAATATTTATAAATTAATTTATGTTCTGTGCTGAACATAAGATAATTAATTTATTTGAGGCCCATCTTTATTCCTTGCATTTGATCCCTGGGCTGGCCCATCTAGGTGTTCAACCAAAAGTATACTTTCAATTGACTCGCAATCGTACGAGGTGTTATAGTAGGCAAAGCTAACCCTAGTCGTCTCTCAAGGAAAACTTAACAGGGCCTAATGTTCATGTTGCTCACAGAAAACGATTAAATCCTAAACACTCTAATACCAATATGGGTTTTTGAAACATACGAGGAAACAAACACGAGAATTAAACAGCAAACCTAAGCCAGGGTTGTCAATCCCGAGCTAAACTACGAAAGCAATAGATCTAAACTAGAGGTTGTCAAACCCTAGATGATTAACTACTAAACACGAAACAGGTAAACAAATCGAAAGCAATTAACTTTCGGATCTCCAAACAAGAAACGATGAAATTCAACAAAGAGCGATTAATCATGAAATTAAAGTTCAACACCACTTGCATAAATTCGATTATTAAAGTGGAAAACAAGAGCGAAGCAAGCAACCAACAATTCCACAAAATATAGAATCAATGCAAACGAATCGAACAAGATCAATGGAACAAATAACGATTAAATTACTTCCAATCCGAATCCGAAATATCACGGGATAGTACCAAGAATTCATAAATCACGGTTAAAGTAAATGAATACCGATTACGAGCGTGAATCAAAGTGCGAATTGAAGAAAATTGAAGAAACGAGTTCAGTAGCGAGTTCGAGAAAAACCGAAAAATATCGTAAAATCGGAACGAAATAACCTAAAAACGTATATATATATAGGCATTGGCGGCTTGTGAAGCGGCGCCCGCTTCGGGGCGGCGTGCGGGAGGAGGCGGCGGCGAGGCGCTGCGGGTGGCGCCGCGCCGAAGTGAGCAGCGTTCACTCTAACGAGCGAGTAAAGTGGAGGAACGCGCTCGGAGTGAACCGCGTTGGCGTCGCGGGATAGCGGGCGGCGCGGGCGGGCGCGGGCGGGCTTGTGCGGAGGTGCGCGGGCGCGCGGCGTTCACTCCGAGCGCGAGGGAAGTGGGAACGCGCTGAGTGAGCCTGCGTTCAGCGCGGGCGTGCGTGGATGGAGCGCTGGGCGTGCGGCGTGTGTGCGGCGGATGTTCGGCCATGCGGCGGGGCGTCGCGACTTCAACAATTAGTCTCGTTCTCCTTGGTCCGAACTCCGAATTAGGATCCGCTTTCTCTATGAACTCCTATCGCGATGCTCTTCATTATACTTGATCCTTGGTAGATTAATTTCATCCTATTTAATGCCGATTTTCTGTAAAACATTGAAACAGAACCAAGTAAGTCCGAAGCGATAAATAATAAGCGAACTAACGGCATAAATGGGATAAACTAATGAAGACAACATGCAAAACAATACCAAGAATAAGAAAAAATGACACAAACAACTCCCCACACTTATTCATTTGCTTGTCCTCAAGCAAAGTCTATCTAAGCAAGAATAGAAGAATAGCTCATGCAACTAAACTCTTAATCTAATCAATCAAACCTCTTTTGCAATTCCCCGGACATGATGAGTACATAATCAAGGTTAATGTGAAACAAATCTAAGATTGTGAGAATGTCAAATAAACAAGAAGATCATTTTGCTCGCACTCCAACTCTCCTTTAGGGGTGAATTAACTAAAATGGTTACCTTTAGCAACAAGTTTCTTTTGAGAACACAAAGAAAATATTAGATTTTGGAACAATGTTGAAGGTGAAGTCTCGATGAACTCGAGTCTCCTATTCAGCGGTTTCCATGCCCATTTCTCAATTTACGAGAAAGAGGCGAATTCCATCCTCCATTTATATAATCTCAACAATAAACATAGAAAGTCTTAATGATTTTGGAACAATGGTGAAAGGTGAATTCTCGATGTACTCGAGTCTCCTATCGTGGTTTCCATGTCCATTTCTCAATTCACGAGAAGGAGGCGCGAATCCCATCATCCGTTTCGACAATCTCACATAAAACAATATTATTATTATTATTTTTTTCTTTTTTTTCTTTTTTTTTTTAAAAAAAGAAACAAGTATATAGGTAACCAAGCTGTTAACACTCCTCCCCCTAACATTAGCCGGACAAATCAATAACCCCCGATTTAAGATTTATTCACACAACCTCGTTCATTCACATTGCACTTCAATAACGTAACATCATGATAAAAGAGAACACATCAAGGTTTGACCAATACCACAGAGTTCAGGTGCATAAATTACAATCCTAACTTATTCGCATAGACAAAAACTTGAGTACAAGATGACAAAATAAGCATAGATCCATGGTGTCAATCATGCACATACCCCGAGCACAACATATACAACATATCATCAACAACTCCCCCACACATAGATGAGCACTGTCCCCAGAGCTCTAAACATGAACAACAAAATAGGGCCAAAAGAGAACGAGACTTCCACGATAACAAAGAGAAAAGGAGGTCGGGCGGACATCGATTTCAAGGATAATCTGCGGAAGCACCAGAAAAGACAAGGAAAAACAAACAAACCACAAAAGGAAAACAACGAACCACCGAAATAAGGACGAGAGCAAAAAGAAATAAGGAAATATATACATACTCTCCAACAGTGAAGCCTCACTGTTGGTCGATGTAATGGTGGTGGTGGAGAGCGGTGTGGGATAGGGACCGACGTCCCATCTGCGGCTTGAAGGTCAGCCAAATGATGCTCATGGGTGTCTAAACGCCGGTAAACATCTTGACGGAAATCCCCAAACGCCTGCTGTGAAGATTGGCTGAAGGCGTTGAACTGGCGATTTTGGGCGTCAAGACACTGATATACTCGATCTGGAACTCTCCAAACCACAGGTCGAAGATTGGCTGAACTCTGTGAATTGCTGACCCATCTGCTGTCGATACCTCTCAAAGTTCTGATTCCAGGAGGAGCTAAAGTCCCCAAACTGTTGTGAAGTGGCCTGCTAAAACTGGCCAAAACTGGAATCAAAATGAGCCCTAAGACCACTGAAAGCGTCGTCGTGGGACTGGTGGGAGTAGGGGTATGTAAGGAGGGGTGAGACATTGGGTGCCGCTTGTCCTTCTTCGGTGGCCTGATCATCAGGGGAATCTTTATCCATTGGGGTAGCTGTCCCGACATTAGACCCGGATGGTCGGTTCTGCTTGAATGTGATATACTCTTGAGCGATGCAGCGTGCTTCATAAGGAAGCAATGTTCCCGAGTCAGAAGCAATCAACCTGAAATCACCGAAAGTGATGGGAGATGCTCAATAACAATGGAGCCCAAGCGGTATATCATCTCTAGTCACTCCCACAAAGTATTTGGCAAGTATAAAGGGTATTGGCTCAAGGAGAGTTTGGCCTTACGGTTCCGCCTCATATACTCAAATCGCCGCCATAAGAACGGTGCTGCACAGACCTTCTTATTATTCACAGCACACCACAAGAAGAAAAGCTCTATAGCACTCACTTTATTGGCTTGCTCTTTCCCTGTTAGGTTGTATGCTAGGAACTTATGAGCGATAACCAAAGCAGGGTCCTGAATAAAGGCACTAGAAGTGCCTGCTGATGACCAATTGTCAAAACCAGTTAAAATTTTCCATGTCTCAGCCATAGGGAAATCCCTTGGTACATCAGAAAAACCACTACTATGAAAACCCAAAACCTCACGCGTAACCTTAGGTGTAACGGCAAATCTATTCTCCCCAACCGAGCGCATGAGACTTAAAATCTTCACTGGTCTCGAGTGACACACAAAATTCCCTAAGCAAATGCTTAAAACCATCTTCGGGTTCCCTAGTTGCCAAACTAAGCAGACCCCATACTTTCAAATATCTTTTCACAGTACCATCAACACCCAATGAAGCTAAAATAGACCAATCAAAAGAACGAGGGTGACTTATCCCTTTTTGGCGAATAACGGAGAAGAAAATACCTTCTTGGGGTGAAAGAATAGCGAACGGGGCATTGTAAGTCTCCCGTAAATCTTCCGGTTGTTCATCGGATCCCGAAGCACCTTCATCGCTTCTTTTCGTTTAAGAGGCGAGAGGATTTTTTGTGCGTACCATGCTGAAGAAAAGCTAGGAAGTAACTTGGGAAGATCGGTGGCGGTACTCGAGGAGAGGCGGCGTCTTGACGAGCGTCTTGAGCAAATCGAGTGCGGGGGCTGAAGGAGAGTGCGTCACAGCGTGGGTCTTGGGCGAAAGCAAAGCAGAGAGGTGAGCCGGGCGCTGGAATGCGCACCGCCGAGGAGACGGATGGCCGAGCACGCGAGGAAAAGGCGCACGTGTTGGGCGAGGCGGCGGACAGGCGAACGCCGGTTGAGCGCGGGCTGGCAACGCGGGCGGGCGTTCGTGAGGAACGCCGCTGAGTGGGCGTGCGAGAACGCGGCGGGCGGGCGTTCGTGAGGAACGCTGTGGACCGCTCGGGTGGCGTCACGGAGATCGCGAGAGACGGCGCGCTGTGGAGGCGGGCGGAGGGAGAGCGGGCGCTCGCTGAACGAGCGCCGGCTGCTAGGTGGCACGGAGAATGCCGGTGGGGAGAAGGTGAATACGAGGGAGGCGGCGCTGAATTAGCGCTGTGGGGCTCGGACGGAGGCGGGGAGCTTGCTGGGGAGAAGGAGACGACGAGGCACGGCGCTGAGTGGGGAGATCTGAAAGAACCAAAAATAGGGCATAAGCCCTAATATATGGCCGGTTCACTGAGCGCCGGTTCTTCTTTATCTTTTTTTTTTTTTTTAATGTTGATCGCCGGTTGTGTTTGAACGCCGGCTTGGGGTTGTCAATCCCGAGCTAAACTAATAAAGCGATAAATCTAAGCTAGGGGTTGTCAATCCCTAGTTGAACTACGAAAGCAGGATAAATCGAAAGCGGTAAACAAAAGCATAAGCAATCATATTATTCATAGGGTTTGTCATTCCCTAATCTAAATCTAATTGCACATAAATCATCATCATCAACCAACCAAACAAGAACAGAAATTAAACGAAAGCATAATAGATTAAAGCAACATGAACACAATCCATCATTACTATGGAGTTGAATTCAATAACAATCATCAAACAATATCTTGTGAAATTGATTCCAATAAAGCTGATAAATCCAAGAACATAAATCCAAAAACTGATAGATCCAAGAACATAAATTCAACAGCATAAAAACTATAAACTAAAGTATTCAATCGATGAAATAGGGATATAAAACAATACTGTGGTTTGATCTCTTGTTGTCTGATGAATTCCTGGGAGAAAAATGGGCGAGAAGCGCCTCGGCGTGAAGAGTAAAACTCAGAACAGAAGAACCCTTTTCTCAGCCCTAAACGCGCGTATATATATTAAAATAGGAGTGAGCGCCGGTTCATAATGAGCTCACGCCGTAAAACATTCTCGACTTCAATATGAACGCTGGGGTTGAACGCGGTTGAGTGAAAAGGGCATGGCGCCGCTGCGAAGTGGCGTCGGTGACACGCGAACGCTGGGCGCAACGCTGGCTTAGCGCGAGCGAAGCGCGGCGGCGGGCGCCGGCTCCCCAACGCCGGGCGGCGAGCGCCGCGTTAGAGGCGCGGGCGGCGGAGATGCAGCTGGCGCTATACCCAGCGCCAGACGGGCGTCGCGGAGTTGCGAGGGCGTGGGCGAGGCCGCTGGGCGAAGGCGCGCCGCAGGGTGGCGAGGACGCTTGTGGCGCCGGGAGGCGGCAATGCCGGACGAGCGCCAGGGCGCGGGCGGCGCAGGGCGAGCGCTGGCGGGCGCGCGCGGCGCTGGCGCGGCGCGGAAGGTGAGCGCCGGAGGAATATGAACGCGCCGGAGCGAGCGCGGCGGCGGGCGGTGCGGTGTGCGTCGCGGCGGGCGCGGGCGTGCGTGCGACGGGTGCCGTCTTGCGACTTTGGTCGTTCGACCGCTCTCCTTCGTCTCGAACTCCGATTTATGCACGTTTTCGCCACGAACTCCTGTCGAAATGCTCTTCAATATATTTGATTCTTGGCGGATCCAATTCATCCAATTTTTCGCCGTTTTCCTACAAAACATCGAAAAGAAAGAAGTAAGTCCGAATCGATAAATAATAATCGAACCAACGGCATAAATAGGATAAACTAAAGAAAATGACACGTAAAACAATACCAATAATCATTACAAAATCATACCAAACACCAGGCCCGTAGCTAAGTATGGAAATCGGCGCCCCTCTCTCTCTACAAGGTAATGATTTGATTCTCTTTATCCTATAAGGATATTATTATATTTATGGGATATGCATAGATCCTTTCCATATAAGATTATGGTAATAATACTTTCCATAAAGGTTTATGGTAATTTCCATATGGGATTATGGTAATTTCCATATAGGATTATGGTAATTTCCATATAGGATTATGGTAATGCATTATAAATATGAGGTAAGAGATTAAATCTAGGTCAATGATTAATAATCATCATCATTATTTTCGAGAATTTGAGGGTTCATCCTTTGAGAGATTTTCGAAAATTCTTGAGAGCTTGAGGGTGATTTTCCAAGCATTCTCCATAGATCGCCCTCACTGACGCTGGAGATTAGGCAACCGGGATACATCCGTAAGGTCAAAGCACGAGTCTCGATCCATTCCGTCTCGGCAGTTCAAAGGTAAACACGAGAAAAACCCTACGTGTTGCAATTAATTATATAGTCGCATGCTAGGTATATAATCAATATATGATGAATTAAACATCCAAGATAGATTCTCGGCGAGGGCTAAACCTAGTTTTCCCAACACCGGTATTAGAGCCCGGATCGATTCTTGCTCTGCTGGATTAATTCACGCTTGATTATTACGCGCGCTATATATTATTTGTTGAATCTATCGCTCATCGTGGCTCGCTTTTTATTTTGTCGATTTTGTTTTTCACCACGAGAAAATCCGTGGTTAGATTAGATTTATTTTCCGTAAATCTTATCCGTAAAAGTAAAATGAAGACGAAGCGCCCAGATCGAGACGATGGGAAAACGGGTCGCACGGCGCAGGGCGACGGCACGGCATGCACGCGCTTCAGCGGCGCGTCGCGCGATATGGGGCTGGGCCGCCTCGCGAGCATCCGCTTTTCCACCCGAACCAGATTTTCCGGTCCGTGCCCGTGCACGCGAGGCCCGTTTTTGAATCCGGTCCGTGCTCGTGCACGCGAGGCCCATTTTTCGAAGATTATAAACATCTCATATTTTGCAATTCTATGTAATAGATTAGGCGGGAAAGTGCGATTCCACGAGTGGCCACGGCGAACGCTTTTATTTTATTTTTATCGCTCATTGCATGTCGTGGATGTTTAAATTATGTAGTAGCATGCTATGTATGTTTAAATTACGTTGACAAACCTTTAAGTGTTTTCGTAATTGGGTGCGCATAGTAAGCATGCTAGGTTTATCGCGTTTTCAAGCATATTTTAGAATTCTGCGAGCATGTTTTACATGTTGAGTTCTATAGAAAAGCATGCTAGGATTACGTGATCTGCATGGACAAACCTTTTGAACAAAAAGACTAAGCAAGCAAACCGACAATTTTTTTTTAAAAATGTCAAGACCTCCACTTTTTGATCTCTAAACAAAGTGATACGCACTGTGAGTAAACATCCACACGCGTGGCTTGCTTGCACTGTTTATCATAAGTTTGTTAGATGAGATTTCTAAATAAAACATTTTAAATCTATTGATAAGTGGGAGTTTCATGTAAACGCCCACACGCTGGCTTGTATTTGCGATTTTCATAAGTTCTCTAGAGATAGATATAAAATGAGATAACAAAAGAATTTGAATTGGAAGTGGTATGGTCTTAGTGAGTATGCTAATTCTAAGAATTCGTTTTCTGCTGTTAAAAATGTGGTCATTGCTTAGACATCACCTCAAGTACAACTTCCCACGAAGTCCCTTCTTGTGATAGTGATGTGGTCTAGTAAGGTCCAACCGTTAATTTCATTTGTCATAAGGATAAGTTGACATGGATTGAAATTAAATGACTAAAAGGTATATTTTAGTCTTGTCAAGGGGTTCATGTGTAAACGTCCACACGTGTGGCTTGCATGTGGGATTCCTTGGGCGATTGGAGGTTTCAATTAATATTGTTTTATCAAAAGGTTACAATATTATTGTTACGAATTATGTGCGATCGTATGCTTATGTGTTTACATTATCGTTTCAGATATGTCTCTTACACCGATTATCAATATGCTCGCACAAAATCCGTTATCCGTCCAAATTTTATCGAGTGGAAACGAAACATGGAATATGTTCTTATCATTTGAAGAACACATGTTTGTTCTCACTACTCCTAAACCCGATGCCCTTATCGACGATCGACTAATGAGCAATGAGAGTCAAGCGCACTTTGGAATAAGTCAAACAATACGGCTAAATGCTATATGATGACTACTATGTCCAAAGGCTAGCACCGCAAGATCGATCGATGGTAGACGCGACCGATATTTGGTCAAGTCTCGAGAGTAAGTTTGGGCGATCGGATCGGACGATCCGCTTCCACACAATGAGAGAAATCTTGGCGTGTAAGATGGAAGAAGGATGTTCGTCCATGAACATGTCTCCCACATGACTCATCTCATGGATAGTCTTGATCGGTTGGGAGGAGGTATCGACGGCGAAGCAAAGGTCGATATCATCCTCAATACACCGCCCAAGTCTTTGAGAACTTTCACGTGAATGCGATCATGAGCAAGACCGAGTATACACTTAGTCGGTTGCTCAATGATCTCATGGTCATGGAAGGAGTTATGGGCAAAGAGCACATGCTCTTGCTAGCACATCTAGGCCCAAATTTTCCATTGCAAAATGGAAAAGAAAAAGGGCACCAAAGGTGGTAGAGGCAAGGAAATAGTGGGAGTAATGGGAGCAAGAACATGGTCACACACGGAGACTTGAAGAAGCGAAGGAGAAGGCAAGTGCTACAAGTGCGGTAAGACGGGCATTGAAGGCTATGCCCTATGCTCAAGGCTCAAGGTACCGCTTGCTTTAGTAACGGAAACATGTTTAGCAACTTGTTCTACCCATTCTTGGGTAGTAGACACGGTGCGATCGATCATGTTTGTTACACCTGCGTGGTTCCCGGACAAGGGAGTCGAGTAATGGCGAGATAACGATCTCCATGGGCAACGCGAAAGTCGAGGCCGTTGCGGTAAGATGTTACTTTATGTTTTGAGAGAGCAGCTTTAGTTTTAAAAGATATTTTATATGTGCCAGATTTTCTATGAACCTTGTTTCGCTTTCAAACTATTTACTCATGGATATTCTCGTTATTTTTGATAGTGGTGTTTCTATCATAAGAAATGACGAAGTTATCTCGTGTTGGCACTTTATATAATTCGCTTTATACTATTTCTCGAAAACATAATACCTATAACATTGTTGCATCTTCTTCAAACCCTAGAAAGAGAAAGTTTTCTTCAGAAGATGGCACCACATTTCTCGGCATCTTAGATTAGGTCACATCAATCTAAATAGGATCCAAAGACCGCTAAGAATGGGCGTTGGGTAATCTCACGCTTACTCCATTGCCATCTGCGAATCCTGTATAGAAGGTAAGATGTCGACCAGACCCTTCAAAGCGAAGGGTTATAGAGCCAAAGAAATGTTAGAGTTAGTCCATTCTGACCTGTGTGGACCGATGTCCACACAAGCTCGTGGAGGGTACGAGTATTTTGTCACTTTCATTGATGATTACTCAAGGTACGGATACGTATACCTGCTTCACCGCAAGTCTGAATGCTTTGAGAAATTCAAAGAGTTTAAGGCGAAAGTGGAGACGAAGCTTGGTAAGAGTATCAAGTCACTGCGGTCTGATCGCGGTGGCGAATACCTCAGTAACGAGTTCATGGACTATCTAGTGAAGTATGGGATTACCTCCAAACAAGATTTCACCGGCACACCACAAAGAGATGGTGTGTCGAGGCGAAGAAATAGGACTCTTTTGGAAATGGTTAGATCAATGATGAGTTATGCAACATTGCCTATTTCGTTCTAGGGTATGCCTTAGAACAAGAAGATACTTGCTAAATCTAGTACTATTCAAGTCGATCGAAAAGACCCTTCGAGTTGTGGTTTGGGCGCAGCCCGGTTTAAGCCACATAAGGATATGGGCGATCCGACACGTCTTGAACAAGAAGGTCGACAAGTTGGAGGCTAGATCCGATGCAAGATCGCTTATTGGATATCCTAGAGGAACGAAATGTGGTTTATTCTATAGTCCCAAGGATCGGAAGGTCATTATTAGCACTTATGCTCGATTCTTAGAAGAGGATTATATGAAGAATCATAAGTCCAAAGTTGAAATCATTCTTCAAGAATTAGAAGATGATCGTGTTCCGCCACCGATTAAGCCAAAGGTGCGAGATGTCGAGTCTAGTGGGAGGATCGACACCGATACTTCAAGAAATTGAAGTGGGTCGAGTTCCACCGAGATACGACCGCACAAGTGGTACCTACCCAACAAGTTGTGCAAGATAGAGAACCACCGCTCGCACCCACCGCTGCCATAGTGCTGTGAGAACCTCGTCGTAGTGGGAGGGTTGTTCGTCAACCCGAGCGATTTATGTTCGTGGGAGAATCTTTGGATTTAGTCCCAGGAAATGAACATGCAATAATCGACCTATGGACATACAAGGAGGCGATACAAGACATTGATGCAAGATCATGGCACACCGCTATGGACTTAGAAATGGAGTCCATAACGGCTGTGGATGTATATGAAAAGACACCTCTACCAGATGGCAAGGAAGCCATAGGCAGTAAGTGGATATACAAAAGGAAGAGAGATTTCGATGGAGAGGTTTCGCTTTTAAAGCCGTGCTTGTGGCGAAAGGGTACACTCGATTGAGGGCATTGATTTCGACGAGACCTTTTCACCGTAGCAATGCTCAAGTCCATCGAATTCTTCCGCCATAGCAGCCCACTCAACCTAGAGGTTTGGCAAATGGATGTTAAAACCGCTTTTCTAAATGGTTACCTTGAGGAAGGTAGAGACATCTATATGCAAAGAACCCAAAGGTTATGTGGTAAAGGGTGAAGAGCATCTAGTATGGAAGCTTAAGAAGTCCATTTATGGACTTAAGCGAACCTCGATCATGGAACTTACGCTTTGACGAGGTGGTAAAGTCCCATGGATTTACCCAGTTGTCTAGCGAGAGTTGTGTGTATCGGTTAGATGTCAATAGTGATGTGGTATTTCTTGCACTTTATGTAGATGACATTCTTCTAGTTGGCAACAACGTGAAGTCGCTATCGACGTAAAGAGTTGGCTATCCGATCGCCTTCAAATGAAAGACTTAGGAGATGCGATGTACATTCTTGGGATCAAGGTTTACCGAGATCGCAAGAATAAAATGTTGAGCTTATCTCGGCGCCTTACATTGATACTGTGATTACTCGTTTTAGTATGCAGACCGCCAAGAAAGGATTGCTACCTTTCAGACATGGTGTTCCTTTATCTAGATAGCAGTCACCTATGACTGCGAAGGAGATAGAGGAAATGAGACAAGTTCCTTACGCTTCCGCCTTAGGAAGTCTTATGTACGCAATGCTATGCACGAGGCCCGATATCCGCTATGCGGTAGGCATAGTAGCTAGATATCAATCTAACCTGGACAAGCTCATTGGATCGCGAGAAAGCATATACTCGGGTACCGAAAAGGACTCGAGATTATAGGCTGGTTTACCATGCAGATAGTCTAATGCCTTTGGGTTATCTGCACTTGGATTTACAAGTCGACCGTGATGAGAAAAAGTCTACCTCGGGCTATGTGTTTACCTTGGGAGGTGGAGTCCGATATCTGGCGAGTGCAAAGCAACGATGCATTGCGAACTCTACCATGGAAGCCGAATATGTAGCCGCCTTGAGGCTTCTAAGGAGGCTGTATGGTTCAAGAACTACCTCATGGATCTAGGTGTGGTACCGGTTTGCCCAAGAGTATCATAGTTCATCGTGATAACTCGTGCAAGTGGCAAACTCGAAGGAACCACGGACCCACAAGCGACCAAACACATAGAGAGAAAGTACCATGTCATACGAGAAAACGTTAGACGAGGGGCGTCTTGATTGCAAAGATTGATACGATGGATAACCTAGCGGATCCATTCACGAAAGCTCGCCGCTATAAGTCTACGTTGGGCACGTTAGAGGACTTGAATTGCGCTAGATGGCACCCGCTAAAGCCTGCCAGAATAAGTCTACGTCGGGGCGTTAGAGGACTCAATTATGCTAGATGGCACCCACTTAGAAATGAAACTTTTGTATAAGTGGGAGAAGCAAAGTGATGGTTTTGTTTGTAATAGCTAGTAGAGACACATTGTATACTAAAAGTTTGCTTTAGTATAAGTGGGAGATTGTTGGATTTGTATCTTTGAAAGCGCTTTGGTTGAGCTGGTATACAATGTTTCTGCTACCACTATTACAATCTCCTATCTGAAATGAATACTTGATTGCATATCTGTGTCCCCTTATCTCATATATAAGTTAGATCATACAGTGTGTAGAAGATCACAGAAGTCTGTATGATTAGTCAAGCTTAATGAGATATAAAAAGTTTCACAGCTGAGTGATCGCTATATTCCTACCAAATAAATGATAGTAAAACAGCAAGTATATATATCGTATCCACAGGGACTGCGACTCGAGAACACAGCAAGTAATTAACACAAAATCTTTATTATTATCCAGGCAACAAAATATCAAGAGAGAATATTATAAAACTAGACTTGAAAATAAGAATAGGAATAAAACTCGGATATAAAAGACTGATCCTAGGGATGTACTTAACCGAACCAAATTCACACAATTAACCTATTAATCTGTTTACCAATTTAATCCACATTCAGATGAAGGATCACTAATGTAACTATAGTTTCCGCCAGGACAGCCTATAGTAGAAGGTTAGCCTAAACTCTATCTCCGTCGGGTCTCAAGAGAAGTAAGCTAATTACCAAAAGCACACAAAGATTTAACCTCCTACAGTTCACCTATCTCCGTCGGGTCTCAAGGCAAAAACTGTATTATAAATTCCCGATATCGATTATGCAATTAATTCCGTCAGGACATCAATCACATAACTAACATGCATTAATATTGATCAGACACCAACACATGAGAATTAAAGCCAAGAATTATAAATCATGAATGGGACGGTAAAACAGTATCAATAGATTAATTATATAAATCTAGTCAGACATATAAACCCCAGGATCAATACGAATTTTAGCTACGCATAATTAAATAACCAAAGCAATAAATAAAGAAAGATAACATGAATTGAAATATATAGATAAAACCGTAAGATTCCACGATGAATGGTGTAACACTTGAATCCGGAAGAAATTCTGAACTTTAATACTAAACTAAGAAATTGGAATGAAAACAATAGTAAAATTCTACTTGGAAAAACATGCACAGTAAATACTGATAAAAGTGTTTTGCTCTGGAATGGTGTAGAAAACAACTGCCCTCTCTCCCCCTTTTATAATGAATTGCGAGCTCTCCTTTCTCCTTAAAACTCTCGTTCCTCTCTTGAATCGGACTCTGACATAGAAATCTACACGGACTCAACTTCTACCTCGCGAGACGCCTTCCCTTGCACAATTTGCGATAGCAGCTCACGAGAGAATCCTCCATACGCGCGTTTCCTTTGACTCGCGATTAACTATCGCGATAGCAAGTTGCGATAGCGGGTCACGAGATCCTTCTGTGTGTCTTCGCGATCGTAAGTCACGATGTTAAGTCCCGATACCGTGTCGCGATGCTCCTCCACATGACTTCGCTATCAACTCTCGCTATGCTGTGTCGCAAATTCTTCTTCCTTATGAACTCACGATCAACTCTCGCTATGCCGGGTTGCGAGGTCTGTTGTTGCCTTCTCGAATCTTTATCCGCGAGCTCGTGTCTCGCGAGCTTCATCCCAATGATTAAGTGTGTGCTCGTGCGTGTTCTCCCTTTTAAGATCAAAATCTGTGCTAAAATAACATAAAATACACACGGCATAATATCTTTCAAAGCAAATGAAATATATCACAAATGCAGCTCAAACAAACCTTTATGAATTAGAAAAATGACAAATATAACCTTTTAAAACAGGTAAAAATGAGGCTTATCAACTCCCCCAAACTTACACTTTTGTTTGTCCTCAAACAAATTAGAACAAGAGAGAGACGACCAACTATAGGCAAAGAGTCGAATGACAAAAGCAATAAGCCTCAGAGCAATGAGCATTAAACGATTCACTCAAATGAATCAAATCACAACATCTTTCGCTTAAACTTCTCACATCATAATAATCATAAACACAAGCCTTCTCAAACTTAAATCCTCACGACATGGATTTATATATATATAAGAAATCTCAAACACTCAAGTGTATCGAGGAGGATGTGTTTACTCTCAAAGTTTAAAAACACATGGAATCTACCATAAGCTTGCAAATCGTCTAATTCTCCATTGCTCAAATATGTGCTCAAGAACTAAGATCAAAAAGGTCTTTATAAAAGGTTATAATGTAGGCTCTTTGGTAGGGTAGAATATATTTAGGCTAAGTGACTCATAATCCCATAATGAAAAACACCATAAGTATCACAAGACATAATTCCCAAATTTTTATAATTCATTTCAATCTTTCACACCAAAGAGTCATTTTTTTTTCTCTTAAGAACTCCACACTTTCATATATAAGTGATATAATCATCTCAAGACATTGGTTACTTACCCATTTATGTTCTCTTTGCATACTTATGCTAACTTTTTTTTCATTTAGTTTATTTTGAACTTATATGGGTAAGCAACTATTTATTTTATTATCACTTCCTCAACAAATGTTATATTTCCTTTCTTTTTCTCAACCTTTTATTCAAGTAACCAAACAAACGTACTAACAATATAACCCAACCCACGGCTATATGAAAGAATAAGGTAGGCTCAAACGGGCTCATCAAAGGATAATAACATAATGGGTTAGTGTTTGGATAATGTATAGGCTAAGAAAAGAATGCCTAATATCATTTCAAAATTCTTAAGCACATCAATGCAACCTCGAAAAAGATCCAGAGCAAGTTCTAGAGAAACACATGTTATTTCAAACTAATCACACAGAAAGAAACAAGACTGAAAAGATATGACAGTCAAAAGCTCAAGTCTCACAGGTTTCAAAAGTGTGATTAAGTTCTCAAAGGCTCAATACTCATAACAATCATAACATGCTTAGTCTCACAAAATCAATTGCAATAGATTTTCTAATAAAACGAATTCTCATCATCGGCTGCTCGTCAATTACTCAATCCAGAACAGACACAAAACCAAAACAGGGAAAACAAAACAAAGCAAAAACAGACAAAAACGAGAAACAAACATAAAACAAAAAAAACAAAGAGCAGCCAGAATATAAAGACAATATAGCTCACTGCGGAGGTGGTGGTGGATGATATGGCCACGAGTTATGCATATCCTGCAGGAGCTTGAGATATTGCTCTTGCTGACGTCGCTGCTCCTCAAAGAACTGTGCCTGAGCCGCTGCATATTGATCCATGTCTCTTCGCAAGCCAGCAACCTGTTCATCAATATAGAGGTGCTCCTCTACTCTGTTGTCATCTATATACTCATGCAGCTCTTGATGTCGCGTGTCAATGTGGTCATAAATCCGTTCCTCCATAGCATATAGATCGAAGTCTGGTGCTCTCATATGGAACGGCCGATGACCTTGCTCATGCTCTACCTGGCTAGGCTCATCTCCTCCTTGCTCGTAAGCGGCTTTCTCCTCTGCTCGAACTCTATGTTGCTCTTGCCTTTCTCCAGGTCGTACGCGTGGCACATCAGTTTGAAGGGTGCTAGATGCTTGGGAGTCCTCATCGTGATATTATGTATTGCTGGGACACCCCCGTGGCTCAATCGAGTGAGAGCTACATTCGGCAACTCGAATAGCATGTTTCCGCCTGTCTGCGTGATCTTCCACAACAGCCTATCCTTTCTTGGCTTGAAGAAATGCATATAATTGAGGGCTCGTCGATCAATATAGATCTCTCGAGTGATCGGCTCGTCAATGGGGACTACGTTGAAATACGTGGCGATTGGGGTTATCATTCCCCCACAACAGATGCTAGCTCCCTCAACTTGGGCTTGAGCCTCAAAATGCTCTGCCAGAAGATACGCTATACTCATCGGTCGTCCTTCCAAGGCTGCCGCTAAAATGTGCATGTCTGCACTCTGAACTTTCCCGGCATTGTCCCGGGCTAGGACACTGGAAGTGATCATCCTGTGGAAGTATCTCATTGCCGGGTTTCTGATTGATGCAGCTGAGGATGTCTGTGGGCTATATGCTTTGAATTTTTCAACTTCCATCCATGCCAACTGTGCCCAGAAGGCTCTGATATTCACCCTACTTTCTCCCAGATACATGGCTCGTGGGGGTCCTCGCATAATCTCCTGCAAATCTTCAAAAGATAATTCCCGCTCTTGATTTCCCAACTGGAAACTCATATGCAGAAAAGATCCATTCTCGTTTCTGTGAAGCTGGTATGTGGATAGGAATTCCAAAGTTAGAGATCTATGAGTGCACCAGTTTCCTGTGAATGCTCCAAGGAATCCCACTCCCCTGGTGAGCATCATCACATCATCCAAAATCCCCATCTCATGCAATATCCGTTGATGCATGAATCTTGTCGGCCGCATCTCTAATCCAGATAATCTTTCCCATCGTTCATGTGCCTCTGATGTGTGCAATGTAATACCCTCTAGCGTATGATGAGGCTCAGGAACAGCCTCAATCTCAGCTGATGTGGATGACATAATTCCTTTCCTTTTTCTGCAGCTGAAGCCTTTCTACGAAACGACTGAAGCCTTTCTACGAAACGGCATATTGATACCTGTAAAAATTTAATTAAGTCAGATATACTCAAATAAAGCAGAGAAAATTGTCAGTTTGGCCTAAGCAACAATGTTTTATCTAGACATATCAAATTTCTCAACTCCCCCAAACTGATATATTTCTCCATGGCTCATCACAATGTTGAAGTCTAGCATCATATTATATGAATATCTCAAGAAAAGACATACAATGCTAAATCCACAAATTTTTCCATAATATATCTCCAATAAATTTCCACAAAAATTCATAGAAATCAACGGGAAAATCAAGTAAATCCATGCTTCCATTACCAAATTATAACATTTATGAACAATATATGGAAGCCACGAAAATTACAAAATTCTAAGCAACACTCTCGCTCTGTATTCGAAAATTCCCAGAAAATTCACAACATAAATTGACTCGCGACAAAGCTTCTCGCGAAATGGATTACGCGAAGTAAAAAAACGACTAAATGTGTAAACAAGAAAACTTACCTCGCGCTGAAGCTTGGGCAGAGTTCGCGAGAGAGAGGAATGTATAGATGGAGAGGGGATTTCGCGAGAGGGGCGGCACACTCAAACAAATAATTAAACCCTTACCTGAACTCGCGACACGGCCTCGCGACAAATGATCGCGACAGCGGGTCGTGAAGTCAATGGTACCTCAGATTTCTCGTGAGCTCGCGACACGGCTTCGCGACTGTTAGTCGCGATGATGGGTCGCGAGGTGGATTCAAAACCAATTCGCGGGCTGGGCTCGCGTGCGATCTTCGCGACAAATCCTCCGTGGCGCCTCGCGAACGTTAATGGGATTTCTTCTTTTTTTTTTTTTTTTAACTACTCCATTGTTCGCCCAACTCAAAATAAAGCTACTCCAAAACCGATAAAAACATAACAACTCAAACAGAAATAAAAACAAAACAAGACAAAAAAAAAACATTGGGTTACCTCCCAACCAGTGCTTAATTTAACGTCTTTAGCTAGACTATTTCATACCCAATCAATCTGGCGTTTTGACAGCAGACTTCTTCCCAAATCTGTGCTTGCCTCGATACTTTGCATTTACGTTAGACCACCACTGAGTATGGAAATGGCCTCCCCCAAACTTGAACGAATCACTCGGAGTTCCATGCCGAGTCCATCTCTTCTTTTTAGCACCCTTGTCACTTGGTCGGTTTTCATCCAAGCTCGAGATTTGGCTAGCAATGACAGTGGTGATTGAATGACACTCTTCGTGCTCTTCACTATCGTGTCGCTGGATGGCGTCATAGATTGAGATTTTCAGCTTCTCATCGTTAACACGAAAAGTTAGATCACCTTCCTGCACGTCAATTAAAGCACGACCATTTGTTAGAAAAGGCCTACCCAAGCTTAGTGGTTGATTTTTAAATTCAGGAATGTCTAAAATAACAAAATCTGCTGGAAAGACAAAATCCCGAACTCTTACCAACACATCCTCAACTATCCCCTTAGGGTATGCGACTGACCTGTCAGCCATCATTAACGACATAGAGGTCTTCTTCAGTTTGCCTAGCCCCAAGCGATTGAACACATTTAACGGCATCAGGTTTATGCTCGCTCCTAAATCACACAACACGTTGGGGAACGTGTGCTCTGCAATCTCGCACTCAAACAAGTGAAGCTACCCGGATCCTTCTCGTTTGGTGGTAATTTTCTCGCAAGATAGCACCGCATTCTTCGTAGAGGTTGATCTTGTCAAATTTCCCAAACTTCTTCTTATTCGCCATCGCGCATCTTTGAGAAATTTGACGATCCCGCATATTCAAGCGCTTCAAAGAGAGGTATGGTGATGTTTACTACGGAACATCTCTTTGAATCGGTGAACTCCTCGTCATATTTCGCCTTCCCAATGCGCCGAGGAAATGGAGTCTGTCGGCTTTGGGAGTGTTGGGCGATCCTTCGCTTTCATCTTACGCTGTTCACCCTTTTTCTTCCTCGCGATGTCCCTTCGCCATTCTTTCGCGACAATCTCTTCACTTGATTGCTTATCTCCTCGATTCTCCTGGATGATTTTCATATGAGCTCCACCTCAAATATATCGCATTGCATTGATTTGGAGGAGTATGATTCTTCAGGATTTTGCTCAAGACACTTGGGAATTACCCTTGCCTGTGCATTCCAAATTTTCATTGGCCATCCGCCCCACTTGGTTCTCTATCATCTTTACTTGTTTCCCGAGGCTATCATCGTGTTGTTCATGGCATCGACCGTGCTTTCTAGAGCGCTCATTCTATTCCCAAGTCACGGATCTCGAATATTTTGTCGAGCCACAATTTGTTGGTGACTCGTGGCTATTTGTTGATTGCTTGCCAACACTTGGTGCATCATCTCTTCGAGGCTTGGCTTCTTTGGTTCCACAATCATTCCATTATTAACAGCAAAACCAGGTGGTGGTTGCTGAGCATTCTGTGCATTAGCATAGGAAAAATTGGGATAATTCCTATTGTTGGGATGATAGGGTGGATTCTCACTTTGATTCCCTTGACCATTACTCCTTTGATTCAAATATTGAACCTCCTCGATATTCTGCGCCATAGCCACAGTCATCTGCCCTTTTCTCTCGGCTTCGTACTCCTTCTGCAGAGTTGTGAACTTTTCTAACAAATCATCATATTTATCATCCAACTCTGCAGCAGCCACTCTTCTGATTGGTTGTCTCTCCATCGCCATCGATAACCGCTGGTCGCCATCTCCTCAATTATTCTCAACGCTCATCGATTCCTCGATTGAGAAGGCATCCTCCGTGACGATCAACAATGCTACGGTGTTAGCATTGAGTCCACTATAAAATTGTGTCACTTGTTGCTCAGGTGAAAACCCATGCTGTGGACACTTGCGCAGCAGGTTTCGAATCGCCCCCATGCTTCAAATAATGATTCATCTCCCAATTGTGAAAATGGGAGATCTCGCAATGATCTTCCGAGCCTTGGCGGTGGAAAGTATTTAGACGTAAACTTCTCACGTAGTCTGCTCCCACGTGGTAATCCTCGATCTATCCAAGCTCTTGAACCACTCTTTTGCTTGACTCTCCGGTGAAAATCCGAACATCCGCATCCGAATGGCATCACCGGCACTCAGCTCGCTTGATAGTATCACGAGATATCGAGCGCTTCAAGTGCGCATTGGGGTCTTCATCATCCTCCCCAAACCGCTCCGCTTGGATCATGCCGATGAGGCGTGTTTTAGCTCAAAATTATTAGCATTGACGTCGCCCCCATCCTCCACCTCGAACCGATCCGTAGATGGCCTGTACATGTGGTTGAGCGGTATGGGTTGTGCTCGTCCACCCATCTGTTCCATCTGATTATTCAACGCCAGTTGGCGTTGCATTGCTGCCAGCATCGCCTCCATTTTGGCCATCCGATCTTGGCCTTGAGGCTGTCTTACTGCCATTTCTTGTTGTCTTCTTTCTCGGCTCTCTCTCTTATATGATCTGTCAATCTCAAGATCTAATGGAATAATTTCTCTTCTTTGAGATCTTGTAATCATGCACTGCACAAAGAGATAAAAATCAAATCAAATTCAAGAAGCAACACAGAATTAATAATAATAATAATTTTTTTTATTTTCTATTAAGCCTGAATTAATAACTACAATCCAGAAAATTATCACTATGTAATCTAAACAGTCCCCAGCAACGGCGCCAAAATTTGATCGCTATATTCCTACCAAATAAATGATAGTAAAGCAAAGAAGTATATATATCGATCCACGAGATCATGACTCGAGAACACAACAAGTAATTAACACGTAATCTTTATTATTATCCGTGCAACAAAATATCAAGAGAGAATATTATAAAACTAGACTTGAAAATAAGAATAGGAATAAAACTCGGATATAAAAGACTGATCCTAGGGATGTACTTAACCTAACCAAATTCACACAATTAACCTATTAATTTGTTTACCAATTTAATCCACATTCAGATGAAGGATCACTAATGTAACTATAGTTTCCGCCAGATGACTATATAGTAGTAGGTTAGCCTAAACTCTATCTTCGCTTGGTCTCAAGAGAAGTAAGCTAATTACCAAAAGCACACAAAGATTTAACCTCCTACAGTTCACCTATCTCCGTCGGGTCTCAAGGCAAAAACTGTATTATAAATTTTCGATATCGATTATGCAATTAATTCCGTCAGGACATCAATCACATAACTAACATGCATTAATATTGATCAGACACCAACACATGAGAATTAAAGCCAAGAATTATAAATCATGAATGGGACGGTAAAACAGTATCAACAGATTAATTATATAAATCTAGTCAGACATACAAACCCCAGGATCAATACGAATTTTAGCTACGCATAATTAAATAACCAAAGCAATAAATAAAGAAAGATAACATGAATTGAAATATATAGATAAAACCGTAAGATTCCACGATGAATGGTGTAACACTTGAATCCCAAGAAATTCAACTTTAATACTAAACTAAGAAATTGGAATGAAAACAATAGTAAAATTCTACTTGAAAAAACATGCACAAGAATAATCGATAAAAGTGTTTTGCTCTGGAATGGTGTAGAAAACAACTGCCCTCTCTCCCCCTTTTATAATGAATTGCGAGCTCTCCTTTCTCCTTAAAACTCTCGTTCCTCTCTTGAATCGGACTCTGACATAGAAATCTACACGGACTCAACTTCTACCTCGCGAGACGCCTTCCCTTGCACAATTCGCGATAGCAGCTCGCGAGAGAATCCTCCATACGCGCGTTTTCTTTGACTCGCGATTAACTGTCGCGATAGCAAGTTGCGATAGTGGGTCGCGAGATCCTTCTGTGTGTCTTCGCGATCGTAAATCGCGATGTTAAGTCGTGATACCGTGTCGCGATGCTCCTCCGCATGACTTCGCGATCAACTCTCGCTATGCCGTGTCGCGAATTCTTCTTCCTTATGAACTCGCGATCAACTCTCGCTATGCCGGGTCGCGAGGTCTGTTGCTGCCTTCTCGAATCTTTATCCGCGAGCTCGTGTCTCGCGAGCTTCATCCCAATGATTAAGTGTGTGCTCGTGCGTGTTCTCCCTTTTAAGATCAAAATCTGTGCTAAAATAACACAAAATACACACGGCATAATATCTTTCAAAGCAAATGAAATATATCACAAATGCAGCTCAAACAAACCTTTATCAATTAGAAAAAGGACAAATATAACCTTTTAAAACAGGTAAAAATGAGGCTTATCACTGAGACAACTTGAGGACGAGTTGTCGGTATAGGCTGCGGTATAGATAAGAAGTGACTTGACTTGGTTGTTTGTCTATGCCGGATGCGTCTCGACGTATTGAAGGATCACGGTGAGATGAGTTCTTCTATCGACCGTCGTGAAGAACCAAGATCTCGGTGACTTACGATGATCTAAACCTCGATAAGGTATTAGATGAGTATGAGTTCTCACCATCACTTTGACTTGTTATGGACGAGGTTATATGTTCTAACCCAATATTCTCCGTATCTTGGGTGGTGACAATGCTTGTATGTCATGCTAGTTATCTCAGACGAGTCACCGTATCCGCTTAGGATGATGTCGCCCCTAAGGAGCTCAAAAGGTTTATTGTACAAAACCCCGCAGTCGAGTTAGCTCAAGCACAATAATAAGGTCGAGTGGTACTACTTAAGGAATTAAAGATATTAATTATTTTAAGCAATCGTAATGCTATAAATAATTAATGGACGCTCGATATCTTAAATACGGGATTCGTAATGTCTAAGTGCAAGCCCGACTCAACTTCGGTAATAAAGGGTAAGTCAAGATTTATTCTCTAGTGGCATGAATAAATATTTATAAATTAATTTATGTTCGGTCAACATAAGATAATTAATTTATTTGAGGCTCATCTTTATTCCTTGATTTGATTCTGGTCGGCCCATCCAGCACGAGCCCGTCTCTCTCTACAAGGTAATGATTTGATTCTCTTTATCCTATAAGCGAGTACTTTTCATGATTAGCTAAAGTTGATTATTTGATGGATTAAATGTGTGATAAGATAATTTTATCTATCAACTTTTGTTTACTACAAATGATTAGTGAAGGATTAAAATTGGGATAAATAATTCTCCTTTATTTTGATGATTATTTCAATCCTACCTATATTGTAATTAAATTATGAAGAACAATTGATTAAAATAATCCCAAGCCAGGGATATCCTTAAATATTAATCCTATAAAACACTTGATTAGGTTGGATTAATTTTATCTATCCATAATCAAGCAAAGTAAACACCACCTAAGGATATTATTATATTTATGGATATGCATAGATCCTTTCCATATAAGATTATGGTAATAATCCTTTCCATAAAGGTTTATGGTAATTTCCATATGGGATTATGGTAATTTCCATAAAGGATTATGGTAATTTCCATATGGGATTATGGTAATTTTCATATAGGATTATGGTAATGCATTATAAATATGAGGTAAGAGATTAAATCTAGGTCAATGATTAATAATCATCATCATTATTTTCGAGAATTTGAGGGTTCATCCTTCGAGAGATTTTCAAAATTCTTGAGAGCTTGAGGGTGATTTTTCAAGCATTCTCCATAGATCGTCCTCACTCGACGTTGGAGATTGGACAACCGGGATACAGTCCAGAAGGTCAAAGCACGAGTCTCGATCCATTCCGCCTCGACAGATTCAAAGGTAAACACGAGAAAAACCCCTACGTGTTGCAATTAATTATATAGCTACATTCTAGGTATATAATCAATGTATGGTGAATTAAACATCCAAGATAGATCCTCGGGCGAGGGCTAAACCTAGTTTTCCCAACAAGAATAAGGAGAAAGTGGTGCCCAAGCGATTGGAGCCTGCACTCCTCGAGCGACTGCATGTCAAGGAGGACATCGTGCGGCTGTTCAAAGGAATCGGATGGGGAAAGTTCCTTGAGTAGGATACCACAGTCTACGCGTCATTGATGAAGGAATTCTACGGTGATCTTGACATCGACCACGACAAGAAAGTGCCAGAGGGCATACAATTCACACTCCTCGGGGAGCGAAGAGAGTTCACGGTTGACGAGCTCAACTAAGCTCTCAAGATGGTGACATTGATGGAGGCCAAGGGCGCAAGCTACAAAGGAGCAGTCAAGGTGGTGCCCAACTACACTGATGGAAAATGGTCGGGGATCTGGGCAAAGCTGATCGAAAAAGATGGCGCACAATTCAAATCTTGTGACGCCAAAGGAACCGCCCTCAAGGACCCAGCCATGCAGGTGTACCACCGGATCCTCTCCTACAACCTCTTTGACAAGAAGGACAGCAGCGCGAAAATGTCAAAGAGCGAATTGTACATTCTCTGGACGATGCACGAGAAGACAAGGCTCAACTTCGCAGCCTTTGAAATTTCACACATGAAGAGCATCATGGGCAGGGAGCAGAAAAGGCTATCCTTGTGCGACTTGCCGACCAACTTCACCAAGGAGAACGATCTGCTCGGCCCCGACTTTGCCATGACCTCCGAGAGAGAGGATAACTTTGACCTGAAGACGCTCAAGAAGATGCTCAAGATCATGGAAGACGAGGACGACAAGCTCACCATACTGCAGGAGCTTGAGAAGCCACTTGACAAGCCAGCACGCTCAAAGGCCAAGGCAAGGGCAGGACCTTCAGCAACACCGGAGCCTGCCCAAGATGACACTCAAGACGCCCTCGCCAGATTGCAAGAGACCTTGAATGAGATCCAGACTGCACAACTCACGTTTTTCGCCCATCAAGGATTCAAGTATCCGCCTCCATCCCCCTAAGCTTTTTCTCCCTTGTGTTTGTGTCTTTTGTTTTTGTGTTTTGTTTTTCTTTTTTGTTTTTTGTGTTTGTTTGTTGTGTGTTTATGTTTTTCGGGGACCCTAATTAGTCTAACACTTTGCCATGAGCAAAGTGTGTGAGTGGGGAGGGCCCCTGATCGCTCACTTTTCTAACACGAAAACGTGCAAGTATAAAGGTAAGTCGAGAATCGTATCCACATGGATTGTAACACAAAACACAGAAGCTAACTCAACAATAATTCATCATTATCCAAGAAACAGAATTTGGTTTGAAAGGTTTTAGGGCTTCGGATATTAAATCCAAAGCAAAGGTAGCAAATTGAAAATAAACGAAAGCAATAAATACTCAAGGAGATAACAATCTAGAAAGACTAACCCTAGGGATGCATTAATCCTACCCACAACGTATGTTTATCCTGCTTCCTATTAACCAATTTTAATCCGCATAAGATGGAAGATCACATATGTAACCAACAATTTCGATTCGACAATTGTGGCGATTGATTACTAATTTTCCCTATTACTGTTACGTCTCTAGGTGAAAATAAGCAACTCAAAAAGGATCACAAAGAATATGCTTCCTACGAATGTTCCTATCTCAGCTACGACTCAAGGCTTATTCTTATCATGCATTCAAGATCGATTGACAATTAAAACGGTTAAGTAATTAACTGGCAACTAGATATGCATCAAGATTGATCAGAAATTAACACATATAATTAAGCACCAAGAATCATGAATCAATGCCTGGAAGGTAAATAACGATAGCAAGAATCACAACATTTAGGATAGAATCATGCAAACCCTGGGATTAGAACGAAATTTAGCTAGACATAACGAACGAAATTAAATACGAAATAATCATAGGAATAGAAAATATATTGATAAAACCCGTAGTGTAGCGTCGGAAGAACAATCGTTGGGTTCGTATCCCAACCTCAGCGAAAAATGGTAAAACACGGAAATTGTTCGGACAAAAGCGTTCCGAAGCGTCGACAATACGTAAAACTAGAGTAGAACAATGGAAAACTAATGCTAGAATCAATCTAAATCAAAGCTAGAATGAAAATATATGAAAAATAGTGAAAAACTGGACAAAAACGTGTAAAATAGGTCTGGAGCGGCTTGGGGGCACGAGGGGCGAAGTCCTATTTATAGGCATAGGGTGAAACCCTAATTTTTGGACTCTGTCGACACGCTTCACGGCCGAGCTCGTGGTCGCGAGCTCGGTCGCGAGGGATCATCCTCGCTTGGGCTCCTTCGTCTTCTCGGCTAGGCACGCGCTCGCTAGCTTACCTCGCGACCTGGCTCGCGGTCGCTAGGTATGGTCGCGAGAAATCGGGCAGTAGCTCTTTTCAAAGGTTTCGCACGTCGGGTAGCTTGCGAACACGTCTCGCGGTCGCTGGTAGTGGCCGCGTCGTAAGGATTTTCCTCGCGGCCGACCTAGCGGTCGCTAGGCCGGTCGCGAGACACCAGATTGCGTTGTTCTCGCGCTCGGGCTAGCGGCCACGAAGGCGGTCGCTAGGCCCTGTTTTCAGCCTTCTTTCGCTCGTGCTTCGTTCCATGCTTCGATTTTCAACTTATAAGCCTACAAAACACCAAAAAGGAACCCAAGAGCAGTATCTTCCAAGAATATGTAAAAGCATTGAGATCCAAGACATAAACGCACTTTATCGATCTAAAATCATCTTTAAATATCAACAATAAACGTGTAAAATGCGCGTTTATCAAACCCCCCAAACTTAAAGCATTGTTTGTCCTCAAACAAAAACAAAACAAAAAGGAAAGAGAGACACAACAAAAGATCAACGAGCGTCAGCAAAGGTGATTAACACAATCAAGCCTCAGAAATATCTCAAAGCTCAAAATCATTAGCGCACATGACGACATTAGTCAACTCGACAATGTACAGCCATTAAAAGCAAAAATCTCATTCAATTCAACCATCACAACGGCATGTGTGTAAAATATAGAGTACACTCAAACTCATAAAGAAATAGGAGAAGTTTATAAGTAACCAAAAGAAATAGTGGGAGAAGTTTTATATCCACACTCATAAAAACATGAGTTTTATAGCCATTTTGGCTTAAAAAGACAAAATTGTCCTTGGGCCCACCATTTAAACTCTCATATCTCCTCTCTCTCTCTCTCTTTGCCGAAATAATGACACATCTCTCTCTCTTTCTGCCGAAAAATAAAGTTGGAATTGAATGGAATGTAATTGAATGGAATTAAATTAAAGTTGGTAAACATTAATTGTAAAAAGAGGTTGGTAAACATTTAATTTGTAAAATTGATAGAACAAGCTGTTACATTACAAACGAATTCATTTGTAACATTACAATTTCAAAGAGAGGAAGGGGGTCGAAAATAATTAATAGAAGAAGTTGTTACCTGCGTTTTTTTCAATCAAACAGTGGAAATCGAGCATTGCTAGCTGGATTAAGGTGAATTAAATCCGTATAGATTTTTTTTTACGTGTTCTTGAGTACACGGTTGCACACGGTTGATGATTTACAGCCTAAATATGTTTTTTTTAATACTTTTATGTTACTGGAATGATAAATTTCATGTTTTGAAGAAAACAAAAATGCGTTCTTGATTACACGGTTGTACACGGTAGAAGTATTATGCGTCACATATGTTATTTGTGTTGATTTTATGTTAATAAAGCGATTAATTTAATATTTAGGATCATTTAATAAGTTAAATTTAAAAATATGAGATGCTAGCATCGAACCGTATAAGATACTGCGCTATATCGCAGCTCGATGAATTTCAAACCGTGCACAAAATTCATCAGTGCACGGGTTTATAAGCCGTGCATGGTCGTGCACCGTGCACGGTCATGCACAAAGCACGACCGTGTATGGTCCGTGCACGGTGCACGACCGTGCATGGCCGTGCATCCCGTGCATCCTATGTATCCTGTGAATCCTATGTATATGACTGTTATCTTTTATATCTTATTTTGCAACAGATGTCTGTAGGGAAATCTGATTTTAACCCTCTCCCGAGGATCTATATTGGATGTTTAATTCACCATACATTGATTATATGCCTAGCATGCACCTATATAATTAATTGCAACACGTAGGTGTTTTCTCGTGTTTACCTGCGAATCTGTCGGGGTAAAACGGATCAAGACTCGTGCTTTGATCTTCTAGACTGTATCCCGTTTGCCTAAACTCCAATACCGAGTGAGGACAATCTATGGAGAGTGCTTTAGAAATTCGCCTTCTTCCTTCTCTCACAATTTTCGAAAATTCTCACACTTTTGGGAAGTATAATTATCGAAAATATTGCTTGAGCATTAACCTTGATTTTCTCTCTCACCTTATATTTATAATGCAATCCTAAATCCTATCAATATAGAATTTATGCATATCCAATAAATATAATCTTATCTCTTAAGATAGAGAGGATCAAGTTGAGTCCCAGTAGGACTCTAATAGAGAGAGGGGCGAAATTCACTTAAGCAACAGGCCTGGATGGGCCAGCCCAGGGATCAAATACAAGGAATAAAGATGGGCCTCAAATAAATTAATTATCTTATGTTCAGCCCAGAACATAAATTAATTCATAAACATTTATTCATGCCACTAGAGAATAAATGTTGACTTACCCCTTTATTACCGATGGTGAGTCGGGCTTGCACTTAGACTTTACTAATCCCCGTATTTAAGATATCGTACGTCCATTAATTATTTGACATTACATTCGCTAAAATAATTAATATCTTTAATTCATAAGTAGTACCACTTAACCTTATTTTTGTACTTGAGATAACTCAACCTGCAGGGTTTAGTACAATAAACCTTTTGAGCTCCTTAAGGGGACGTCATCATCCTAAACGGATACGGTGACTCGCACAGGTATCTAGCATGACATACAAGTACTGCCACCACCCAATATGCAGAGAATCTTGGGTTATCTCATGTAACCCTCACCAATAGCAAGTCAAAGTGAAGGTCAGCTACTCATACTCACCTAATACCTTATCGAGGTTTAGATCAACGTAAGTCTCCGAGATCTAGGTTCTTCACGACGGTCAGATGAAAGAACTCATCTCACTGTGATCCATCAATACGTCAGAGACATACCAGTATAGATAAGCAACCAAGTCAAGTCACTTCTTATCTACACCGCAGCCTATACCGACAACTCGTCCTCAAGTTGTCTCAGCTGTGATACTATTTATATCTCATTAAGCTTGACCAATCATACAGACTTCTGTGATCTTCTACACACTGTATGATCTAACTTATATATGAGATAAGGGGACATAGATATATACAATCAAGTAAACAATTCAGATAGGAGATTGTAATAGTGGTAACAGGTAACATTGTATACAAGCTCAACCAAACTGCTTTTAGTATACAAATCCAACAATCACCCACTTATACTAAAGCAAAACTTTTAGTATACAATGTGTCTCTCTACTAGCTATTACAAACAACACCATCACTTTGCTTCTCCCACTTATACAAAAGTTTCCTTTCTAAGTGGGTGCCATCTTGCACAATCCAAGTCCTCGAATATGCTCTTCGTAGACTTTTTATGGTGAGCTCTTCGTGAATGGATCGCTAGGTTATCCGTAGTACCAATCTTCTCAATCAGCAAATCCCCTCGTCTAACGATTTCTCGTATGACATGGTACTTTCTCTCTATGTGTTTCATTGCCTTGTGGGTCCGTGGTTCCTTCGAATTTTCCACTGCACCTGAGTTATCACAGTAAACTATGATACTCTTGGGCAAACCAGGTACCACACCTAGATCCATGAGGTAGTTCTTGAACCATACAGCCTCCTTAGCAGCCACCGAAGCGGCTACATATTCGGCTTCCATGGTAGAGTCCGCAATACATCTCGCTTTTGCACCGCCAAGAATCGGCTCCTCCTCCCAAGGTAAACACATAGCCCGAGGTAGACTTCTTCTCATCACGGTCGGCTTGGAAATCGAGTCCAATAACCCAAAGGCATTAGACTATCCGCTTGGTAAACTAGCCTATAATCTCGAGTCCTTTTCGTGTACTTGAGTATATGCTTTACCATGATCCAATGAGCTTGTCCGTGGTTAGTCGATATCTAGCTACTATGCCTACCACATAGCGTATATCGGTCTCGTACATAGCATTGCGTACATGAGACTTCCTACGGCAGAAGCATAAGGAACTTGTCTCATTTCCTCTATCTCCTTTGTAGTCATAGGTGACTGCTCCTTAGATAAAGGAACGCCATGTCTGAAAGGTAGCAATCCTTTCTTGGCGGCCTGCATACTAAAACGAGTAATCACAGTATCAATGTAAGACGCCTGAGATAAGCTCAACATTTTCCTCTTGCGATCTCGGTAAACCTTGATCCCATGAATGTACGCTGCATCTCCTAAGTCTTTCATTTGAAACTGATCGATAACCAACTCTTTACGTCTGATAACAACTTCACATTGTTGCCAAGTAGAAGGATGTCATCTACTTAAAGTGCAAGAAATACCACATCACCGTTGACATCTAAACGATACACACAACTTTCGCTAGGCAACTGGTAAATCCATAGGACTTTACCACCTCGTCAAAGCGTAAGTTCCAGGATCGTGAAGCTTGCTTAAGTCCATAAATGGACTTCTTAAGCTTCCATACTAGATGCTCTTCACCCTTCACCACATAACCTTCGGGTTGCGGCATATAGATGTCTCTACCTTCTTCAAGGTAACCGTTTAGGAAAGAGGTTTTAACATCCATTTGCCAAACCTCAAGGTTTAAGTAGTCACTATGGCGTAAGAATTACGATGGACTTGAGCATTCTACTGTGAAAAGGTCTCATCGAAATCGATGCCCTCAATTTGAGTGTACCCTTTCGCCACAAGCCTGGCTTTAAAAGCCGAAACCTCTCCATCTGAATCTCTCTTCCTCTTGTATACCCACTTGCTACCTATGGCTTCCTTGCCATCTGGTAGAGGTGTCTTTTCGTATACATCCATAGCTGTTATGGACTCAATTTCTAAATCCATAGCGGTGTGCCATGATCTTGCATCAGTGTCTTGTATCGCCTCGCTGTATGTCCATGGGTCGATTATTGCCTGCTCGTTTCCTGGGACTAAATCCGAAGATTCACCCACGAACATAAATCGCTCGGGTTGACGAACAACCTCCCACTCTGACGGGCGCCATCCGCACAATGGCAACAGTGGGTGCGATAACTTGTGGTTCTCTATCTTGCACAACTTGTCGGATAGGAGCCACTTGACGGCCGGTATCTCCAAAGGAACTCGACCCACTTCAATTTCTTGAAGTATCGGTGTCGATCCCCCCACTGAACACGACATCTCGTACCTTTGGCTTAATCGGTGGTGGAATACGATCATCTTCTAATTCTTGAAGAATGATTTCAACTTTAGATTTATGGTTTTTCATATAATCCTCTTCTAAGAATCGGGCATTAGTGCTAATAATGACCTTCGATCCTTAGACTATAGAAATAACCACCTTCGCTCCTCTAGGATAGCGATAAGCAGGCCTTGCGTCGGATCTAGCTTCCAACTTGTCGCCTTCTTGTTCAAAGACATGTGCCGGATCGCCCATATCCTTATGTGGCTTAAACTAGGCTTGCGCCTAAACCACAACTCGAAAGGGGTATTTTCGACTGACTTGGATGGTACTAGATTTAGCAAGTATGCCGCCGTTTCTAAGGCATACCCCCAGAGCGAAATAGGCAATGTTGCATAACTCATCATCGATCTAACCATTTCTAAAATAGTCCTATTTCTTCGCTCTGACACAACATTTTGTTGTGGTGTGCCCGATGTAGTGGGCTGGGAAGTAATCCCACACTGCACCAAGTAGTCCATAAACTCGTTACTGAGGTATTCGCCACCGCTATCGCACCATGATGACTTTATACTTTACCAAGCTTCGCCTCCACTTCCGCCTTAAACTCTTTGAATTTCTCAAAGCATTCGGACTTGCGGTGAAGCGGTATATGTATCCGCACCTTGAGTGTCGTCGATGAAAGTGATAAAATACTCGTACCCACGAGCTTGTGTTGACATAGGTCCACAGTCGTCGAATGGACAAGCTCCAACACTTCTTTGGCTCTATAACCCTTCGCTTTGAAGGGTGCAGTCGACATCTTTCCTTCTATACAGATTCACGGTCGGGAGCAGATGGCGTGAGATCACCCAACGCCCATTCTTAGCCGGTCTTTGGATCCTATTTAGATTGATGTGACCTAATCTAAGATGCCGAGAAATGTGGTGTCATCTTCTTGAAGAAAACTTTCTTTTTAAGGTTTGAAGAAGATGCAACATAGTTATAGGTATTTTGTTTGGCAGAAATAGTATAAAGCAAATTATATAAAATGCCACCACAGATAACCTCGTCATTTCTTATGATAGAAACACCACTATCAAAAATAACTGAATACCCATGAATAAATAGTTTCGAAACTGAAACAAGGTTCCATGAAACTCCGGCACATATAAAACGTCTTTAAAACTAAAACCGATCTATCAAAACATAAAGTAACATCTCCGATTGCAACGGCCTCGACTTTCGCGCGTTGCCCATGGAGATCGTTATCTCGCCATCACACGCCTCCTTTGTCCGCAGGGAACCCACGCAGGTGTAACAAACATGATCGATCGCACCGTGTCTACTACCCAAGAATGGGTAGAACAAGTCGCTAAACATGTTTCACATACTAAAGCAAATGGCGTACTTGAGCCTTGAGCATATGGCACTTGGCCTTCCAATGCCCGCCTTGTCACACTTGAAGCACCTGCCCCTCTCCTTTGGCTTCTTCAAGCCTCCGGTGGCAGACATGTTCTTGCTCCCATTACACCTACTAGTTCCCTTACCTCTACCACCTTTGGTGCTCCTTTTTCTTTTTCCATTTTTCAGCGGAAAATTTGGGCCCCTAGATGTGCTAGCAAGAGCATGTGCTCCTTTGCCCATGACTCCTTCCGCAGCTACGAGATCATTAAGCAACTGACTAAGTGTATACTCGGTCTTGCTCATGATTGCGTTCACGCGAAAATTCTCAAAAGACTTGGGCAGTGTGTTGAGGATGATATCGACCTTGGCTTCACCGTCAATACCTCCTCCCAACTGATCAAGACTATCCATGAGATGAGTCATGTGGGAGACATGTTCGTGGACCGAACTTCCTTCTTCCATCTTACACGCCAAGATTTCTCTCATTATGTGGAAGCGGACTTTTCGATCCGACTGCCCAAACTTACTCTCGAGACTTGACCATATTTCAGTCGCGTCTACCATCGGTGATCTTTGCAATGCAAGCCTTTGGACATCGTAGTCATCATATAGCACTTGGCCATATTGTTTGACTTATGCCAAAGTCTGCTTGACTCTCGCTGCTCATTAGTCGATGCGTTAGTTGTAGGGAAAACGTATGTTAACCCTCGCCCCGAGGATCCATCTTGGGTGTTTAATTCACCATACATTGATTATAAACCTAGCATGCGTCTATATAATTAAATCGCAACACGTAGGGGTTTTCACGTGTTTACCTTTGGATCTGTCGAGGTGGATCGAACGGGATGAGCGGATGAGCGGTCGAGACTCGTGCTTTGACCTTCTGGACTGTATCCCGGATACCCAAACTCCAACGTCGAGTGAGGACGAGCTATGAAGAATGCACCGGAAAATCACCCTTTTCTCTCACCAAGCTCTCGAAAAGTCTCTCTCAAATATATGAGATGGCCGAAAATTCTAGTTGCGATATGTGAGCATTAGCACAGACATTATCTCATACCTTATATTTATAATGCACTACCTTAATCCTATATGGAATATTACCATAATCCTATATGGAATATTACCATACTCTTAGATTGTTTCCATACTCTTAGATTATTTCCATACTCTCAAGATTATTACCATAATCTTATATGGAAAGGATCTACGATATACCATAAATATAATTATATCCATGTGGATAAAGAGAATAAAATCTTGCCAATTGAGCAATAGGGGACGCCGATTTTCCTCGATTACTACAACTTTGGACGGGCCAGCCTGGGATCAAATGCAAGGAATAAAGATGGGCCTCAAATAAATTAATTATCTTATGTTCAAATTCTGTAACATAAATTAATTTATAAACATTCGATCATGCCACTAGAGAAAGAATGTCGACTTACCCTTTATTACCGAAGTTGAGTCGGGCTTGCACTTAGACATTACGAATCCCGTATTTAAGATATCGAACGTCCATTAATCATTTATAGCAACTGACAAATTAAAGCGATTAATAACTTTATTTCCTTAAGTAGTACCACTCAACCTTATTATTGTACTTGAGCTAACTCAACCTGCGGGTTTAGTACAATAAACCTTTGAGCTCCTTAAGGGGCCATCATCCTTAACGGATACGGTGACTCGACATGATAACTAGCGTGACATACAAGATCGCCACCACCCAAGATCGCGAGAATCTGGGTTAGAACATATAACCTCACTCATAACAAGTCAAAGTGATGGTCGAGAACTCATACTCACCTAATACCTTATCGAGGTTTAGATCATCGTAAGTCACCGAGATCTTGGTTCTTCACGACGGTCGAAAGAAGAACACATCTCACCGTGATCCTTCAATACATCGAGACGTATCAGCATAGACAAGCAACTAAGTCAAGTCACTTCTTCTATACCGCAGCCTAAACCGACAACTCGTCCTTAAGTCGCTCTCACCAGTGAAACTTTTATATCTCATTAAGCTCAACCAATCATCTGGACTTCGTGATCTTCTACACCTTGTATGATCTAACTTATATATGAGATAAGGGGACACGATATATGCAATCAAGTATTCAAATCGGATAGAGATTGTAATAGTGGTAACAGGAAACATTGTATACAAGCTCAACCAAGCTGCTTTCAAGATACAAATCAACAATCTCCCACTTATACTAAAGCAAACTTTTAGTATACAATGTGTCTTTCTACTAGCTATTACAAACAACCATCACTTTGCTTCTCCCACTTATACAAAAGTTTCCTTTCTAAGTGGGTGCCATCAAGCGCAATCTAAGTCCTCTAACGTGTCCATCGTAGACTTTTTATGCAGGGCTCTTCGTGAATGGATCCGCTAGATTTTCCGTCGATCAATCTTTTCAATCAGCACGCCACCTCGCCCAACGATTTCTCGATGACATGGTACTTTCTCTATGTGTTTAGTCGCCTTGGGGTCCGTGGTTCCTTCGAGTTTGCCATCGCACCGAGTTATCACAAGAAACTATGATACTCTTGGGCAAACCAGTACCACATCTACATCCATGAGGTAGTTCTTGAACCATACTGCCTCCTTGAAGCCTCCAAGCGGCTACATATTCGGCTTCCATGGTAGAGTCCGCAATGCATCGCCGCTTTGCACTCCGCCAGATACGGCTCCACCTCCCAAGGTAAACACATAGCCCGAGGTCGACTTTTTCTCATCACGGTCGACTTGGAAATCCAGTCTCAGATAACCCAAAGGCATTAGACTATCGCATGGTAAACCAGCTTATAATCTCGAGTCCTTTTCGTGTACTTGAGTATATGCTTCTTTGCAATTCAATGAGCTTGTCGAGGTTAGATCGATATCTAGCTACTATGCCTACCGCATAGCGGATATCGGCCTCGTGCATAGCATTGCGTACATGAGACTTCCTACGGCTGAAGCGTGAAGGAACTTGTCTCATTCCTCTATCTCCTTTGCAAATATAGGTGATGCGCTTTGAATAAAGGAACGCCATGTCCGAAAGGTAGCAATCCTTTATTGGCGGTGCGCATACTAAAACGAGTAATCACAAGATCAATGTAAGACGCCCGAGATAAGCTCAATATTTTCTTCTTGCGATCTCGGTAAACCTTGATCCCAAGAATGTACCGCATCTCCTAAGTCTTTCATTTGAAACCGATCGGATAGCCAACTCTTTACGTCGATAATGACTTCACGTTGTTGCCAACTAGAAGGATGTCATCTACATAAAGTGCAAGAAATACCACATCACTGTTGACATCTAGCCGATACACACAACTCTCGCTAGGCAATCGGGTAAATCCATAGGACTTTACCACCTCGTCAAAGCGTAAGTTCCATGATCGGGAGGCGCTTAAGTCCATAAATGGACTCTTAAGCTTCCATACTAGATGCTCTTCACCCTTTACCACATAACCTTCGTGTTGTCGACATAGATGTCTCTACCTTCCTCAAGGTAACCGCTTAGAAAAGCGGTTTAACATCCATTTGCCAAACCCCAGTTCAAGTGGGCTGCTATGGCTAGAAGAATTACGATGGACTTGAGCATTGCTACAGCGAAAAAAGGTCTCATCGAAATCGATGCCCTCAACTGAAAGTGTACCCTTTCGCCACAAGCCCGGCTTTAAAAGCGAAACCTCTCCATCGAATCTCTCTTCCTCTTGTATATCCACTTACTACCTACGGCTTCCTCGCCATCCGGTAGAGGTGTCTTTCATATACATCCATAGCCGTTATGGACTCCATTTCTAAGTCCATAGCGTGTGCCATGATCTTGCATCAATATCTTGACGCCTCCTCAGATGTCCATGGGTCGATTATTGCATGTTCGTCTGCTGGGACTAAACCAAGATTCACCCACGAACATAAATCGCTCGGGTCGACGAACAACCCTCCCACTACGACGAGGTTCTACAGCACAATGGCAACGGTGGGTGCAGATACTTGTGGTTCTCTAACTTGCACAACTTGCTGTGTGGGGTACCACTCAGACGGTCGGTATCTCCAAAGGAACTCGACCCACTTTCAATTGAAGTATCGGTGTCGATCCTCCCACTAGACTCGACATCTCGCACCTTCGGCCTAATCGGTGGTGGAATACGATCATCTTCTAATTCTTGAAGAATGATTTCAACTTTGGACTTATGATTTTCATATAATCCTCTTCTAAGAATCGGGCATTAGTGCTTAATAATGACCTTCCGATCCTAGGACTATAGAATAAACCACCTTTCGCTCCTCTAGATAGCCAATAAACGACCTTTGGCCGATCTAGCCTCCAACTTGTCGACTTTCTTGTTCAAAGACGCAGCCGGATCGCCCATATCCTTATGTGGCTTAAACCGGGCTTCGCCCAAACCACAACTCGAAAGGGTCTTTTCGATGACTTGGGCGGTACTAGATTTAGCAAGTATGCCGCCGTCTCTAAGCATACCCCGTAACGAAATAGGCAATGTAGCATAACTCATCATTGATCTAACCATTTCCAAAAGAGTCCTATTTCTTCGCCTCGACACACCATTTTGTTTGTGGTGTGCCGGTGAAGTCTTGTTGGGATGTAATCCCACACTTCACTAGATAGTCCATAAACTCGTTCTTGAGGTATTCGCCACCGCGATCGAGCGCAATGACTTGATACTTTACCTAGCTTCGTCTCCACTTCCGCCTTAAACTCTTTGAATTTCTCAAAGCATTCGGACTTCGGTGAAGCGGTATACGTATCCGCACTTGAGTAATGTCGTCGAAAGTGACAAAATACTCGTACCCTCCACGAGCTTGTGTGGACATCGGTCCACACGGTCGAAATGGACTAACTCCAACATTTACGTGGCTCTATAACCCTTCGCTTTGAAGGGTGCAGTCGACATCTTACCTTCTATACGGGATTCGCGGACCGGAACAGAGTAACCGTGAGATTACCCAACGCCCATTCTTAGCCGCCTCTTTGGATCCTATTTAGATTGATGTGACCTAATCTAAGATGCCAGAGAAAGTAGAGTCATCTTCATGAAGAAAACTTTCTCTTTTAGGGTTTGATGAAGATGCAACATAGTTATAGGTATTATGTTTTGCGTAAATAGTATAAAGCGAATTATATAAAGTGCCAACACGTATAACCGTCATTTCTTATGATAGAAACACCACTATCAAAAATAATGAATATCCATGAGTAAATAATTTGAAACGTAAACAAGGTTCCACGAAAATCCGGCACATATAAAACGTCTTTCAAAACTAAAACTGTTGTCCCAAAACATAAAGAAACATCTCCAACTGCAACAGCTTGACTTTCACGCGTTGCCCATGGAGATCGTTATCTCGCCATCAAACAGCTCCTTGTCGCGGGAACCCCGCAAGGTGTAACAAACATGATCGATTACCCGATCTACTACCCAAGAATGGGTAGAACAAGTCGCTAAACATGTTTCCGTTATTAAAGCAAACGGCGACCTTGAGCCTCGAGCATAGGGCACTTGGCCTTCCAATGCCCGATCTTGCAAGACTTGAAGCACTTGCCTTCTCCTTCGCTTCTTCTGCCTCCTGGCAACCATGTTCTTGCTCCCATTACTCCCACTATTTCCCTTGCCTTTACTACCTTTGGCACCCTTTTCTATTTCCATTTTGCAACGAAAATTTGGGCTCTTAGATGTGTTAGCAAGAGCATGTGCTCCTTTTCCCATAACTCCTTCCGCAACAACGAGATCATTAAGCAACCGACTAAGTGTAAACTCGGTCTTGCTCATGATCGCATTCACGCCGAAAGTTCTCAAAAGACTTAGGCGGTGTATTGAGGATGATATCGACCTTGGCTTCGCCGTCAATACCTCCTCCCAACTGATCAAGACTATCCATGAGATGAGTCATGTGGGAGACATGTTCATGGACCGAACTTCCTTCTTCCATCTTACACGCCAAGATTTCTCTCATTTTGTGGAAGCGGACTGTCCGATCCGACTGCCCAAACTTACTCTCGAGACTTGACCAAATATCAGTCGCGTCTACCATCGACTGATGCTGCAACTGCAAGCCTTTGGACATCGTAGTCATCATATAGCATTTAGCCATATTGTTCGACTTATTCCAAAGTCCTTGACTCTCGTTGCTCATTAGTCGATCGTCGATGAAGGGCATCGGGTTTAGGAGTAGTGAGAACAAACATGTGTTCTTCAAATGATAAGAACATATTCCATGTTTCGCTTCCACTCGATAAAATTTGGACCGATAACGGATTTGTGCGAGCATATTGATAATCGGCGTAAGAGACATATCTCGAAACGATAATGTAAACACATAAGCATACGATCGCATATAATTCGTGTAATAATAATATTGTAACCTTTTGATAAAACAATATTAATTGAAACCTCCAATCGCCCAAGAAATTCCATATGCAAGCCACGCGTGTGGGCGCTTACATGAACCCCTCGACCGGACTAAAATATACCTTTTAGTCGCTTAATTTCAATCCATGTCAACTTATCCTTATGACAAATGAAATTAATGATTGGACCTTACTAGACCACATCACTATCGCAAGAAGGACTTCATGAAGTTGTACTTGAGGTGATGTCTAAGAAATGACCACAATTTTAACAAAGAAGATGAATTCTTAGAATTGGTATACTCATTCGGACCATACCGCTCCAATTCAAATTCTTTTGTTATCTCATTTTATATCTATCTCTAGAGAACTTATGAGAATCGCACACGCAAGCCGCAGCGTGTGGATCGCCACACATGAAACTCCCACTTCTCAATAGATTTAAAATGTTTTATTTAGAAATCTCATCTAACAAACTTATGATAAACAAAGGCAAGCAAGCCACGCGTGTGGATCGCCACTCACGGTCAAGGCGTATCACTTTGTTTAGAGATCAAAAGTGGAGGTCTTGACATTTTAATTTGAAAAATTAATTAGTCGGGTTGCTTGCTTAGTCTTTTTATTCAAAAGGTTTGTCCATGCGATCACGTAATCCTAGCATGCTTTTCTATAGAACTCAACATGTAAAACATGCTCAGTAATTCTAAAATATGCTTGATAAACGCGATAAACCTAGCATGCTTACTATGCGCATCCAATTACGTAAAACACATAAAGGTTTGTCAACGTAATATAAACATACATAGCATGCTACTGCATAATTTTAAACATCCACGACATGCATATGAACGATAAAAATAAAATAAAACGTTCATCGCGGCCCAATCGTGAAACCTGCACATTTAAATCTAATCTATTACATAGATTTACAAAGTACAGAATTTAAACTTCGAAAACGGGCCTCGCGTGCTCGGGCACGGACCGGATTCAACAAATGGGCCTCGCGTGCACGGGCACGGACCGGAAAATCTGGAAAAACGGGTCTGGGCCGGGTCGGCCCAAAGAGTGCTGGGCCGCGCGCTAGGGCAAAGCCCGCCGCGCCCGACCTCGCCCGCCTGCCAGCGTGCTCGCCGTGGGCTGCCTCGCGGTGGCGGCGACCGCGACCGACGAAACGCTGCGCGCGGCGTGGCCACACCACAGCGCCAACATCTGCCGGAGATGTCGCCGCCCGGCCGAAACTTCGCGATCATGATGTCGCTTTCCGCCAAGCGTTTCTTGCCGCGCGCGCCGCCTGCCGCCTCGCTAGCTCGCCGCCGCTTGCTTCGCGCCATATCTCGCGACCGCTAGTTTGCTCCGTGGCGCCGGGGATCTCGTCGCGAACGCCGCCCGTCGCCCGCGCCGCGATCGCGCTCGCGCGATCGCGAGGCTCGCCGCAGATACCGCCTGTGGACCGCCGAGACCCGCTTTTTCCGTCGCTTCGTTCTTCGCTCGCTCATCTTCGCTCTTCTTTTGAGCTCCTTAAGGGCGTCATCATCCTAAACGGATACGGTGACTCGACACGGTAACTAGCATGACATACAAGACCGCCACCACCCAAGATGCAGAGAATTTGGGTTATCTCATCGTAACCTCACCCATAGCAAGTCAAAGTGATGGTCGCCTACTCATACACACCTAATACCTTATCGAGGTTTAGATCAACGTAAGTCTCCGAGATCTGGTTCTTCATGATGGTCGATAGAAGAACTCATCTCACCGTGATCCATCAATACGCCGAGACGCATCAAAGATAGATAAGCAACCAAGTCAAGTCACTTCTTATCTACACCGCAGCCTATACCGACAACTCGTCCTCAAGTTGTCTCAGCTGTGATACTATTTATATCTCATTAAGCTTGACCAATCATACAGACTTCTGTGATCTTCTACACACTGTATGATCTAACTTATATATGAGATTAGGGGACATAGATATATGCAATCAAGTAAACAATTCAGATAGGAGATTGTAATAGTGGTAACAGTAAACATTGTATACAAGCTCAACCAAACTGCTTTTAGTATACAAATCCAACAATGTCTTGCAACGTCTTATTATATGTCATGGTGGTAGTTGGGACAGAGCAGAGTATATAGGCGACGACGAGGTTCTCGTATACATGGTCAGAAATAGATTTCACGTGCTAATTTGCTAAGAGATTCATGAGAAAGTAGGCAACAATGGTGGATCGGATTATATGCTTTTCTATACGACGGCGCTAGTGATGGAAGAAGAATAAAAGTATCGTTGAAAATCGACAACGATTTGTTCCGATTGATTGTGGAACAAAATGATGATCCAGTTTTGTATGTGATTGAAAAGGGCAAGCAGTCTGCAACCACGGTATACACAGAGACACCAGTATTATATGGTTCACAACGATCTATAGTCTTGCCCGAGTCTAATGCAAGATGTACTGGTTCAGCTATACACGAAGATGGGCCATTGTCTTCGAATGAGGAGGAAGACGAGCTGGTGTATTCAGATGAAGAGGAAGACACGAACCGATCGTGAGATATATTTGATTCATTGGCTCTGAATTTGGTGCTTGGATTCGACAACCAGAGACATCTTGATAAGGTTATCGGACAAACAAGAACTTCACTTCCGAACAACGACATGATGGTGAGGCTCATACTACAACTTCACGAACCGTAGAGGATGATACGGCGCATGAGTTACGCATGGCGGGTTATTCCACTAGTGCATTGCCATTAGATTGGGTCGAACCTTGTGAGCCCATACCGACCAATTATCGTTAATTCGATATTTAAGGCGAAAGATGACTTGGCGATAGCCGTGGATTGTACCACTTGGAGAATCATGTAGAGTACGTGGTCGATCGGTCAAGTAAAACACGTTTGGGGTATGTTTGCAAGCATGGCAACGGTTGTCCTTTTAAGCTACGAGCCATCCGAGGGCAACGATATGGAGAGTAATTAAGTTGAACAACGATCGTACTTGTCACTTGATTTGAATCGCCTTGCCCATGACGGTGCACGCTAAGATTGTTGGCAAGTATTTTGCATGAAAATTGGTCGATGAAGGTGTGGTACTGAAGCCGAAAGAGATGATTGGAGAGATGCATCGACAGTTTGGCATTGAGATGAATTACAGCTTTGCTCTCCGAGCAAGAAACGTCGTTATAGAGATGACATATGGCGATTTCGAACGGTCCTATCAATTGCTTCCATCATATTTGCATCTGTTGAGAGAATAAAACCCCGGGACACTATATGATATTGAGACGGCTCATGATGGCAAATTTCGATATTTGTTTCTTGCTCTTGGACAGAGTTTGCATACTTTCAAGCATTACCTACGGCCGGTCGTCGTTGTAGACGGGACTCATCTTAAGGGAAAGAACAAAGGAATTTGTTTTGTTGCTGTTACGAAGGATGGAAATGAAGGAATCTTCCCGCTTGCTATTGGGTTAGGTCTGATTGAGGATGAGGAGTCATGGAATTGGTTTTTATCTCGGCTACGTTCGTGCATTGGTCATCCTGATGATCTCTTAGTTGTGTCTGATCAACATAAGGGCATCGAAAAAGCTGTGGAGTCCGTGTATCCGAACGTCGCACATGTGTTGTGCTTTTACCATTTGCAGAAGAATATGGCACGATTTGGGTCGCATGTTTGTACAATTATCAAGTCACCGCATATGCTGTCGATCGAGGATTTCGAGATTTTTCTCATCGCGGATGTTCTAAACCGACAAAGACACCATCATCTACTCTCCATTGGGGAGCATAGGTGGTCTAGGTTGAAGTGTCCCGTGCACGACGCTATAGTTTCATGACTTGAATCGCGCAGAGTTTCAATAGTCGGTTGTTGTGGGCTCGACGTCTACCGTTTGCTCGTTGCTTGAGACTTTTCGATCTATTATTGAGAAATGGTTTGACGTACGACGAGCTAGTGCAACAACAAAGTCCGATGAGTTGGTGAAGTAGCCGCGTCGAGCTACATGCCTCAGAGAAAGGCGGCGCACGGTTGTTCGTTCAACGACGACACACATGTTTAAAGTCGAAGAGGAAAACACATCATACGTGGTTGATTTGTAGAATGGGACATGTGAATGTCGTGAGTTCGATTTGGACGAGATCCCTTATTGTCTCGCTTGTGCTACTATTAGGTTGTGGTTAATTTATTTTGTGATTAATTTCTTTTTTTTAGGCGTGCTGGTTTACAAGTCACTGACTTTGTGGCTCAGTATTATAGACAGTCTGTTTTTGCGGCGACTTATTTTTATCGAATTGCATCTGTATCACATCCCAGTGCATGGATTGTACCAGACTTTGTATCAACTTACATTATTCGACCTCCAATCATCACACGTCAGGCTGGGCGTCCTAGATTGAGTAGGATGTAATTGGTTGTTGAGGGTTCGTCAAGATCGCGTCGTCAAATATGCACACGTTGCAAGGGTCAAGGCCACAACAAACGCTCATGCACAACATTTATTGCCATTAGTGATGAAACATGTGGAAAGGACACGACGTAGGAAAAATGTAGTATTTGTCGAGTGAAGAGCATCTGGAATTTGTGTCCTCAACGGCCTCGTAAGTAAGGATATTTGTTATATGAAGTGATATTCATTGTTTTAGATTGATTATTTTGGATTGATTGTTGTTGGATTTTGTTGAATTATGTTGGATTGTGTTGAATTGTGTTGGATTTTGTTGAATTGTGTTGGATTTTGTTGGATTTTGTTGGATTATGTTGGATTTTGTTAGATTATGTTGGATTTTGTTGGATTATGTTGGATTTTGTTGGATTTTGTTGGATTTTGTTGAATTGTGTTGGATTTTGTTGGATTTTGTTGGATTTTGTTGGATTCTATTGGATTTTGTCGAATTGTGTTGGATTTTGTTGAATTATGTTGGATTTTGTTGAATTATGTTGGATTATGTTGGTTTTTGTGGGATTAGGGGGATTAAGTTGAATTGTGTTGGATTATGTTGGATTTTATAGAATTATGTTGGATTTTGTTGAATTGTGTTGGATTTTGTTGAATTGTGTTGGATTTTGTTGAATTATGTTGGATTTTGTTGAATTGTGTTGGATTTTGTTGGATTAAAATTAAACTAATTTTAATTAGAATTAGTTTAATTAAATTAATTACGATTAATTAGTTAAATTAAATTAAATTTAATTAATTAGGATTAATTAAGATTAATTAATTCCAACAAAAAACCAACATAATTAATTAAATTAAATTAGTAAATAATCTAACAATAATTCAACAAAAACAAACAAAATCCAACAATTCAACATATTCCAACAAAAACCAACATAATCCAATAATCCAAAGACCAACAACAATCCAAAAACCAAAGACAATCCAACATAATGCAACAATCCAACAATCCAAAATCCAACAACAATCCAACAATCCAAAAACCAACAATAATCCAAAAACCAACAAAATCCAAAAAAACCAACAACAATTGAACATAAACCAACAATCCAAAAACCAACATCAATCCAAAAACCAACAACAATTCAACAAAAACCAACAAAATCCAACAAAAACCAACAACAATTCAACAAAAACCAACAAAATCCAAAAATTCAACATATTCCAACAAGACCACAGTAACCATATCCAACAAACAAAAACAAAAATATCACTAATACTGATAAAAATACTACAATATCCGTCATAAATACAAAAAAGTCGAGGAAACTAAACAAAACGAGACAGTAGCCATATCCTACGAGCTATCGATGTACGCTGAGCTAGTATGTAACGCCGACTATTATGTAACCTCCGAGGCATACCGGTGATGAGGCGATACATATAGAGGCATGCAAAGACATCGCAACTCACTGAGTCAGTCTGCCTGTACTGCTCATCATCGGGCACCTCCACCAATGTCAGATACCCATTATGTGGCGTCCTCAATGGATTGTTGCTCCAAAATCCACCTACCATCATCAGTCGAGGGAAAAGCCGAATAATGGGCAACATCTGGTAACGTCTCAACGCCTGAGAGTTAGGGTTATGCGCCAATGTGAGTCGTGATGCCTCAAGAGTCAATGCAACGATGAGATATGCGAACTGTGACCCAGTGATTGCCCCCGACGTTACAGATGGCTAGTATCTGCAACATTGATAATTTTAAAGTTACATTCAATTGGATAGAAAAATAATAGAAATGAGGTAATAAATTTACCATATCAGCGCGCAACCACGGTCTGGTATGCTCTGTAGCATCGTTCCCTTGTACCATCGCTATCAAGTCATCGGGTACTTGCCATCGTGGATAGGTGGTCTTTGATACCACATTATAGCCCATAGGATCACTTGGATGAAGCCGGGCGAACTCACGCTGGCGTTCTTTGCATAAATGAATAAATTTAGTCGGGAATAATTTATACCGTGTACTGGATGAGTTAAAATAAATTTAAGGACATTTCAAGCTTACATAAAATCCAATCGGTGCTATAACGCATCGAGCGTCATTGATCGTGGGCAATAATACATTGGCAGGATGCTGTGGGTTGATTATTTTCCAATGTATATACAAGGTGTACAACTCCATAACCTAACACACACATAAAAAAAGAACACCATTAATTGAATTATAAATATATAAACAAAATTTGAATAAATATTGTAATAAAGTACCTCGCCCGTGAACTCAGAATCTGGGTCGGTGATATGATCGAACAGTGCTTGAGTCATAATATGTTGATTCAAATTAGCCACGACATAAGCATTTGGGCCTGACTGCCTAAAGATCTCGAAGTCCCTTGGTCGCGCCCCAGGGGTACTATACTCTACGGAGATAGATGTGGGGTCTCCAATGCAGGGGTCTCCGATGCAGCATCCCCACAATCAGACGATCCATCACCCTCAGGCGCGACTAGCTCTCGAGCTGCCGATCTCCGCTGGCTGGAGTGACTAGACTCTCGACGACCCGATCATCGGTGGCTAGTGCTGGGCCCCTCCTCTGGATCGACCTGCCGTGAAGCAGATCGTCGGTGGCTAGTGTGGCCCCATCCTCTTGATCAACCTACCGTGAAGTAGATCGTCGATGGCTAGTGCGGGCCCCCTCCTCTGGATCGACCTGCCGTGAAGCAGATCGTCAGTGGCTAATGTGGGGCACCTCCTCTGGATCGACCTGCTATGTAGCAGATCGTCGGTGGCTAGTACGGACCCCCTCCTCATGCTGGGAGACTGAGCACCTCTTACTGACATGCTCTGAATAGCCGGCGTAGCTCCCACGTGCAGATATAGGGGTATGAGATCTACGTCTCAAAGATCTGCGCCCGAAAAATCCACCAACTGCTCGAACACACGTTGAGCCACTCGAGCTACAAGGCCCCTCTCCGAATCGTCGTCCACAATGGCACGACGGACAGTCTCAGTCAAAGCAGCAATGGAGGCCTCGTCTAGTCGAACACTCCTGGCGTGTTCGCAGCACACGCTTCGACTACGATCGAGACGCGCCAGGTCAACTGGGCTCAACAACCCGAGATGTATCTCGACACTTCAGCTTCCCATCCGCCTTCGCCACTCGCTGCATGACCGGGACATGCTCTGCCACCCTCCTGCGGGTCACTCGGTCACGCACAGGAAACTGCTGTGGCTCAAGCGTAGGCTCGTTATGTGCTCATCTGGCATGCCGCCCCGCAGGCACAAACCGAATAGCCAAAGGATCGTCCTCGAATAGGCTCAAGTAGTATGCCTCTGTCAACTCGGCCTCGAGCGGCTCCAGCACAGGATGACATAAACGCTACAAAAACAAAACACATACACATTATTGATTATAATGTATTTAATAAATATATAATAAATACTAAACATGAGATTAAAATTACCTGCTCGTCAAAAAATCCAATATACTGGGTTGGGGACTTCCATGTAGTCCACATCAAGCATCTCGGCAAATGTATCACGCTGTCTCGGCACCCACACATACGTCCTAAGTCGGGGATGGCCTCATACGACCAAATCTGTAAGGCCCAGACAGGACCATAGAAATGGTACATCTTCCTCGAAACTGCCACCTCGCTCGGGTGCCTCTTGAGCACATCAATCCCGTGACAGAGCACCTGGAACGAATAGGAGCCCCAAGGAAAACTCTGCCACGTATCCAAATCCTCGGCGAGCCCAAACCCATGGCTCGATGGCTTCCCTATCGCGGCAAAGGACAATGAGGTAAGCTACTAATATAAAAGCCGCCTTCAAGTAGTCTGCGGCATCATCACCCAGCCGTTGTTTGATGAATCGGCTGCAGAGCTCTGAAATAGTAGTCCTCCGACCCGAAACAACCTATGGAACATGCTGGTATGGGGATTATCATGCCTCAAGTTCGGATCAAAGAAAGACGGCCCAAAGCGCAATCCGGAGACTAGGGCAAACTCAACCATCCCAGATCGTATATCGGTTCCACAAATGTGAAACCAACTCTTGAACTCCGAAAACTAGGATCCACAACACAGTCGGACCATCGAGTTGTGCGGCGCATTATTTGCGCTTTCCTCTCCCGAGATGAAGATGCCCAAAGAGATGAAGAAGATGCCCATACATCCGTGTCAAAATGTCCTCACCTCGGCTACACGTCAATTCGTTGTATTGTTGATGCATGTAGCTCATATCGGCTCGTAACCACCTATAATTCGGATGTATTGGTTGATGCATCCCGCATACCCAAAGTATGGATTAGCGTAACCACCTATAATGAGGGATTAACAATGCACAAAGACTAATTATGGAACCGCGAGGTATATAATAGACAAATTTCGAAACTTCATATCATTTAATGTGACACATATATCGTACATACTAAATCGATCATTTAGACTCTTGACTAAAGGGTTCAACTCAAACATAACCTATATAACTCATAATGAAAGACATGTGATTACACATATGACGATATGTAATCAGGCTATACTTATCAACGATCAAGACTCCAACCCGCCAACACTTCAACATCCAACATCAATCGCTCAACCTGCACATTTAAAACAAATATCGGGGCTAAGTACAAGAATGCACTTAGTGGGCTCATGCAAAAACATTTTCTTTAAATTACACCGCCTATAAGTAAGACACAGGATTTTAGTTGAAAATGTCTTGGCTTACTAAAACATTTTCTCATTTTTCAAAAGTCGTCGCGGTCATATTTTTGTCTCAGATGATCCATATCGCTCATATAGTAATATCATAACATCATCACATAACGTCATCACATAACATCATCACATGTTGGTAGCGAACCAACAACTTTCAATATCATCATGCCACCAACTCACATATAGTATGACATCACATCGGGATCATAATACGTTGGTAGCGAACAAACAACTTTTAATATCATCATTCTAACCGCTTCTCATGTAATATGATATCACATCGATCATCATACGTTGGTAGCGAACCAACAACTTTTACTATCATCATTCCAACCATCACCACAAATAATATATCATCATTCCAACCATCACCAAAAATAATAATATCATCATTCCAACCATCACCACAAATAATAATATCATCACATCGATCAATCTAGCCTGTATAATCCTTCCCGATCGATCCAATATCGCTCATAGTCGGCTTGCCCAACAACTCGATAGATCATACATAAAAACATAAACACTTTGGGCGGTAATCATCATTTCTCCACCGAAGCTTGTAAATAAATACTTTGCATTTGGCAAAATAAATAAAGGGTTTTGAATAAAGCCCACCCGCGTAGCTTTTCAATAACGCCTCCTTTCTAAGTCGAAAGCTCAAGTCCACGTCCCACCTTAACGTAAGAACTATTTTAGAATACGCTGATCACGCTCGAGAGAGACGAACATAGTCTATAACGTTCTACGTGTCAAAAAATAAGGCTAACGGGACTTATTTTGACGCTTCCTAATCAATTAATGTCGATTATGAATTTTCTCAATTTATAAGAGATATTTTACCTTTAATATATAATGTGCGTTTTAATGTACTTACGTAACGTAAGTTACATTTTACTAAACGTCTACGTCACATAGATCACGACATCGAATTACGTGCCTTTTGACCTTGGTCAACGTTTTGGTCAACAATTTTGACCAAGTCAACCTTTAGTCAACAATTTTGACTTTAGTCAACTCAAAGTCAACATTTTGACTTTTTCAATTTTTTATGTAATTTTCGATTTTAATGTACAATTCTTGTTCCAAAAATTCCTATAAAATCATACTATGTCTAAAACATTATTTTAGATCATATTATGTAATTATACTTGATAAAATAAATTTATAACATTAATACTCATAAGATATAGTTTTCGGTTATCACAATTAACTAACTAAACATTTTTCAAAAATTCCAATAAATTCACGTAATACTTAATCACCCTCATTTATCCTTATTATAACATAATTGTTATTTATTATGAACTATTGAATTTAATTTACCTAAGTCATATTCGAAATTTTTGACTTAGGTCCAAATAATTTTTATAAATTTCAATAAATTCACACAACCATATATTATGAATCTATATCATCAATACGATATGATAACACTTAAATATGGATCATATCTCAATATCATATCATATATTATAATTTTCAAAATTTACGAACTTAGGTACTAAAGTTTTCCAAAAATTCTATATAAATTCATATAAGCTTATTTAATACCCTAGATTATGATTTCATGCTTAAATCAACAATTAAAAATCGAAATCAACCACATATCATGTCCTCATATTTTCGGTCCACACATGTAATTTAATAACATGTTTAATTTTGTAATATAATTATAATACATGCTTAATAACATCATATAAACATAATATCTAAACATATTAGCATAGGTTATATAATTTTCGAAAATGTCACATATAAACTAAGCTCATAACTTAAAATTTAACGGATGAAATTAAAATTCTAGCATGTATACTGAAGATCGAAGATTTCTAACCTTTAATCGGTGTCGATTTTGATCGGCAACGTTTATTTGTCTAAGGTTTGGGATAGAATTGATGAACTCTCTCTCTCAATTTTTCTCCCTACTTTTCGGTACTAAGGATGCAAAAATGAGAAAATGAGGATCCTATCTTATATTTATAGACTTATTCCACTTGTGTATAATCATTACACATAAAATATCAATTAATCCACTTGCTTATTTAGTCAAAGAAATCGGCCAATACATATAGTGTATGACAAATTGTAATCTTATCTCATATGGTCCACTTGGAAACTTAAGAAATATCTTGTGAAATTAATCTATACCACTTGCTCATTTATTACCAAATTTCGTCCACTTTCTTAATTATAGGACAAGGTTTTAATTTTTTTTCTTTTATCCTATCATTCCAATTCTTATCAACTTAAAGTATCTACCTATTACCTCTAATTGCTTACGGCAATTTGAAATCAAAGAAAGAAAAATCCATTCAAATCATAATTGTGCTCACGGCACTTTCTAAATCATAGGATTAATTTTTATTTTCTTTATACTATTATATACTATATTAATATTATAAGATAAGGTTTATTTTGAAAAGTCAAATATTGCAACCATAGGTTATAAATGAGTTCACATTGTTCACACTAGTTTTTCAAAGTTTTCGCCCATGTGTTGACAAAATAGGAGATTACTTGTTCAATGATTACAAACTCTACTTTACACCTAAGATTATCTAGATAACATAATCTTATCTTTACATTAATTAGATCAAGATATTTTCTACATTATCACATAAAAACTATCAAAATTTTCACTTTCTAGCAAGTGGCTTTCCACTGCAAGTTGATGCTAGACCTTATCTTATACATTAATTATGTATCATTATTACAATTAATGCATAGCATTATTACAAGATAGAATTAGATCACTTTCACACTATGTGCACATTTTCGAAAATTCTCGGGTTAATAGAGCTAGATATTTTATTTTTTGTAACATATAGCTAACCCATAGCTATGTGACATATATAAGTCCTAGATGATGAATTAAATCAAAGTAAAATATTTAGAATAATTCTATGTCACATTTCTAATTTTCGGAACCCTAATTTCAAAATAGCTTACTTTATTCCATAATTGATCCTAAATTCTCTAGCATTATTTTGATGATAAATAATTCTTTATATCATAAATTAATCATAGGAATTTGAATTTTATAATTCTATGATCAATTGGTCAAGTTATCGCATTATTCAAAACGTAGACGTTTGAAACGCCTCTAAATTCTCATAGTTAAATTGTCTCTAAATGCTCAAAATAAAGTTGTAACAACTTTATTTATTCCTATAATAATAGGAAATTTCAAGTCAAAACTTAATTGCTTAAAATCTCAGAAGACGAATCGCCGAATTTATCCGACGTTAGAACATTACGCTCAAGGAATATCGAAATTATATTCCTTAATTCACTAAGCATTAGTGAATATCACACGTATTATCCAATTATGCTTGGTCAAAGTCGAGCATTGATTAATTAAGATTTTAATTATCGAGGCTAAACCCTAATTACGATTTATATTATCGTAATTAAGCGTTTAAAACTGCGGGATATTACAACAAGATTAATCAGTATACACTAAATGAAGTTCTAACACCGTACACTATTCAAACCGTGTACACGGTGCTAATCGGTGTCTGATTCTTGATACGGTTAGCACCGTCTTCAAGAACCATACACGGTTCTTCATTACACTGCTAACCGCTTCGAAGATCCGTACACGGTTAGCAGTAATCAAGAACCGTGCACGGTTCGTCAAGACACGGTGCTAACCGTGTACTAAAGATCTGTACACGGTTAGCACCGTGTACACGAACCACTCTAATTTTCACAGAATTTCAACAACATAGCAATCTGAATTCAATTTCTAAGTTTCTAAACACACAAACTATCAAAATTTCATCACTATCGTGTCTTTCATGAAAATTATCGTGTCACACATGAAAACTATCGTGTACATACTAAAATTCTATTTTAAAAGCACGATTACTCACCGGAGGCTATGGCACTCCCAAATCGGTGCTTGAAGCTCGTCGACCCGAAGTAGAAGGTCGATGGCGTGCTTGCGTGCGCGGCGGCGACTGCTCCTGTGTAGAAGCTTCTTCCGTCGTGGAGGAGCTCTCTCCTTCGACCGCCGCTTGCTCGGCCGCATCCGCGGAGTACCATGGATCTGTATCCGTATCACTCGTGTTGTGTTAATGTGTGATTGAAAGAGGCACGATTTTGTTGGGGAGGGGGGAGGCGCCGTGAGTGATTGAAGTAGTGAGAAGAGAAGTGGGTTTGGTGTGAGAGAGAGAGTAGGGCACACGGCTGAGAGAGAGATAGAGTAGTTGGGCACGGCTGTTGTTCTTGAATGTCCAGACATGGTTGTTCTCTCTTGGGCACTTGGGCACGGCTGTTCTCTGGGAAGTGAGTGAGTGAGTGAGAGAGAGAAGTGGGTTTGTTGTGTGAGAGAGAGATAGTAGGGCACACGAGAGAGAGAGAATATTCACTCACTATTTTTTCTTCTTTTTTTTTTCTTTATCCCAAGGAAAATTTTGTCTTTTTAAGCCAAAATGGCTATAAAACTCATGTTTTTATCATATAGGCTATAAAACTCTCATTCCTATTGTTTTTGGTTACTTACATACATTAGCACTAAAGAAATTAAGGACGTGTATACACTCAAAAGTCAATGCAATGCAAAATCTTACATAGGCTTGCTGTTTCTCTAATATCCCACCACATCAAATGCGTTCAAATTAGGATCAAAAAGGTCTTTTCAAAGGTTGTATTGTAGGCACATTGGTCAAGGTAGGATAATATATGGCTAAGTGACTCAAATATACTCCAAGCACCTCCATTTATACAATCAACTCATATGGACTTTGTCCATTTCCCCTTTTCTTTCCAACATGCTAATACAATATTTATGCAACTCAAGGTACTTATACTTTAATAAATGATTCCCTTTATGCTCATATTATTCACTCGTTTTTTCTTTTCTTTGTAAAAGAGCTTATAGGGTCCATTCTTTACCACAGAGGTACCTCTCTATCTTTTATCCCCACTTAGAATATCGCAACAAATTTTTCTCCTCTTTGATTCTCATATCCATCCTCACCTCCTATCATCCGGCTAATCGAAAGAATAGATTCTAATAAAGGCTCAAAGAAGGCGACAAACGCTATATATCATTGGGCTAGTGTTTGGGTAAATATGTGGTTTAACAAAGATGGCCTTTTATCCTTTCCATATTCGAAACACATATTGCAGCCTCGACACAGAAATACGGCAAGTTCTAGAAGATAATTACATGCACGATATCACACAATTAAAAGAAACGTATCAAGATGTTTATACAAGAAGCTCAAGTCTCACGGTTTAAGCAAATGGTGAAAACAACAGTTAAGCAATCTCAAGCCATTCATGCTTCGCTTCCTAACACATCATGTGCACTATAAACAACATTTTTCAGAAAATTTCTATCATCATTGGCAACATGTATTAACACATTTCACTTAACTCGTTGATCGACAGACACAACAAAACAAAGACACGACAAAAGCCCCAAAGCATAACAACTTTACAAGAAAACATAAAAACATAAACAGGACTCTCAACCAACCAAACTCGACCACTCCCCCCAAACTTATTGTGAACAGGTGGAAATGGAGGCAATAAGGTTTGCAGAAAAGAGTAGTTGGTAGAGAGACCTTACCTCGTATGCCGCGCTACTCCGACGGCGGATAGAATCCTCGCCACTAATCCTATCGCTACATCATCTCCATCATTTGACGTTAGTGTTCTTGATGTGCTTGGTGTTGGGCGAGGAGGGCTTGTTGTTGCTCGAATTGGGTCTGCTGCTGGGCCAAAATGGATGTCAGGCGTCCGTCAATGTGGTCAAGTCGACCATCTATGCGATCCATGCGCTCATATAATCTGGGGTCGCCTTGAATGGATGGCGGGTGTAATATGCCACCTGTCTCGGGTGCCACTTTCTGCTCTGCTTGCTCCTCCTGCCTTTCTCCCTCGATCTCGCCTTGCGCATTCAAGCGCCGAACCCAGGTGTAGTGAACATGGGAGATCAAGTTCCAATTAGACTGTGGTGGCCTAAAGCTGCTTAAATTGGTGATCTTCGTGTTCGGCAGGTGAAGAATAGACTGGTCGTGCTTGTCGTATAGCAGCCAGAGGTAACAGCTCAGGTGTCTCTTCAAGAACGTCTGGACGTATAGACAGGGCTTGTCCAGGAAAATATCTTGAGAGCTAGGACTCTCACGAATCCTCACCCCGAAAAAATCAGCAATGGGGGTAATGAATCCCCCTATTCATATCCTTACGTTCCCCGAAATCTCTGCTTGCATCTGAAAGTGTTGTGCAAGGAACATGCCGGCATGCATCTTTTATCGAGTCACAGCTCCAATTAAGAGACTCATGTCCTGTGAGAGGACTGTGCCGGCATTGTTGCGGCCATGGATGGTGAAGGTGAGCAGGCGGTGAAAGTAGCGGACCGCGGGGTTCCTTATGGAACTTGACTTGGCTCTGGAGGCGTCATATGACGGGTTCTGCTCTAGATTTATGTCCACAAACAAAGGCCACATATTCTGTGGCAAGGTCTCTAAATCTCCGATGTATTGGCCCTCGGGATCACCATTGATGATACTATTCAGTTTATCCACTGAGAGTTGGCGGGGCTCATTGTCCATCTGAAATGTGATATAGTCAGGCGACCCTTGTGTCTTATGTACTCGGTGTTGGATTTGTATACTGAAAGCAGTTTGGTTGAGCTTGTATACAATGTTTCCTGTTACCACTATTACAATCTCCTATCTGAATTGTTTACTTGATTGCATATATCTAAGTCCCCTTATCTCATATATAAGTTAGATCATACAAAGGTGTAGAAGATCACGAAGTCTCATGATTGGTCGAGCTTAATGAGATATAAAAGTATCACAAATTGAGACAACTTGAGGATGAGTTTTCGGTATAGGCTGCGGTATAGATAAGAAGTGACTTAACTTGGTTGCTTGTCTATACTGGTATATCTCTGACGTATTGATGGATCACAGTGAGATGAGTTCTTCTATCTGACCATCGTGTAGAACCTAGATCTCGGTGACTTACGATGATCTAAACCTCGATAAGGTATTAGGTGAGTATGAGTTCTTGACCATCACTTTGACTTGTTATGGGTGAGGTTACATGTTTTAACCCAAGACTCTCTGCATCTTGGGTGGTGGCGAGGTCTTGATGTCATACTAGTTATCTCAGACGAGTCACCGTATCCGCTAGGATGATGACGCCCCTTAAGGAGCTCAAAAGGTTTATTGTACTAAACCCCGCAGTTGAGTTATCTCAAGTACAATAATAAGGTTGAGTGGTACTACTTAAGGAATTAAAGATATTAATTATTTTAAGCAATCGAAAAGTCAGAATAATTAATGGACGACGATATCTTAAATACGAGGATTCAGAAAGTCTAAGTGCAAGTCGACTCACCTTCGGTAATAAAGGGGTAAGTCAACATTTATTCTCTAGTGGCATGAATAAATATTTATGAATTAATTTATGTTCTGGGCTGAACATAAGATAATTAATTTATTTGAGGCCCATCTTTATTCCTTGCATTTGATCCCTGGGCTGGCCCATCCAGGCCTGTAGCTAGGTTGAAAATCGTCCACCTCTCTCTCAGTCCTACTGGGACTCTGATTTGATCCTCTCTATCCTAAATGATATTATTATATTTATTAGATATGCATAGATCCTATCTAGATAGGATTTGGGAGTGCATTATAAATATAAGGTGAGAGAGAAAATCAAGGCTAATCCTCATTCCATTATTTTCGAGAATTACCATATACTTGTGGTGAGAATTTTCGAAAATTTGAGAGAAAAGAAAGAGGGTGATTTTCTATAGCATTCTCCATAGACTGTCCTCACTCGACATTGGAGATTAGGCAACCGGGATACAGTCCAGAAGATCAAAGCACGAGTCTTGATTCGTTTATCCCCGACAGATTCGCATGTAAACACTAGAAAACTCCTACGTATTGCAATTAATTATATAGGTGCATGCTAGGCATATAATCAATGTATGGTGAATTAAACATCCAAGATAGATCCTCGGGAGAGGGTTAAAATCAGATTTCCCTACACTCGGACGGTCGACAGGAATTCCAGAGTGAGGATCCGGTATTGTAATACCCCATAAAATAAAATCGTATTAGCAAAGAATTTAACCCGAATTGTTATTAAATCTTTCTTTTTATAATTAAATAAATGAGAAAATTTATTTTGATAATCAAACGAAAACGTAATATGATCGGATTCGCTAAATTGGATACGAACGTGTGTGACGACCATCGATTCTCGTTCGAACAAAACAAGTGAAATGTCATAATCATAATTATTCCCGATATCTACATCTACCGAAAATGGAAAGTTGACCCTATTTTACATTTCTAACTTGTACCCCTATTCCAGCAAACCAGAATCTCATCCCCTACCCCTATTCCTCTGCCAAGGATCAACACCCTGCAACATGTGACAAATGGAATCTCTGCAAACCAACAACCATCTCTGCAGAGATACTGCAACAACACTATTCCCTTATCAAACCAGCTCTCATCCTTATACGCCATCCACCTTCAAAACACAACACTGTATTCCTATTTCACAGCTCCCTCTTTCATTCTTTCACTCCTTCACACTCTCAACCATCACAACAAACTGCGAACAGTAAACAACAAAGGGGAAAGGGAAGGCATACACAAACCAAAAACAGGACCATATTCGAAAAAACCAACTGAAAACTCAAAAAATAAATGAATGAACGACTCTATGCCTATTCCATGAATGCTGCCTTCTCTACTTCTCTCCTCTGTTCTTCACGTCGAAGACAGAGGGAACGGTTGAAGACTTGTTGCTGTTCGGCGAAGAGGACGACAGCCTTGGCGACGCTCTTCGGAGGTGGTCGTGCAGCGGCAACTGCAAGAAGGGGGAGGGGCATCGACGGCGGTTGACGTGGCGTTACGGCAAGGAGAGAGAACGCGAGGGAGGCGCGAGAAAAATGAGCGAGCGACGGCGGCGACGCGACTCCGGTGGCAACGCGCTGCGGGCGGCGGACGGCCGGTGAAGCGCGCGACGGCGCCGCTGGAATGAGAGGGAAGGAGGCGGCGTGAATCTTGTGTGCGTAAGAGGGGGATCTGGAATGGGGATAGAGTGTGTGCACCGAGAGAGAGAGCCGAGAGGGGAGGAGATCGAGGTCGACGGCGGCGGCGCGGCTCACGGACGTCGACTTGGCCGGCTGGAAGGAGGCGGCGACGGCAGCACATAGTGCGTGTGTGCGCCGTGAGTGTGTGTTCAGGGGCAGAGAGTGAGGGACGAGAATGGGGGGTGGCTAGGGTGAAAGTGGGGTAGGTTAGTTCTTTTGTGTTGGGCCAAAAGGGTGGGGCCAATTAATTAAAATGATGTTGGGCTTTGCAATTAATTTAATTAGATGGGTTGGAAATTATTTAATTAGTTGGGCCAGGTTATCTATTTAATTGGGCTGAAATAAGGAGGTTCACGAAATGGGCCGAATATTGGGCCGTAAATTATTAATTGGTTGGACCTATTTATTAGGGATGAGCTTCCAGGACATGGGCCTCCCTAATTAATTGTATTGGACTCATATGATTTAAGTGTTGGACTTAAGTTATAAATAGGTGTCACGACCCGACTACCTAATCAGGTAATTAGGCCGTGACTTGGAGTTAAGAAGAAAATTTAACGCTAACGGCTCAAACATATGTCATAAGAAAGAGATGACAACAACTTTTATAACGAATGAACCGAACATTTATGGTTCAAGAAGTGAAATGTAGTCGACAAAGATTAAATTTTCGCCCTCTGACCACAAGAAAGAAACTAACGAGAATGTCAACGGTTGAGGACAATATTTACCATGTACTAACCAATATCAATAATATACATAATCGAGCATTGAATATGATTACTTTGTTCTTGCAGAACACATAGACAAGTAATGACCAAAGTTCGACAACGGAAAACGTGGCTGAGAATTATGTGTGAAGACATAACTCTCTGGGCAACAAAACATGTGAACATTGAATGAATAACATTACTCATTTATCAATGTCATCATGAAGCAATTTACTTAGAGAAGCTCCTTCAAGCAAAGATTCGATTCCAAATTCTCTCATTTCAACTGCATATTTAGAAATATATGCAGGGCGTGAGTACAAAAATGCACTCAGTGGGTATACTCCAAAAACATAACAATAAACTTTGCCCTTAGGGTTATATTCTTGACTTGCAATAAAATAAATTTATGCAGGGACTTTATTAAAATTACCCGCATAATGCTCAAAACTGCTCATGCATGCTCATTATATAATATCATCATATCATATGCATATGATTGTTTCATGTCAAGATCATCTTTCTTTTCTTCCCATATCCACGTCTGTTCCTTTATGTTGATCCGAGGAGTAGGCCTCCTCCTCAACACACTTTAACTTCACATACCCGAGTTGATCCCGAAGGATCTCAACTTCGGTCATACCCGACATCGGTAATTTCTTTCTTTTATTTCTTTTTCGTGGATAGGTAGTGCATTATGCTTATGCTCATGCTCAAAACTTTGGCAAGTCAATCAACTTTCAAAACAATGCAATTAAATGCATATCATAAAATCTCATATTATTTTTCATGCCAAAGCATATCATATCATTTGAAAGTATATAAAAGCATAAGCATATTATTACAGAAAATACTTATATCCACCTGGATGTTCCTTAGAGCTAAGGAACTAATTCCCAATTCCATTTCTTTCTTTATCCATATCTTATCCTCATAGAACGGCATAAAAGCCTATCAAGAGCCAAACAAGAACATTACTCATCTTAGTCGTCGACACGACCATATCCTTTCGATATCAAATCTAAGACACTATGGTTATCAAAACTTGGGTCATTGCATCCTCTAGCATCTTATTAACAAATAATTTCTATCGAAAATTCGGCAGCGTAACGTTTATAAAACGCATCGCCAAATCAACACCAGATCAACCAAACATAGCCCAAACTCCATCAATTCATCACCATATGTCTCAATATGCATAGGAAACTCAACAACAAGCTTCAATCATCTTATCTTAGCCATCAACCGAAAATCCCCTTAAGACGTCACTTAAGGTCTAACGTCGAAAATTCACGTGAGACGTCATCTAACACCAACGAACCTACATACATGCTCAACTATCTTTAAATATCAGCATTTTATCAACTAAATATAAGGATCAAAGCTTTAGCATTAAAAACCAATTTTCGCCGACAAACTAAAATTTTACCGTTTTTGAATACGTCGGCGGAAAAATCCGAATAAATCATTTTAGGCTTTATTCATATCATAGAATTCAAATATGAAGTCAAAATGATCAAATAAAATCAAAAATCCAACAATATATGGACCTAGGGTTTCGGCCATTTAGGGTTTTTCGTATAATTTCGATTTCAAACGTTTTTCTTGTTCCAAACATGTTTATATCAATCCAATAACACATATATGAAGATAATTCAATCATAAAAACATCATAAATTCAAGATCCAAGCATGCCCTTTTTTGAAAATTACATGAAGTTACAAAATAATAACATATGCTTTACAAATTCAATGTTAAACAATACGTAGACGTCGAATCTATCATAATATTCAAAAATAACCAACAAAATATAATCACTCATAATTTTCAGCATAGTACCGAAAATATAAGATAAACATAAGCTCATGATTTTAAATTTTTCAATCGGTAGATATGTTCTAGGTACGAGATTATACCTCTATTCAAGACCGATCGAAAATTCAACTGATCGATCTTTCCATTTTGGCTCATGGCTTTCAAAATTTCATAGGTGTGTATGTGTGTGTGGGCGTGAAAATGGGAAGAAAGAGGATGATTTCATGTTCTAAAGTATTCTAAAGTAATAATCTTACCTTATGTAATAATTAATTAAATTTTGATTTTCTTAAATAAAGGATTATTCATCCTTTTTCTAGAACCTTTTCTTTTCCTTCATTTTTCTTATTTTCTTTAATACATAAATCATAGCTTTTGATTAGAAATTAAATTTAATTATTGTAGAATAATGCATAACGTTTTTATCGCAAGAAATCGACACTAATTATCCGATAAAACAACCTCTTTTGAATCTTTACTTTAAACCTCAATAATTGCTCACAAATATCAAAATATACTTATTAAACATATTTTTGACCTTAAAAACCATTTTAAATATTTTGCTCTTCATCCGAGCTTAATCGGCAAACGCCGACGTCACAAAAACATAGATTTTGAAATTCTAAATTTTCCAAAATCAAGACTTCATTGAGCATGTATCTATCATCTCAAGACTATTTAAATCTAGGTCTTCTTATGTTCAACTAGATTTAAGGATCTTATCTTAGATTCTATCTCAAATCATTTAAATTCTATCGTCTCAACTCAAGCTTAACGCAAAATCTTCTAACTTAACCAACTCTTTCTTAAGGATGCAATGCCTTTTAATAAGCTCTTAATCATGAGCTAATCTCTCACCAAATACGGGTATTATGATAGGATTGGGCTTTAATTAATTTAAGTCATTTCAATTAATTAAACTTTGGACTTAAGGAATTAATTAGATCAACTTTAATTAAATAAAGTTGATAATCACTAATTAATTATCATTAGACATTAAGTAATTAAGCTACTTAGGCTTAATTGATTGATTTAGATGGACCTTAATAATTAATTGAGTTAGACTCTAATTAATTAATTAAGTTACTTAAGCTTAATTAATTAGCTTGGAAGGACTTTAATTAATTAAGAGCAATGGACCTTAATTAATTAATTTAAATAGGACTTTGACCAATTAAGTCATGTTAAGTTGATCAATTAAAAATAATATTGATATAGGCTTTTGAATTAATTGAGTGGGAATTTAATTAAATGGATGGACTATTTAATTAAATTGAAAATGGGCTTAGACTTATTTTTAAATAATGGGCTAAGTATATAAATGGATAATGGACTTGAATTAATTACTTCTAGAATCCAATAAATTTAATTAAGGATTGAATTAATTCCAGACAATTAAATAGGAGATTTAATTCTAATAATTAAATTTTGGGGATTTATTTTAGTTAATTAAATAATTATCTAAATATCAACTAATTAAAGTAATTTGATTGATTAATCAAATGTTATTGGACTTTTAAATTAATCCATTTAGTTAACTTTAATTGTGGATTTAATTAATTAAATTAAAGAATTAATTAATTAATTAATTAATTAATTAATTAATGATACTGACTATGTCAAGTGGATGCTTGAGAAGTATTAGTAACTTTAACTCGTAAAACGTTTGTTAGATGAAGATTGAATTACGAGAAATATTTATTGTTTGTGTATGAGTTTTTCCGTTAGAATATATGGGACGTGTGAGGTGAGAAACGCGACGAGGAAATGATGATAACGAATGAGTTACTGGAACTCGAATTCGTTGATACGCATTAACAAACGACGAATATTAGTTATGAACTTAGGATTCATAAATTGTACGAAACGACGTGAAGAAACATCGATCGTGGAGAAGAATGCAACGAAAAAGTGTCGCCTATCACTATGGCGAGACTAATCGAATAGACGATATATAGTTGTCAATTGAGCCTTATCGATAACGAAAATCCTAAAACCCAAAGACTTAAAGGATATCGAGTACGTTAAATATCAGCAATACTTCTCGAAAGAAGCGAATGACATACTAAATTATATTTCTTACGTTGATAAGGTCCAGCGTGGACGTAGACGAAAACGACAGGGATCGCTAGCAGATACTTCAAGAAGGACAATTCTTGAGGTGGGCTTTCTTGAAACAAAAATGTTATGCATAACTCAAAAGCATGATTTACAAAGCTTTATGAAATATTATCACATGAAATGTTATTGACTGCCAAATGTTTATGTTTTGTTGTTATCCTAGCTGAGATTGGTATGTGAATGTGTTGGTCCACCAACGTTAAAAAAGGGTAAAGATCCGATCCGACTTAGTTGAGGACTAACTCGGATTGTGTACACGTGTGACTGTGTGTTAAGGTTAGTTACCTCGACCGGTCACGACGACTATGTGTAGGTGGCCACCTCCATAGTGCGCGATGAATGAATGAATGAATGATCAGATATGGGGCAACGTGAATGAAATAGTCAGGCCTGACGCTTTTAAGAAATGATAAAATGTTTGATAGGCATGAGTCTTTTAACTAAAATCCTCATGCGCTATTGTGGGCAATTAATAACTTTTGACAAAGAAAACGTTTTCGGCAATGAGTCCACTGAGTACGTTTATACTTAGCCCTGCATCTCCTTTTTTATGTGCAGGTTGAGCAAGGATCGATGATGGGTGCGAAGTGGTGCAGAGTGGCAGTTATTTTGTTGCTTATTAGAAATGATTTCTAGAACCTTGGGCATGTATCGTCATATACATGTCCACACGTTATTTACTGCCTAACTCTGATTTTGTTGGTATCTTTGATTATAACCGCTTTTCATATCGTATTGAACTTGAGGTCGTACTGCTCCTTGAATTACACCCCGATTGGGTTATATTTGAATATTGAACCTTTTGACAAGTCCTTCGCGACTTGAGTTGATATTAAACAAATTATCCCTTTTGTCCATGTGTTTATAAGTAGTTTATTGTTTGATACCATTGATTAGTGATGTATATATTCGCTGCATTGTCATACCAGTGACGATCCGTATGATCCGTACTTCCTTGAGAAGTCGGGTCGTTACAGGTATGTCATATAGTTGGCCGTGATAACAGAGTACAAACCGGTCCTCTCAGCTAGCCACGTGACATCGTTGGCTATCCCCATGGCTTGGCACGTCTCTATGCACATAAATCGTGAGTGCATGTGTCGTAGTTGCACCAATCTCCTCCACCGATCCCTTGATGAGGAAGTTGGCAATCACACCCCAAATGTGTCGGGGTCAAATGCATCATGTGGCTCATCATGTGAAGAGGAGGCGAACTCCTTGCCCTTTCGTTTTTGACCGGATGCACGCGACATAATATACCTAAAGATATTTCAACGTTAGCTCATGTACTTTATTAAAAAGGAATGTAAATGTAAACGGCAACCCATAGAAATATATATACCTCCCCCGAACTTGAACTTAGCAAAAATTTTCCCCATATACTAACATATGGTCTAACAAGGAGAAACAAGGGAGAGAAAACGCACACACATGACAAAACGCATGAAAACAGAATTTTGTCCTGCTTATTACTAACCATTTTAATCCAGACAAGATGGAAGATCACATATGTAGTCAACAACTTCATTTTACAATTGTGACATTGATTATTAATTTTCCCTATTATCACATTACGTCTAGAGGAAAATAAGCAACTCAAAAGGATCACAAAGAATATGCTTCCTACGAATGTTCCTATCTCGCCATTTACTCAAGGCTTATCCGTATCATACATTCAAGATCGATTGACAATTAAAACAGCTACGTAATTAATCGGCAACTATGATATGCATCAAAATTGATCGTAAATCAACACATATAAATAAGCACCAAGAATCATGAATCAATGCCTGGAAGGTAAATAACAACAAGAGGAATCACAACATATAGGATAGAATCATGCAAACCCTAGATTAGAAATGTAAATTAGCTAGACATAATTAACGGCATAAAATATGAAATAATCATAAAAACAGAAATTAAATTGAAAAAACCCGTAGGGTGGCGTCTGAAGAACAATCGTTGGTTCAAATCCCAACGTCAACGGAAAACTGGAAAACGGTTGAATTCTTCGGACGAAAACGCTCAATCGATAACAATGCGTAGAACAATTGCGTAATGATGGAAAACTAATACTAGAATTAATCTAAATCAAAGCTAGAACGAAAATAAATGGAAAACTATGAAAACTCGAGGAAAACGTGCAAAATAGGTCCGGGTTCGTTGGGGGCGGAGGTGAAGCCCTATTTATAGATTAGGCTGAAAACCCTAATGTTGGGTCTACCCCGGCCGCGAGCTCGGTCGCGAGGTTCTGGGCGTTCAGGCGATTTCTGCGGCCGCCTCGCGGCCGCGAGCTCGGTCGCCGCTCCCCGCGACTTTCACTGCTTCGCCTCCGCTTCTCGCGTCCGAACTCCGAATTGCGATCCGCTTGCGCCTATGGACTCCTATCGAGATGCTATTTAACATTATAAACTTTTCACATCCATACTTGTCATATCCATTTCATCATGTTTGGTTACATCTTTACCTTATGCATCGATTATCACCTGAAAAGCCTACAAAACACCAAAGAGAAACCCCAAGAGCAGTATCTTCTAGAAATAGATAAAACATTAAGAATCGATACATAAACGCACATTAAATGATCTAAACTCATCTTTAAATATCAACAATAAACGTGTAAAATGCGCGTTTATCAAACCCCCCAAACTTAAAGCATTGTTTGTCCTCAAACAAAAAGTAATGTAAAGACACAACGAAAGATCAACGAGCGTAGCATGAGGATAACCATTATAAGCCTCGAAACATCTCAACGCTCAAAAGATTTAGCGCACATGACGACATTAGTCAACTCATCACAAACAACAATTGAAGGCAAAAACTCATTTAATTCAACCCTCACAACGGCATGTGTGTAAAATATAGAGGATACACTCAAACTCATAAAGAAATTAAGGACGTGTATACACTCACGCATCAATGCAATGCAACATCTTACCATAGGCTTGCCATTTCTCTAATATCTCCACCGCATCAAATGTGTTCAAATAAGGATCCAAAAGGTCTTTTCATAGGTTATAATGTAGGCACATTGGTTAAGGTAGGATAATATATGGCTAAGTGACTCAAAATATTCCAAGCCCTTCCATCTTTACAATCAACTCATATGGACTTTGTCCATTTTCCTCTTCTTTTCAACGTGCTAAATCGACGTTTTATCCCTCATAAGGTACCTATACTTTGATTAACGACCCTTTATGCTCAAAACACATAGTGAAAGTATCATTGCTTTTCTTTTCTTTTCTAGAGCTTATCGGGTTTATCATTCACAACAAAGGTACTATTCTTCACCACGTATGTATTTCTAAAAGTAATTTTTTCGCCATAACTACATCAAAATTTCAACCCTTTTTATTCCCATATCCATCCTCACCTCCTATCATCCGTTAATCGAAAGAATAAGTCTAATAAATGCTCAAAGAAGGCGACAAATGGTATATATCATCAAGTTAGTGTTTGGGTAAATATGTGGTTAACAAAGATGGCCTTTTATCCTTTCCAAATTCAAACACATATTGCGCCTCGACACGTAAGAACGGCAAGTTCTAGAAGATAATCACATGCATGATATCACACAATTAAAAGAAACGTATCAAGATGTTTATACAAAGAAGCTCAAGTCTCACGGGTTAAGCAAATGGTGAAAACAACAAGTTTAAGCAATCTCAAGTCGCTCATGCGTCATTTTCTAACATATCATGTGCACTATCATTAAATTTCACAAAAATTTCTATCTTCATTGGCCACATGGATTAAAACACTTCACTTAACTCGCTGATCGACGACACAACATGAAAAGATGTATAAAAGACCCGACAAAAGACCCAACATATAAAATCTTAACAAAACAACGCAAAACATAACGAGGACTCTCAATCACATCACACTCGACCACTCCCCCAAACTTATTGTCAACAGCAGCAATGGAGGCAATAATGTTTGCATAAGAGAGTGATTGGGAGAGACCGCACTTCATATGTTGCGCTACTCCGTGGTCGATAGAATCATCGCCATTGATGATATACTTTGGGACTAAAACAAACAAACAAGACACAAAGAAACAAAGAAAACAAGAAAACAAAACATAAAGCATGTAAAACGTTGGGTTACCTCCCAACCAAGTTAGATTTATCGTCGCTAGCTCGACGTTACCTCTCATCAATCGTGTGATTTGTCAATCGAGAATTTTCCAAACTTCGGTTTGCTCTGGTATTTAGCATTTACAGCAGCCCACCAATTGGCACAAGAATGGCATCCACTGAATTTGAACGAATCACTCGGATTTTTATGCCGAGTCCATCTCCTCTTTCTAGCATCTTCATCGACTGGTCGGTTGCCCTTCAAGTGTGAGACTTGACTTGCGAGCGTGAGTGATCGAATAGCAATTTCGTGCTCGAACTATCGTGTTGCTTGATGGCGTCATATATTGAAATCTTTAACTCCACATCATTGACACGAAACGTGAGGTCACCTTCCCAAGACATCAATCAAAGGACGACCAGCTGCTAGAAAAGGTCTACCCAAGATTAGTGGTTGATGTCAATTCGGTATGTCTAATATAACAAAATCGTGAGGAAAGACAAAGTCCCGAATTCTTACCAACACATCTTCAACAATTCCCTTAGGGTATGTGATCGACCGTCCCATCATCAATGATATCTTTGTTGGCTTCATCTTCCCTAGCTCCAGTGCGTTGAATATATTCTGGGCATCGATTGATGCTTGCTCCCAAATCGCACAACACATTGGGGAATGTGTGCTCAAGAATCTCACACTCTAGCGTGAAGCTCCCTGATCTTTCTCGCTTCAGAGGCAACTTCCGTTGTAAGATGGCACCGCATTCTTCGATAGGTTAATTTTTCAAATTTACCCAATTTCTTTTGCTTGCTAGTGCATCTTCGTAAACTTCACATATCCCTAAGCATGTTTGGAGCGCTCAAAAGAGGTAGATTGATGTTCACTTTTGAATATCTCTTCAATCGCGAACTCCTCGTCATATTTCAACTTAGCTAGCCTACTTGGGAATGGGATCGGAGGAGTGTACGCCGGATAGCTCGGCATTTACGCCCTCACGGCCATGCTCGCGGTCGCGAGCACGATCGTGGTCCCGTGATACATCGGCTCTCTTCGCCCGCCACGCGGTCGCGTGTTTCCCGAGCTCTCGTGGTCGTCGCGCGCTGGGCTCGCGATCGCGAGCTTGGTCGCGAGGTGCTTCTCCTTCGCGCCGCCTTCTCGCCGCGTGCTCATCGGGACGACGGACGCGTGATGGCTCATGGCGGGCCCGCGATCGCGGGCTCGATCGCGAGGTGCTCTTCCATCGCTCCTTCTTCGTCCGGGTGGTTCTCGATATTCTTTCCACTTCTCAACCGGATAGCAAAGCACCGATTCTTTGGGTTCATCTCCAGACACTCGAAAATCGCCCGTCTTTGGTCAGGCATTCTGCAGCAGCTATCTCGACTAACTGAGTCTCCAAAGATCTTCGTGTGTTTTCCCATAGCGCCATCGAGATTCGGTGTGCAACTTTCTGCGTCGTCTCGTTGATGAACGAGTTACTGCGGCGCCATCGAATTCGATTGTTGTCATTTGTTGGTTGCTCACAACCAATCTGCGCATCAACTCCTCTACACCCCGCTTCTTCTCTCTTGAATAACTCCATTCGAACGGCGAAACTTGCTTGTGGTTGTTGGAAGTTACCGCTTGGCATAAGATGTATTCGGATGATTCATGTTGTTCGGTTGATATGCCCGATTCTCCATTGTTCCTCCGATTGATGTGGTCGACGCTTCTGTCTCAATCGCTCTTCAACAGAGTGAACTTCTTCATAAGATCGTCGATTAATCACTCTCAACAAAGAATCGCTTACCACGTGTGTTCTCTCCATTGGCCATTGATAACCGCTGGGCGCCATCTCTTCTATGATGGGGTTGGCCTCTTCTACTCGGCGATTCAGCAGTATCCCCACGCCGACGCATCTACTATGCTCCTCGTGTGAAATGTCACCCACCGTAGAATTGCGTGTCTCTGCTCTTTGAAAATCCGTGTTGTGGGCACTTCCTCAAGAAGCCCCTCGAATCTCTCCCACGCTCGAATAGCGACTGCTCCTTGTTGGCAAAAGGGAGACCTCGGCTATGATTTTTGGGCTTTGGTGGCGGAAAATACTTAGAAAGGAACTTCTCGCAAAGTTTCCCCAACTATCTATCCCGGTTCGTCCAGCTCTTGAACCAATCTTTGCCTGGTCACAGAGAAATCCAACATACGATCCGGATCGTGTCTTGTGGCACCCCATTCTGTTTGATGGTGTCACAAATATCGAGGTAAGTCTCGAGATGGGCATTCGGATCCTCCGTGACTCCTCCCCCAAATTGCTCTCCTTGCACCATGCTGATTAGGGCGGCTTCAACTCGAAATTATTAGCATTCACTTCCGCCCCATCCGCCTCCTTGAACCGCCATGGGAGGTCGGTACATGTAATTCAATGGCCTCGCTCGGGTAGGGACAATGAGTCCCATATTCGCCATCTACCGCTGATCTCTCGAAATCGGCTAGCATGCGTGCAGCTTGCTCGGGAGGAATGCCCCTGCTCGTGGATTAGCCGCCATTGCTTGTCGTCTCTTTCTCGCCTCCTTCTCCTCTTGTGAGTGATTTCGATCTCGGGATCAAAATGTTGTTCGTGAGGTCCCCGGACCTTGTGAACATAAACTACCTGGAGAACAAGAAGAAAATCAGCTCTGGCAAGAACAAATAAATATAATATAATATATATAACTTAAATTAATAAATCCAAATCGTCAAATTATTCCTATGTGATCTTAACAATCCCCGGCAACGGCGCCAAAATTTGATCGCTCACTTTTATAACACGAAAAAGTGTAAGTATATAGGTAAGACGAGTATCGTATCCACGGGATTGTATCACGAAAACATAGAAGCTAGCTCAACGATAATTCATCATTATTCAAGCACAGAAATTGGGTTTGGAAGGCTTTAGGGCTTCAAAATTAATTAAATTATTGGTAACAAAGCAGAAAATAAAAGAAAGCAATAAATATCAAAGATGACAAATATCAAGAAAGACTAACCCTAGGGATGCATTAATCCTATCCACAATTATGTTTATCCTACTTATTACTAACCATTTTAATCCGCATAAGATGGAAGATCACATATGTAGCCAACAACTTCGCCATTCGACAATTGTGACAGCTTGATTACTAATTTTCCCTATTATCATTACGCCTCTAGAGGAAAATAAGCAACTCCAAAAGGATCACAAAGAATATGCTTCCTACGAATGTTCCTATCTCGCCATTTACTCAAGGCTTATCTCAGATCATACATTCAAGATCGATCGACAATTAAAACAATTACGTAATTAATTGGCAACTATGATATTCATCAAAATTGATCGTAAATCAACACATATAAATAAGCACCAAGAATCATGAATCAATGCCCGAAGGTAAATAACAACAAGGGAATCACAACATATAGGATAGAATCATGCAAACCCTAGGATTAGAACAAAATTAGCTAGACATAATTAACGTAAAGTACGAAATAATTATAAAAGCAGAAATTAAATTGATAAAACCCGTAGGTGGCGTCAAGAACAATCGTTGGTTCAAATCCCAACGTCAACGGAAAACTGGAAAACGGTGGAATTCTTCGGACGAAAACGTTCCGAATCGATAACAATGCGTAGAACAATTGCAAAATGATGGAAAACTAATACTAGAATTAATCTAAATCAAAGCTAGAACGAAAATAAATGGAAAACTATGAAAAACTGAGGAAAAACATGCAAAATAGGTATGGGGTTCGTTGGGGCGCTAGGGGTGAAGCCTATTTATAGATTAGGCTGAAACCCTAATTTGGGGTTCCGCCTCGCCTCATGGCGGGCTCGCGGCCGCGAGCTCGGTCTCGAGGTTCGGGCGATTTCGCGGTCATGAGCCGGGTCAGCCGGCTCTCAGCGACTTCACTGCTTCCTCCCGCTCTTTCGCGTCCCGAACTCCGAATTGCGATCCGCTTGTGCCTATGGACTCCTATCGAGATGATCTTTAACATTATAAACTTTTCACATCCATACTTATCATATCCATTTCATCATGTTTGGTTACATCTTTACCTTATGCATCAATTATCACCTGAAAAGCCTACAAAACACCAAAGAGAAACCCCAAGAGCAGTATCTTCTAGAAATAGATAAAACATTAAGAATCGATACATAAACGCACATTAAATGATCTAAAATCATCTTTAAATATCAACAATAAACGTGTTAAATGCGCGTTTATCAGCATGAAAACAAAATTTTGGAGCTGCCTTGCAGCCAAACGCGCGGTCGCGAGGATGGTCGCGAGGTATCAACTCGCACCGAAAACTATGCACGCGAAGGCGATCGTGCGACATCAAGACGACGCAGGAAGCTCGTGGTCGGTCCATGGTCATGAGCCCGGTCGCGAGTCTTGCCAATGCAGTAAAACTAGGCTTTTTTCGAAAATTTTCAACCCAAATCAACAATGCAGTCAAATAAAACCAATACTATGCATCCATAAACATCTATAAACATCAATGGCCCTAACATTTGAACAAACATGCTCAAACACCAAGTAATTTTCGCAATATAAGTCCTAGTTCCTCAAATATTCAATAATCCACAACAAGAAGATATAATGGACAAAACTCCTCCAAATCATGCTAAAAAGCGTAAATTCAAGAAGAATTAAGTAAATGTAGCATACCTTGAGTGGATTAGAGGTGAAAATTTCAAGTAAAGTGAAGAACTTAGGGTTATGGTGTTTGAGAGAGTGTTTTTGCTGTAATATGCGTGTGTGTGTCAAAAATGGAGGGGAAGGGGGTTAAAAATGCAGTCAAAACACGCGGATCGCATCCGGGCGTGGGTCGGGGCATGCCTCGCGGCCGGGCTCACGGTCGCGAGGTATGCCCAAAAGCTCTGCACTTGTTTTCTAACAGCCACAAAAGCTACTGCCCGTTTTTTCGCGACCACTCCTCGCGGTCGCGAGGGTGATCACTAGGTAGGCTTTTTTTTTTTTTTTTAAAGAAAGCAATTATACATTGGGTCTCAAAAATGAACAACAGGACACGACAAAACAAAGAAAAACAAGAAAAACAAAACAAAAAACATAAAGCAAGAAAAATGTTGGGTTACCTCCCAACCAGTGCTAGATTTTTCGTCGCTAGCTCGACGTTACCTCTCATCAATCGGGCGATTTGAAAACTGTGGTCTTTCCAAACTTTTTCTTGCCCTTGTACTTAGCATTGACAACAGACCACCATTTAGTGTATGAGTGGCCTCCACTAAACTTGAACGACTCACTCTGATTTTTGTGCCAAGTCCACCTCTTCTTTGCAGCATGCTCGTCCGATGGTCTATTAAAATTCGATCTCAAAAATGGGCTGGCTGTGGTAGTGGTGATCGAATAGTAATCTTAATGTGTTGAGTTATCATCTCTCGTGATGGCATCATAGATCGAAATGGTTAACTCATCTTTATTCACACGGAAAGTGAGATCACCCTCTTGCACGTCGATCAGAGCCCTGCCTGTGGCTAAGAATGGTCTTCCTAGAATGAGAGGCGTGTTCCCATCCTCTGGCATATCAAGGACTACAAAGTCCGCAGGGAAGATAAATCCTTTTACTTTGATCAGCACATCTTCCACTATCCCTTTTGGCCTTGTGACTAATGCGTCTGCCATTTGGAGAGTAATTATGGTAGGCTTCAATCTCAATCTCCAATTTGTTAAATATGGACAACGGCATCAAGTTGATGCTTGCCCTCAAATCACACATAACTTTGGAGAAAGTATGCCCTCCAATGACATAAGGTATAGAGAAGCTGCCTGGATCTTTCTACTTCAATGGCAACTTCTTTTGCAGCACAGCACTGCACTCTTGAGACAAATTAATCGTCTATAACTTTTTCAGCTTCTTCTTGTTGGTGACGGCATCCTTGAGGAATTTCATGTACCTCGGCATATCTTTGAGTGCATCTAGCAAGGGAATATTGATATTCACCTTCTCGAACATTTCTAAGAATCGGGTCAGCCTATCATCATGCTTGGGCTTGGCCAAACGACTCGGAAACGGAATCAGAGGGGTATACATCGGATACGCCTTTACTGGAGTCGCCTCGCAGCCATCCTCACAGCCGCGAGGGTGGTCGCTAGGCTTATGGGCAGCGTCAACTTTCTTCTTCGCGGCCGGGCTCACGGTCGCGAGCTCGGTCGCTAACCTTTCCTCCGAACTCTCTGCATGGTCTCTCGCGGCCGGATCCGCTGTCGCAAACTCGGTCGCGAGGTGCTCTTCTTTCTTCCTTGCGACCGTGGGCGGACTCGTGAGCTCCTCGGGATAACTGGTTTGTGATGTCTCGTGGCCGGGCTCACGGTCGCGAGCTCGGTCGCGAGGTGCTCTTCCATTGCTCCTTCTTCGTCCGGGTGGTTCTGCACGCTTCCACTTCTCAACCGGATAGCAAAGCACCGATTCTTTGGGTTCACTCAGACACTCGTAAATTGGCCCGCCTTTGGCAGGCATTTTGTTGTGCAGCTATCTCGACCGATTTGATTCTCCATCATCTTCAAGTGTTTGCCCATGGTCATACATCGATTCCAACCGTGTTATCCTCCGCCGCAGTATCGATGAAAGAATTTGTTGGTCGCCATTGTTGGTTGCTCACAACCAACCGCCGCATCATATCCTCTGTGCTCTACTTCTTCTTCTCGAATCATACCATTCTCATGCGGTGAAGTCACTTGGAGGTTGTTGGAAATTATCGGGGTTGGCATACAACAAATTAGGATGATTCCTGTTGTTAGGATGGTATGCCGGATTTCTCCCATGGTTTCTCTGATTGATATAATTTACATCCTCTGTCTCGATCTGGCTCTTCAAAAGAATGAACTTCTTCATAAGATCGTCAGATTTAGTCGACCTCACAAAGCAATCGCTTTGACCACTGGCATTCTCTCCATCGGCCATTGATAACTATTGGCCGCCATCTCTTCTATGATGCGGCTTGCCTCCTCTACTCGGCGATTCAACAGGTATCCCTCGCCAACGATCTACAATGCTTCTCGATGCAATGTCACCCACCGTAAATTGCGTGATCTGCCGCTCTCGAGAATCCATGTTGAGGGCACTTTCTTAATAAGCCCTCGAATCTCTCCCATGCCTCGAATAATGACTCGCCTCCTTGTTGGCGTAAATGGAGATCTCGGCTATTATCTTCTGCGCCACGGTGGAAAATATTTTGAAAGAAACTTCGCAAAGTTTCCAACTGCCTATCCCGGTTCGGTCCAGCTCTTGAACCAATCCTTCGCTCGCTACGTAGAGAATCCAACATGCGCGATCTGGATTGTGTCTTGTGGCACCCCATTCTGCTTGATGGTGTCACATATGTCGAGGTATGTCTCAAGATGCGATTCGGGTCCTCTCGTGACTCCTCCTCTCGAATCGCTCTCCTCAACCATGCCGATCGTGGCCGCTTGACTTAAAATTGTTTGCATTAACTTCCGCCCCCATCCGCCTCCTCGAATTGCTCAAGAGGAGGTCGGTACATGTAATTCAAATGTCTTGCCTCGGGAGGCGACAACAAGGAGTCCCATGTTCGCCATCCGCATCGTGATTGTGAAGTCTCGCTAGCGACGCAGCGGCTTACTCGGGAGGTATACCCCCATTGGGAGGAACACCCCCGTTGTTCGAATTTGCTGCCATCTCTTTCCTTCTTCTTTCTCGTCTCCTTCTCCTTTGGGTATTTTCGAGCTCGGGGTCTAATGGTTGTTCAGGTTGTCCCCGAGATCTTGTGATCATATACTACCTAGAGAAAAAGAGAGAGCTTAACTCTGGCAAGAACAAATAAATATAATAATATACAACTTGAATTAATAATTCCAAATCGTCAAGTTATTCCTATGTGATCTTAACAATCCTCGGCAACGGCGCCAAAATTTGATCGCTCACTTTTCTAACACGAAAACGTGCAAGTATAAAGGTAAGTCGAGTATCGTATCCACAGGGATTGTAACACGAAAACACAAAAGCTAACTCAACAATAATTCATCATTATCCAAGCAACGGAATTTGGTTTGAAAGAATTTAGGGCTTCGGATATTAAATCCAAAGCAAAGGTAGTAAATTGAAAATAAACGAAAGCAATAAATACTCAAGGAGATAACAATCTAGAAAGACTAACCCTAGGGATGCATTAATCCTACCCACAACGTATGTTTATCCTGCTTCCTATTAACCAATTTTAATCCAGACAAGATGTAAGATCACATATGTAACCAACAATTTCAGTTACGACAATTGTGGCGCTTGATTACTAATTTTCCTATTATCAGAACGCCTCTAGGTGAAAATAAGCAACTCCAAAAGGATCACAAAGAATATGCTTCCTACGAATGTTCATATCTCAGCTACGACTCAATGCTTATTCGTATCATGCATTCAAGATCGATTGACAATTAAAACGATTAAGTAATTAACTGGCAACTAGATATGCATCAAGATTGATCAGAAATTAACACATATAATTAAGCACCAATAATCATGAATCAATGCTTGGAAGGTAAATAACGATAGCAGGAATCATAACATTTAGGATAGAATCATGCAAACCCTAGGATTAGAACGAAATTCAGCTAGACATAACGAATGAAATTAAATACGAAATAATCATAGGAATAGAAAATATATTGATAAAACCCGTAGTGTAGCGTCGGAAGAACAATCGTTGGGTTCGTATCCCAACCTCAGCGAAAAACGGTAAAACACGGAAATTGTTCAGACAAAAGCGTTCCGAAGCATCGACAATACGTAAAACTAGAGTAGAACAATGGAAAACTAATGCTAGAATCAATCTAAATCAAAGCTAGAATGAAAATATATGAAAAGAGTGAAAAACTGGACAAAAACGTGTAAAATAGGTCTGGAGTGGCTTGGGGGCGCGATGGGCGAAGTCCTATTTATAGGCATAGGGTGAAACCCTAATTTTTGGACTCTACCAACACGCTTCGCGGTCGCTAGCTAGGTCGCGAGGGATCATCCTCGCTCGGGCTCCTTCGTCTTCTCGGCTGGGCACGCGCTCGCTATCTTGCCTCGCGACCTGGCTCGCGGTCGCTAGGTATGGTCGCGAGAAATCGGGCAGTAGCTCTTTTCAAAGGCTTCGCACATCGGGTAGCTTGTGGGCACGTCTCGCGGTCACTGGTAGTGGCCGCGTCGTAAGGATTTTCCTCCCGGCCGACCTAGCGGTCGCTAGGCCGGTCGCGAGAGCCGCGAAGGCGGTCGCTAGGCCCTGTTTTTAGCCTTCTTACGCTCGTGCTTCGTTCCATGCTTCGATTTTCAACTTATAAGCCTACAAAACACCAAAAAGGAACCCAAGAGCAGTATCTTCCAAGAATATGTAAAAGCATTGAGATCCAAGACATAAACGCACTTTATTAATCTAAAATCATCTTTAAATATCAACAATAAACGTGTAAAATGTGCGTTTATCAGCCCCCTGTTTCTTGTTGTGTGTGTTAACCAGCACGTTTCAGATGAGCATGATGATTATGATCTTGGCATAGGCTTTGTAATACATGTTTAGCTATGTTTCATTGAGGTTAGTATGACGGAAAAGGGGCATAGCATGCACACTTGCGAGAAATTGAGCCTATATGCTTTATCATTGCAAGCATGATTTCTATTATGTGTGTAATTCGGATGCTTGACTTGATTGTGCTAGAATTTTCCTGCCGTCTTGATCAAAGCCCAACTGTTGTAGGTCTAAGTGCTCTAGATGATTTAGGCTTTCTTTTCATAGCCATGGTCAACAATGAACATAAACCCAGATATGTGTATCCTTTGCTAGCCCCCTTTGAGCTGTTCGTTTTCTTTTGAATTACCTTGTACTCTTCCCTGACCTGAGGATTGAGAGAGGAAGAATAAAGAGGGATATGTATGTCTTGGGCATCATTCTGGGCAAAACACAAACACTAGATGCATTGGCCTTCGGCCGGGCATAATGAGCTTAAATTGAGAAAATGGGATAAATGTATCCCAATTCAAAATGTGTAGAAAAAGAAAAAAGGTGGGGGAACATGTGATAAAAAAAAAAAGAAGTTTCCCCAAAATATAAAGTGTGCTCAGGCCCGTAAGTATCTTGCCAAGGGAAATGGGAAAACATTCTACCCAAGATCTAAGTTAAGACAACCTTACCCAAAGCTTAAATACTTCCTACTTTGCCAAGAAGCCACTCGATACAACCCTAAAAGACCTAAGGATAGAGAACTTATACCAAGCTATAGAGCGGAGACAGTAGACGACAGGCAAGCCTATGGAACTTCCTTGATCAAGTCATCACTGACCGTGAAACCCTAAACACAGAGTGTTTGAGTGCTTGAGCGGAACCTCCACAAACTTGCTTTGCCCCGATCTTGATTGACCTTGATACATAGCTGTATTAATCGCCTATGCCGGATTATCTTTGTTATGTTTCGTCTTATCCTTGTTGGTTTTTGCATGTGTTGTTTGTGTGTTTTGTTTTTCTTTTGGGCAAAGAATGCTTGCACGCTTGAGGACAACCGTGGTTCAAGTGTGTGAGTGTGACGAGCCCGCCAGGTCTTGTTTTGGGGTAGTCCTCGCCCTAGAAATAGTGCATTTTGTGTGTTCTTTGTGTGTCCGTGTCCGGGAGGACACGCTTTGGGTGCCGCAGTTGAGACGGACCTTGACAAGATCAGGCCACCTCCTGTGAGAGAGGTAAAATCCCAAGAATTACCTTGGCAAGGCATTCTGACATCTTGCCAAGACACGGTACCACGCGGGAGCTGAGCCTAACCAACGAGCTGACATGAAGCCAAGAGGATGATCGAGTCAAGGAAGAGCGGGAAAAAGGACGAGGAATTACGTAGGGGACAGAGGGTAAACTCCGAATGCAACTGGGAGACGAAGACAAGAACTCTGGCAGACTTGCACGCAAAAGGGAAGATTCTGGGCAAGGTCATTATCTGCCGCAGGGCTGATTTTTGCCGAAAAGGGAAAGGTCAAGCTGTGGTGGTTGAGATGAGACAAATCCGTCCAGCTGAAGCCAGATGAGTCTCCATCGGTGGTTCAAGACCCGAGCTAGCTGCTGACCTCACCACCTACCGCCTCGAGATGTGTGTGCAGACCAAGCCAAAGAGGAGCATACTTAGGCTCCCAACAACCACTTCACATATATCGATTTTAGAGGGGAAACATCAAGTCCTGAGTTTTTCTCTGCACTTTTCTCTTTCATTTTCCTTTGGTTTTCATGAGTGATTCGTGAGGAAGATAAACAAGTCCTACGGGCAAACCTTTATGTTCATGTATTTTGTTATCTCTCGCCGAGCAACCGCTGCTGTAGACCGCTTTTCCTTTCCATTTGATTTTATATTCAAGTATGGTTTCGTTTATGTTCTTGTTTGTTACTTTTGTGTTTATATTGATTATGCGTGAGTAGTCGATTTGGTTGGGCTCGGGGTGAAGCACGTTGAGTCGAGGTCATGAGAGTCGTGAGGTCTAAACGTCCTTAGAACCTTGAGTAGGTGTTCCCGAAGCTCTAGGCCTTGATACCCATGTTATTCCTTTCCTTGAGCGTTAACTCGGCCGGTAGCCTTGAGGGAGGGGTAGCTACAAGAAATAGCCGAGTAAGACATCGAGTGTCTCTTTGTCCCGGAAGGCGGCCGAGTGGGTGATTGTAGCCGTCGGCCTTGGGCAAGGCTGCGAGCCACCCTGGACCGCCGTGGCTAGTTGGGCTGCCTAGTGAGTCAAGTTGGGGCGGGATACCCTAGTGAAGTGTCTTCCTAGGGAGAGCGCCTTGGAAAAGGGCAAGGGGGGTCTCTGATTGGCCCTAAAACCTAAGGGCAAGCTGAGGCTGGAGGGCCTGGTGTACGTGACGACTAAAAAGTGGCGCCTATCCCTTGGTATCTTTAACCAACGACATACACTCGTGGTGAAAACCTTTGAACCTATGACCGACATCTTGACCAGTATCTCAATGTGTGGAACCCTTGGCCCAACTGCTTGTTATTTGACTTTTACCTTGTGTTTAGTTTTCAGTTTTACTTCCTGCTTAAGATTTATCTCTCAAGATATTTCTCTCGAGACCGTCACCGATCGACACCTTGCCCTCTGGGCAACCTCCTACTCAAACTGTGACAACTCGAGTAACAACACAACCAGCTCTCTTGGGTTCGACCCCTTAACTTACCATATACGGAACTATGTGTTCAAGTTGAAGGAGATTACAAGTAGTATCTTGGCGCGCCGAGGACCTTTGACGACGGGTTTTAGGCGGTCGCCAGGCATAGTGAATCCTTCTATCTTCGGGGAAGATATTTCTTTCTTTACCATTTGACTGGGCTCAGGTTCTTCATGTCGCTTTTCATCTTTACTTTTTGTAGTGCTTGTTTTTACCATATAATATTTGGCGTCAGCAAAGTAGGACTCGGCTTCTGTTAATGCTTTTTAATCGTCGACTACTGTCCTCACGACGCCATCTTGATGATACTTGAAGCATTGATGCAATGTAGAAGGAATGACGCCATTTTCATGTAACCATGGACGACCAAGAAGCATGTTGTAAGATGTCTTGGCGTTGATCACGTGAAGCAGTACAAATGATCTCATGTCGCCCATCAATAAATTCAGCCTTATAGTGCCAAGGGCTCTTTGTCCTTCATGGTTGAATCCTTGAATCATCAACCGGCTACTAGCTAGCTCATCTTCCTGGATTCCGAGTTGCTTCAACGTTCTTAAAGGTAAGATGTTGACTGCTGAACCTCCATCGATGAGAACCCTATTGATTTTTTGTTCATGAGTGAAGCAACTAACGAACAATGGTCTATTATGACATTCAGATCCAAGCTATAGGTCTTCGTTGGAGAATGTGATTGCCCAAACGTCTTCATCTTCAATAACGTTCGACTCGACTTGTGTCCTTGCCTGATCATCCATGCCGTATAGAGCTGCAACACCTTCTATTATGTCACTGATATCAGCCGTGAGAACATTTACGGCGGCACTGTCTTCCTCAAGAGATATTTTTCCTTCTCGAGCCAAGCGCATGATTCTATCCTTGAATATGAAGCAGTCATGTATGGGGTGTCCAACCAATCTATGGTACTTGCAGTACTTTGGATCATCAGTTCACCCTACCTCGTTAGGCCGTTTCATCTCAGGCAATTCGATGAGTCTTTCTCTGAGCAGGTCGTCAAAGATTCCAGAGACATGAGAATCCAGAAAAGGGTATTACTTTTGTTGCATTTCTTTGAGGGTCGACCTTCTCTATCCCATTTCCTAAGATATACTTTGATTGTTCTCTTTATCAGCATCCTTCTTTATGAATTTGACAGATGTTGCCTTTACCGCCATTGATTCTTTCTTTGGTGTTTTCTCAAATGGTCTTGTCCCCTTTCTGAATTCTTGTCTTTCTTTGAACCTGCGAGGTCCTTGGATTGGAGGTCCCTCAATTCCACTTACTGCCATCATTGTGTTCACTTTCTTCATCATGGATATGGCTTGATTCTGCCTTTTCTCCTCTAAGCTTTGCAATCTGGACATCTTGCTCTTGGATGTATTTGTTTAAATATTCGACCATCCTCATGAGATTTGCAAGTTGTTCTTCCATGGTGGAGGTGTTTGTCATCATCACAAGCGCCTCAAGTGGGTAACTTGTGATATAATTTGCAATAGGGATGTGAAGCTTCCTTCAGAGTCAACACCTTCTTCATTTAGAGTGGCAATGTGTTGCTCTTTTCCCCTGAAGATGAATGACTTCGAAGCTTCTTGAAGTTGTTTGGCTTTACTTCGTGTAATAACACCAATGCTCTCTGAAGAAGCTTTTGAAGTGACCTTGGTTGCATATTTTTGGGTGAACATCGTTTAAGACTTTGGTGAAGAGTAGAGATGAGAGGTAGAGATGTCCCACCGGGCATGCCAAAATTTGTAACACAAATTTTTGTATTTAAATTTTATAAATACAAAATCGTATACAAAATCAATGTGATTTGGATTTGATATATTTGAGATAAGTTCGATCTCTATCTATCATCTGATTCTACTTCTTCAATGTGGACTCTTGAATGATCTTGATGTTCTTCGAGTTGTTTGGAGGGGATGTGATTCATTGATCTCCTTGAACTTGAAGTTTGAACTTGATGATGTCGATCTGAAGGACTTCAGTCTTGTTTTCAGATCTAACGTTGGATTTGATTTGATGTGTTGAAGAACGTTTGAAGATCTTCAAGTTTGAGCGCCAATGCGGAGGGTTTTCACCATATTTTCGGATTAAAGATTATCTTTGATTTGATTTGGGAGGATGATTTTGACGAAGAACGTGGTGATTTGCACGAAGAACACCTTGAATGTTTGAAGAATACTTCGAATGCTGAAAAAGACTTCATCGAGGATTCTTCGAGTGTCTTGAGCTCTTTGAATCTTCACTACACTTCACCTTTTCCACTTCATTATGAAGCCCCAACACCTCTATTTATAGATGTAGGCTAATGGCTTAGTGGGCTTTTGGGCTTATGGGTCTTGGACCACCAAACCATGGGCTTGAGTTTAGGCTTGGGCTTATGGGCCACCAAACCATGGGTTTGAGCTTGGGCTTGGGCTTATGGACCTTTTATGGCTTATTCGGAGCAATTTGAGTTACTATTCCTCTCCGAGGTGTCGTTGCCACATGTCATTCTCCTATTCGTCGATAAAATTAAATATTAATAACATATCTATTTAATTTTGGAATAAATTCCATTAGTAAAATAGAAATATAATTAATTAGTTAATTTATAATTTACACGTGGCGTGATCTCATTTGCTAACAATATTTACTTGTCTACAGCAACAACAAAAGAACAAAAAATAAACAGGAACGAACGGAAAAGAGCAGCAGCAATTTCACGCGGGAGGAAGAAAACTCAAACCCTAGGGAAGAACCCTAACGCAAAGCAGCCAAACTTTTTCAAAAGTGACACTCCCTCGGTCTCTAAAATATTTGCCTGTAAATCTTTGTAATAATTTTAATAAAAGTTATTTAAGAGTTCCAAATTAATATAATCTTAAATATATGAGTGGTGGATAATGTATGGTAAAATATGTAAATAAATGGTATTGTTTAGGGGTGGGTTGGTATGGTATACCAAAAAAGTTTCGCCGTACAAAAAATTACGGTACGAAAATTTTTATACCGATACCGTATTGAATAGTTTGGCATATCGGAAGTCGGTATACCGAAGATTATTATATGATAAAATCTTATACCATTACCATACCGACTTTTACGGTATACCGTACATGATTTCGTCTACCGAAATTACCAAAAATTGCAGAAATTATCAAAATTACCGATAATAACCGAAATTATCAAAAATTATCGAAATTATCAAAAATTACTTAATTATAATTATAGTAGGTGTATAAATATGACTATGTGACTCTTACTTGTATATTTATATATACTTTATTATAATTAACTATATCGATATTCTAATTTAAAAAAAATTAGTAAATCATGTAATTACTTCTCAAGTCTTATAATTAATTATTATGATATTATATCGTTCTAATTTAGTGTCATTAACTAACTATATTGATATTATAATATACATGAAAATATATATTAAGGTTTGATTAAAATATAAAATACATATATAGTTATTGAAAGTTTAAAGTATATACCTAATATAAGTATTTTTATTACGATTAATAATATCGACTATACAATATATGAATTAAATATTATATTTAATATCATTGATTATATTTATCCCAATTTATTTTTCAAAGTCTACTTATGAATTATAATTATTCTTATCTCATTGTAAATTAGTTATATAAGTTAGACGTAACTTATTTACCAACTATAATTATAGATATATAAATATAACTATATAACTCATACTTATTGTAACACCCTAAATTCATAATTTAAAAATGTTATATTTCTAAAATAGCTAAAGCGGAAACATGTCAAGTGATTTTATTTTTTTTAAATAAAATATTTAAATAACATATATAAAATCTCTTGAATAAAATTATCAAATAATGAGTCTAACAAACTCAAGTCTAAACTTTGCACAAGAACTGGCACCCAACCAACGACTTAAAGCAAACTACGCAAGACTTAATAGCATGAGATAAGTTGGAGTTCTAGTAACTCAAATCCAACAACGATAATAAAGGAAAATAATTTAAACAAAAATAACACGTGTCTTGGAAGGAGCTAAAAACAACATAAGACCACTAGGCACACCCATACTGCCACGCCACTCCACGATCACTGACCTGAAAATATTTTAGATAAAAGAGGATGAGCAAAAAAACCTACTCAATGGTGGGGAACAAGGAATATCATTATTTTTGTCCAAACGTGTATACATCGTAGGAAAGTAATAGTCAATCATATTCAGCCTCATCGACAATGTCCACTTGCATACTCACCGCATGCAATCATATCTAGCCTCACCGTCATAGAAATCTCGCCTCACCGACATATGATATACACATAGCCAATGACTCACCGTCAAGGCTCAATCTCACCGGCTTAAAATCTCGCCTCACCGGCATAGGATATATACGTAGCCGATGACTTACCGTCATGGCTCAGCCTCACCGGCTTAAAAACCGTGCCTCACCGCCATAGGATATATACGTAGCCAATGACTCACCGTCAAGGCTCGGCCTCACCGGCATAGGATATATACGTAGTCAATGACTCACCATCAAGACTCAACCTCACCGGCTTAAAAATCTTGCCTCACCGACATAGGATATACACGTAGCCAATGACTCAACGTCAAGACTCAGCCTCACCGGTATAGGATATACACGTAGCAAATGACTCACCGTCATGGCTTTCCACTTGCGTACTCACCGGTATATCGATACATGTTGGACATAAAAGAATATTTCTCAAACCAATTTCACTTTCACAAAATAAACATGCTTTATTCTACGTGTCAATATGAAATTCTAAAACATGTTTTAGCGAATTATGTATTCTAAAACATGCTTTAAAACTGAGATGGTGAGGTGGCTTTTCACTAGATTACATGCTGAAAGGCCACGATGAATTCAAATGTATTTAAAAAAAATACCAGCATAATGTTTTGTTCCTTTATTGGATCTTAAAAAGATAATTATTACATAAAAGAAAAGGAAGATAAGAAAGTAGCAACAACGTACCAGAGCATTAAATGCTTAACAAATGAATGAAATTTGTAATTTGATCAACACTTACAAATATTCGTTTGGAAATTAAGAGATAAGAAAAGAAAGGGTTTGAAAAAAAAAAGGGGCCCAACTTATATACCCAACTATCAAAAATTAAGTACACCCCATATCCAAACTAAAATTAACTACACCCTATACCCAAACCTATTAAAAACTATATTCTTGTTCGAAAACAAATAAAATTTGCGAAACAACACGGTGAAAAATTTGCGAAATTTTGCGAGGCGTCTTATCTATTCTTTTTTTCGTGCGAAATGGAATCGATTCTTTTTGTTTACGTGCTAACATTAACTCTCTTAAAACCACCCACATTCACGCATTCAATTCACGATTCAAATTCTTCTTCAAAAATTTGAAAAACTCACCACATTCACGATTCACATTCATTCAAATTCTTCTTCAAAAATTCAATTTCGTTCTTCATAATTTTCTTCAATTTTCATTCCCATTCCGTGAATTTCGATTTGTATTTCCATTACCATTCCATTCCGTCGAAGATAAGAAGAGACGTGAAGAACAAGAGGTAACGCTAAAATAATTTCATAAAAATTATTTGAATTTTTAATAATTATGTATTAACTCAATTTTCTAATAATTGTGGTTTTGCTTATTCAATCGAAGAAAGGAAGTGAGAATATTTGGTTGCTTATTCGAATCGAGCGAGAATATTTGGTATGTTTTATGTTTTCGCCATATTATTTGCTATAAATATAGTTATGCGATTTTGCGATTTTGTTTGATATGTTAAGATGATTTTGATGATTTTGATTTTTGTAAGATTATAATAATGTTTAGGAAATATAGGAAATATTTTGTTGGTTATTGTAGGTTTTACAAGTTTCAATAGGAAATATTTTAGATTTATATGTGGAATGTTGAAATTTGAAATGATAAATGTTGGTTTTACGCAAAAATTGAATTAATTTGTTATACCAATTGAACTTTCCGATCGGTGAAGGCTTTCTCCCGACCGGGAGAAGCCTTCACCGATCGGAAAGTAGGTGAATCGATCGAAACAACGAATTGTTTCAATATATTTGTTGTCTCCGATCGGAAAGTAGGTGAATTCAAAATTGAATTAATTTGTTGTCTCGATCGACCAATTGAACTTTCCGATCGGTGAAGGCTTCTCCGGTCGAGCGAGAGAGCCTTCACCGATCGGAAAGTTCAATTGGTCGATCGAGACAACAAATTAATTAGTTATTAATATTTAGTTATTAATTGAATTATTTAATTTTCTAATTATTAGTTATTAATTGAAATTATTAATTGAATTTTGTAATGATGCGGTATTAATTCAATTATTAGTTATTAATTGAAATTATTAATTGAATTTTGTATAATTAGTTGTTAATTATTAGTTATTAATTGAAATAATTATTAGTTATTAATTGAAATTATTAATTGAATTTTGTAATGATGCGTATTATTTTCAAGGCAATATGTCGCATTTACGGTATGTTTTCGTGTGAACCCTTAGTATGTTTACCTTAAATATATTTTGTAATTGAGATTGGATAAATGTTGGTAGATGTGATTGAATAATATGATTGTATATGATTGAATATGAGTAGTTGAATTATGTTATTGAGATTGGATAAATGTTGGTAAATGTTATTGAATAATATGATTGTATATAATTGAATATGAATTATGTTATTGAGTATGTTAATATTGTTTATAGCTTGTATGTTTTCGAGATATCCGTTTTGGAATATGATTGAATAAATAGCGTTTATGTTATATGATTGAATAATATTTCATTTATGGTTTAGAATGGTTAAATTGTATTACTTAATTATGGCCGATTTTGATAGGTGATTTTAGTTCTAATTATTTTTATATTTGTATGATAGGATGTTTATTGATGCGAATTATATACAAATGAAATAATTATTGTAGTAGTTTGTTGGTTTGTTGACGTTGTGTAATATGTGACATTGATATAATTGTAGGTCGATCCTGTTTTTTGAGGCCTACCACGATAAATGTGGTGGCGGATGTAAAGACTTATTATAGGACTGATTATTTTAAATATATTAAGAATGTCTTGCTAGATAAGGCGGTAAGAGTTGGTAGATATGTTTAGGGGGTTGTTTTGGTCATCCGATTGATTGGACTCCGGGCCTAAGTCTAGTTTTTCTTTGCACCATTTAGTCTCCCGTCGATAGAGCCTACGATCCGGAGATGTATTTTTCATCAATGGAAGATATATATGTTTTCGATTAAAGATTATGCTCTAGTCACCGGCCCGCATTTGGGGTCATCATCGTTTGATCCCACACTAGACTACGACTTGAGCGACGCTGAGGTCTATAGTCTTTTGCGGGGCACACAGATTACATTACGTAATCTAGTAGATAGATTTTGTAGTAGTGATTTTAGTGATGATGTAGATCTTGTCACTATTTACGTGTGGCCCACGTTATTACCCTCATGGGTTCGTATTTGGATATGATACGGGAAGATAATAGCCGATTGGGTTTGGGCATTGGTTGACGATCCGGGGCGTTTGCCAATTCCGTGGGGGCCTACAGCTACGGATATTGAGATATTATCTGACGCAGGTCAACCTAATGCTCAATACCACTTTTACGGACCCGATCTGGGCACTATATGCTTGGTCACCGAGATCATACCAGGCTTGGGAAGTATAGTGGACGTCACATCAATCCCACAACAGATCCGAGAGTGTTGAGGTGGAAGTTCAAGAGTAGGCTCTCACCGCACTTTTACATCACTTTTTGAGCAAGAGGTATTGAATTTTATTATAATTTTAAATCATGTATGAGGTATTGTATTTATTAGAATATTAAATAACATCTTTCAATTTATTGTAGGTCGGTTATCATCTCACATCCATCGAGCTGCACTCATTCGAGCTTAGCACCGTTCAAGGGTGTCTGCCTCACCCCTCTCACTCGGTGTGAATTTTGTTATACCGTCAAACCTTTGAGGAGGGACGACGGTTCCTTCTCGTCAGGTGGTGTCTCATCCACCTCCGGTGGATGAGCCTCGACGAGACGCCGAGTTCCGGAGGGCTCCACAGCTTGTTGAGGATCCCGATCTTCGTGGTCTCCATCGAGCGAGCCTCGAGCCTTCACCTTGATACCCAGCCGGAGGACATCGTCGGTTGGGTTCGTTGAGGTTCCGTTGTTGATGAGCTGCGGCCATATGTGGATAGCCGCCCATCCGCTGAGAGACGGATACGGAAGACAGCACCGTGAGGCAGCTTCATCGAGCAAAGGTGGTCGGCACCTGTATGCCTTAGTTCCGTCGATCGTCGTTGGATTGTGAATCTATCCGGAATCTGTCCGGAGGAGGACAGAGAAAGGTCGACGATCGAGAGGTCTATCAAGACAAATTTATTCCAAAGATAAAGAAGTGGTTTGAAAACCTCTTAGAAGACTACGATGTGGTTGCACACATAGGGATGATACGGCTCCACATGCACTCATGTCCCACGTCATCCGACGGCGGCGACGAGAGGTGAAGATCGAGAGACCACATCACCGCCCACCCGATGTCCCCGAGGCGGTGGACATATTGAGCCGGTGAGGCAAGACCGCATCGCCCAGTTGATACCCCTCCCCGCTACTCTCACTGATCCATGGTACCGCCCTCGAACTACATCTCATCATTCCATGATGGGACTGGACCTATTTAGTGATCCGACGCCAGACGCCGTGAGGCGACTTTCGAGCCCGTCTGCAAAGCGGTTGGAGGAACAGTAACTATTAAGTCTCATATTTGGCGCTTTATAATATTTCATTATATTTGTTATGTTTTCATTTTCTAAATTAAATGTTTGTAGTTCGGGATCCGAGAGGTGAACGGCACGGAGACCTTCTACAGAATGAGGTCACCATACGTGAATAGCCCGATGCCACGTCCATTATCCGATGATACATTGATAAATTACCAGCGTTTCTTGAACACAAATAAGGCAATGGTGGTTGTTCGGGGTACTGATCGACAAGTCCAGGTTGCATTTTTCGTGAATATCGAAATGCCAGAGAGGCGTTTTGATGTTCGGGTACGTTTTTATACAATATGCTTCGTTTTTTTTAAGTACATCTACTTATATTGATATGTATCCCTAAAATAATTTTACAGGTCGTCGATCTATTCATGGTGTATTTGAGGATGAGACTCGATGCCGGGATCGACTTATTGGATGGGGTGGATTATCAAAACACAATCATCCTTGATACTAGTTTTTTCGTAAGTCTTTAATACAATCAATATATAGTATATATGTGTAGTATCTCTAATTACTTAATTTTCAATGTTGAATAGATGTTTCTGCAAAATTCATGGTCCGAGGTACACGCAATCCTTGCGTCCCTACATTCAAGACCCGCGTGAGGCACCATTGATCATGACCCCGAGAGCATTGTTTCTACATGGCAGCCACCAACGCATTGGATAGCAGCTTGTCCTCGGCATGGCGGGTTATACATCATGGTTACGTGCACGCAGTAACCTTATTTAATACAATAAATATTAATTTATCTAAATGGTTACGTGTCCTTGTTTATTTTATCTAAATATTAATTTTATAGATCATTATCCTCGCGCCATCGAGCGGCGTTTCGTGATAGTACGCGTGGATATGCACTCGTCATTCGTCTTTGCTTGACTCGCGATTTGGAGGATGGACCAGATCAAGTGGATGCGAGGATGATGGACTTCGTGTGCCCGACTAGATTATTGCGGCCGCTTTCTCTCTTCACTAGATGGTTCGAGGCTAACTCCCACCGATACCACCATGGAATAATGATGCGTTATTACACGAGCCGCCTCTTCGAGGTATTTGACCAGAAGACGATTTCATGATGGTCCATTTATGTGCATGACCGTGGAACGCCTTATTTCTCGGTTCACCGAGCATCGAATGGGGTATGTCTAATGTTGTAGCATATAGACATAAAGTAGGTGGAAATATATATGAGATATGTGATCCATATAAGTTTCGAGAGGAAGAGGAAGAGAAGAGGTAGAAATTAGCATGTCTTGGTATATTGGTATGTATTTGTATATTGGTATGTATTGGTATATTGGATGCAAATGGATGTTCATATTATTTATCGAATATTTGATTATAAGATAGTTATTAACCTCGTGACAACAACTTAGTATTTAACTCAAGCTAAGATCGTTGAATGAATTTGTGTGTCTTGTTTTGAAGAATCATAGCTCAATGAAATAAGTATTACATAACTCAGAAATGAAATGACGTTATTCGAACAAACAAACAAACTCGTGAAGATCAAAGTTTTCACCGCTATTCAAACAAACAAACAAACTTCATCGCTCGCTTCTTCTTTTTCTTTTTTTGATAAAAGATTAATGTTTTAGTTAGTGAGATATATATGTGTTACGACGATTGTTGATGTTTAGCGACGGATTTTTCCGTCGCCGTCGCATGTTTTTTGTAGTGTCAATTCAATTCAATTCAATTTGATTAAGTTAAAATAATAATAATGTTAATAATATCTTTACATGAATGTTTTCTTCATTACAATGTCACCTGCCTCGGATAAGTAAGGACACTCCGACGCTGTATGAGATTCATTACCACACAAGCTACATGTCCGTAGTGCACGACTTCTACTACCGATCCCACTGCTGGATGACGATATCGACCCACTTTGGGCGCCCACCGACGGACTCTATTAGGAGGCATAACCGTAATTCTAGCAACATCCGGAGGAGCGGTCAAGTAGATCGTGGTCAACAGATTGATCCGATACTGGTATGCTTGGCTAGCTTTGCAGAATGGTAGTACTCCACATAGTTAGATATATGGTGACCTTTATGACTAAAAATTTATATAATCAATTATATGTAAGTGAAATCAATTTGATCAAAAAATTAACATAATTAAACTTAAATTGCATCATATAGTCAATAACATGAGAACACGGTATCATATCCATGTCCCACTCCAAACACGCACACGATTGCGTGTTTGAGATTGACTCAATGTTTTGCTTCCGTGCTTGACTTTGAAAGTGGAGTCGATGAGGGACTACATCGTATCTGCGTGATAGTTCCATCGATACCATCATCTTACGCGTTGCTTGTGGGTCAATTCACCGCTGCACTTTTGCCGCTTCATGTCTCTCATCGAACCATTTTTTCAGAATGTGACGGATTGCCTCAATCATTGAGCAAATTGGCAATCGCTCAGCCCACAATATTCGAGAATTGAATGATTCGGCAATGTTCGATGTCATAAACCGTAGCGCCTAACGGGCACCGTGATCTAGCCCACTGCACTCCAACCTCCACCAACTTGGTGTATGCGCCACTACCATCGGCCTTCACGAGACTTTAACATAGCCATCGCTTTTCAAAGTGTGTATCTTGGTACGCATAAGCGGCTTTCAAATAACTTATGGATGGTTGCCCAAACGGGTGATTTTTTTCAGCAGATGGTAGTAGCATAATCCGTGTGTCGCATCGGTGACACACTTGACCGCGCTCATTATAATCGACATGGGCATCTCAAACAATCAACATCTCGGATTTGATCCATAAGCGACTTGTAGTCGAGATGAAACCAAGTCCATGAGACATCATTCTCGATCGGACCAATTTCATAAGCTAATGGAAAACTTGCTCGTTGTCGCATTTTGTCACGGCAACGAATAATATGCCTTTATTGCGGCCCTTCGCGCGTACCGTCGACTACAATCACGGGTCTGAGGCACAATGTACGCCTAACTGCATGAACCGAGGCGACAAAGAGGTGACTAACCCACCATCCGATCCAATATCCAAGTCACCATCGAACCGGATTGCTCATCCGTAACATATGCGAGATAACTCGGTAGTAGCTGAAATGATTCTTCATGTCCACCGTATATCATCTCGATCGCCCTATTACGGCTCGCATTACTACTTGTATGTAACGTGTACACCGTACTCCGCAAATCAGCCATAATGGACCTCGGCTTTAGCACTTCACCGTCTTCACGTATTTTTCGTGATATGTATGCTGCAATTACACGGGCATTAACCTTCCTTACTCCGATATTCACTGGGTTACGTGCAAGTACGTATAGCATCAAACTTATGGACAAACCAAAATCCACCTTCTGCGATGCACGTAGTAGAAAAGGACACCGATTATGATATCGACATTTGAATGTAATCCTCGAATTATCGGATCGAGGAATAACAAATTTACTCGACGCTCCAAATGCCATAGCCTACGGATATCTTCGCTCACCTTGTTGTCGAAGATGGAACCTTCGCCACCATCGTGGTCCGGAACCGAGTCCGGAGGACGAGCAAAGAGATTAATCAAGCATCATGAGGAATAACAGGGACTAGCCAGCTTGCTCATCTCCTCAACTTCTTCCGGCTCTAGCCTCCTACGTGCTCTGCGTGTTACTCGCATAATCGTAGATAAAGCTTCCGAATCCACCCTCTCGACGGATCCATGCGTCAAACTCTACAAATGAGCCATAGCTCACCAAAGCATCGCGATCTTCTTCCTCTTCATCCGACTGCTTTTCATCTTCTTCTTCAACGTAGTCGCCGCCATCGTCCCCTCAACAAGTGTATCACCGTTGTGGTTGCGGCATATGTTGGAAAATGTAATTCTGGATGGATCCATGTGTTGCGGCATATATTGAGATGTATTAGCATCAAACCAATCAGATGATGTAAATTGTTGTGTCAACGACGCATCGAACGATATGTTTTGGGAAGTGTAGTCATATGTTGACGAGGATGGTATCTCAAACGAAGGTCTATATAGTTCTTGCTCCGATTGGGATGTGTCGGCATCGTGAGTCACATAGACCTCTGCTTGGGCATCATGAGCCAATCGAAAAGTTGATCATCATTACTCAAAAGTAATTTGATAATTCTACCACTCGAGATCTCGATAGATAATGCAATTGGTAGGTTGTACTCAACTAATTTCCCAACATAATTTCATTAATCATCTCTATGAACTCCCACAAAATTACATTGTCCATTCGAACAAAGGCATTTGATCGACACCGCCAATGTAACATAAAGAAGGATCCCACCGCCTTCATATCGAACAAAATGCTCTTCCATCCCGACATCTATAACAAATACAAGATTACATTAATGTAAATATACGCCTTAACATGATTTTTCTAATGTCTTAATGTTTACACTAAAATTATCGCCTAATCTAAGTCTAATTAAACGAATTATGCCAAGAATTATCTAAACGAATTATCCAATAATTATAAATTGCGTAAACAATCGAATTATCTAAACAAAATAATAATAAATCTAAAGATATTTGCTAGAATTTAAACAAAATAATAAATTGCTCGAATTATCTAACAAAATAATTCTAAAGATAGTATTATAAATTGCTCGAATTATCTAACATAATAATAAATCTAAAGATAGGAATAATAAACAAAATAAACAAAATAATAATAACAAATCTAAATAAAACTAAAGATAGTATTATAAATTGCTCGAATTATCTAAACAAAATAAATCTAAAAAATTTAACAATAATAAATCTAAATAAAACTAACAATAATAAATCTAATATCATAAACAACAATAATTGGAAGATTATCCTAATTGATTTCATTTAAAATTAATTGATTTCATTTAAAATTAAAACAACAACAATAATTCAAGATTATCCTAATAAATCTAAAATTATCCTAACAATAATTCAAGATTATCCTAATAAATCTAAAATTATCCTAATTGATTTAATTTAAAATTAATTTCTAAAACAAAAATCTCTCTCCTATTGAATAGTTTTATGTCTCCTACGATATTTCCTTGTTTCCGATCGAGCGAGACATCAATTAATAATTAGTATTAAATTCATTTGATAATTAGAAGATTCGTTCAAAATAAGCTCTCTCCTATTGAAAATAGCTCTCTTCTGATTAACATTCTCAAGATTCCTCGACAATTCAAGATTCGGTCGTAGGAATCGATTAATTTGATAATTTCGTGGACCAATTTTATGTTTTCTAATGAATAATTAATTTAATTATGTTTATAGATCATAAAAATTAAATTACATTAAAATCCCTCTCCTATTGATCAATTCCTTGATTCCGTCGACCGAATCAAGGAATGGTCTAATCGGAAAGAGGGATTTTAATGTAATTTAATTTTTATTGAAAATTATTCAAAATCCTCTCTCCTACGACCAATTCATTGATTCCTACGACCGGAATCAAGGAATTGGTCGAATCGGAGAGGGATTTTGAATAATTAATTTAATTATGTTTACAGATCAATAAAAATTAATTACATTAAAATCCCTCTCCCACGACCAATTCCTTGATTCCTACCGATCGAGGAGGGATTTTAATGTAATTTAATTTTTAATTCATTTATGATTTTTAAAACCCATAAAATCATTTATTTATCTATTTTTCATATAATTCCTTTAATTCATCGACCGGGAGAGGATTCCTTTAATTCATTTATTTTTCATATAAAAAGCCATAAAATCGTATAAAACATCTAATTTCATCTAAACTAATTATATGCTATATAATTATAAATAATTATCTAAACTAATTATATCGAATTATATATACTAATAATACAATAAAATCCAAACACTAAACAAATTATCCAATTAATTTAATTATCTAAATTATATATACGAATTATGCAATAAATTCAAAACACTAAATGAATTATCCAATTAATTTAATTATCTAAACGCAATAATTTATCCATACCAATAAACAATAATAAATCTAAACAAAATAACAATAATAAATCTAAACACAAATTAATATCATAAACAACAATAAATTCAAAACACGTCGAAAATAAATAAAATTGAATAACTTACTTGTTGAGACACACCATCGGGTTGTGGATCGAAATGAAGAACTAAAAATTGAGGAGCAAGAGCAATAGCAATGTAATGAAGAATCTAAAATTAGGAAGCGAGAGCGATAGCAATTTGTTGGATTTGTATTTATTACTATCGAATTGTATAAATAGGAGAAATTGGTTCAATTATTGGTTTACTTTTCGCATTTATTTGTCTTCTTCAATTTTTCTCAATTTTAAATTGTAATTTATTTGTCTTCTTCAATTTTTCTCGCAATTTTAGTGTAAGTTTTTACTTTTCGTAGTACTATTTTGTACACTATATGGTTGAAGAGTATATATATATATATAAACCCTAATAAAATCATAATCCTACTTGAACTCTTGTTAATTAAATCTCAATCCTAGATAAATATAAAATAGAATTTAGGTTCAATAAAATAATATTCTACAAAGCCCAATTTGAGAATAAATAATATAATTTGATAAATATATAAGCCCAAAACTTAATAATTTAACTTGATAATTTCATAAGCTCAAAATTTAATTTATTACTTAGCCCTTTTTTTATATCTTTGCAAAATAATATTTGAAGGCTCTAAAATAAATTATGAAGTTCGTTTTCTAGCTAGAAGCGCAACTATGGACTCTCTCAAGTCCAACATAAAAAAATCGAGCATGTCAAATATTCATAAATCCAATGAAAATTATTTAAAATTTAAGGCAAATTAAATCAAGCAAAAAGTGGAGCGTTACAACCCTACCCACTTAATAAAAATTTCGTCCTCGAAATTTGTTTTACCGGTGCTATTAGGGACGGGTACTTAGCTAGAATTTCATCATCACGCTCCCAAGTAGCTTCCTCGGGATCATGTCGACTCCACTATATTTTAATTAAATTCACGTGCCAATTCTTTAACTCGTGGGTTTTTTGATCTAGAATCGAGATGGGCTCTTCCTCGTATATATAATAAATAAATATTATATTTTGATACAGTATATCGGTATACTATACAGAAATTCATACCGAAAATTCAGTTTATCAAATTTTTTGGGATGTACCGTGGTACAGATATATACCGATATACCAGTATATAAGAATTTTTTTGTATATATTATAGTACGGTATATATCAGTATACCGTGGTATCCGAAAAATTGATACCGTTATCGTACCAAAAATTAACGGTACGATATCATACCGTACCGAAAATTATGGTATACCGAAAATTCGATAATTTTGATATTTTTTCGACACGGTAAGTCCGGTATACCGATTTTTTGATATTTTTTCGATATTTTTGATATATCGATTTTTCGAAAATTTTGATATTTTTTTCAATTTTTTGATTTTTTCGATATTTTTTTATTTTTCGATAGTTAAGGTTAATAAATATGGATAATGATAAGTTATGAGTGGTAAAATATATAAATAAATTATATTATAAACCATAGTAAGTAAGCATCTTTTATAAAGTATTTTTTCATAAATAAAATGAAAACAAATTTTATTAAACTATAAAAAGAAAAATTATGAATAAATTTTAAAAGTATATTTGTTTCGGTATATAATTGTATATTAATTTCGGTGAATGAAATCACATGGGCGAAAATTTGGGAAAACATATATAAAATGAAAAAATTAATACAGCCGATGACTTGTATGATATATATGGGCCCCGCGCCGGCAGCCAACCGAAGCGCCAAGTCAAAACAACTGTATGCGTAAGAAGAGGGTGGGCCCGCCGCATTCTAACCTCAGCAACAAGATTCGAATCTCCCAGTACGAACATTCCTTTCAAGAGATGCCAGTTCCCAAATCCAACGGCTCAGATTCAATTAACTGAAATATTTATTGTTCGGTAGCATTTGCCCGTTTCAAAATAATGGCTGCCTCTCCCTTTTAACCGTCGCAGGAAAACAACGAACCCATTTGCCATCTCATACTCCCCACCCCCCAACTGTCCACCTCTCTCTCTCCCTCTCTCCTCTTTCTGCAAGCATATCGCTCTTCTGCAAGCAAATTTTTCTGGTTTTCTTTTGGGGCCGAATTCTTGATTTCATTGTTTTAAGGTATGGAAAATTGCAAGAATTTGAATGCATGATCTGTAGTCCCTTTTTCGTTTCTTGTCGTAAAAATCCAATCTTGGAGGGTTTTTCGGATTTTCAGATGTAGTTTGTTGCTTCAAGGTTGTCCGTTTGCACAAAAGTCTTTTCTTTTTCTTTTTTCTTTTTTAAATGTCACTTTCATTCCTCGCGTCTTCGACCAGATTTCCATTGGGAATTAAGGAAACTACAAGTTGCTCACAGATTGTGGAGTAATTTAAATGTTTGATATTTTCTTGGATTGTAGGGCAAATGTGTTGTCTACTCAATTCTAACTGTCGAGAAAAAAAATTGTATATATGTAGAGAGATCTCCATATCTATATATTTGTCTATATAGATATGATGGTGAAGGCGGATTCTCCGAGGGATTCCATAAACAAGGTGTTTGAAAGAGTTGGGGTGTACGGATTTGGCGGCGCCAGCAGCCACAAGAGGTGCAAATACGCCGCCGATGATGATGATGAAGATGGAAACATGGAATTGGAGCAGATTGGCGCCGAGAGGACCAAGAATGTGCTCATTCTCATGAGTGACACCGGCGGCGGCCACCGTGCCTCCGCCGAGGCCATCAGGGACGCCTTCCAGCTCGAGTACGGCGATGAATACAGGGTAGGTTTGTAGTTTTTATTTATTTATTGAGGTGGGGGATAATAATATCTAAATTATCGAATGGCGGAATTCTAGTTTTGTACACAACGAAAAGATTCCGCCTGTAAATTTCTCTACTTTTACTTGATTTTGATTTTGTGAATTTATACAAGTGATAGTCCATCTTTATGTATTTCATTTCCTAAAATTCCTACCTTTAGTCATTTTGGGATTCTATGATGAACAAAATAGCTTCACGTTTGATTATGCAGGAATGTACTTAGCTTCTTCTGGTTCTTGAATTTTTATTCACAAAGAAAAAAGATGTTTTAGAATTCATGGTTCTTGTCTTGATTGAGATGCGGGTCGATTTATCATGTAGTAATGCATCATCATCCTATTTTTCCCCTTGGCTTGAGCATACTGAATTTTATGATTTTTTCATAATATACCTTTTTGTTTGTCTAGTGTAAAAGACGTCTAATGTGTTTAATGCAAAAGCAAAAATGGTTTTATTTATTTATTCATTCATTTGTCTTAGTCGAACGCAGATATTCGTGAAAGATGTGTGGAAGGAGTATACTGGCTGGCCATTAAATGACATGGAGGGGCAGTATAAGTTCATGGTAAAACACGTCCAGCTTTGGAAATTCGCGTTCCATGGAACTTCTCCAAGATGGATACACTCCATCTATCTTGCAGCTATTGCCGCCTTTTACGCCAAGTACGAATGCCTGTCTCGACTTTTGATTAGTCCACTCGTAATAATTAGTGCTATGAGTCGAGAAGTACGTTGTGTGTTCTTGAAATCGATTCGATGATCAAAATTAAATGTGTACTTTATATCCATTTTATCACAGCATTCTTGATATATATGTGTTTTGTGGTTTGCAAGGGAGGTCGAGGCTGGCCTAATGGAGTTCAAACCCGATATCATCATAAGCGTTCATCCGCTCATGCAGCATATCCCGTTGTGGGTTCTTAAATGGCAAGGCCTGCAGAAGAAGGTCATATTTGTAACTGTCATTACCGACCTCAGTACTTGCCACCGGACATGGTAGGGCTCTAATTTCATTGACATCTACTGATATGTACTGATATGGGATGTTTTCCTTAGGTTTCATCCATCAGTGAACCGATTGTACTGCCCCTCGGAGGAGGTGGCGAAGAGGGCATTGCTAGATGGCCTAGACGAATCTCAAACTCGTGTATACGGCTTGCCGATCCGGCCTTCCTTCTGCAGAGCAATTCTATCAAAGGTAGTGGCCATCTTGAGATAATTGTTAGCTAAATGCCAAACTTTGGACATTGTTGTGGATTCAACCTAATCTTTGAACTGTTGCAATTCAAACCTAACTCTTCAATCTGTAGCAAATAAGACCCTCCCTGAATTTTCCAGTCATTGATTAGTTGTCTATTTTATCGCACTCCAGGTTCGTTTTAATTATTTGTAAAGTTCGATTTCTAGAAAATAATGTTAGATAAATCATTCCATGTTAGTCAATCAGTGACCGAAAATTTCAAGGGAGGGTTTTAATTTGCTACAAATTGAAAAGTTAGGTCTTAATTGCAATGGTTCAAAGATTAGGTTGAATTTTCTACAATGCCCAAAGTTTGAGATTTAAAAAGCTATTATCTCTTTTTTTTCCTTCTCTTTCTTCATCAAGCTGGCATGAGGTAATGTTGATCAACTTCTTATCTCATTTCTTTTTTCTTGGTATCATCAATGTAGGATGACTTGAGAGTCGAGCTTGAGATGGATCCGCTGCTGCCAGCCGTCTTGTTGATGGGAGGCGGAGAGGGGATGGGCCCTGTGAAGAAAACGGCAAAGGCTCTCGGAGAGTCTCTGTTTGATAAAGAATGTGAGAAGCCAATTGGGCAACTCATCATCGTCTGTGGCCGCAATCAAGATCTAGTCACCACGTTGCAATCTTTCGAGTGGAAAATCCCAGTCAAGGTAACGGAATCTCTTCTTCAAGAATCTAGGTTAGTTGAATATTTTTACCAGAAACTTATCCTAAGCTGTCGATTCAATGTAGATTAGAGGATTTGAGAAGCAGATGCAGAAATGGATGGGTGCTTGTGACTGCATTATCACTAAAGTGAGTATCATTTCATATCATCGTTCTAGCATACATCTCTCATCGCCTCGTTTCTAACAAGAATGTACTGCATTATATAGGCCGGACCAGGCACCATTGCGGAGGCGTTGATACGAGGCCTTCCCATCGTTCTAAATGACTACATTCCCGGACAAGTAGGTTAAACGAAATCTTGCCTCTTTCCAACTTTCCTCTCTTATATAAATTAATAACCCTCAAATGTCACTATATTTTGATTTTTATTTATTTTATTTTTTTATTTGACACGCATAATAGCTATTGGAACTATTGGAACATTTTGTGAAATAAATAAAAACACAATTCTTCAAAAATTATGTTGAACATTTTGTTCTAGTGTTCCCTCTCTCGTCTAACTTTACTTCGTCTGGCCTCGACAGGAGAAAGGGAACGTTCCATACGTAGTCGACAACGGGGCAGGTGTGTTCACAAGGAAGTCCAAGGAGACGGCAAGAATCGTGGCGGAATGGTTCAGCACGAATAGAGACGAGCTAGAGAGGATGTCCGAGAATGCACTGAGACTCGCGCAGCCAAATGCAGTGTTCGACATCGTTAGGGACATCCACGAGCTGGCTTGCCAGCGTGGACCCTTGGCAAACGTCCCATACATGCTAACGTCATCATTCTCAAGCTTGATATAGTCCATCTCTGGTACGAGGTTAAATTGGCCAAGTCCATTTTAGTTAGCATAAGAAATGATAGTATTCTTTGACAATTAGAATTGCTGCCCGCGATGTAGAATATGCTTTAAAAGAAGAGAAGAAAGAAAGAATGTTAATTGGGTTGAAATTTTGGTTGTTGTTGTATTCTTTTTGGGTTGAAATTTTGGTTGTTGTTGTATTCTTTTTAGGTTAGTTTTGACACCTAAGAAAGGGTGATTGAATTTGTTAAAGTCTTAGTCTTGGCTTCTGTTGGTGTGATGTAAAGTGATTTTTTCTAGTTTCCTACAAGAAATTTGCCAAATCTGTGCTTCCAAGGGTAGATTGGATCCTACATCCTCATGCATTATATCCATCTTTAATCTTCCGTCACATGTCTTCTAATTGTTTAGATGTTTGACATGTGACGGTCAAAATGTTATTCTGACCCCAAAAAATAGTCATCCCTGCATTATAACTCAATCTCTTTCCTCTGTGACATTAGATAATGTGTGACAATAAATTTTGTTAAATTTTTATAATTAATATTATAAAAAACATACTAGATGTCTTTTAAAATTTAAATTATAAGTTTCTATTATATATTTTATAAATATATGTAATTTAAAATAAACTAAAAAAAATAAATAAATCGATATTTCATAAGATATAAGAAAAATTAATATTCTCATTGACTTATTATTAATGAGTCATCATGAAATTAATAATCGATTAGTTGCAATAAGACAGCATAATATAATAAAAATAATACTAAATTTTACTATATAATATAAGTTAAAAACAATCCATAATAATAAGTTGTGATGTTATTTTATAATATTTAAATTAATAATAAGAGATATGGCATGATAAAAAAAAGATACATAAATTAGTAAATATCAATACTATTTAATTTTAATAACATTATATATTAATCACATCTATCATAATTAACATCTACACCGATGATGATTATAATAAACAACATCCTCATCGATAGGTATCTTATAAACAACATCTCAATTTATGGGGATCTTAAGTAGGGGTGGGTCGGTATATCAATATTTTTCATTGCATCAGATATCAGATAAAAAATTACTAGATGCAAAATTCATACCGATATCAGATCGAACCGTTCGGTACAATCAAAATTATGGTATGATAAAATTTTATATCGTTACTGCATCGACTTTTATCAGATACTATACCGATTTCGTATACCAAATTACAATTCATACCGAAAATATCGAATTCATACCGTATCGGACTTCGGTATATCGAATTCATACCGAAAATACCGAATTCATACCAAATTTTTTTGTATATACCGACATACCGATATATACCGATAAAACCAAAAATTACAGTATACCGAAAATTCGGTATTTTCGATTTTTTTTTGGCCCGATAAGTTCTGTATACCGATTTTTCGGTAATTTTCCCCACCCCTAATCTTAAGTTATCAAAATTTCTACTGATGGAGATCTTTATAAACAATATCCTCATCGATCGGGATCATAATAAACAACATCTATATCGATAGGGATCATAATAAACATCCATACCAATAGAGATTTTAGTAACCATGATGGGGATCTCAAATTTTCAAGATCCCCATTGATGGGAATCTCATGTTTTCAAGATCTCTATCGATGAGAATCTTAATAAATAACATCATCATCTATGAGGATCTCAAGTTTTTAAGATTCCCAACAATATGGATCTTAATAAACAACATCTTCATCGATAGGAATTATAATAAAAAAAAACTTTCATCTATGGGGATTTTAATAAATAATATCCCATAAATAGGAATTTTAGTAAATGATATCTTCATGATGGGGATCTCAAATTTTCAAGACCTCCATTGATAGGGATCTCAAGATCTCTACAGATGAAAATCTTATTAAACAAGATCCACATAGTCTCTTTATCATAATCTTAGTTTAGTTCACATTGTTATTGCATATAATACAATAATAATTTATAATAATATATTACGATATCATGTAGTATATTATATAATTAAATAATATTTCATAATATTGAGTTATGCCATAATACTAAAAATACATGAATCATTAAATATCAATAATATTTAGTTATAATAACATCCTATAATAGACGTGTTAATGCTATATAGCATTAGATAGAAAAATTAAGTGTGAATTATTTTTGTTAGTTTTTATAATTAATATTATAAAATTCATCGATGTCTTATATAATTGAAATTTAAAATCATTTTCTATTATATATATATATATATAAAACAACTAAAAAATAAGCGATCAAGATCTCATATAAAATTAATATTTCATTGACTTATTATTAATAAGTTATCATAAAATTAATATTCGATTAATTTCCACAAAGTATTGTAATATAATAAAAATAATACTAAATTTTGAAATTGTATTATATAATATAAGTTAAAAATAATCAGAATAATAGGTTGTGATGTTATTTTATAATATTTAAATTAATAATAAGAGATATGACATAAAAAAATACATAAATCAATAAGTATCAATAATATTTAGTTCTAGTAACATTATATATTAATCATATCAATCATAAATAATATCCTCACCGATGTAGATTTTAATAAATAACATTCTTATCGATGAAGATCTTATAAACAACATCTCAACTTATGGGGATCTCAAGTTTTTAAGATTCCTATTGATGAAGATCTTAATAAACAACATCTTCATCAATAAAGATCATAGCAAAAATATCGCTATCAATAGGGATTTTAGTAAAAACATTCTAATAATGAGAATCTACAAAATTTCAAGATCCCCATTGATGGTGATCTCAAGTTTTCGAGATTTCTATTGATGGGGATCTTAATATACAACATTCCCAACGATATGATCATAATGAACAACATTCCCACCAATAGGGATTTTAGTAAAAACATTCTCATAGTGGAAATCTCAAAAAATTTCAAGATCTCATTGATGGGGATCTCAAGTTTTCAAGAACATTATCGATGAAGATCTTAATAAATAACATCCTCATTGATGGGGATCTCAAGTTTTCAAGATTCATAATAATAGTGATCTTAATAAACAACCACCCCCCCTATAGGGATCATAATAAACAACACCCCATCGATGGGGATTTTAAAAACAACAATCTCATCGATTGTGATCTTATAAACAACATCTCAACTTATGAAGATCGCAAGTTTTCAAGATTCCTACTGATGAAGATCTTAATAAAAACATAATCATCGATAGCGATCATAATAAATAACATCATCACCAATAGGGATTTTAGTAAAAAATATTCTCACGATGATGATCTTAAATTTTCAAGATCCTCATTGATGGGAATCTTAATAAACAACATCCCCATAGATAATATCTCAAGTTTTCAAGATTCCGACCAATATGAATCTTAATAAACAACATCCACACAGATAGAGATCATAATAAACAATACTCCCACCGATGATGATCTTAATAAACAATATCCTCCAATAGGAATTTTACTCAATAATATCCTCGTGATGAGGATCTCAAATTTTCAAGATCCTCATAGTCCCTTTATCATAATCTTAGTTTAGTTCACCTTCTTATTTCATATAATACAATATTAACTTATAATAATATATTATGACATCATCTAGTATATTCTATAACTAAATAATATTTCGTAATATTAAGTTATGCCATAATACTAAAAATACATAAACCATTAAGTATCAATAATATTGAGTTGTAATAACATCCTATGATAGACGTGTTAAAACCTATATAGCATTATATACAGAAATTAAGTGTGACATTAATTTTTGTTAGTTTTTATAATTAATATTATAAAAATTTATATATATCTTATATAATAAAAATTTTAAATTATTTTCTATTATATATATTTTAAATATATATAAATTAAAACAACTTAAAAAATAAAAGAATGATATCTCTTATGATATAAAAAAAATTAATATTTTTATTGGATCATTATCTATGAATCATCATAAAATTAGTAGGGGTGCTTATACGGGTATCGATTTTCGGTTAACCGAGAACCGAAATCGAAAACGTCGGTAAGTGAATTTCGGTTATCGAGTATAACCGATTAACCGACGGTTATACCTGATTAACCGAAATTAATTGAAAGAATTCAGTGCCTGAATTACTACATATTAACAATGTGTGAATGTTAGTAGAGTAATGTTACTAGCAATGTTAATAACATTCCAAGTAACAAGCAGCGGAAAAAGTAAATAACACACAAGATAATTTTTGGGTTATGAAAATAACCCGTGTTGTCTCGCGACAACTAGCTCTATTGATAACTTAGAACAGATTACAAGTGTTACACACGAAGACCTACCTACGGGATGCACTAACGCCTATCATAAGTCACCTAGTCTAACAAAGCAACTGAATGTTAACAACAAGCAAAACAGCCAATACAAAGAACGGACAAACAACCTGAACAGAAAAAGACGACTTGGTCTTCAACCCCACTCTTGCTTGCCTAGCAATACATTGGTCGATGTTTACAGTTTGGCTGCCTAACACCGCCTCAGTTTAAGCGTGGTTGAAGGTGCGTTTCTTCTCAGCGTTTCAGGTAAAATGACGAGTCGATCGGAGTGTCGGATTTCTCTCTGAATTCAGCCTCTCGAAACGTACGTGTGAGAGAGCTATCTTGCAACTTTTATAGAGGAGTGTTTCGTGGTCTTCAAGCTTCAAATCCCACGTCCATAAACCTCCTATAACCGCTGCAATCCACTCCGTTGTAAACTGCTGCAGATGTTAGTGGAGATCATGCTCCCTAGAAAATAAGAACTAACTTCCCATGATCTTGTAACCATGATCTAACTAACCTCCACTTATTCAAACTTGTTCCAACTGCAATCCACGTTTATTAGACAATAAATAAAACATAAAAACGTAAAGGAAGAGAAATATTACTTATATACAGTTACGTATGGAGAGTCGAAGTTCAGCTTCAAGGCTGACTCCAGGAATGTTGACTGTACCCAGGATGTTACTAACATCGAATGTTACCAACATCCCATTCAACATTGGACTGGAGTCAACATTGACTCTAACAATCTCTCCATTAATCTTTGTCTTCCTGCAAGAAAGCGAGAAAACCTTCCTGCAACAAAAACAAGAAAAACAACAAATAGAAAAACTATTTACAGGGCAAGAATTCTTTGTTACAGGTTCAGATCAAAGGAAAGTGTTAAAGCTCCCCCTCAATCAAACAAGAGGTAAAACCTCTAAACAATTAGACAAAGTGTTAGAGTAACACTCCACCTGAAACATATAAGGAAGAGATTCAAACTCCCCCTAAATATGAGAAGGTCGGCCGAAGGCCAAGACCTTGAGAAGTACCTGCAAACAAGAATCACAATCCAACAACAATGCAACCAACATGGTATCAGAGCCAACAACAGAAAGAAACCAAAAAATGATTGCATCATTGCAGCAAGACAAAGGTGTCCATACACCCACAAAAAACCACGATGTTCATGCATCACAAAACCAAAACAATGTGTCCAGCACATAAATAAAATAAAGTGTCTAGCACTTAAAAACAAGAACATCGTAAACAAAGAGAAGAAGGTGATTACTCCGTATGCAGCACAATCTACCCCCCCTTTTTTTGTTGGAGAAATGAAAGTGAGCTGATCATGCAGAATTTTGACCGAGGCATCAATTTGGGACTTGATGATCTCGACCACCTCATTGTTGTAGTTGTGCAGCTTCTCACTAGCTTCCAACATCATGTCCAGCTTGGCCTTCACACCACGAATTTTCTTGACAACACGCTGGAGTTCTTGGGGATCCAGAGAAATATCCAGGATGTCATTGACTTTGTCCTCATCAACATCCATGGTAGCATTGCCTTTGGCAGCCTTCTTGGAGGTACCTGCATCAGCATGTTGGGAAGAAGGAGAAGAGGAGCCTGCTTCAGAGGCTGAATTTGCAACATCGTCTTCCTCCACAGTAAACTTCGTCCCGTGCTCAACATCCTTCATCAGAGCCTCAAAAGAGTCAGAGCTCTCAGAGACAACAATCTTTTTTTTCTTCTTGGCAACATTGGATGTTGAAGCAACATGCTTGCCCTTCGTTGGTTTGTAAGGCAGATCCTTCACCCTTTCTGATGCTTGAACAATATTGACAAACTCCAGGGTGTTAACTTCATCCACCAATTCTTCTTTGGATGTGTTCAAGCCATTTGATGTCAGCAGATGATAGATGAGACTTGGACATGGCAGAGTGTTGGAGCCCATCATCTTTGATGCTGCACGAGTTATACAAGCAAAAACAAGCTTACCAAAGTTGAAGTCCAAGGACTTACCAACCTTATAAATCGCCTTCACTTGATCTCCGGTAAGGCGATCGAGTTCTTGCTTGGCACCCGCTTGTAGATGCAAATTTTGTGCAAAGGTCAGATATAACATCGCGATCACAGCTTGTCATGCTGTCCCAAAGCTTCCATATAGACAACTTGTTGCCAGTAATGGTCTTCATCATACTCTTCTCCGGAAAGTTCTCATCAACATCATCAGCAGATCGAATTTTGTTGATAATGTATGGGTGAAATCATACAGATCTCCTCTCACATATACACTCCTGTATTTCTTAGATGTAATATCAGACACCTCCTTTAACATGTTAGCGTAGAACTGTAGGGAAAACTTATTTTAACCCTCTCCCGAGGATCTATCTTGAATGTTTAATTCACCATACATTGATTATATTCCTAGCATGCACCTATATAATTAATTGCAACACGTAGGGGTTTTCTCGTGTTTACCTTTGAATCTGTCGAGGTGGATCGGGATGAACGGATCGAGACTCGTGCTTTGATCTTCTGGACTGTATCCCGGTGGCCCAATCTCCAATATCGAGTGAGGATAATCTATGGAGAATGCTACAGAAAATCACCCTCAAACCCTCTAGTATTTTCGAAAATCTCTCCCAAGGTAAACCCTAGTATTCTCGAAAATAATGGATGGATAATTAAGGATTAGCTTTGATCTTATCTCTTACCTTATATTTATAATGCATTACCATAATCCCATAAGGAAAGGATCCATGCATATCCCATAAATATAATAATATCCTTATAGGATAAAGAGAATAAAATCACATCCATAGAGGGAATAAGCGCGATTTACTCCAAGTTACGGCCCGGATGGGCCACCCGTGGATCAAATGCAAGGAATAAAGATGGGCCTCAAATAAATTAATTATCTTATGTTCAAATTTTAACATAAATTAATTTATAAACATTCATTCATGCCACTAGAGAATAAATGTCGACTTACCCTTTATTACCGAAGGTGAGTCGGCTTGCACTTAGACATTACGAATCCGTATTTAAGATATCAGACGTCCATTAATTATTTAGAGCATTCTCGATCGCTTAAAATAATTAATATCTTTAATTCCTTAAGTAGTACCACTCAACCTTATTATTGTACTTGAGCTAACTCAACTGCAGGTTTAGTACAATAAACCTTTGAGCTCCTTAAGGGACGCCATCATCCTAAACGGATACGGTGACTGATACGATAACTATCATGACATACAAGCACCGCCACCACCCAAGATGCGGAGAATATTGGGTTAGAACATATAACCCTCACCCATAACAAGTCAAAGTGATGGTCAAGAACTCATACTCACCTAATACCTTATCGAGGTTTAGATCATCGTAAGTCACCGAGATCTAGGTTCTTCACGACGGTCGATAGAAGAACTCATTTCATCGTGATCCATCAATACGCCGTAGACGCATCAAAGATAGACAAGTAACCAAGTCAGTCACTTCTCATCTATACCAGCAACTATACCGACAACTCATCCTTAAGTTGTCTCACCGTGATTCTTTTATATCTCATTAAGCTTGACCAATCATACGCACTTCGTGATCTTCTACACACCGTATGATCTAACTTATATATGAGATAAGGGACACGATATATGCAATCAAGTAATCAATTCAGATAGAGATTGTAATAGTGGTAGCAGAAACATTGATACAAGCTCAACCAAAACCGCTTTCAAGATACAAATCCAACAATCTACCACTTATACTAAAGCAAACTTTTAGTATACAATGTGTCTCTACTAGCTATTACAAACAAAACCATCACTTTGCTTCTCCCACTTATACAAAAGTTTCCTTTCTAAGTGGGTGCCATCAAGTGCAATCCAAGTCCTCGAACGTGCACTTCGTAGACTTTTTGCGGCAGGCTTTTTGTGAATGGATCCGCTAGGTTATCCGTCAGATCAATCTTTTCAATCAAGACGCCCCTCGCCTCACGATTTCTCGTATGACATGGTACTTTCTCTCTATGTGTTTGGTCGCCTTGTGGGTCCGTGGTTCCTTCGAGTTTGCATCGCACCGAGTTATCACAAGAACTATGATACTCTTGGGCAATCCAGTACCACACCTAGATCCATGAGGTAGTTCTTGAACTATACAGCCTCCTTAGTAGCCTCCAAGCGGCTACATATTCGGCTTCCATGGTAGAGTCCGCAATGCATCGCCGCTTGCACTCGCCAGATACGGCTCCACCTCCCAAGGTAAACACATAGCCTGAGGTAGACTTTTTCTCATCACGGTCAGCTTGGAAATCCGAGTCTGTAACCCAAAGCCATTAGACTATCTGCATGGTAAACTAGCCTATAATCTCGAGTCCTTTTCAGGTACTTGAGTATATGCTTTATCGCAATCAATGAGCTTGTCCGTGGTTAGATCGATATTCAGCTACTATGCCTACCGTGATAGCGTATATCGGGCCTCGTACATAGCATTACAGACATGACACTTCCTACGGAAGAAGCGTAAGGAACTTGTCTCATTTCCTCTATCTCCTTTGCAGTCATAGGTGACTGCTCCTTAGATAAAGGAACGCCATGTCTGAAAGGTAGCAATCCTTTCTTGGCGGTCTGCATACTAAAACGAGTAATCACAGTATCAATGTAAGACGCCTGAGATAAGCTCAACATTTTTCTCTTGCGATCTTGGTAAACCTTGATCCCAAGAATGTACGCCGCATCTCCTAAGTCTTTCATTTGAAACCGATCGATAACCAACTCTTTACGCCCGATAACAACTTCACATTGTTGCCAACTAGAAGAATGTCATCTACATAAAGTGCAAGAAATACCACATCACTGCTGACATCTAAACGATACACACAACTCTCGCTAGACAACCGGGTAAATCCATAGACTTTACCACCGCCAAAGCGTAAGTTCTAGGATCGTGAGGTTTGCTTAAGCCCATAAATGGACTTTTAAGCTTCCATACTAGATGCTCTTCACCCTTCACCACATAACCTTCGGTTCTGCATATAGATGTCTCTACCTTCCTCAAGGTAACCGCTTAGAAAAGCGGTTTTCACATCCATTTACCAAACCTCAAGCTTCAGTGGGCTGCTATGGCGTAAGAATTCGATGGACTTGAGCATTGCTACATGCTGAAAAGGTCTCATCGAAATCGATGCCCTCAACTGAGTGTACCCTTCGCCACAAGCCTCGGCTTTAAAAGCCAAACCTCTCCATCCGAATCTCTTCCTCTCAGATACCCACTTACTACCTATGGCTTCCTCGCCATCCGGTAGAGGTGTCTTTCAGATACATCCATAGTCATTATGGACTCAATTTCTAAGTCCATAGCGGTGTGCCATGATCTTGCATCAATGTCTCAGATCGCTCGATGTACGTCCATGGGTCGATTATTGCTTGTTCGCTTCCGAGACTAAACCAAGATTCACCCACGAACATAAATCGCTCGGGTCGACGAACAACCCTCCCACTACGACGAGGCGCCATCGCACAATGGCAACGGTGGGTGCAGAACTTGTGGTTCTCTATCTTGCACACTTTGCTGGGTAGGTACCACTTGTACGGTCGGTATCTCCAGTGGAACTCGACCCACTTCAATTTCTTGAAGTATCTGGTATAGATCCCTCCCACTAGACACGACATCTCATACCTTTGGTGGTGAAATACGATCATCTTCTAATTCTTGAAGAATAATTTCAACTTTGGACTTATGATTTTTCATATAATCCTCTTCTAAGAATCGGGCATTAGTGCTAATAATGACCTTCTAATCTTAGACTATAGAATAAACCACATTTCGTCCCTCTAGGATAGCCAATAAATGCCTTGCGTCGGATCTAGCCTCCAACTTGTCGCTCTTCTTGTTCAAAGACACGTGCCGGATCGCCCCATATCCTTATGTGGCTTAAACTAGCTTGACCCAAACCACAACTCGAAAGGGGTCTTTTCGATCGACTTGATGGTACTAGATTTAGCAAGTATGCCGTCGTTTCTAAGGCATACCCCGAACTAAATAGGCAATGCCGCATAACTCATCATTGATCTAACCATTTCCAAAAGAGTCCTATTTCTTCGCCCGACACACCATTTTGTCATGGTGTGCCCGGTGTACTTGAGGTAATCCCACACTTCACTAGATAGTCCATAAACTCGTTATCGAGGTATTCGCCACCGCGATCGGATCATGATGACTTGATACTTTTTACCAAGCTTCGCTCCACTTCCGCCTTAAACTCTTTGAATTTCTCAAAGCATTCTGACTTGCGCAAGCGGTATACATATCCGCACTCGAGTAATCGCCAATGAAAGTGACAAAATACTCATACCTCCACGAGCTTGTGTGGACATCGGTCCACACAGTCGAATGGACTAGCTCTAACACTTCTTTGCTCTATAACCCTTCGCTTTGAAGGATCTAGTCGACATCTTACCTTCTATACAGATTCGCAGATCGGGAACGAGTAATCATAGATTACCCAACGCCCATTCTTAGCCGCCTTGGATCCTATTTAGATTGATGTGACCTAATCTAAGATGTCGAGAAAATGTGGTGTCGTCTTGCGAAGAAAACTTTCTTTTTGGTTTGTAGATGATGCAACATAGTTATAGGTATTATGTTTAGCAAAATAGATAAAGCTTAATTATATAATGTGCCAACACGTATAACTTCGTCATTTCTTATGATGGAAACACCACTATCAAAAATAATGTAATATCCATGTATAAATAATTTCAAACGAAACAAGGTTCCACCAAACTCCGCACATATAAAACGCCTTTTAAAACTAAAACCGTTGTCTCAAAACATAAAGTAACATCTCCGACTGCAACGGCCTCGACTTTCTCCGCGTTGTCCATGGAGATCGTTATCTCGCCATCATGCAGCTCCCTTGTCCGCAGGAACCCCTGCAAGGTGTAACAAACATGATCAGTCGCACCTGTGTCTACTACCACTACAAGAAAAATGGTTTATTATGACACCTATAGATGCCATAATATAAGATCTATAACTACAATCCATCTACTATGGCATTCCATCTACTATGGCATTTGCGATAAGTGCCATCTATGTCAATGTAATGATAGGTTAAATGTAACGATAGACCATTTATTGTAACATGTGAAACCGTCATATAACAGTGTTGTAATGGCATTGACGTGTGTCATGAAATATGGTCTAAGATGACCCCATATTTCTAAATATAAAAACATGAAAATATTTATAATATATATATATATATATATATATTTAACAGGCCATATTTGTATTATTTTTCTAGATTTAGCTGGCCATATTTTTATATTTTTTCTTTGATTTACCAGATCATATTTTATAATTATTTTTAAAAATAATGTTTTAACTAATTTGAAATATACTATAACATGAGAAATCCAAATATAAAAGAGAACTAGGCGTCAAAATAAATAAATTTATTCAATAAAATATAAAATTTAATAATAAACTCGCATAATGGAAACCATAGTATCCAATTCAATATAATAGTGATAATTTACAAATGATAAATTGTACTAGAATTTGGAAGGTGCTTGGATAAGAAATCATCCATCATGCTTACAGATACCTAACTAATTATTTAAAAAATCACAAATAAATGCATCTCCAAGCTTTGAGTTGACGAATACCACTTCAACAACAAGAGAACCATATAATCCATCAAATGTGTTACCAGCAGATCCACATATACCATCTGCAAATTGAAAAATCATTCTCTTGTAACTAAGCAAAATTGGAAGAAGATTGATATTCCAATTAAACCTAAGCTAAGGCCAAGGGGTCAACTCAAACCTGATATGAATTAGAAAAAGATCAAATGCGGTAACTCTTAAGCTGCCAAAAATAATACAAAATTGTTAGGGCATTACAGTGCTTCGTTATTCTAAGCAAAAGATTGCAAATGACACTCACAAAGATCAGAGACCAACCTTCCAGACACCCAACCCAAAGCTCCCACGACCACATGATTAGTTGAAGTCAAATGAGACATGTATACCTGGAGCAACAACATACAAACACATGCTATATTTTCTTTTGCCATCGAAAACATGGAGAAATGGAGAAGGATGATATAAAGAATTAAAACATATCGCCATACTGCACATTGCTAATCAAGGTCCGTAAATTTTGGAACAACATCGGATCAATTTTGCTCCTCGATGTTCAAGAAGAAATTGATAAAAGCACAAGCATTTCAATCCTCAAGTTCTATCGATTTAGACTAACAATTTCAACACTTAAAAGTTGAAATATTTGCTCCTACTAGACTCTTGCCCATCTCATTATCAATTTGCTTCCTAATATGCAAAAGAAAGGTTTAGATTTTAAAGAACCAATATAAACAACGCACCTCAAAATTTCGAAGATTTTGCATTTTTGCATGAGTTGTAGTTAACATGTCTTCATCTCCATGCTAAGGACAGAGAGTTATCAGAAGTTTTGCTAGTCAAATTTGTACAACAAAAAACAGGTATAATCATTAAGACTAGCAAAGTAGTATATGGCGGAGTATCTGATAAATTGATGGAGAATATAATAAAATAAATACAAACCTGTGTCCATGAAACAAAGCTTTGAAGTCAGGTTGTAATTCGAAAACTACAAGACAAGTAACCCATAGTGATTAGTAATAAACACGTGTTAATTTTTTTTCGGAATATTTAAAAGTACATAAGAAAGTAGTTTGGAAAACTACCTCTTATATACAATTAAATCAAGACATTTCGTCTCCAAATCAATTAAATATAGCCAGACAACTCAATTAATAAGAGTCCAAAAAGCCACAAATGAGAACAACCACGAAGTAAATATGAACGACAAACCTAATAATATCATTGTCATTTAAAAAGCAATGTATACTTCAAAATGAGCCTTTCTGGAACAATGTATACTTCCTATAAGCTTCTCATTCTCAATAGAAAATAACTACATGAAGTGCTACTGAACAATGCCTACTTACTACACCTTCCTTTTTGCCACTTTCTGCCTCTCTCAGGATAGCACATAAAAATATACATACACATATCGTAAATTGTCAGTAGAACGATTGTTGGGGATAACATATTATAGAAAAGTTGTAAAAGACTCCTACTAACCACAACGAAAGGACCAATTTCAACTGCAAAATCCAAGGAGATCCAATCTCAATTCGAAAGCACAAGAATTAGAAACCTTAAGAGTTTGAAACAATTCGTGTGATGAAACAAATATCTATATCTAAAAAACAACAAAATATTTTTTCTTCCCATATATATATTTTAGGTAAAATAAAACATCGCAAATTCCCAATTAATAGATTCTTAATCAAAAGGAAAGCCCACCTGATTTTGACTTGGTGAAAGCTATCAATGGGGCGAGCTAACCGCCTCAATTCCTCCAAATTAATTTGGGGCTTCTTGGATAGAGATGGATGCTAGTAGATTTTCGCCCTTTGACGTCCAACAAATAATTTGGCGCTAAATTTCTGGAATTTTTTCAGCAAGCAACGGGGTGGAAAGAAAGAGAATTTTTTTCTGGATTTAGATCAAGTAATTTCTTGCTTGGTTTTATTCAACAAGAGGAGTGCGCGAAGTGGAAGTGGGTGGTTTTTCTCCTGTATGAGTGAGACCCAAAAGTTGTCCCATTAATTAAATTATTAGCTAAACTACTGGAGGGAAAAGTGAGATGTTTGGCGCTACATTTCTATACGTGTAATAGTAGTAATAGATGTATAGCTCCTAATTGATGTCAATATGGGTCGAAGCCCACGAGCTGGCCCGAATAGCCCGATAAAATTAGAGGGTTAGGATTTGATTTTATAACTCGAAAAACGCCAACCCGATAGCGAACCGAATAGCCCGACAACCCGAGTGGGTTAGCCCAACCCGAGCGGGTTGGCCCGATTAACATCCCTACAACTATACAAGAAATTATAGAAGATATTCATAGTGTTGTTAAAAGTTACAAAAAAATAGTGAATTAGCTATTATGGAATATGAATATTTAGATATATTAAAAAAATAATTTAGTTGTGAGCATTATTTTCTAATTTTGATATTGTAATATATTTTAAATAGTATTATATTGAATTAACTTATTAAAATTTTTCTAGATATTAGTTTTAATTCGCTATAATTGTATTATATTATTAGAGATCATTTAGTTACATGGAATGCGGACATTAAAGCATATTAGAAAAATTTAATTTAATTATGAGCACTATTTTTAATTTTTATTGTTTGATATTCAAAGTTAGTATAATAAGATTAAAAAAAGAACTTGTGGAATGTATTATATTTATTTTTCAATTATTTGTTTTTACTCCAACGCTTAATATAAAATATTTGATATATATATATATATATATATAGGATTGATTGTTCAAATAAAACACATTCAAAAATAAGAAATGAGAACAAATTTGAACCATTGATTTTTGAAGATGTGTGGTTGTGATTAAATCAAATTAGGGTATAATGGTAATTACGAATATTACGAAAATAACCGTCCCTTAATTATAGGGAATGTGATAACTTAATCTTTAACCATTGATTAATGGTAAATGGATGATCAAGATGAATTTTATTTCTTATTTTAAGGGGTTTGTATTATAACCCAACCCTATATATATATATATATATATAATATATATATATATATATATTTATTTTAGCCCGAAACCCGAGAGTTTAGGAGTTAGGGTTAGGGTTGAATTTTTCTAACTCGAAAAATGTCAACCCAATAACCCGAACCGAATAGCCCGACAACCCGAATGGGTTAGCCCGAACCCGAGCGGGTTGACCCGATTGACATCCCTAGCTCCAATAGATAGCATCTTTTATTTGCATTAGAGCCATATTATATAATAATTATAAGAAGCAGCGAAGCAAGATTAGCTCCAATAGATAGCATCTTAGAATAGTATACAAATAGAATATTATATTATATATTTATATATGAATATTATATTATATATTTATATATAAATATTTATATTATATATTTATATATGAATATTATATTATATATTGGAGAGAGCTACGTATTATATATTACCACTAAAATACATACTAAGTTGTTTTAAAAGATATGTATGCCTGTATATATATTATATAAATAAAATTAATCTATTAGCGCACTAAAATGTTAAAGAAATATTGCTATTATTTAAATAATTTTCACAAAATTAAGTTTTATTAAATAATTTATGAATTAGTGGTTGTTGATTGAAAAATTAATTATTTTTACTAATTTAAATATTCTTAAGAAAACAATAACTAGTAAATATTGAAAAAAATCAATGAATAAATCCACGCAGAAGAGGTTTCGCTCCTTGTACTCTTTATTATAAAATTATATGACGTTTTACTAAAATGCCAAAGACACGGTCCTGTTATGACATTTATTCTGAAATGTAGTATTAATATTTGCTATAAATGTAGTAAAAGTTAGATGTACTCATTGAGTATCTCTACTGACATAAACTTTAAAGTGCCATAAATTAAATGTAGTAATAGGTCATTTTCCTAGTAGTGTACCCAAGAATGGGTAGAACAAGTCGCTAAACATGTTTTCGTTATTAAAGCAAAAGGCGACTGAGCCTCGAGCATAGGGCACTTGCCTCCAATGCCCGCCTTGCCGCAGACTCAAGCACTTGCCTCTCCTTCGCTTTTGCCTCCGGTATGTGCATGTTCTTCTCCCATTACTCCCACTATTTCTCTCGCCGCCACCTTTGGTGCCCCTTTTACTTTTTCCATTTTGCAACGGAAAATTTGGGCCCCTAGATGTGCTAGCAAGGGCATGTGCTCCTTTGCCCATGACTCCTTCCGCAGCCACGAGATCATTAAGCAACTGACTAAGTGTATACTCGGTCTTGCTCATGATCGCATTCACGAAAATTCTCAAAAGACTTGGGCGGTGTTGAGGATGATATCGACCTCGCTTCACCGTCAATACCTCCTCCCAACCGATCAAGGCTATCCATGAGATGAGTCATGTGGGAGACATGTTCATGGACCGAACTTCCTTCTTCCATCTTACACACCAAGATTTCTCTCATTGTGTGGAAGCGGACTGTCCGATCCGATTGCCCAAACTTACTCTCGAGACTTGACCATATTTCAGTCACGTCTACCATCGACTGATGCTGCAGCTGCAAGCCTTTGGACATCGTAGTTATCATATAGCATTTGATAATTCGTAAACACATAAGCATACGATCGCACATAATTCGTAACATTAATATTGTAACCTTTTGATAAAACAATATTAATTGAAAACTCCAATCGCCCAAGGAATTCCACATGCAAGCCACGCGTGTGGACGTTTATACATGAACCCCTCGACCAGAATAAAATATACCTTTTAGTCGTTTGATTTCAATCCATGTCAACTTATCCTTATGACAAAAGAAATTAATGATTGGACCTTACTAGACCACATCACTATCGCAAGAAGGGCCTTCATGGAAGTTGTACTTGAGGTGATGTCTAAGCAATGACCACAATTTTAACAATAGAAATGAATTCTTAGAATTGGCATACTCACTAGACCATACCGCCCAATCCAAATTCCTTTGTTATCTCATTTTATATCCATCTCTAGAGAACTTATGAAAATCGCACATGCAAGCCACGCGTGTGGACGCTACATATGAAACTCCCACTTCTCAATAGATTTAAAATGTTTTATTTAGAAATCTCATCTAACAAACTTATGATAAACAAGGCAAGCAAGCCACGCGTGTGGGCGCTTTACTCACGCAAGGCCTCACTTTGTTTAGAGATCAAAAGTGGAGGTCTTGACATTTTAATTTTAAAATTAATTTTCGGGTTGCTTGCTTAGTCTTTTGTTCAAAAGGTTTGTCCATGCAGATCACGTAATCCTAGCATGCTTTATAGAACTCAACATGTAAAACATGCTCACATAATTCTAAAATATGCTTGAAAACGCGATAAACCTAGCATGCTTACTATGCGATCCAATCACGAAAACATATAATATGTTTGTTCACGTAATTTAAACATACATAGCATGCTTCGATAATTTAAACATCCACGACATGTTATGAACGATTAAAAATAAAATAAAACGCTCATCGTGGGCCCACTCGTGGAACCCGCACTTTCTTGCCTAATCTATTACATAGAATTGTAAAGCATGATCTTCATAAACTTTGAAAACGGGCATCGCGTGCGGGCATGCACGGATTCGCAAAACCGGATTCGGGCCAAAAATAGGTTTGAGCCGAAAAATCGGTTCGGGCCGGGTTTGGGCGGGTTGGCCCAAATGGGTCAAGCAGCGCTAGGGCACGCCCATACACGCTCAAAGAACCGCCGCCGCCCACTCGCTGCCGCCTCGCGTGCTCGCTGGCTGCCTCGCGGTCGCGAAGACGACCGCGACCGCCGAGCACGCTGCGTGGCGGCCATGCTCAAGGCTTCGCGCCCGCGCGCCCCCGCTGGCACCGGGATCTCACGCGACAAACGCGTGCCCGTCGCCGCCGCGCGCGAAGCGCCGGGGATCTCGTGGCGACAAACGCGCGCCCGCCGTCCGTGCAAGACGTTGCCAGCGTGCCGCCTAGAGAACGCGGGCGTGGCCGCGACTGCGACGAGCACCGCCGAAGCGCACCCTCGCCCCCAGCGATGTTGAGGCCTCCGCCAAGCGCGAGTCCCGCACCCCGGCCGCCGAACCATGCCGCCCGCCGCCTCGCCCGCCCGCCGCCGCGCGCGTCTCATGAGCACCGCCGCCCGCACGCCGCGCGACCTCTTGCCGATGAACTCCGCCGGCTCGTTCTTCGCTCTTTCGCTCGTTCTTCTTTACGATAAGATTTACGTAAAATAAATCTAATCTAACCACGATTTTCTCGTGGTGAAAAACAAAACCGACAAAAATAAAACGAGCCATGATGAACGATAGATTCACAATTAATTAATTGCGTACGTAATAATCAAACGTGAATTAATCCAACAGAGCCAAGATACTGATCCCAGGCTCTGATACCAATTGTAGGGAAAACTTATTTTGACCCTCTCCCGAGGATCTATCTTGGATGTTTAATTCACCATACATTGAGTATATTCCTAGCAAGCACCTATATAATTAATTGCAACACGTAGGGGTTTTCTCGTGTTTACCTTTGAATCTGTCGAGGTGGATCGGGATGAACAGATCGAGACTCGTGCTTTGATCTTCTGGACTGTATCCTGGTGGCCCAATCTCCAATATCGAGTGAGAATAATCTATGGAGAATGCTACAGAAAATCACCCTCAAACCCTCTAGTATTTTCGAAAATCTATCCCAAGGTAAACCCTAGTATTCTCGAAAATAATGGATGGATAATTAAGGATTAGCTTTGATCTTATCTCTTACCTTATATTTATAATGCATTACCATAATCCCATAAGGAAAGGATCCATGCATATCCCATAAATATAATAATATCCTTATAGGATAAAGAGAATAAAATCACATCCATAGAGGGGGGAATAGGCGCCGATTTTCTCCAAGCTACGGGCCTGGATGGGCCAGCCCAGGGATCAAATGCAAGGAATAAAGATGGGCCTCAAATAAATTAATTATCTTATGTTCAGCCCAGAACATAAATTAATTTATAAACATTCATTCATGCCACTAGAGAATAAATGCTGACTTACCCCTTTATTACCGAAGGTGAGTCGGGCTTGCACTTAGACATTACGAATCCCCGTATTTAAGATATCGCACGTCCATTAATTATTTAGAGCATTCTGACTGCTTAAAATAATTAATATCTTTAATTCCTTAAGTAGTACCACTCAACCTTATTATTGTACTTGAGCTAACTCAACCTGCAGGGTTTAGTACAATAAACCTTTGAGCTCCTTAAGGGGCGCCATCATCCTAAACGGATACGGTGACTCGACTGAGATAACTAGCATGACATACAAGCACCGCCACCACCCAAGATGCGAGAATATCAATTAGAACATATAACCCTCACCCATAACAAGTCAAAGTGATGGTCAAGAACTCATACTCACCTAATACCTTATCGAGGTTTAGATCATCGTAAGTCACCGAGATCTAGGTTCTTCACGACGGTCGATAGAAGAACTCATCTCACCGTGATCCATCAATACGCCGAGACGCATCAAAGATAGACAAGTAACCAAGTCAAGTCACTTCTCATCTATACATGACTATACCGACAACTCGTCCTTAAGTTGTCTCACCGTGATTCTTTTATATCTCATTAAGCTTGACCAATCATACGCACTTCGTGATCTTCTACACAATCGTATGATCTAACTTATATATGAGATAAGGGACACGATATATGCAATCAAGTAATCAATTCAGATAGGAGATTATAATAGTGGTAACAGGAAACATTGTATACAAGCTCAACCAAAACTGCTTTCAGTATACAAATCCAACAAGAACTCCCTCACAACATTCTCATCATAAGGATAGATGTTAGTCACAGTTTTCCACAGCTTTCTTTCTTTCAACAAGAAATCTAAACCATACTTAGAGAAGAAAGCATCATCAACCTTTCTTTCATTCAAAAAGGACCTTTTCATCACAAGGTTTTTATAGATGCTCTTAGCCTCATGAGAATAAAAGCGAGTGGAGTAAGCCCTTCTTACTTTATAGTCAGACTCGGAGTCTCTGTCTGAGTTGCTGCTCGGACCAGACGGGGAAAGAGATGGAGCTTTGGAGCTTTTCCCATTTATCTCCTTCTTCACGGAGATTTTGAGCGGCTTCGCCTTGGATGTTGCAGTGACATCACCCTTCGGTCGTCTGGGCAGATTCAAGCTCTGTGGCAGAGGTTGAGTTGACTTTGATCTGGTGCGACGAGGGCCCATCGGAGTCATGGGGAGCATCTTTTCCTTGTCCTTTCGAATAGATTTGGTCTCTTTTATCACTTGCACATCATCCTCCGATCCAACATGGGTTTCTGCAGCAACATCCCCTGTTGGTTCAACATCTTCCTCTGTAAACTTTTCCTCAGCAACATTCTGGGCAACGACATTTTCCTCCATCTCTGTCGTTGAGGATGGCTTACTTCCACGATCAGGAGCATCACCACCACCAAACCCCTGTTCAGCTTTGGGAAGAGATTTGGTGGATTCCTTGCTTGTTGCATCAACACGAGGGACAAGTTTTTTTCATCGGTGCATTATCCATGTAAGTTTTCGCCTTCTTTGTCACCGGAGCTTCCGTCTCCTTCTCCGGCGAGGCCGATTTCTCCCGAGCTCTCTTCTCATCCGCCTTTGCTGAGAACAGGACGTTGATGGGCACATCATCTGGGTTTTTCTCGATGTCCTCCGACAAGATCATCGCTATAGGCTCAACATTCAAGCCTTCTTTCTGGGTTTCGGTAACATTGGGATGTGTGCCATCAGCTATTTTTTGCAGACGGAGTGGAAAGAGAAGGGTGAGGAAGAGAGGATTGAGCAGAGAGAAACTGAGGATTTGGAGAAGGGAATTGAGACGATTCAGCTTTTTGGAGTGAGAGGAGGTGTTTAGCGGCGGCTTCTGGTGTTCCAAAGCCTTTAACTAATGATGAGAGCAAGTTGGCCCAGTTTGGATCCATGTTGCTTCGATTCTGCACAAAAAACAAGGAACACGGAGAAGCTAGAGAGGCAAATAGGTTAATTGACGTTAGTGATAACAGATGAAGAATATATAACCCCAGAAAACAAACACACAACCACACTCAGAAGGAAAAAACCCTAAAAAGATCTCCAAATCTCATAGGATAAACATCACACAACCATCAAGAGATAGGATAATCTTCAAGATAAGAACTAAATAAGTTCCCAGAAATTTTGAATCACCTGCATATTAACCAAAGATCCGGAAAACAAGGGAGAGAGAGAGAAGGGGTTATGCAGATGCCTAGACGTGAGAACAGCATCTAATGTTGGTAGCCAATGTTAGGTCCAATGTTGCTAACATTCTCACCCAACATCTCTGTTTGCCTTACACAGAAACCTTTGTTCTTTAGAACAGTTTTGTGGGATTGTTTTTGCTAACACCCTTTTTCCCTGAGAACATCGTCGCCGCAAACGCCGTGCCCCGAGTATTTAGATGAGAGCTTTTGAATAACCTCCCTTTTACTGAAATTTTCTGACCATTAAGCCTCACTCTTGTGCTATAGGTCTTATAACATCACATGTTATTTTGATCAGCATCTGTTTATGGCACTTAACACAGATAAGTTGAGGTGAGAATGTAACTACTTTCTCCTCGCGAAAGGCAAGAACATTAGAAAACACATGCATATGCCTAAAGAAAGAGAAAAACAAACACAAGCAACAAAACAGAATGTTGGGGGCCAAATAAAATCCTAAGTCCCAACATTCAGAACACACACACCTAAACTAGATGCAACAAAGGCCAAGAGACTTCCTAAGGTGAGAAAATTTCTCGTAATCCAAAGCTTTGGTGAATATGTCAGCAATCTGGTTCTCTGTAGGAATGAATTTAATGCATATCAAGTTCTTTTCAACTAGATCTCTTATGAAATGGTGCATGATGTCAATGTGTTTAGTGCGAGAATGTTGTACGGGATTTTTAGAGATGTCAATAGCACTCATATTATCACACAACACAGTAAGGATGTCACTTTTCATACCATAGTCTTCTAACATCTGTCTCAGCCATAGCAGTTGAGCACAACAGCTTGTAGCACAGATGTATTCAGCTTCAGCCATGGAGAGTAAGACACAATTTTGCTTCTTGCACGACCATGACACCACATTGTTGCTAGCATGTAACATCCACCACTGGTGCTATTTGTTTGGTATGAATTTGTGTTGATTCTTGGTATTGTTTTGCATGTTGTCTTCATTAGTTTATCCCATTTATGCCGTTAGTTCGATTATTATTTATCGTTTCGGACTTACTTGGTTCGTTTCAATGTTTTACAGAAAATCAGCATTAAATAGGATGAAATGAATCTACCAAGGATCAATTATAATGAAGATCATCACGATAGGAGTTCATAGGCGGCGGATCCTAATTCGGAGTTCGAACGGGCGAGAACGAGACAATTGTTGAAGTCGCGACGCCCCGTCGCATGGCCGAGCATCCGCGCACACACGCCGCCGACGCCTCGCGACACCGCCGCCCACCACCAAGACGCCCGCCCGCGCTGAACGCCGGCTCACTCCGAGCGTCGTTCCCCATTTCCTCGTCGCTTTCGACTGAACGCGTGCTCGTCCGCACTCCCGCCGCCCGCCGCCCGCCGCACGCACGCCCGCCACCCTCAAGACGCACGCCGCCTCTCACGCGTGCGTTCATTTCACCCGGCGCTCGCCGCCTTCCTATATATAGGCTATTTTAGGTTATTTTCCTCGCCCAATTTTACGCTTTTATTTCGATTTTCTCTCGAGCGCGGAGTCGTTTCTTCAATTTTCTACAATTCGTATATCGATTCACGCTCGTAATCGGTACTCTATTTCTTTATGAATTCTAGCAACGCCGCTTATTTGATTTACGATTCTAACAATATTAGTGTGTTATTTTCGGATTGGATTGAAAGTAATTTCTGCTATTTGTTCCATTGTTCTTGATCGCTTCGCTTACGTATTGATTTATCCCGCTTCGCTTAATTCCTGTTCTTGTTGGGTTCTTGATTAGTTCTTGCTTTCCGGCTTTAGTTATCTGAATTCTATGCAAGTGGTGTTTAACTTTAATTTCATGATTGAATTGTTCTATGTTGAATTACATCGTTTCGTGTTTGGAGATCTAGTTTAATTGCTTTTTGATTTGTTTCCGGTTTCCATGCTTAGTAGTTCATCATCTAGGGTTTGACAACCTCTAGTTAGATCTATTGCTTATTTTGTTTCGCTTGGGATTGACAATACCTGGCTTAGGTTTGCTGCTTGATTCTTGTTTTTGATTTCTCTTTTGTTTCAAAATCTCATGTTGGTTTTAGAGTGTTTAGGTTTTAATCGTTTTCTGTGAGCAACACGAACATTAGGCCATGTTAAGTTTTCCTTGAGAGACGATAGGGTTAGCTTTCCCTACTATAACACCTCGTACGATTGCGAGTCAATTTTGAAAGTATACTTTTTTGCCGGGGAAAACTTTAGGCGTATTGTTTGTGTTGATTTATTTTCCGTGTTTCTTTTGTTTTTATTTTGTTATTCTCCAGTTGCGTGTGATCTTTTCTTGTTTGAGTGTTGTGTATGCTAGGTCGCCGCAGTCTAAATAGACCGCTTGCTACCCCGTTGGACCACACTCGAAGAACTAAAAGGTCGCTTTTTCCGGAACTGGAGGAGTTTGGTGCCACTTCCGAGAGTGGTGAACAGTCAGAGCAGATTATCAGAGATCAACCAGTTGTTGAAGATACTCCCCCGTTGAGAGAGATGGGTGAGAACGCACGTGCTCTGCGCGATTTCTATAGGTCGGTGATTGGGGCCGCTACGTCCCCAATTGTTCTTGGACCGGCAGCCCGAGATTACGAGTTGAAACCGAACCATTTCTCGCTCATGCCTACTTTTCATGGGCTAGCTAGTGAGGACGCCTTGGGGTTCATAAGAGAATTGTTTCGATCTTGTAGTCCTTCCATTGGGGAGGACTAAATGAAGATCACCAAGATGCGGTGTTTCCCGTACACCCTGAAGGATAGAGCAAAATCATGGTTCCTGGCTCTCCCTGCCAACTCTCTGCAGAATCGGAATGCCGTGGTAGATAAGTTCATGACGAAATACTACCCGAACAAGAAGAGTCAAGAGTTGAGGTCACGTGATCACGACTTTCAATCGACGTCGATGAGCCATTCCATGAAGCTTGGAAACGGTTCGGGGACTTATTGCGTATGCCCTCACCATGCTTTACCGTGAGGAAATTTTGTATCAATTTTTCTATGACGGATTGACTCAGAGTTTCCAGTACATGGTGGACAACGCTGCAGGTGGAGACATCGGGTCTAGGACGGCGAGGGATATCGTCGATATTTTTGAGGCCATGGCTGCTACTTCGCAATAGAAGTCCAGTCGTGGTGGGAAAGCAAAGGCTCATGCCGTGAACCCTTCATACGACATGACTAAACAAGTGGTCGAGTTGATGAGGGAGTACAAGGGTCAAATTGAGAAAACCTGATCAACCAACCCAGCACGAGGAATTCTTAGAGCCTTGTGGTATCTGCAATGAAACCGGGCATAACGTTGATACGTCCCCAGGATGGGGGAGCTAACTAATGAGGGAGAAGCAGAAGCCTATGCCATGCAAGGATTCCAACCCCGACAACAGTTCGAGTCTAATCAACAACAATTTGGCTCGGGGTGGAGGAATCAATCTAACGTGGGATGGAGAAATCAGAGTCAAGGGCGTAATTCTAATCGAGCGCCCATTCTGTAAGACCTCCACACCACAAAGAATTTCAGAAGCAGAGGCAATATCCACAAAGCGGCAAAGAAGAACCCCACAACAAGCTAGCTCGCAGAAGAATACCCGCAGCAGCAGCAGATCGGCGGGCACCTCCGCGCCACCTCGTAGACCAAGATCTCGAGGATGTGACGAACCAAAGAATTGATGTTCTAGAATCCACAATCAAGCGTATGGAGACGCAAATAGACAGCTTGCTAGCTCAATCGAACGAGGTACTACAAAGAAAAGCAGTGGGAAGCTCCCCACCAACCCCACCGTGCTCAGTCACACCGCTTTTGAGAAGTGGTCGTGTGATTGAGAATAAGGTGGGGGAGAAATCCGAGAAGCAGCTGAAATCTCAAGATGAAAGAACTAAGAAGGATACTGAGGTCCGATCGCATAAGGCAAAGAAAGCCTTACACTCTCCGATACCTTTCCGCACCGCTAAGAAATGAGAAACAAGATCGCAGCTTAACGAGTTATACAAACTCCCGCCCAAGGTGAATGTCAATTTACCTCTTTTGGACGTGATCAGAAATGTGCCAGCCTACGTCAAGTTTTTCAAGGAGCTGGCTTCAAAGAAAAGGAAGTTTGGAGAATATGAGAAGGTCGTGGTCTCCGAGGCGGCCAATTCCATCCTGTAGCATCGGTTACCTCCCAAACTCCGGGACCCAGGTAGTTTTATCGTTAAAATTGCTCTAGGTAATGGTAAGGAGGCTTTTGGCATGCTTGATTTGGGGGCCAGAATAAATTTGATGCCTTTTTTTTATTTTTAAACAATTAGAATTAGGCGAACTTAAACCCACTCGCATGTGTCTACAACTAGCGGATAGATCCGTCAGATATCCGAAGGGTATTATTGAGGATATTTTAGTTAAGGTTGGTGGGTTGATAGTTCCCGTTGATTTTGTTGTGTTAGAAATTGGTGAGGTTAGAGAAGATGGAAAGGAGCACACACTGTTATTGGGGAGGCCATTCATGGCCACAACCAATACACTAATTGACGTTAAGAGTGGCACTTTAAAAATGACTGTGCTTGGTGAAACTGTGTCTTTTTCTGTTAGGGACAGTGTGATGTTTCCTTCTGTAAATTCCATTGATGATTGTGCTTTCATTGATGCTATTGATCCCTTGGCCGAGAATGTGTTGTTGCAGGAACATAGCCTCGAGGAAGTTTTTGCAGGATCGGCTGACGAGGAAGAGTGGGCACGTGAAGTTGCTAGTATGCCCAAGCCCACTCTAGAAATGAAGGAACTGCCGAGACACTTGAAGTATGTTTTCCTGGAGGAGGGAAATGAAAAGCCAGTAATAATCTCCTCCGAGCTCGATGTTGAAGAAGAAGAACTATTTTCGGCCTACGAAGAGGAATAAGCTCGATTTGGGTGGAGTCTAGCCGACATCAAGGGATCACCCAAGAACATGCATGCATCGATCACGCTTGAGGATGGAGTTAAACCAAGAATTGATGCCCGTGAGGCGATCGAACCCGATCCTCGAAGTGGTGAAGAAGGAGGTTTTGAAGCTTTTGATGGAGGGGCTAATCTACCCTATCTCGGACAGCGAGTGGGTTAGCCCAGTACATGTGGTGCCCAAGAAGGGAGGCATCACAGTGGTGGAGAACGAGAAAGGAGAGATGGTACCTACAAGGGCTACTACGGGTGGCGATGTGCATCGACTCACCGCAAGTTGAATGTCATGCGACAAAAAGGACCATTTCTCTCATTTTATAGATCAAATGCTTGATAGATTAGCTGGACATGAATATTTTTGTTTTCTTGATGGTTTATCTAGCTATTATCAGGTTGCAATTGCTCCAGAGGATCAAGCCAAGACGGCGTTTACAAGTCCCTTTGGGACATATGCTTACGGCGGATGCCTTTTGCCTATGCAATGCACCGCACCTTTCACGGCATGATGTCAATCTTCTCCGAGATGTTTGGAGATTTCCTCGAGGTATTCATGGATGACTTTTCGGTTTTTGGATCTTCTTTTCATGATTGCCTAGATAAGATTGATCGTGTGTTAAAACGTTGTGTGGAGAGCAATCTCACTCTTAGTTGGGAAAAAAGTCACTTTATGGTAAAGAGTGGGATTGTATTGGGACATATTGTGTCTAGAAATGGGATTGAGGTTGACATGGCTAAGGTGGATGTAATTGAGAAATTACCTCCACCCGTTGATGTTAAGGGAATTAGGAGTTTTTTAGGACATGCGGGTTTTTACCGTAGGTTTATTAAAGACTTTTCTAAGATTAGCCAACCTTTATGTCATCTTCGCTCAAGATGTTCTTTTCAAGTTTGATGAAAATGTTTGCATGCTTTCAATTTACTTAAGGAGAAATTGACCATCGCCTCGTTGTTGTTGCCCCAAATTGGTCGCCACCTTTTGAAATAATGTGTGATGCTAGCAATGTGGTGTGGAGTCATTAGGTCAACGTGTGGATAAAATGTTACGTGTGATTTATTATGCTAACTTAACTTTAAGTTCTCGCTCAAATCAATTACACTACTACCGAAAAGGAGCTTTTGTCATTATCTTTGCTTTGGATAAGTTTCGTGCTTATATCATTGGTTCTAAGGTAATTGTTCACAAAGTGATCATGCCGCTTTAAGATATATGTCGACTAAATCTCGTGCTAAACCTAGATTAATTCGTTGGGTCCTTCTTTGCAAGAATTTGATCTAGAAATCATAGATAGGAAGGGTAGTGACAATGGTGTGGTGACCATTTGTCTCGCCTCGAATCCCCTTTCGCTTTACCAAAGACAAGAGAGTCTTGCTGAGTCTTATCCTTTTGAGCATGCTTTGGAAATCAATTCATCGCCTTGGTATGCTGATATTGTTAATTACTTGGTGTGTGGCTCTTTGAGACCTGATTTGACTTCCCAAGAAAGGAAGAGATTTTTTAGTGTATGCAGGAATTACTTTTGGGATGATCCATACCTTTTCAAACTCGGGAAGGACGAGGTGGTTAGAAGATGCATCCCTGATGAGGAGCAAGGTCAAGTTCTTAAGTTGTGTCATGAAACCCACTGCGGGGGACATTTTGGTGGGCGAAAGACAGCTTTCAAGGTGCTGCAGAGTGGTCTCTTCTGGCCGACTCTTTTCAAGGACACCCACTCCTTCTACCTTTCATGTGACGATGCCAACGAGTTGGGAATGGGGAGGAGAAATGAGATGCCCTAACAATATCCCGGTAGTTGAAATTTTTGACGCTTGAGGTATTGATTTCACGGGCCTTTCCCCAAGTCTAATGGTTTTGAATATATCTTGCTTGTCAGAGATTATGTGTCCAAGTGGGTAGAAGCAATTCCCACGCGGACTAGTGATGCTAATGTTGTCTTGAAGTTTGTGCAGGAGAACATTCTCTGCAGGTTTGGTTTCCCCAAGGCGATCATAAGTGATGGGGAGCACATTTCTGTAATAAGTTGTTCAAAAAGCTCATGGAGAAGAACGGCATCACCCACAAGGTGTCCACTCCATATCATCCACAAACTTCAGGACAGGCTGAGACAAGCAACAAGCAGATCAAGGGTGTGCTTGAGAAGACGGTCCAACCATCCCAAGGACTGGTCAATGAAGCTGAATGCTGCACTTTGGGCATACCGAACAGCTTTCAAGAGCATTTTGGGACGAGTCCCTATCGGCTTGATATGGAAAAGCGTGCCATCTACCCGCTGAGATCGAGAATGAGCATTCAGGCGATTAAGGCCATGAATCTTGACATCACGTAGCGTGCAAGGGAGAGCTCTCCGATCACCGAACTCAAGAACTTCGAGACGAAGCATATGAGAACGCCCGATTTACAAGGTCAAAGTCAAGAGGATTCATGATCGGAGAATAGTCCGGAAGGAGTTAAGACCGGGAATGAAGGTGTTGTTATTTTAGTCTCGTCTGAAACTTTTTCCGGGAAGCTCAACTCCAGGTGGAGTGGACCCTATTTCGTTGAGGCTGTGTTTCCTTACGGAGCAGTTTTACTGCGCGACCCAAAAACTAATGGATCATTTACTGTGAACGGTCAGCGAGTCAAACCGTATTTTGATCGTGAGAAGTCGGAAGAAGTGGAGAGCGTTCTGCTCGTTGGTCCCCAATATCTTTGACCGGATTATGTCGGGCTCACGACGTTAAACTGAGTACTACGTGGGAGTTTACCCACGGATTTTTGCTGTTTTTCTTTTTCTTTTTTCTTTTTTCCCTTTGATTTTTCTGGTTTTGTTATCCTGATATTTCTCTGTCTGTTAATGCAGCTATTATAGTTGAGATCAGCGTTTAAAAGATGTACATGGGCCATTCATAGTTGGCGTTCGAAGTTGTCCAAATGCTCGAGTAATACGTGAAGCCATTCACAACTGGCGCTCAATCAACCAACCGCTCGGAAGGAATACGAAGCCAATCACAATGGCACTCAATCAACCAACGCTCGTAAGGAATACGAAGCCAATCACAACTGGCACTCAATCGAACCAGCTGCTCGTATGAATAATCTGGCCATTCTCACCTGGCGCTCATAATGAACCGCTCAAAATTTGGTCAAGAGCTTTTCTCACCGGCGTTCGGTGTGAACCGACGTTCAGAAAATGGGCAGAATGTTTTACAGCTTGTGCTCAAACCAAACCAGCGCTCAACCCCTGGGAAGAGTTCCTCCAAGCCGGCGTTCCATCAGAACCGATGCTCGCTCACTAAAAAAAAAAATGAGAGAAAGAAGAAAAGAAGAAACGGTGCTCAGACCGCCTTATATTAGGGCAGTTGCCCTATTTTTGTTACATTCCAGATTTCCCTCACTGAGTGCCGCCCATCTTCCTCGCCCTCTCCACCCAGGCGTTCACTTGCTCGCCAAGTCCCCTCGCCCCTCGGCGGCGTTCAACCAGCCGGCCCCTCTCTCTCCGTGCCACACCAAGCGGCCGGTGCTCGCCAAGACGCTGCTCCCGTCACACCACTCACCGGCGCTCCTCACGAACGTCTGCTCTCCCATCAACCCAAGCCGGTGCTTGTTCAACAGCGCCTGCTCTCCTTCCGCCCACCTCCACAGCATGCGCGTGCCATCCTCACGACCTCGTGACGCCACCCCGAGCGCTCACCGCCCCTCACCGGCGCAGATCCACAACGCCCGCTCCACCAACCTTTGAGCACAACCGCGCCGCCTGAGCCGGCGTTCACCATCCGCCCGCATTGCCCAACGCGTGCGCCGTTCCGTTCCATGCCCAGCAACTCGCCCACCATCCCGTCTCCTCAGCCGGCGCGCATTCCCAGCGCCGGCCCACCTGCCGAGCCACCTCGCCTCGGCGCTCTCTCTCTCGCACGCCTACGGCAACGTACACTCGGCCCAGCCTGCTCACCGACCTTCCCTAGCTCCTTCCTAGCGTCTCTTACACATGGTTCGCACAAAAAATCCTCTCGCCTCTTTGGCGAAATGAGCAAGAACTGACGAAGGTGCTTCAGGATCAGGTGAACAACCCGAAGATCTACGGGCGAACTACAATGCCCCATTCGCGATTTTTACGCCCCAAGAAGGTATCTTTTACTCCGTTATTCGTTCGAAGATATCACCACCCACGCTCGCTTGATTGGAATATTTTAGCTTCATTGGGCCATGGATCTGTGAAACGATATTTGAAATTATGGGGTCTGCTTGGTTTGGCAACTAGGGAACCAGAAGATGGTTTTAAGAATATTGTTAGGGAGTTTTGTACGACACTAGAGCCCAGTGATGATTTTAAGTCTCATTACGCGGTTGGGGAGACGAGATACACTATTACACCTAAGTTCATGCGTGATGTTTTGAGTTTTCATACTAGCGGTTTTTCTGATGTACCAAGAGATTTCCCTCTTGCTGAGACATGAAGGATTTTAACTGGTTTTGACAATTGGTCATCAGCTGGCACTTCTAGTGCCTTTATTCAGGACCCCGCTTTGGTTATAGCCCATAAGTTCCTAGCGCATAACCTAACAGGAAAGAGCAGCCAATAAAGTGAGTGCTCAAGAACTTTTCCTCTTGTGGTGTCTGTCAATAACAAGAAGGTTTGTGCAAAGACCTTCTTATGGCGCCGATTTGAGTATACGAGGCGGCACCGTAAGGCCAAACTCTCCTCGAGCCAATACCCTTCATTCTAGCCAAGTATTTTGTGGGAATCACTAGTGAAGATGGTCCTATTTCGGCCGAGGCGTCATCGAGAATATTCCAATCACTTTCGGTGATTTCCGGTTGATTGCTTCGACCCGCAACTTTGCTTCCTTATGAAGCACGGCGCATCGTCCAAGAGTATATCACGCTCAGCTGTAACCAACCGTCTGGGTCTATTGTTGGTACTGCCACCCCGATGGATGAAGATGTCCTCGAGGATCTGGGTAACGGAGCAGGAGAGACGGGACCTTGTGACACTCCTTTCCTAGCTTTCCCCTCCTCCCATCAGTCCCACGGCGACGCCTTCGGTGACCTTAGGGCGCATTTTGATTCCGCTTTGGCGGTTTAGCAGGCCACTTCACAGCAGCTTGGGGACTTTAGCTCCTCCCGAATCGAAACTTTGAGAGGTATCGATGCAGACGGGTCACAATTCACCGATTTTAGTCAATCTTCACCTGTGGTTTTGGTGAGTTCCGAATGAGGTATATCGCCGTCTTGACACCCACTATCGCGAGTTCAACGCCTTCACCAATCCTCACCGCAAGCGCTTGGGGATTTCCGCCAAGATGTTTACCGCTTAGACACACATGAGCATCATCTGGCTGACCTTCAAGCCCAGTGGGATGCATGGTCCCTATCCCACACCGCCTCTCCACCACCACCACCGCCGGACCAACAGTGAGGCTTAACTGTTGGAGAGTATGTATATATTTCCTTATTTCATTTTGCTCTCGTCCATATTTTGGTGGTTATTTGTTTTTCTTTTGTGGTTTGTGTGCTTTTCCTTGTCTTTTGTGGTGTTTGCTGCAGGCCTATCCTTGGATCTCGATGTCTGTCCGACCTTCTTTTCTACCAGCTATTATCAGGGAAGCCTCGTTCTCTTTTGGCCTCTTTTTGTTGTTCATGTTTTGAGCTCTGTGGACAACGCTCGTAATTATGTATGGGGGGGGGAGTTGTTGATGATATGTTGTATATGTTGTGCTCGGGGTATGTGCATGATTGACACCATGGATCTATGCTTATTTTATCATCTTGTACTCAAGTTTTTGTCTATGCGAATAAGTGAGGATTGTGGTTTGTGCACCTGAACTCTGTGGTATTGGTCAAACCTTGATGTATTCTCGTTTATCTTGTTGTTATGTTTTTGAAGTGCAATGTGAATTGACGGGTTGTGAGAATTGATCTTAAATCAAGGGTTATTGATGTGATTTGTCCGACTAATGTTAGGGAGTGTTAACAAGATGTGGTTACCTATATACTGTTTCTTTTAAAAAATATATAAAAAAAATCTATGTTTTTATGTGAGATTGTTGAAATGGAGGATGAGATTCGCCTCTTTCTTGTAAATTGAGAAATGGGCATGGAAACCACGATAGGAGACTCGAGTTCATCGAGAATTCACCTTCACCATTATTCCAAAATCATAAGACTTTCTATGTTTATTGTTGAGATTATATAAATGGAGGATGGAATTTCGCCTCTTCTCATAAATTGAGAAATGGGCATGGAAACCACGATAGGAGACTCGAGTTCATCGAGACTTCACCTTCAACATTGTTCCAAAATCATTAATATTTTCTTTGTGTTCTCAAAAGAAACTTGTTGCTAAAGGTAACCATTTTAGTTAATTCACCCCAACGGAGAGTCGGGTCCGAGCAAAAATGATCCTCTTGTTTATTCGACTTTCTCACAATCTTAGATTTGTTTCGCATTAACTTGATTACGTATTCATCATGTTGGGGAATTTCAAATAGAGGTTTGATTTATTGGATTAAGAGTTAAAGTTGCATGAGTTATTTTCTACTCTTGTTAGTATAGACTTTGCTTGAGGACAAGCAAATGGATAAGTGTGGGGAGTTGTTTGGTATGAATTTGTGCTGATTCTTGGTATTGTTTTGCATGTTGTCTTCATTAGTTTATCCCATTTATGCCGTTAGTTCGATTATTATTTATCGTTTCGGACTTACTTGGTTCGTTTCAATGTTTTATAGAAAATCGGCATTAAATAGGATGAAATAAATCTACCAAGGATCAAGTATAATGAAGAGCATCGCGATAGGAGTTCATAGGCGAAGCGGATCCTAATTCGAGTTCGGACGAAGGAGAACGAGACGAATTGTTGAAGTCGCGCGACGCCCCGTCCGCATGGCCGAGCATCCGCACGCACACGCCGCACGCCCACGCACACCGTGCGCCCGCCCGCGCCCGCCGCCTCCGCCCACGCACGCCGGTGCCCGCCTGCGCCCGCCGCGCTGAACGCTGGCTCACTCGAGCGCCAATCACCCTGCGCTGGATTGAACGCCAGCTCGTCCACAGACCTCCGCCCGCGCCGCCCGCGTGCCCCCGCGCCTCGCCCGCCACCCTGCGCTGACGCGGCTCACTCCGAGCGACGTTTCAATTTTCCTCGCGCGCGGAGTGAACGCTGGCTCGCCCGCCCGCCTCGCCCGCGTGCCCCGCCCGCCGCCTCTACGCGTGCGTTCATTTCACCACCGGCTGGTTGCCTTCCTATATAAAGCTATTTTAGGTTATTTTCCTCGCCCAATTTTACGCTTTTATTTCGATTTTCTCTCGCGCCGCTGAGTCGTTTCTTCAATTTTCTACAATTCGTACATTGATTCACGTTCAGAATCGATACTCTATTTCTTTATGAATTCTAGCTACGCCGGTTATTTGATTTACGATTCTAGCAATATCGCGTGTTATTTTCGGATTGGATTGAAAGTAATTTCTCGATTATTTGTTCCATTGTTCTTGATCGCTTCGCCACGTATTGATTTATCCCGCTTCGCTTAATTCATGTTCTTGTTGGGTTCTTGATTAGTTCTCGCTTTCCGCTTTAATTATCCGAATTCTATGCAAGTGGTGTTGAACTTTAATTTCATGATTGAATTGTTCTATGTCAATTACATCGCTTCGTGTTTGGAGATCTAGTTTAATTGCTTTTGATTTGTTTCCGCCCGTGCTTAGTAGTTCATCATCTAGGGTTTGACAACCTCTAGTTAGATCTATTGCTTATTTTGTTTCGCTTGGGATTGACAATCCCTGGCTTAGGTTTGCTGCTTGATTCTCGTTTTTGAATTCTCTTTTGTTTCAAAATCTCATGTTGGTTTTAGAGTGTTTAGGTTTTAATCGTTTTCTGTGAGCAACACGAACATTAGGCCCTGTTAAGTTTTCCTTGAGAGACGACTAGGGTTAGCTTTCCCTACTATAACACCTCGTACGATTGCGAGTCAATTGAAAGTATACTTTTGGTTGAACACTATTCCTATCATCCGCATCACCTGCCCAATCAGCATCACTAAAACCAACAATGTTAGAGTTAGTGTCTTTAGAATACCACATTCCAAGCTCAGTTGTTCCAGCAACATAGCGGATAATCATCTTGACAGCCTTCAAATATGACTCTTTCGGCATGGACTAATAGCGAGCACACACACCAACACTGTACATAATGTCAGGTCTGCTTGCAGTAAGGTACAGTAGACTTCCTATCATTCCTCGGTACGATGTTGGATCAACATCCACGCCAACATCATCTCTGCCCAGTTTGTCACTAGAGCCCATAGGAGTTCTCATATGCTTGGCACTTCCCAATCCGAATCTTTTGACCAGTCCCTTTGCATACTTACTTTGTAAGAAGAAGATTCCTTCTGGTGTTTGCTTAACTTGTAGACCAAGGATGTAGTTGAGCTCACTTACCATACTCATTTCAAAAGTTGTTGACATGGCTTTCACAAAATCTTCTACAAGAGCAGTGTTAGTAGCACCAAACACAATGTCATCAACATATATCTAAGCAATGATAATGTTACCACCACGTTTCTTAATGAACAAAGTCTTGTCAACTTGACCCCTAGTGAATCCAAACTCAATGAGAAACACAGTAAGACGCTCATACCAAGCACGAGGGGCTTGTTTCAATCCATATAAGGCCTTTTTCAGTTTATAAACATGCTCAGGTTTGTTGAGATCCTCAAAGCCTTTAGGCTGTTCAACATATGCCTCATCAGACAACATTCCATTTAGGAATGCACTCTTAACATCCATTTTGCAACAAAGAAATTCTAAGTTGACAAACAATAGCAAACAAGAGTCTAATGGATTCAATCCTAGCAACAGGAGCAAATGTTTCATCAAAATCTATCCCTTCAACTTGAGTATACCCTTGAGCAACAAGTCTAGCTAGCCTTATTTCTAACAATATTCTCGTTCTCATTAGATTTGTTTTTGAAAATCCACTTGGTACCTATCACATTTTTATCATGTGGTCTAGGAACAAGATCCCATACATCATTGCGAATAAACTGATTGAGTTCATCATGCATAGCATTCACCCAGTCAACATCTAGTAAAGCCTCCTTAACATTCTTAGGTTCAACAGAAGACATGTAACAAGCAAACTCAACTTCTTCACACACAACAGACATGCATGCAATTCTTACCATATCATGGTAGTTCACTTGTCCTTTCTTCCTTGTTTGTATTTGTCCCGAGGCTTCACCAATGATTTGATCTTTGGGATAGTCCTTCCTAATTCTTCCTGGAGGGTCACGCTTAACTGGATCATGAAGAAAATCTCCACCATCATCATCTCCATCACTGTCAGAACCACTTCATTTGTCTTCATTCGATGTTGTGTCACCACTGGATGTTGGACCAACATCAGGTTAAACATGTTGTTCATGAGTTTGCTCGGGTATAGCTTGATCCTCCAGTAAGTCAGAAACATCTTCTTCATCAAACCTGTCTGCAAGACTCACCATATCATCAAAAACCACATTCACCATTTCTTGAATGGTCTTAGTCCGAAGGTTGTACACCCTATAAGCATGGCTGTTGGCAGAGTAGCCAAGGAATATTCATTCGTCACTTTTAGAGTCAAGTTTGGTCAAATGATCCCTATCATTCAGGATATAGCAAACACAACCAAAAACATGAAAATATTTGAGGTTAGGTTTTTTACCCTTCAAGATCTCATATGGTGTCAACATTGTACCATGTCTCAAATAGACTTTGTTGATGATGTGACATGCAGTGTTAACTGCTTCAGTCCACAGCCTTTTGGAGAGGTTTTTGGTATGCAACATTGCTCTTACCATCTCCTGGAGAGTGCGATTCTTCCTCTCAGCAACACCATTTTGTTGTGGTGTCTTGATAGCAGAAAACTCATGAAAGATACCATTGTTAGCACAAAAATAAGAGAATACAGAATTCTCAAATTCCCTCCCATGATCAGTTCGGATCCTGATAACATTCTAACCATATTGAGCAAGAAACCTTTTATAGAGTTTTTTGAAACGAAAGAAGGTCTCGGATTTTCACGCATGAACTCAACCCAAGTATACCGAGAGTAGTCATCAGTACACACAAGAACATACCTCTTGCCACCAAGGCTCTCAACTTCAATTAGACCCATCAAGTCCATGTGAAGGATTTCAAAACATCTTATGGTGCTGCAGGTTGATAACATTGGATGTGAAGTTCTGACCTGCTTCCCCTTTTGACATGGTCCACACACAACATCATTCTTGATCACCAGCTTTGGGAGTCCACGAACAACATCATTTGTTATAAGCTTATGGAGATTCTTCAGGTTAACATGCCCCAGCCGTTGGTGCCATAGATCCACTTCACACATTTTGGCAGAATGACAGATGTTGTCATTGTCAGTCTTGTAGCAGTTGTCAGATGACCTGCTACCTACCATCACACATTTTTTTGGTTGTGTCAAACACTTCACAAATGTTCTTGTCAAACTTGACAAACATCCCGTCGTCACATAATTGGCTGATACTGATCAGATTAGCCTTCAAGCCTTCAACATGGTGAACATTCTTGAGTTTTGGGAAGTCTTTAACATTCAAAGTTCCCTTGCCAACAATCTTGCCTTTGGTACCTCCTCCGAAGGTAACATTCCTACCATTTGTTGGAACATAATCGATCAGAAACTCCTTGTTACCTGTCATATGTCTGGAACAACCACTATCAAAGTACCAGTTGCAGGAAAGGTTAGCATGAAGAGAAGTGAAAACAACATTGCATTTGTTGGAGAAAATGTTGTCAGTCATGACAGAAATATTTTTCAAGGAACTCCTAACATCAGACTGATATTCTTCAAACATCTGATTTGCAGATGTTACAGCAACATCATTCAAATACTTCTCACAGTAAGGTTTGATATGCCCTGGTGCTTGACAGTAATGGCACACATAGGGTTTCCCTTTCAAATTGTTCCTCTTCTTAGTCTTTGGGAATTTTCCTCCATTTGACCTCACAAACACATTAGCATCTCATTCTCTAACAAACACAGGAGCACTGCAGTTCTCATTCAACATGTTAGTGTTACCAGAATCAAAACCAATATCATGAATCCCAGCAGATTTCTGAGATAACACCTCATCAAGACAAGTAGTGCCTTTGTTAAACCTATCAAAGGTTTTCTCAGCTTTGTAAACTTTACCTTTCAAGACAAAAAGCTCAGCATCTTTTTTGGTACGGAGAACTTCCAACCTCATGACATGATCCTTCAAAGTTTGATTTTCATCCAACAGCACAAGGATGTCCTTTCGTTGCTCCTCACATTGAGCAGCAATGTCATCACAGAGAACTTGAAGATCACTAATGGCTTTGAGAGGATCAAACTCCTTTTCCTCAAGGACTGCAACACAACAAACATTCTCTGGGGCAACATTAGTTTCATCAAGAAGAGTCATTTCATACCAGTTTGTTGTTGATGTTGAGAAGATGTGTCCATCAATGTTAACTGGACCAACATCTTCTTCTGTCTTCATCACATCATCCTTGTCAGAGAGCTCTTCCTCATAACATTCTTCTGTGTCAGCTATGGCTTCAATCATTTCAGTCTCTGACTCATCAACATCAGCGATCGTTGCAATGAGGATAACTTTCTCTTCATCTGTGTCTGAGTCATCACTCAAAGAAGCAACATGACTGGCCTGAGCAACATTGCTAGATTTTCCACTCTGTCGAGAAGACGTTTGCTTCTTTCTTGCTACTATAGGGCATTCATTAGCATAATGTCCCATCCCTAAACATCCCCTGCACTGTACATTATCAGTAACGTTATTCTCAAAGAATGTTCGTGTAACATTGGGGATGTTAGTAGGACTTGGAGATTTGCCAACAGCGTTTCCAGGTATCATTCTTGGATTTGAGCTTTGTTTCCCATTTTTCAAGGATTTAACCAGATTGTTGAGTTTTTTGGTCACATGGCAATGTTGAGATCAACCTCATCGAGCTCATATTCCTGATCTGAATACTCAACATCATCAAACACATTAGAGACCACTTTGGAGTTTTCATCATGGAAAGCAACTTGTCTGGACTTATTATAGCTAACCTTTTGTTGGTCAAGATTCATTTCAAAAGTAATCAATCTACTCACAAGATCACCTATCCTCATGGTGGTAACATCAAACGAATCTTCAATAGAGGAAATTTTCATGTTATACCTTTCCGGTAGAGACCTCATCATCTTGCTTACCAACCTCTCATTTGCAATGGGCTCTCCAAGTCCAACAACCACGTTAGCAATTTCACTCAGCTTTTCATAGTATGCTGATATGGTCTCATCTTCTTGCATCCTCAACATCTCAAATCTCGTAGTCAACATCCTTCTGCGTGTTGCTTTTACACTTGCTGATCCCTCACATTGTTCCTGTAGAATAAGCCAAGCATCTCGAGCCTCTATGCAGTTAGAGATCAGGCGAAAACAAGGGACATCAACATAGATAAAAATAGCATTTAAAGCTCTCGATTGAGATTAGAGATGAGTCTCTCTTGATCCAACGGTTCTCATGTTTGTTGGTGACAACATCATTCACCGCCTCACGTGGAGTGAGTCCACCATTCAACACCGCAAGCCACGCACGCTCATCTATGGATCGGATGTACATTGTCATGCGAGACTTCCACAAGGCGTAGTTCTTCCCAATACTATCAAGTGCTGGAGGTCGAACGGAAGCATTGGTGGCGTCCATCAGTAGTAATATGGCACACAGGAACGATCTTAGTTCGTCAAGAACCCGCTATGATACCAATTGAAAGAATTCGGTGCCTGAATTACTACTTATTAACACTGTGTGAATGTTAGTAGAGTAATATTACTAGCAATGTTAATAACATTCCAAGTAACACGCAGCTGAAAAAGTAAATAACACACAGGATAATTTTTGGGTTATGAAAATAATCCGTGTTGTCTCGCGACAACTAGCTCTATTGATAACTTAGAACAGTTACAAGTGTTACACACGAAGACCTATCTACGGATGCACTACCGCCTATGATAAGTCACCTAGTCTAACACAAAAACCTAATGTTAACAACAAGCAAAACAAATTGATACAAAGAACGACAAACAACCCGAATGAAAAAGACGACTAGGTCTTCAACCCCACTCTTGCTTGCCTAGAATACCTTGGTTGATGTTTACAGATTGGCTGCCTAACACCGCCTCAGTTTAAGCGTGGTTGAAGGTGCGTTTCTTCTCTGCGTTTCAGGTAAAATGACGAGTCGATCGGAGTTTCAATTTCTCTCTGAATTCAGCCTCTCAAAACGTACGTGTGAGAGAGCTATCTTGCAGCTTTTATAGAGGAGTGTTTCGTGGTCTTCAAGCTTCAAATCACATGTCCATAAACCTCCTATAACCGCTGCAATCCACTCCGTTGTAAACTACTGCTGGAACTGCTGCAGATGTTAGTGGAGATCATGCTCCCTGAAAATAGGAACTAGCTTCCCATGATCTTGTAACCATGATCTAACTAACCTCCACTTATTCAAACTTGTTCCAACTGCAATCCACATTTATTAGACAATAAATAAAACATAAAAACGTAAAGGAAGGGAAAGATTACTTATATACAGTTACGTCCGGAGAGTCGAAGTTCGCTTTGGTCGACTCGTGAATGTTGATTGCACCGTGATGTTACTAACATCGAATGTTACCAACATCCCATTCAATATTGGATTGAGTCAACATTAATATATATATATATATATATATATATATATATATATATATATAATTATTAAATAAAAATTATTTAATTTAATATTATAATTTTGGTAATATTTGAAATATCTCGGTTATTTTCGACTAAATTTTTATTTTCTAAAATTTTAATATTAAAATTCGTTAATCGCTAACAGAACCGACTAACCGAATCGATTATCGGTTAACCGATTAACATGTCGGTATCTGTTTCAGTTAGCTATATTTGTCCATTTCAGTTTCAGTTAACCGAAATTGAAACAAATCTCACCCCTAAAAATTAGTATTCGATTAATTGCATAACGATAATTTGCATAGATTTACAAATTGAGTTATAGGGGCACCAACTTTTTTAGATATTAAAAATTCTGAATTTGTATCTTGAATTGTCATGATCATATATGACAGCTAGAACTTCCACTGATAAAATTCGGAAGAAATATATCGGTCGCCGACAACATTTAGTTAGATTGTGACAACATTTGGTAAATAGTAGGTATGGAGGAGAGAGAAAGATAGAATTCTGATATAAAAAGAAAAGGGTTGAAAATATAAGAGGATGCAATGCATGAGGATGTAGGATCCAATCTACATGCTTTCAAGGTTCTTTGGCATGCTTACGTACGACATGTCTGCCACAAACGCATCATTTATATGTGCTGACATCGATGTTTACCGACGACAACTAACATTGCCAAAACAATCCCTAACATTGCCTTTTAGATCGAAAATTTATTATCATCAACAAGTATCGGTCGCTGAATCAAATATCAAATTACACATCTCTTCGAACACATCAAAGTACATCATTTCATTTCTCGAATAGAGGACTTTGACTACAAAAATTTGAGTCATTTTAAATAAAAATTTGATAGATTAGATACTTATCAATGTTTCGATATAAAATCGAAATTGAAAATAGTTTAGATATCATTGATAAGAAAGTTGCGGGGTCAACTGTTTTAGGAAAATAAGTGGCTATATCTAAGGTTATTCGTCATTACACAACAAATTGGTGTAAAAGTAGTTATATTCTCATGGGACTGGGCTGTGAGGACTCCCAGAGGGAGAGCTTCTCCTTTTGGAATAAGTAAGTTGTGGGGTCAACTATTATAGGAAAATGAGTGGCTATATCTAGGGTTATTCGTCATTACACAACAACTTGGTGTTGTGTAGTTATATTCTCATGGGACTAGGATGTAGGAACTCCTAGAGGGAGAGCTTTCCCTTTTGGAATAAGTAGTTATATAACCTACTTGTTCCCCTAAATTGAGTAATTAAATAATGCCATTCATTTATTTATACAAAAATGAACATAAATTTTCACTTTTAGCATGAAGGCATGGTTCGTAGCCTTTACACAAGTTTAGTGCCCTCGATTCCAACTCGACAAATCAGTTTCTTCTCCCAAACAATTATGTAATAAAAGATTATAAATAAATATATGCATATACAGCTGTGTTCACTTATGCAATCAATCAAATTTAAGTTGGGTATTTTTTAAGATTCGTGATTGGGACCATAGATATTTTCAAAAAGACGATCTAAAGCAATTGCAATATTATAATGAAGATAAAGAAAATTACTACCTTATTATATCATCATAGCCTGCAATGTGATTATTGTTGACGAAGGAAGATTGGTAGAATAAATTATTAAAAAAAAGTTAATGTTCGGTCAACAACGCCATGTTGGTGGGGCGCTTGTATTATGTAATGTAACGCCATTAGTAGTAGGCCCCACCCAAACTTGGCCTAGTGGTGCCACGTGTAACTATGTAACTTGATTTTGTCCAATGTTTTTTTTTGAAAATAATTGGATTACTGTATTACTCTCTATCTCCATTATATTTGTTTTTAATTTTGATGATATGAATTTTAATAAATTATAATAAATATAAAATAAATAAAAATAATAAATAAATCTAGTAATGATAATAAAATTAAAAATATATCATAATAATAATAAATAAATATATTAATAGATAGTGAGAAAATAAAGATGAACCATAAATGCTTTTTTTGTTTATAAATAAATAGATAGATTTAGGATAAAAATATTAAATTGTTATTTCCATGAAAAAGTGAATGTTTTTTATAATTGAATTAAAATTGAATTAAATAAACGTATTTATTGAATAATAAGAGAATTAAACTTAGAGGCCGAAATTTATTGTGTTAAGAATTGTCGGTCAATTATTGGAGTCACATGGGAAACCACTAATTAACTTGTCGGGATATTTTAAATTGGACCCAATCAAATTAATTAGCGACGCTGAGGTCACATAATACCCTCTGATAACAATTTCTTTGCATGCAGTGAGCCAGTGATGCAGCCACATGGAAGCATACATACCAACTACAATCTATTTATAATATAATTAGTGAAAAAATACGTCACATCATCTCCGTATCCTATGTGGCATCACCAAATTTCTCTATTCCTATTTATCTAAAATCTCTATTTATTTACATTCTCACTATTTTTAATTATGTTATTGCCTTAATTATATAATCATAAATTTCCTTAATTATATGGATGCAATGAATCATAATTTCCCTTAATTATATGAATGCATTACATCCGAAATTTATGCCTTCTTAATCCATATTTTATTTTCAATATTTTGAGCATTTATTCAAGACATTTATGTATAAGTTATCGTGTTAATATATAGGTATAGATTATGTAATCATTTATTCAATACATTTATGTATAAATTATTGTGTTATTATATAGGTATAGAGTACGTAATATATATGTGTACTTATTTATTAATGTACCTTTATACATTTACTTTATCTAATATAAAAATGATGTTTTTGTACTTAATTTATGTATAAGTTATTGTAATTATTATGTGGAAGTAATTAATCACACAAATTAAGTTGCACTCACGCCTAATTAGTTTTATGGTTTATTTGATGCAATATAAAATATAAATTTTATAATATAGGTAATAGTATTTGTATTATCATTAAAAAAAATTAATCACCTCCCGAAAATCTTAAGAGTTAGTGAGTATATATATGACATATATAAGGTAGAAGTAAATGTATACTAACATATAATTAATTAGTATAATTTTTATTTACTACTAAAAATAGTTAGCATAATCGCATCAGCACGCACCAACGATTGATAAAGTAAACGTACCAAATCTTATCTTTGTAAAAAAAAACCTTAGGTGAATTGTGGCTTTTAGTTTTAAGGCTATTAATTAAGAAATATTTATGTCCATTCTATATTATGTACACATTTCTGGTTTTTTTATTTAATTCATGAATTCTATTTAAAATACGTAAAAAAATTTAATCACCTCCCGAAAATCTTAAGAGTTAGTGAGTATATATATGACATATATAAGGTAGAAGTAAATGTATACTAACATATAATTAATTAGTATAATTTTTATTAACTACTAAAAATAGTTAGCATAATCGTACCGTACGCACCAACAATTGATAAAGTAAACATACCAAATCTTATCTTTGTCAAAAAAAAAAAAAAACCTTAAGTGGATTGTGGCTTTTAATTTTAAGGCTATTAATTAAGAAATATATATGTCCATTCGATATTATGTATACATTTCTGGTTTTTTTATTTAGTTCATGAATTCTATTTAAAATACGTAAAAATATCATTAACAATTAATGAGTATATATACGACATATATAAAGTACATTTTAATGTATACTAAAATAATTATTAATTAGTATAATTGTCAATTGATATGACGTTATTTACTATAAGCGGTTAGCATATTCTATATAGCACGAAATTTTCCCTCATTGCAAATTTAGCACCATATGTATCAACAATTAATAAAGTAAGTGTAAAACTTTGCCACTGGAGGGTTTTTAATTACAAAGTATTTATGTACTATCAATATATAATAGGATTAATGATTTAATGATTCTTTCTCCTATGTGCCATCATATAATCTCTCCATTTCTATTTTTCTCAAATCTCCTTTATTCTTAGTGTTTACATTTCATATCCCACATTAATTATTTTTATCAAACTCCACCTTAATTTAAACCTATAAAATAGTTGTGAGTAGATTTTTTATCCTACAATACATAATTATTTTACATCCACCAATTTTATTTGGCCCATCAATTAATTAGTTGGCCAGATAAATAGATACTTTTTATTAAAAATTAATTTAATTTAATTAATATTATTTTTGAAGTTTTCATGAAACTTCACCAATTCAAGACATAAATTGATGATATATTTCTTACGATTTTTAAACAAATTTTGAATCATACATCCATTTTTCATGAACTTCACAAATTGAAAATCTAAATAAAAGAATATTTTTGTATAATTTTTTAAAATAAAATTTGAAACTCATATCGATTTTTCATAAAACTTTACAAATTAATAAAAATAAATTTGAAATAAATAGTCCATGTAGGAGAGAGATTGCGTTAATCATTAATCCTATTATATATTGATTTTATAAATCTAAACATATATTACTATACGGGTTTGAGACGATAACAAATATATGGTCAAATAAATTTTTTAATCAAATTTGTGGCAGCTACATGTATATAGACACTAAATTGGTCCAGACATATATCGATATGTTATGTGAGATTTTCTCAATTTAAATATATTGGAATAATATATATTTTATTGATTATATGTTTTAAAACTTAAACGAATTCTGGTAATGAGCGGATATTACTACACGAGAATAAGACGAGAATATAATTTTCTCTATTTTTGATTCTTTTGATATTTATATTATTTGGTACAATAATATACATTCTAAATGGGTACAAACATTTATCGACATATCTATGCGGAATTTTGAAACTCACGTTATTTTTTTTGTGAGCCTTCACAATTAATAAAAAGTTTTGAAATAAATAGTAAATTCAAATTTAAATCGAGAGGATAACCCATTATTCAAATTAGATCTTTTATAATTTAAATGAATTTAGGTAATTAGTGGATACTACTATACAAAAATATGATGAGAACATATAGTAAAATCAATTTTAATCCGACTTGTGACAGTTATATATGTATATAAATTCTAAACAGATCAATACATTAAACGACACGTACTATGTGAAATTTGAAGAGAATAGAATTTTCTCTATATCTAAGTCTTTTGCTATTTATATGATTCAGGTACAAAAATATAAACTTCACCCGTCAAATTTATATTATGTGGATATGAGAATTAATAAATATTTTATTAATTAGATATTTTATAAATTTAAACTAGCTCGGGTAATTAATGGATACTACTATACGAGAATGAGACGAGAAAATATAGTAAAATCAATTTTTAATTCGTTTTGTGACAACTACATGTATATAAATTCTAAACAAGTCAATACATTAAATGTCACGTTTATGTGAAGTTTGCTTAGTTTTAAGTTTTAGCTATCCGTATATTATTAGTAATTACTATTAATGTTCAAGTCTTATTGAAACGAATAACTAATTATGGTATGTTTATTAAATTAATCAATTTTAGGTAATTAATCAAATTTGAGACGAGTGCGGGTATTTATATGCTAGACATATTCTCTATTTTTTAATCTTTTGATATTTATATTATTTATTATTAATATTTATTCTATAATGTTCAAGTCATTATTGAAATATTAATCAATTAATGTAACAACTTATATATATAAATTTAAATATATTTTGGTAGTTAGTAGATATTAACTATACGGGTTGAGATAAAAACGAGCAGTTAAAATATTTTTTAGTCAGGTTTGTGATATGTACGAGCATATAAATTCTAAAGGAATTTTAATATTAATAGACACACATATATAAAATTTTCTCTATTTTTTTTATCTTTCGTTATTTATAGTATTTATTATTAATGATTACTTTGTAATTTTTTATGCTTATCGAGACAAATAATCAATCATTATAACAAATTATATTTATAAATTTAAACAACTTCAGATAAATAATCGAATTTAAGACGAGTCATTCTAAACAAGAATTATTAACATGTATAAGAATATTTAATTTTCTATGCGTAAATTACAATATAAAGTGATTTTTCATTAGAATTCGACGAAAATACATATCACATTCAGAAATATTATCCTGATATAAAGATTTTTTCATTTAATATATCGCCCTGATATAAGATTATTTTATTTAATATAATTATAATTATAACATAAAATATTTCCAATCGAAATTCGACGAGTTACACACTAGTAAATGAAAGGAATAATTATACATTAAAACTTCCCTTTTGAAAAATCTTGACCATGCCACTGTTTTTATATGTGTATAATAAATGTAGTTATATATGTCAAGATAATCAGATGGACGAGTACCATTTATTCAAGTGTATGAGTTCTTGTTTACGGACTCGACATTATTTGCTCTTTAATAACAAAAAATAGGCATATTTGGAGCAACTAACACGATATTCATAAGATTCAAAATTTGTAATTTTGCACAAATATTTAATATTACAGTTATTCAATTATAATAGTCCCGATAAATCTAGTATGAGAGATTTATGAAACGATAAACAACACAAGAGACTTTTACGTGGTTCGATCAAGAATAAGATCTACGTCCACGGAGGAGATGATCCTCAAGATGTTTACTATAATTCGATTCTGACAAGTATCTCAAAGGGCTCTAGTATTCAAGAATTTGCTAACCCTTTACCTTCAATCTAACTCCTATTTATACACAAACGTAAACCTTGCCACGAATCCCTTGATTGGCGGGCCATCATTCTCCTATAACTGACCATGATCTCCACCATTATTACCCATGATTACTACCGTTACCTCATTACCGTTACCCATAATTAGGGTTTGGGAATCGTCATTTAGGCGTAACCGAGTAGGGCAACATTAGGTTAGGCCCAGCTCGTTTGGGGCCTGCTGTTGGGCCATATCCCTGCTGTTGGGCCTGAGAGGTTGGGCCATATCCTATCATAGCCCCCCCCGAAAAGTCAAGGAATAGCCTTGCCGAGGTGAAGCGGAGAATGTGCTTTGCCGAGGTGGGATATTGCTTGGCTGAAGTTTTCGTTGAAGGTTTGTCTTTCGCTGTATGACCTGGAATACTTCTGCTGGTTCAAGGTGTAAATGTCCGACCTGAAATACTTCTGCTAATCCGAGGTGGACATGTTCGACCTGAACATACTTCTGTTGGTCCGAGGTGGACATGGGGGCACAGCCCGATGCCCAAACTCAAAATCATTAGCTGAAGTCGAGATCCGATGTCAGGAGGAGGTCGAGGTCCGACCTGAAATACTTCTGGTATTTTAGGACATGTGCGTAGTCCGATGTCCGAACTCGTAGTAATCATCACGTGATCAGACTGGCGGTCTGTTTTCCAGAGAGTACGTCATACGCGCCAGGCGGTAGTTGGGCACTTCGAAAAGTGTGCGCGCGTCGGTCACACATCCAACCGTAAATAGGCACGTGTAATAAACGAAACGACAGATTTTTAGGCGCCATTTATCCTATAAATAGGTCTAAAAGAGGCAACTGTTCATTTTCTCCTTCGACGTTTGAATCCAGAGAGTATAACCTTAGAAATCCCCAATTCCTCTTTCATACCTTGTTGAAGAAATCGAAAATCCCACTCCAGAAAAAGTAAGTATGTATTCTTCACCTTCTCATTCCTCTTCTCGCCTCGATAACTCCGGTTCGGCTTGGGTTACGGCCGTCGAGATCCCAATGTGAGGGATTATATATGCCATAACCGTCTAGGTAAATCCATGGGACTTAGTTCTGGGTTTCACCTGTCTTCGATATGGGATGGCCTCGAGATTGGTGGGCGAAATCAACTTTGACGATAGAGGAGCTTCGGTGGTCGTTGAGAAATACCACATCCCGGAGGATGCATGGTGGTGCTTGCGAAAACCCAACGATAGGCGATGGCCTCCCGAGGGATTTATCACCATTTTGTAGATAGCTTAATAGCCGGGCTTAGATTTCCTTTTGCCCCATTTTCCTTAGCTTTCAAGAGTATTTTCGATCCCTATATGCCAACCGACCTCCAATTCTATTAGGTCGGTGGTGGGGCTAGGGTCAGCTGTTATGGCATAGGCGAGGGTTCTTTTCAAGTCTTGATGCGTTTTTAGCATCAAGTCTATAGGGAGTATATTACCCGTCACCTCGTCAAGTTTAAAATTGCTTCCCATCGAAGGTATCCAGCGGCAAAATAGATACTTCTTTTGCGGTGAGGGTATCCGGGTATGAGTGGGGCCTCGGGCGATAAGGGACGTGAAAATTAATCCCACAGGCCCTATGGAGAAGTCATTGAGCGATATGGGTGAGATCCTATCGATCAACTATCCGAGGATGACTTGAGCGATCTTTGGTGAGTGTCTATAGGTCGAAGCTCCGGTGTCGGTGCGATTTGGGTGAGGGCAACCTTCTTATCTTTATTTCCTAAATCGATTTTGTGGTGTTAATGAAATTCTCATGTTGAATGCAGTGAAGGTTGACCCGACCGTAGAAGTTAATGTGCCGATCTCGCCGCCCCTACCTCCTCCGGCGAAGGGAGCCCGAGGAAGAAGAAGCGAGATTGCCGAGTCCACCCAACAGCCCGTGGTGGTGGGCGCCCGAAGATTTGATGATCGATCCTCGATGCGACCTCGGGCCCGACGCCGAGATCGAGGTCCATGGCCGCCCCGGCCGAGTCTTGGCTTCAAAGACTTCCTTATCCTTCCCAAAGGTATAAGTCGCTACCCTTCTCCTTGTAAGTTTGTTGTTACTTGTTGCTAATTGTTCCATATTCAGGATGCGGCCTCGATGGCAGGTGAGATGCACCGCATGGCCGGGCTTATCGTTGAGGGCGCCTCGCAGTATGAGGCCATGGAGAGAAGGCTAGCCACTGCAGACAGACTGAGGGCCGCGGCTGAATCCGCGCTAGATGCTGCCAGGGCGGACGCCGAACTTGCTAAGGCGAAAGCTGAAGGAGCCGAAGTGGCAAAGATCGCTGCGGAGAGTGCCCTCAAGAAGAAGGACCGGATATTGCGGTGGCCCGTGCGGCCGAGAGCGCCAGAGGAGGCTGGAGAGGTGAGGGAGGCCGCAGCAGACAAGCGCCTGGCCATGGGGCAAGGACCTATCTTGAGGGCCTCGCCAGAGCTTATCAGTCGGAGAGTTTTCCTCTTTCATCTCCGACTTGGGCTGGCCGTGATGAGGCCGCGGTGATTTGTGCCCACCTAGAAGTTGGCGGAGAGACCAGATTTTGACAAGGCCCAACACGGTTGGGTTGAGGTCGACCACCGGAGGTATGCAAGTGCAGCTCGCATAATCGCCCGGGGCGACCTCCTTTCCCGTGGTGGATGCCTTGGCATCTTCGCCTCGCTCCCGACGGCGGAGGCCGTGGCTCGGTCTGAGGAAGATGAAGACTTAGAGCTTCAGCATTCCTTGCTGAGTTGAGGGCAAACAAGGCGGCAGTCCAGCTCGGACATTCGTTCCGAGATCGGCTACCGGAGGAGGCGGCAGCGCGGCGGCGGAGGTCGGAGAGTCCCAATGAGCACGAGGTCGATGGACCTAATGTAATAGGCTGATTTGCCGGGTCGATAGGACCACAGGCGCATAAACTTCCATTTTGAATAATAGAAATATTTTGTTAAAATGCCTTGTATCGCCTTATTTCTAACATTCTTCACCTCAATACTTTGGACTGGATCATGAACTGCTAACAAAACTGAAAGAAGTCCGAGGTGCTCTAGCCGAGAAGGATGAAGAGGTGACACACTGGAGGAGTCGGTGCCGCCGACACGGTGTGTATCGGCATGGATGTCAGCTCGGCATCGTCAGCCGAACTGAAACAAAAGTTACATGAAGCTGACTGCGTGGTGGCTCGCCTCCTTGCTGAAAATGAGGCGTTAAAGTTAAGGATTACACATCTCGAAGTCCGGGCTGATTGTCCGCAGATGTGATCCACGGACGATCGATGCATTGCGAGGAACGACTTGAGCGACAACGGAAGTTCGGCTCGGATCTCGGAAGAGCATGAAGAGTACGAAAAGGTTATCCGCCGGACTGGGGGAACTATCCGAAGCCGACGATCGAGTTTAGAGCTTGTTGGCGGAGGGCATGGTATTGAGGGATGAGGAGGGTCCCAATAGCAAGAATTTTAAAGATCGCCGACTCGTCACGAAATACATGCAGATGTATGAGATCGTTATAAACGACGCATGCCTCCGCCCCGTCGTGCATCTACAGTGGGCAACGCTGATCCCATAATTGAAGAGCCTGAAGAGGAGGCGGCTACGCTGATCACGCCAAGTGCTCCGTCAAATGGGTCCATCGGCGATGGGCGTATAGAAGGCGGCGCTCGGCGATTCGGAGGGAGGACGCGCGCCGCAAATCGGCGTGGAAGGGCTAGAGCTCGGGGACAAGGGCATAGTCCCGATCCGACGTCAGTTCACGGGTCGAGGTGGGCCTCGGTGCAGGATTAATTCCCAGCCGGATCCGCCCGGCCGAGTCGGACTACTCCCGAGCGAGCCGGTGGTGCCGTCCTCGTGATTGGGTGGAAGGCACAGAGTTCATTCCGGTATCCATCGCCGACACAGGATTTCGTTCAAAATTATCTCGGCCGGTGAGTCTCGGCGAGGTGGAGCAGGAAACCCGAATGAGCGTACATAGTGTAGGACTTTTAAATGTATTTAGACTCGTTGAAGTGTCGTTTTCCTCTTGAGAGGTATAAACGTAGCTTAGGACTTCGTTGGTCGTAAATGTATTTATCTTTGTATACTTAGTCATAATTTGATGAGATCGAATTTTGGATGTCTTATACATGTAGATTTTTTCAACTTAATGAGTAATCTGTATGCATGCATGTAGACTTTCAAACTTAGTGAGTAGTGCGTATCGTTGCCTTTGAGGCGTTCATTCAATGAGTAATCTACGAGTGCGGCGCTTAGTGAGTACCCTACTTAGTGGGTTTTCATCTTCGTGAGGCGCCCTCGTGAAGGTTCAATGCGGTATATCGAATAGATGTTCGTGATACGAATAAAATGAGCGAAATGAAATATTCATTAGAAAAATAAATATTTTATTCAACAAATATATGACATCGCACTGACAAGGCAAGTAAGGAGGCTAACATAAGGTGATCTGAAATCAAAACTATGTAAAGTACCTCCTTAAATGAGAAATATGCGAGAGTTGAGGGATAAGCGCACCGGATAAGTGAGATAGCTTGTAAGCCCCTTACGAGGTTCTCGTGAACACGGTATGGGCCTTCCCATGTTGGATCGACTTGTTAAGACGCGGCTCTCTTCGGCTTCATTATTTCGTAGGGCGAGGTCGCCTACTTGGAACGCGGAGGTTTGACCCTTTGTTGTGTGAGTGCCGTGCGACTGAGTTTTATACTTGGCTTCGTTTATGAAGGCTAGCTCGTGCTTTCTCTTCGAGGCGTCGAGGTTTGCTCATGGTCTTCCTCGTTCCGGCCCCGATCGAAGTGAAGAGTGCGGGCTTGGCGCGCCGATCTCGGTATGATGACCTCGGTACCGTGAACCCGGTGAAAGGGGTTTCCGTGCGGCGTCAGGGTGTGGTCTGTGGGACCAGAGGACTTGAGGAGATTTTCAGCCCATCGCTTTTAGCTCGGTCCAACCTCTTCTTTAATCCTTATCGATCGTGCGGTTGGTGACCTCGATGCGGCCATTCGCTTGTGGGTGTCGACCGGGTGAAGCGTTGATCGATCTGAAGTTCTTCGCACCACCTCAAGTTTTTATCTACGAATTGGGTGCCGTTGTCCGAGATCGAGAACATGCGGTATGCCAAGGGCGGCACTATATTTTTCCACACGGTGCGAATTCTCACGCCGTGAGGCTCGATAGTGGTTCGGCCTCGACCCATTTGTGAAGTAGTCTGTGGCTACGACTAAGTATCGGCCGACACGGTGCTCGGTCGAACGGACCAACAATGTCGATCCCCACCCATGAAAGGCCGTGGACTCGCGGTACGCTTAGATCGATGCGAGGCGACTTTTGACCGTGGAGTGAATCGGCACTTTGGGCACTTTTGTGAGCTCGGCCGAATCTTGCGAGGATGGGCGATAATATCCCGACCTCGGCGTCTTCTTTGAGAGAGCTCGCGACCGATGTGGCTTCCACAAGACCCCGGTGAATTTCATTTAGCACATAATCGGCTTCTTCCGGCGAGGCACCTCGGGAGGGTTGAAGGTAAGACTTCCAGTGAGAGCGCCTCGTGCATGAGATACTTACGGATTTCGCCATCATCTTCTTGGCCTCCAACGATCCACGAGGTAGTGTGCCAACTTCGGATATGCTTTTAGGGTGTCGTCCGGTTCGGTTCACCTCTAAGATAGCAATGATATGAGGCGCCTCAATGCTTCGGAATGAACTTCCTCTCTGGCGGTTTGCGATGACGAAGCCAATTTACTAAGGATGTCACCGGCTGTTTTCCCCTCGTGGGATTTGATTAATCTTGAAGTATCCGAATGAGGCCGACATCTGCTTTGCCTTCTCAAGTCTTCGCTCATTCGATCTTCCTTAGCCTCGTATGTGCCTAATACGATTTACCACGACACGGAATCTCCAAATATCTGGACTTTGTCCACTTTCAATTCCTTTGCGGTGAGTCCGAGATCAATGCTTCGTATTCCACTTCGTTGTTGGTGGTCGGGAAGGTAAACCGCAGGGCGTATGTCACTTCTTGCTTATCTGGGCCGAGGAGGAGGATGCCTGCTCCGCTACCCGTCTTGCATGAGGCACCGTCCACATACATCTGCCAACAATCAACGGGTGATGCAAGGACAGGTTCCTCCGCTGTGAGGGCGGGAGTGACCTCGTTAGTAGCCTCAGTGAATTTGACCTCCACCAGGAAATCTGCAAGGGCCTGCCCTTTTATAGCCGGCCTGGGGGAGTATGAGATATCGTGTTCGCCTAGCTCCAATGCCCACTTGGCTATACGTCCAGATGACTCTGGTTTTGATAAGACTTGTCTTAGAGGTAAGTCCATTAGTACTGGATGAATCGACTTGAAAGTAAGGCCGGGCGTCGTTTAGCGTTCACTAAGGCGAGCTACCTTCTCGAGGTTGGTGTACCTCGTCTCCGGTCCTTTGAGAGCTCGGCTAATGAAGTAGATGGGGAGTTGCCGTTCCATCTCATCTCGCACCAGTACAGCACTAATTGCCTCGTCAGGGTGGCGGATATAACGATAGAGTTTCACCTTGCTTTGGGGCGGATAGTGTCGGCGGTCGGAAAGATATTCCTTCACCGTGTGAAGGCGACTGATGTTCTTCCCGCCGGTGAAATCGGAGCTTTCCTCGAGGATCTTGAAGAAGGAAGGCTTCTACCGGCACTCGAGATAGGAATCGGTGAGGCGGCCGGACATCCGGTGAGTTTGTGTATTTCACGGATGGTTTTGGGATGCGCATGTCGAGCAATTGTTTTCACCTTGGTAGGATTGGCTTTCGGGCCTTCTTGAGAAACCCAAAGACCCAAAAATTTACCCGTTCTTACCACGAATGTGCACTACGGGGATTAAGCTTGAGGTTGGTCGACACGAGGAGTGAAGAATAGTTTCGAGGTCAATGGCGCAGCTTTCACCTTTTTTGCTTTTGACTACTATATCATCGACATAGACCTCAACAATTTCTCCTATGTGATTCTTGAAGATCGCGTCCACCATTCTTTGGTAGGTAGATCTTATTGTGTACGTAGATCTTCCTCAATAAACACTGCCCTAAATTTGGACCCTAATTTTTGTTGGTGAAAATTAAATGCCTAATTACGGTATTTAAAACCCGTAAATTAGAGTTTTCACTGAGATATTCAATCAGTATGACATCGAATAATGACTTCGATTAATCACGAGGAAATGAATTCCTATTTTATATTCACTGAGAATCGTGAATAAAGGAATAGAAGTTTATGAAGTGTATCGGCAGTATAATTTTAACGTCGATCGCGTATCGATAGTTAAAACTTCATGAAATTTTTCTCAGCAATTAAGCTTAGGATTAAATTCCATTATAAATGGAATAATTTAATAAAGTGATTACCATTTTATTACGACCATTTCGAGATGAGTCGAAAATGAACGTTTTGCAACGTTTTCAAACGTTAACGTTTTGAGATAAAACGAAAAGCGTTTTAATCGATCAAGAAATTATAGGAATTAATTTCCTATGATTAGTATATGTAATTACAGTATTATTTAGCATTAAATCAATGCTAGATCATCAAAGATTTGATAGTGACCAATTTTTCAAACGTTTGAAAACCCTAATTTTCGAACTCGGTTTTTATCGCATAAAATGATGCCATTAATTTATCCTATGATATTATTTATCATCTAAACTATATGTCATAACATATATCAATGTTTGGCATGGAAAATAAAATTTGGACCCTTTGGTATAGTGTAATAGCCGAGAGCTATATACACATATATACTAAGCACTTATTTGTTGATTTACCTATTACATGTATCTAAGTGACATTGGATTAATTATATCCTAACTACACTATTAAAATCTGATATATATATACATATATATGTGTATATTTTCGTGCATGTGTGTGTAGGTGTCAATTTGAATGTGTAAAGGGTGACAATTGTCACCCATAAGCACCCATAAGCACCCATAAGCTACCACATACCCCCCAAACTTCAGCCTCTCCCACACGACACTCTTCCCCCTCCCAAATTCAGATTTGCAGCCATCTCCTCTCCTCCCTCTCTCTAAAGTCTGCAAGGAGGCCAAGAGCTCCCCACTTTCATCTCAACCGGAGCATGAGCTCCGTCGCACCTCCATCTCTCTCTCAACCTTGTCAAATTCTGATCCAAGGTAAAGGCCCTATAATCATAAGTTTATTATGATCAAGATATACACATGCATGTTCATCAATATGCTTGAATGTGTTGGGTCTATTGTTGAAAGTGATTGCATGTTGATTTAATAGGTAGATTCAATACTTATGATCATTGCATGTTGATTACCTGGACGAACAGCAACTTCACGAATTTATTTGACTAAGTTTCAGTGGTCCGATGATTGTGAATTTTTGATATGTTGAAATTATATGTGTCTAGTATGCCTCTGTAAAATTTCAAGTCCATAAAACTTGATTTGATATTTTATTTGTATTTATCAAAAACACTGCACAAATCTGCGAAATCGCCGTGTTTATCACCCATAGTGCGTGGCTTTCGTTTTAAGTTTGGCTAATGATAAAACTCTGAAATTTGGCAGAAACATAATTCAGCATGTCTAGAAGATGTATGTAAATTTTCAGAATTTTCTAAAAAGTCTTACTATTTATTCCAGATTTTACAAATTTACTGCACAAAACTGTCACGGGAGTGATAGCTTGTGGTAAAATATTTTTAGCTCCCAATCTTTTCTGAATCATTGAGTGAGGATTTTTCTGGATAAAACTAGACTTAAGTGGCTTTTCAATATGATTGGTTTCATTTCCAGATTCCTTATAATGAACTCACGGTGAATTTTTAAAGTTGACGCATTTCAGTAAGCCTTTTTGGACAAACTGCCTTAGAAAATTTCTATGTTAATAGGCTGTTCGAGTATGACTTTTACGTGAGGTGTTCAAGCCATTTGTAGTCCGATTTGGACTTGGGTTTCTTCATAAGAAATGTTCCCCACCATGTCTAGTTATGATCTGGAAAGTTTGATCCCAAACCAAGTTTTATAGGTATACCTTTCATCGACCCAAAGTCACCTACTGGAAACTGTTCATTTCCAACTAGTCAACTTTGGACTTATGTATTTCTCGATGAGTTAGATATTTTCCAGTATGGTCTTCATGACATATGTAGTACTTGTTACAAGGTTTCTAAATTGGTAGCCTGCAGCCATTTTGGCATTGTGAGTCAAAAGTTACGAGCCTCGCAAAACCCCTCGTCGTTAAGATAAAACTGAAAATTCTGAAAAATTTTCTAAGTATAGAAGTCAGTTTGAGTTGCCCACTTTGAGACCCTATATCTTCAGAACCACGACTCTTTTGGATTTAATTCCTTCTTAGAACTTGTAGTACATGTTTAGAGGTTTCAGAATGTATCTTTGTGCGACCATACGTATTCTGAATCGAGAGTTATGGATCGTCAAAGTACGTCACTTGGGTTGTTTCAAGCTGTTTTTGCTGAAATTAAAACACTTGAAATTTGACTAAGTGTTAGAAACCCCTATGTGAAGTATGCCTTATGTGACTAACATGCTATTAATCGATGCATTCATTATGTTATGTCGCAAGGTACGATAGAGCATTATAAGATGTACAATTATGATAAAACATCATGATACGATATTTTCACGAAAGCATACCTTAACGTGAAATATTTGACTAGGTGCTACCACATGGTCAATTGAGTGTATATCATACCATGATATACACTAAAATAGAAATATGGGTTCTAAGACCCAATGGATTTTTCCAGCTCCAAAACCTCAAGGCCAAGAATAGATAGGCTAAAGCTAGGACTTACAGTCCAAGAAATGGGATTAAGGCAATCTACAGTCCAGGTGGGCTTTACTCTACTCAAAAATAAAATACTTTTGAAATATTTATTTACGATGCTTATTTCAACTGTTGATAAAATGTTTACATGATTACCTGCCAAAAATGTTTATGTTTTGTGTATGTATCCTATCCATGAGATGTTATGAGATGTTATGAAATGTTATGAATGTTGTTGGGTCACTCCCAACTTATGAATGAAATCGATATCGGATCCTATGCCGGAAGGACAATACCTGGCTAGGATTAACGTGTACACTAAGGTGACTGTGTGCTGTAAGGACAATTCACGGCCGGTCACGGCGTCGTAGAGGGAGGCCTCCTTCACGACGTTCGACTATGATGATATGACGAAAGGATGTTAAGGGATATGGATCATACACACCAAGAAAAATGCCTGGCCAGGCGATGATTTTGAAAAATGATGAAAATATTTTAGTAAGCACAAGGCATTTTCAACTAAAACCCTTGTGTCTTACCATGATGTGGCAGTGTAATCTACAAATGATAAAATGTTTTTGGCATGAGTCCACTGAGTGCATTCTTGTACTCAGCCCTGCATGTTTGTTTTTAAATGTGCAGGTTGAGCAGATGATGGATGGAGCAGTGTTGAGCAATAGGAATGTTGTCGCTGAAATGTTTATACCTTGATAGTACATCGTCATATGTACATATCACATGTTTTCCGCTGCAAGAACCTAATTTATGTACTAGAGTCCAAGAACATACTCGACATATGTATTACACTTTTTATTAATGAGAGTCTCCATGTTTATTCTTTCATGTTTACAGTTATAGTTCCTGCTAATCCGTGATTAGGATTAAGGGGCTGTGACAGAGTGGTATCAGAGCGGTTCGCTCTTGAACCCAAAATCTTCTTTAAGGTTAAGTCTAGATTGAGTCATTAGACTTCTAGAGATCAGCTGACAATGCTCAACACTCCATCACATCAAGCTCAACCGAAATGAGGTAAATGACTCTTTTCCCAAAGTTTTGAAAATTAGCCTGGCCGGACGAATGTTTATGAAATGATTTTTTTTAAATAAAATGAAAAGTTTGAAGTGAAGGATGATTGAAATGATCTTTGAAAAGAAATGAAAGCTATGAGAACGGTTGAAAATGAATGATATGACAAATGACTTGTTAAGAAAGTTATGAAAAGAAGGAAAATATAAGAAAGATGATGACAATGATATGAGAAAGTTTGGCACGATATGCCAAAGATGAAATGTTTGAATTCCTGGAATTTAATAAGGGTTCATTATTATGAACAAAGTTATGATTATTCATGTTTAAGATGATTGAGATTGGACATTGAATTGTCAAATATGATATGTTGAATCCTTTAAATTCAACGAAATACGTGCGTATAAATGAGCTACGTAGGAATATTCGAAGTTTTACTTCAATCTCAAAGTTGATTATGATGATGAGCATGCTAGTTCAAACAGAACATAGACTTTATAAGACGCATGATCCCTTTTTACGAAAGAACATAGAAGTAAGAATTTCCTTCAATTACAAGAACAAGATTAGTGATGGATTTGAGAACTTAATTCCATCTTGAGTGAAGAAAAGTAAAAGATTGATACGAAATTGTTCGACCTCGACATGTACGACCTCGACTTCGACTCGGCATGTGCGACTGTCGACTTCAAAATCGGCATTTATAACATCGCCTTTGACATGTCGACTGGGGTAGTTTGTCTGACCTCGGTGTCGGCAATATTCTGTACGACCTCGGCTCGGTATGACTCTGTACTACCTCAGCATTGATAACGACGTGCACGACCTTGGTGTCGGCATCGCTTATGACCTCGGCGCGAACGCGTGTAAATTTCCCTGCACTGCGCAGTGATTTTGTTTTGACTCGTTCTCGGTCGTGTGAACTCCGATTTACGTACGGTTTTCGCCTACGTGTTCCTAATGAACTGTACTTCATTTCTTATGAAGGACCAAATTCCTGATTCCTACTCCAGAATTCATGAGAATCAGTTGAAGTTAGTTCTATGATTTGAAAAGAGTAAGACTGTTATAGTATGATACGAATCCTAGAATGTTACTAAGAAAGTAAGATCTTCAGTAATACAAGTAGAACCTTGACATACATGAGAACTTTGTTGATGACCTATTACGGGTATATAAGCTTTCAAATTATATCCATTACCCAATTTCTGTCATTGAATTTAACTCTATGACCTAGTTCCAATTGAGAAATCATTCGAGTTTCTCACTTCTTCCAAGAAAACTTCCAACTCAAAATTTACAAAGTGTCCTTTTGAACCCAAAGCCTTATGTGACTGAGAATATAATTGTGACGGTCCGCCACCCCATATGACCAAAGAAATCTCGAGAGTTGTCATTCGGTCTTCGGACCCTAGAGCCCCATTTATTCACCCAAGGAACATATCGATTCAATCATTGAAAAGATGTTATCTTGATGGATTAGACAAGACTCTCGTAAGTAGTCGTGATAATCTCTTCTCGACTCTTGAAACCATCAAGTAAGATGAAAGTTGACTTACCTTGTCACCTAAATGCGAATTAGTAAAGCGATCAATATTAGACATGAAATAGGTTGACTTATTTTAGTCACCCAAAAGTTTCAGACTAGTAAAGTGATAGACATCAAGAAATTATGATGTAAAGAAAATCTCGATGAGACGAGATATTCTTCCTATGATACACACTGATGTGAGATACTCTTTAGCGTTGAATGCAAGAGTAAAAGGAAGTATATGATATCTGTAGGATATGAATTTTCCTTATTATGTCATGACGAGAGCGATTACAACTTATCTTTAAGATAGTTGGATGTCCTTGAAACCTCGATAGTAGGTTGGACATGTTTAAAAAGAATGAAGATGCATACAGGATATTATTTTCAAAGAATATATATATATATATAAGGAAATGATAGCGTCTCAGACAATAAATCTCCCGCCTTATACCTCAACCAATGAGATTATGCTTGAGCATAATCAATTCCGAGTAATTAAAACTTAGTTAATCAAAAGATAATGAGATTGAGGAATCATAATCCTCAAGATTGTGTGAACGACGAGGATAGCCCTAGTATGTGAACTAAGTATGGAGGAAATAACTCCAAAGCCAAGACATGGAAATAAGATGCTTAGAATTTAAGTTATGGAGTACGAAGGTACTACCCTACCAAGCCATATGACGATGATAACGGTTTTAGTCCTGAAAGTGGAAACCGAAGTATAAAGAAAGTAAGATTACTTTCAGATACCATGCTCAAGAAAACAGACAAAAGTCAAAAATAGCAGAAGAAATTACGAATTATACAATTAGATAGTTCCTGATATGACATAAGTTTCAGAAATGTTATGACTTCGATAAGTAAGGTAATTCCCTTGAAGTAAGGAAACATGTTCATTATTTTGAAATAAGTCTTAATACCCTAAGTGATAATGACACAAAACGCTTGTCTTGTGTAACTTAATAGTTAACAAGCAAGATAGCTTCTATAGATCCTGCAAAGGAAATCCATCCAAGAGAACACAGAAGGAGATTCACGTTGAGGGACTTTAAGGTAAATCCAATTGGAAAGATTATCCCTCATACTTTTGTGACGATCAATAAAGTGGGATATTAAATATCTCGGACATGGGAATGAAGTATTCATTGAATGTCAAGAAAATGGTAAAGATTTTTGACGTCAAAGCAAAAGTATAATACATTCCCAGTGGACAAAGGATTTTATCTTATGCGAAATTGCATGATGAATCAATAAAAGATTAAGAAGAAATGACGTATATCCAAAATGGGATATTACAAATGATGGCACTCAATGCCAGCACAAGGATTTCTCTAGAAAAGAGTTTAAAGTAAGGACATATGAGAAATATATTCCTAAGATCGATAAAGTACAAAGGGGAATTAAATCATTCATACTGGATTAGGAATGAATGATAGTGATAGAAACATGACGATCTCTAAGATGAGACTTAGTTATGGAAATATATCAATATCAAAAGATAAGTTGATGTAAACCTAACCATGAATGCTATTAGTAAAAGCATAACGATACTAATACCGAGAAGTATAGGGTGAATGAGGCAACAGAAGACCATAGCAAGGGAACATAATGTCCCAATGGAAAGGACAATGACATATGAAATAGACATTTACTTGAATAAACGGGAACACCGTAGACCAAAGCCTATACCTTGCATCGAAAATGTAACAAACAGACCAAAAGGCGTAATATATATGAGGAAAAATTTCTCAGAATAGCCATAAGATTTTGTTCAATTTAGGTGCTTCGCTGACATCGCACAAGTATGCGTAGAAGCGATAGAACCCAACTCGTGGTAAGCGAATCAAGAAATGAAAATCCCCTTACCTATACGAGAATTTTGACCATCGCAAATGTTGCTCAAGCTCAGAATTGAACCTAGAATCGCCTAAAGTTCTATCCAATGATTTGGATCATTATATCTATGTGGAACATAGATAAAATCTTAGAGACAAGAAGTTTCGGAAATGGCTGTCATTCATGTGATTAGTGACCTGGGCCTAGCCTTTTCGTTAGGGGTTTTACATGACAGAATATCAGTACCCACTGTTCGCCTATGCGAATATCTTTAAGGCAACATACAACCAAAGATGTAAACGTAAATGAGTATTAAGATAAGTGTCATGAGTCGTGTCACAAGTAGTCTACAGGGTTATATACGTCTTAAGGTGTATAATTCATTAAGAGATCCTTCTTATTAAAAATTCCTCCATTGCTTAAATTAAGTTGGATTTATCTAGAAATATCCGCTTCGTATGACAAGAAAAGAGAGTTTAACGGTAAGAGTTAACCCCAAGGCCTACAAGGTTATAACTCACACGAGCATATCGGCTCTTTTATTATGAACTAGGCATGGATTCGCAGCTTTGAAGAAATTTTGCACCTCGGACCGGATGCTCGTAACTATAGAGTGTCAAATGAGGATGGTACCCAACGACGATCATCGCTTGCCACAACGATCGGAGGAATTTTTACAAAAGAAGTATCAAAAGAATAATTTCTCCATGAGAAAATTCCAAAGTCCGACAGACTTACCAGGATTTGTCAACAAGTTTAAGCATACATATAATGCGTAGGGAACGACACCTACGAGTACTTGTCCTGAACCTCGGCAAGTTACACAACACGGCATAAAGGAGTGGTTGTACCCTGATGTTCCAAACGCCGTCCCACGTCCTGTGCCATCAATGGTACCAGAAAGAGACGAGAAGGGCAAAAGGACAAAATCTTATCGCCCTCGCGGATTAGGAGAATTACCGCTACCAACCCAACCATACTTTCTGATAAAAGTAACACCAACTTCTAGTATTGAAGAAGAAACGGGGAGCAGCTTGACCCCTGGCTCTCTAAAAGAGAACGACCATCAGAAGTATGAAAACAAAAACGTACTTGGAGAAATGCAAGTTTCCAAGGGAGAAGTACAACTCCGACGAAGGTCCCTCAGAGATCTAGAATCCTAGGATCCTATAAGACTTATATGTAGATAATGGTTTATGATGAAAATGGTGTGATTAAGATATGTAAAATAAACGTAGTTTGGAAGAGTTTATGAATATGGTGAAAGAAGTGTCAAAGTTTTGAGTGTAAAAAGAGCTAGACGCCTTGTAATCAGTCAGCTCGGTAGACCGACCCTCGTAAGTAATGTATGAAAAGTCCTCACTGAGGCATTATGATGTAATATTATATGGTCTTGAAGAATGGTATCCGAAATACGGAAATGAATTGTTCCGAATAAGATATGGTTACTATGAGATAATAGTTACGTCATTCGGACTAACCAATGCACCACCACGCTTATGAACCTCAAAAATCGAGTGTTTCACACATACCTAGATAATTTTTATCTCAATCCTCATAGATGATGTTCTTATCTATTCAAAGGACGAGAAAGAACATAAAGAAAATCGAAGGCTGTCTTACGACTTTTAAGAGCCGGGCGAATTTTGCCAAATACAGTTTTGTAAATTTCGGCTTAAAAGAGAAATATTCCTCAGGCACATAGTGTCTTTAGAAGAAAACAATGTAAATCTGACAAAGGACAAAGCAATTAAAGATGAAAGACGTCAATGACCTAAAATAAGATCAGGAATTTTATAGATTGATTAACTACTATTAGAGATCCATTAAGAACTCTCTAAGGTAACAAGACCAATAAGATAGTTACCCCAAAATAGAGTCACAATTCTCACGGATTAATAAAAGTAAGGCTATGTATTAATATGAGATAAATAATAACTTATGTGTCACAATGACTTACCCCATGACTTGAAATAGTGACAGAATCTGATTTAAGAAAAAGGATCGTCGAGAGACAAAGGATGGAGGAAAAGTTAGAAAAGATCCGAGAAAGGATAAGGGCTGGAGAATTTAAGAACTTCCAGGAGGCGTCGGACAACGCCTTATTGTCTGAAGGAAGAATATGCGTTCCAGACGACGCAAAACTTCAAAATGAAATAATGAGTGAGGCTCACCGCCCACCCAGATAGTACTAAGATATACCAAGACCTGAAAGAAAAGTTTTGGTGGGAAGGCATGAAACTAGACATAGCTTCTTTCGTAGAACACTGTCTTGTTTGCCAGCAGATGAAAGCGTTATACCAACGTCCATACGGAAAGTTACAGCCGTTAGAAATACCCGAGTGGAAATGGGATGAAATAACAATGGACTTCGTTACGAACTTACCCAAATCAAAAAGAGGGAACACCGCCATATGGGTAATTGTTGATAGACTCACCAAGAGTGCTCACTTCCTACCAATCCAAAGTACTTATGGATCTGACAAGTTAGCCCAGCTGTATGTAAAGAAGATTATACGACTTCACGGAGTGCCAAAATCTATTACCTCTGATAGTGACAGTAGTATAAATACCAAAGTCGCGAGGACATCACTCCTATAACAATAAGTTAAGAAACCTTCACAATTTACAAAAGTTTGAATTTATTCTTCGAGCAAAGAAACTTGGATACAGGATAGGAAAGATGGCACGAATCAGTAAAAGATTATAAATGTGATAAATAATCACCTAAGGAAGGTTAATGTAGAATCTAATGCCTAATTATAAAATTCAGTCTAAATTATGGTATGTCCTTATAGAAAAGGAAAACTCATTGGAAAGATTAAGAAAAACGAGAACAGTAATAGTCGGGCAATCAGGGACGAATGTAAGTAGTATTCCCACAACCAAGGTGAAATATGACTAAAAAGAGAGAATGAAGATGGGAATAGAATACGAATTAAGATAAGGAATGAAGAGCTGAAGGATTCTAATGAGCGCTGGACAATGTTATATTGTCTAAGGAAGAGATATACATATATTTCCAAGCAATAATAAGCTTAGAAATGAAATCGTGAATAAAGTGCATGATCCTACTCATACCGCCCAACCAGGCATTATTAAGATGTATTATGATTTATGAGAAAAGTTAGATAGCAAGGAATGAAATGAGATATAACCATATTGACGAGCAGTATCTCGGTTACCAATAAGTAAAGGCATTGTATCAAAGGCCTTATAAGAGGTTATAATCTCTAGAACTACACGAATGAAAATAGAATGATATAGAAATAGATTTTATGACAGATTTTAACAAAGTCATAAAGAAATCGCACTACTATATAGCTAGAAGTGGATTGACTCGCCAATTATGCTTTGTCTCTGCCTATTCAGATGACTCATAGACCCGATAAGTTAGCTCAAATGTACAAAAAGGAAACTGTATATTTACAAGGAGTTCCAGAACCTATCGCTTCAGATAGAGACACCAAGAGTACCCCTAGATTTTGAACTAACTCATAAAAAGGAGTTAGATACGAGGTTAAGCCTTAACATAGATGTCCACTCACAGACAGATAGACAATCAGAAAGGATAATATGAACGCTAAAGGATATGATAGAACATAAGTGTTAAACCAAGATGCAAGTGGGAACGTATAGCACCACCTGTTAAGTTTACATAGGATCGTAACTGTCAAACAACGATCAATATAGCCTTATGCGGCATTATTGCGAAAAGAAGTATTGACCACCACTTTATTGTAACAAAGTAGGTGAGCAAAGGTATAAAGTCCTGACGTTGTAAATGAAACGATTAAGATATCTGCCAACGAGGCAAAGAATAAGAAAAGCTCGGATGCATAAAAGTCTTACCGGTACGCCAGAACCCGAACCGCATTCTTGAATGCGAATTAAAGTTTCTTAAGATTTCTCCATCTAGAGGAATTATAAGTTTAGATACAAGAATGTTGATATCACGCTTTATAGGACCTTACGAGCTCCTAGCAATGATAGCCTAGTAGCTTATATAGTCGATACTTCCACCACATTTGGGAGGGAAGTACGAAATGTTTTCCACGTGTCGCAGTTAAAGAAATACGAAAATAACCCAATTCACGTAAACCAACATGATGACGTGACCTTTGACTCAGATGAGTTATGATGAAAATCTACGACTAATTTGATCGTACGATGCAACGATTAAAGAAACAAGTTTGGGTCTTTTAATGAAAATCCAATGAAGGAACCATGGACAAAAAGAAAAGCACATAGAAAGTTATGATGTTATGATGTTAAGATACCCATACTTCATGAGGTATGCAAATTTCGGGACGAAATTTCTTTTAAGGGGGGTAGGATGTAATACCCCGCAGAATTAAATGCCTAATTACGGTATTTAAAACCCGTAAATTAGAGTTTTCACTGAGATATTCAATCAGTATGACATCGAATAATGACTTCGATTAATCACGAGGAAATGAATTCCTATTTTATATTCACTGAGAATCGTGAATAAAGGAATAGAAGTTTATGAAGTGTATCGGCAGTATAATTTTAACGTCGATCGCATATCGATAGTTAAAACTTCATGAAATTTTTCTCAGCAATTAAGCTTAGGATTAAATTCCATTATAAATGGAATAATTTAATAAAGTGATTACCATTTTATTACGACCATTTCGAGATGAGTCGAAAATGAACGTTTTGCAACGTTTTCAAACGTTAACGTTTTGAGATAAAACGAAAAGCGTTTTAATCGATCAAGAAATTATAGGAATTAATTTCCTATGATTAGTATATGTAATTACAGTATTATTTAGCATTAAATCAATGCTAGATCATCAAAGATTTGATAGTGACCAATTTTTCAAACGTTTGAAAACCCTAATTTTCGAACTCGGTTTTTATCGCATAAAATGATGCCATTAATTTATCCTATGATATTATTTATCATCTAAACTATATGTCATAACATATATCAATGTTTGGCATGGAAAATAAAATTTGGACCTTTGGTATAGTGTAATAGCCGAGAGCTATATACACATATATACTAAGCACTTATTTGTTGATTTACCTATTACATGTATCTAAGTGACATTGGATTAATTATATCCTAACTACACTATTAAAATCTGATATATATATACATATATATGTGTATATTTTCGTGCATGTGTGTGTAGGTGTCAATTTGAATGTGTAAAGGGTGACAATTGTCACCCATAAGCACCCATAAGCACCCATAAGCTACCACATACCCCCAAACTTCAGCCTCTCCCACACGACACTCTTCCCCTCCCAAATTCAGATTTGCAGCCATCTCCTCTCCTCCTCTCTAAAGTCTGCAAGGAGGCCAAGAGCTCCCCACACTTTCATCTCAACCGGAGCATGAGCTCCGTCGCACCTCCATCTCTCTCTCAACCTTGTCAAATTCTGATCCAAGGTAAAGGCCCTATAATCATAAGTTTATTATGATCAAGATATACACATGCATGTTCATCAATATGCTTGAATGTGTTGGGTCTATTGTTGAAAGTGATTGCATGTTGATTTAATAGGTAGATTCAATACTTATGATCATTGCATGTTGATTACCTGGACGAACAGCAACTTCACGAATTTATTTGACTAAGTTTCAGTGGTCCGATGATTGTGAATTTTTGATATGTTGAAATTATATGTGTCTAGTATGCCTCTGTAAAATTTCAAGTCCATAAAACTTGATTTGATATTTTATTTGTATTTATCAAAAACACTGCACAAATCTGCGAAATCGCCGTGTTTATCACCCATAGTGCGTGGCTTTCGTTTTAAGTTTGGCTAATGATAAAACTCTGAAATTTGGCAGAAACATAATTCAGCATGTCTAGAAGATGTATGTAAATTTTCAGAATTTTCTAAAAAGTCTTACTATTTATTCCAGATTTTACAAATTTACTGCACAAAACTGTCACGGGAGTGATAGCTTGTGGTAAAATATTTTTAGCTCCCAATCTTTTCTGAATCATTGAGTGAGGATTTTTCTGGATAAAACTAGACTTAAGTGGCTTTTCAATATGATTGGTTTCATTTCCAGATTCCTTATAATGAACTCACGGTGAATTTTTAAAGTTGACGCATTTCAGTAAGCCTTTTTGGACAAACTGCCTTAGAAAATTTCTATGTTAATAGGCTGTTCGAGTATGACTTTTACGTGAGGTGTTCAAGCCATTTGTAGTCCGATTTGGACTTGGGTTTCTTCATAAGAAATGTTCCCCACCATGTCTAGTTATGATCTGGAAAGTTTGATCCCAAACCAAGTTTTATAGGTATACCTTTCATCGACCCAAAGTCACCTACTGGAAACTGTTCATTTCCAACTAGTCAACTTTGGACTTATGTATTTCTCGATGAGTTAGATATTTTCCAGTATGGTCTTCATGACATATGTAGTACTTGTTACAAGGTTTCTAAATTGGTAGCCTGCAGCCATTTTGGCATTGTGAGTCAAAAGTTACGAGCCTCGCAAAACCCCTCGTCGTTAAGATAAAACTGAAAATTCTGAAAAATTTTCTAAGTATAGAAGTCAGTTTGAGTTGCCCACTTTGAGACCCTATATCTTCAGAACCACGACTCTTTTGGATTTAATTCCTTCTTAGAACTTGTAGTACATGTTTAGAGGTTTCCAGAATGTATCTTTGTGCGACCATACGTATTCTGAATCGAGAGTTATGGATCGTCAAAGTACGTCACTTGGGTTGTTTCAAGCTGTTTTTGCTGAAATTAAAACACTTGAAATTTGACTAAGTGTTAGAAACCCCTATGTGAAGTATGCCTTATGTGACTAACATGCTATTAATCGATGCATTCATTATGTTATGTCGCAAGGTACGATAGAGCATTATAAGATGTACGAATTATGATAAAACATCATGATACGATATTTTCACGAAAGCATACCTTAACGTGAAATATTTGACTAGGTGCTACCACATGGTCAATTGAGTGTATATCATACCATGATATACACTAAAATAGAAATATGGGTTCTAAGACCCAATGGATTTTTTCCAGCTCCAAAACCTCAAGGCCAAGAATAGATAGGCTAAAGCTAGGACTTACAGTCCAAGAAATGGGATTAAGGCAATCTACAGTCCAGGTGGGCTTTACTCTACTCAAAAATAAAATACTTTTGAAATATTTATTTACGATGCTTATTTCAACTGTTGATAAAATGTTTACATGATTACCTGCCAAAAATGTTTATGTTTTGTGTATGTATCCTATCCATGAGATGTTATGAGATGTTATGAAATGTTATGAATGTTGTTGGGTCACTCCCAACTTATGAATGAAATCGATATCGGATCCTATGCCGGAAGGACAATACCTGGCTAGGATTAACGTGTACACTAAGGTGACTGTGTGCTGTAAGGACAATTCACGGCCGGTCACGGCGTCGTAGAGGGAGGCCTCCTTCACGACGTTCGACTATGATGATATGACGAAAGGATGTTAAGGGATATGGATCATACACACCAGGAAAATGCCTGGCCAGGCGATGATTTTGAAAAATGATGAAAATATTTTAGTAAGCACAAGGCATTTTCAACTAAAACCCTTGTGTCTTACCATGATGTGGCAGTGTAATCTAAAAAATGATAAAATGTTTTGGCATGAGTCCACTGAGTGCATTCTTGTACTCACCGCATGTTTGTTTTAAATGTGCGGTTGAGCGATGATGGATGGAGCAAAGTTGAGCAATAGGAATGTTGTCGCTGAAATGTTTATACCTTGATAGTACATCGTCATATGTACATATCACATGTTTTCCGCTGCAAGAACCTAATTTATGTACTAGAGTCCAAGAACATACTCGACATATGTATTACACTTTTTATTAATGAGAGTCTCCATGTTTATTCTTTCATGTTTACAGTTATAGTTCCTGCTAATCCGTGATTAGGATTAAGGTTGTTTTTAACAGAGATAATGTTTAATATTTAATTATTCAAAGACTTTATGCGAGTTAGATATTGTTTATGCATACCAAAAGCAACAAATTTGAGCAAATTTGGTAAAAGTTCAATTGAATAAACACTTAAAAGTGTAAATATCGAGGATTTCTTAACAAAAAATGATATCACATGCTGCCGTATGTGGGTTTACTGGAGAATCATTATCAAGCCGGCATATTGAGTTAAAGTTTATAAGTCATATCTAAATCACGTCTTTAATCTATTTGACTAAATTTTATTGCAGGCATTGACCTTGATTCAGATGTTGTATTCAATGATGATTGGATTTTACCATTTTGTGAAGATGTACTTAAACCTAAACTAGGTAGGGCTTTTCGAAATTTAGAAGAAGGAGAGGATTTTATGATGCATATGTCAGTATGTGGGTTTGAAACACGAAAAAGTACCGTAAAACGCTCAAGAGACAATCATGTCGTTCTTTTTCGTAGATTTATTTTATGTACTGGGAAGGTTCAGTACAATTCTAATGTTCCATTAGATGAAAGTTCATCCAAGCAAAAGCGTGTTCGCCATTCCAAGAGGGTGGGTTGTATGGCTCGGATGGTGCTTGGTTTGAGGTGGTGTCGGATATAAAGTTCACGTGTTTATTGAAGGCCACACACACAACATGGTACGGATGCATATCGTCACCTCATGAAGACAAATCGTAAGATTTATTATATGCATCAAATATTTATCGAGAAGGGTATAAGCGAACATTGGTACCAAGAAAAGTTTTCGCATGTTCAAAGAGGTTGTTGGCAATTATAAGGATGTTGGTTGTACTATGGTCGACTTCAAAAATTATAAGCGTGATATGAGATTATCTGCTGTCGAGTGGATGCTCAGATGTTATTGGACAACTTCAAATGGAAACGTGACAATTGTCACGGTTTCATGTTTTCCATGACGTTGATGATGCAAATAGATTAACACGTCTATTTTGGGCTGATTCAACCTCGATCAAAAATTTCAAGATTTTTGGGGATGCTTTGTCGTTTGATGCCACATATCGAATGAACAGGTAACACGATTTTTTTGTGTTTATTTCTCCTTATCGCACAATGGTATAATATGTCTCGCATGAATATTACAATTTGATATGCCATCGTAATTTAACGTGATAATTTCGATTTACACAATCGTGCATGATTAGTAGAATTATATGCACATCATGATACGTTGTTTATGTATAGTAAAATATGTGTTTGACAAGATGCTCGACCCTGCTAAATTTAACTTGTTGTTTAGTCATATCGATGAATAGGTAATTCGATTTGTTGTTTTTATCTCCATATCGCACAACAGTGTTAATATGTCTGCAAGAGTATTACATTCGATATGCATAGGGTAATATATCTTAACGTTTTGATATTCAAACGAATTTTAAAACGAAAACATATGTATCTATGGTTTGTGCATACTTATTATTAATTTATGCCCAACATTGTATTGTCTGAATAATTTAATGAATCATTAACATTTTTTTCTTTTTTTGAATATATATGTATTTATATATATTTATCTTAGGTACCAAAAAATATTCACACCGTTTACTGGTAGAGATAATTATGGTAGATGTGTTTCATTTGGTGCGGCTATTATATCTAATGAGGATATTCAATCATATTCGTGGGTTTTATCAAAATTTTGAATGCATGGGTACTCATCCAAATCTTATAATAACCGATCAAGATCCGCTTTGAAGTCCGCTATTGCGAATGTATGGCCGAATGCTTCCCATAGATTTTGTATGTGGCATATCACCATGAAAGTAGTTGAGAAGTTGCCGGTTAATTTGAGAGATAGTACGGAATTTAAACAAGATTTCGATGAGGCTGTTTGGTCTGAGCTGGATGAACCTGTTGTTTTTGATTCTAAGTGGCACCAAGTTATGGAGAAATATGACTTAGCTGGTCATAAATGGTTTGGCGATATGTTTAATGCACGTTCATTCTGGATTCCAGCATATTTTCGCGATATAAGTATGAGTGGGTTATTCAGGACTACATCTTCATCAGAAAGTCAAAATAGTTTCTTTGGTCTTTTCTTGAACAGTGATTCTAATCTTGTTGATTTGTATCTACATTACAATAATGTCATGGAGGCTCAACGTAGTGGATATGATGAAATGACTTATGTTGACCAAACGCATTGCCGGATATGAAAAATGGATCTTGAATTCGAGCGTCATGCACCTCCATTTACACTAATAAGATTTTTGTGAGGTACAGATTGAGATTGTCGCAATGATACAAGATGCATTATAAACGACATGTCTAGAGATGGTGATCTTAGGTACTTTGTGGTCGATGATGTATCGATGGCATATTCACCGCTTGCCATGATGTTTTAGTCGATGATATTCATTGCACATGCAAGTTGTTCATAAGGAAAGGATTTTGTGTAGACATTTGTTCTTTGTTATGAAGAATTTGAGAATGAAGGCTATCCCACAAAAGTATGTTAAGCGACGTTGGATGAAGTCAGAAACATATGTTACCGCACTTACTAATGCCCATGAACAATCCAACGGTAACACCCATTTATTTAGTGAATTATGCAAGATGATTGGGCACGTAGAAGGAAATGATGACCTAAAGGACGACTTGTATTCTGACTTAAAAGCCATGACAGATAAGTATTCTAAGCTTGGGAAACCATTGTGCTCTGTGAGGGGAAAAGATAAGGTGATTGAGGATTATTATGGGATGTCAATTCCAACAGATATTGAGGTTTTTTCTCCAGAAGTTTCCAAGACAAAAGGTAGTGGTCGAGGTGGTCGTAGATTGAAGTCTAACAAAGAGCATGCTATAGAGTTATCTAATAAAACAAAGAGGAAATGCAGGAAATGTAACGAGGTAGGATACCATGATTCTAGGAATTGTCCAAAGAATTTAAATGACTGAATTTCAATTTGTTATTTTTTTGTTTTTATGTATAAAATTCCAAGGATTTTGTATTCATTTTGTCTTTAACATACACTAATCTTCGCTTTCTACATTAGTTGTACGATTACATTTTGATTATTGTCATTATTAATTCAATTAAGTGATTACATTATGATAGTAATCACATATCAATTTTAATTGTGCATACTATATTTCAATATTGTGCATGCTCTACGCATAATAGTACATATCACTTATCGTCGAATCATCAAAACAATGCCCAAAAAAATATAATCTTATGCGATAGGTTTCTATTTTGTGCATGTAGTTATGAACTCATGTGCATGCGTTACTAAGATAATAGTAGAAATAATAAAATAGGCAAAATGTTTTAAATGTATAGAATTAGAAGTATTTTTAGGAAATCACATGTTTTTAATATTAAATTGCATCTGTATTTATTATTATATATTGTGCATTAAGTTACATAGTGATACACGATAACATTAAATTATATAGTACATACCAAAAGGTAAAAGGATCAATAATTATAATATGTTAAAAACTGACAACGTTTTATAAATACGACAATGTAAGACTTTAAACAAAGATAAACTCGAGAACATGTTGAACAAATATTTCATTGATCGAAAATCCAATAAATAACATCGTCTTGAAAATCAAAAGCACAATGTTTTAGTTGTATAAGGTTCTACCAATGACAACTAATATATTAAAAGTATTCATATCGGACTAAAATGATTGAAAAAATTATAGTGTAGTATTGTTCAACCGAGTAAAATCATATCAGCATTGAAGTTCGGATCCATGCACATCTCGCTGTAATACTCAGACGCTCCACGCATTACATCTTCTCTTGCAACGTTGAGGTTATTATGTAATATGGATGCACAATATCTTCGCCAAGATACGCATCGGATGGCGTGTCGTCGATGTTGATATCCCACACTTCCAAATTTGTAGATCCGCCACCCATAAATGTTTCCATATGTTCAAATAGATACACCCAAAGTCTTTTGTGTTCCTCTTGTCACCCATTTTATCTTCACCAAATGCATATTTGCCTTCATAATTGTGTTTGCCTTATGATGTTCATCACGGTATTCAAGGTACTGATAGATTTGTCTCGCAAAATAAAGAATTTTATAATATCGATTCACGGTATTCACGGTATTCAAGGTACTCTTAATATGCATAATTGATGTTATCACATGAGCAGACTGCTAAACTATGAATTTGTACTTTATTAAATATGCATAACATAGAGTACAGACGTGCATATAAATAAAGAGTACAGACGTGCAAGTGCATAAACTGTAACTTACTATTTCATTACACACTTGCTCGTATTTCTCCAAACACGCTTCAGCAAGCAGTAGTCAATGGCGCTATCCAATATGAATATCTTTTTCTTTCTTGTGTCCAAGCATAATGCATAATATTTGTTATTTTCAGACACCGGAAGAAAAACGCATATGCATAAAACAAAAAAATTAGTTGCACGATATTTTTAAACATTTTCCATTGACACTAATATCTTATTTGATTTGTTTACCATGTCTATTAGACTCAAGGATCGTGGTCGGTACTCTCTAGCTCGATGTCATTGAAGAGAAGAATTCATCTCTTCGTTGCTCATAGCTCCAAGAGCGGTATGCAATTGTTTCCAACTGCTTTAAAAACTAATAAAAATAAATAAATAAAGGAATACTTCATTTAATAGTAATCATCGATGACATTTACTTACATAGATACTTGTTGTTGCAAAACCGCATGGGATGCATTGAACGATATATTGCTCTTTGTCGCTCAACACCATAACCCATGCATCGACTACAAATATACTTATAGTGTTTCCTTTCTCAACGAGCACATGTCGATCTTCGCACTCTCACTGTCTCATACGAAAACATTACATCCTCTCTAATGACGACATGCGTAATATAAAAATCACAATAAACACAGTTTTAATTTAAAACATGCATTTTAAAACCATACTCTTCATCATGTTTGTACATTATGCGTACACCCCCATTCCTTTTCTTTTTGGTTAGCTTTTTCAAGTACAAATCTCACGTCGCATAAATGGCGATCGAAATTTTGTTGTTTTCAACATCATCACCTTCTTTGGGGCATCCTCCTTAATAGATAATTCCTCATCATGCTTCAAACAAATAAATAAGATCGTAATAATTGAAAGCATACTTAATATGTTAGCGAATTCCACATGAGTTACATATTCAAAATAAACATATACATGCCAAGTATCTTAAATACATACGCCATCGGCATACTGCAAAACAATACGCTTTGTTGCCATCCGCTTCCAAAGGATGCTTATCAACCCGATATTAGTATTATTCGCTTAAAGGTTACAACCAAATCGAACTACTTTAGCTTACACTTCCTAACATAACGCCGTGTTACCCTTTCAATGCTGATTTGTTCTCCTCATTGTCTCCTTGAACTTCCTTTCCGCCTCTCGCAAAAAAAACATATCAATAATATGTCATAACTAGTTATTATATATTAAGACCGAATTATGTTACAACCTTTCTTTAACGCTTCCCTCAAGGTCGTCCGTGGCTCAAGCAAGATCTCCTCATCAATATTTCTTGTGTCAACCTCCATCGATACAAATATGGACTAATATGGGTATGAAATTAAAATTAGAAACATATGGGTTTCAAGATGAATGATCGACAAAACCCAAAATAAATTCACATCTTGGCATACACGGTAAAAGTGTTTTAGCATGCACATCATGATATAATCTCCACAATAACACTATGAACTGTGTTTACACGAGACTGTTTGAGTAGTATTATTTGTAAATAAGCATAAACAGTCACAGATTAATGATGTTCAATTAGTTTGTATGGACATTCCAATTATGATATAGACATATGAATTTCAAATGCAAGTAAATGCATAACTAGGAATGAGTAGTGCATAAACAGGCTAATTCATGTTCTTACATTAGGAACAAGGGTGCATATAGGAAATACCTCGGTCCAATTGCTTTTTGAACAGTTCATCAATTTCTTTGCTCATCGATTGCTCCTCATTTGTTTTATCCGCCACACCTCCAACTTTGTCGAATTTCCTATTTGTTTGAAAATATCATTAAATTTACAAAATTAAGCATTTGATAATATTACATAAATTTTTTATAGAATAACACCAAATTGCATCGTAATAGTCGTAATGTATACCTTTATGTTTGTGGTAGTTGTCTCTAGCTCTGGTGCAGAGCTACCAGGATGATTTTCTTTTCCAATTTGGGTATCAAAACCCAAGTCAAATTGTGGAACATCAAATGTTATCTTTTCCATAGTATTTCCCAATTCGTAAGCTCGATCAATGATTCGAGGACATCATCTCCGTAAAAGAATGCATCATCCTCCAAAGGCAAATGCATAACACTTCTATTTGTTCTCGCGATGGATATCAATGGTAATACCAAGTATTTTGCGTCTCGCAACTACATCGCATTGAAATCTTTATTCTTAAGCTCGATACGGGTGCATCCTCAATCATCATTTTGCTTATCTATCCGTGCACGGATGTCTATAGTCTCCACCATTATCTTTTACCAAGCGTGCTTGCGTAAACATTTTCGGTTCATCATTGGTTGTTCCATCACCGTAACGTCCACATGGTCTTTAAGTTTGCCATCACTACCTTCGATTGGTATATCTATTGGATCACATATCGATCCACCACCAAAATAACCATCCTCCAACTCACGTTTTGCCTTTCTTTCGGACTTTGTGATGTCCAATTACAAAACAAAGGAAATAACCTAGATTCTGGTCTCCTGTTTATTTCAAATCAGTCAACATAAAACAGCTACAACAGTATTGAATCAAGATATAATATTACAAACAATCGTTTCATATAAAATATTGAATTTTAAACCGTAATACCCCGCCTTTTAAGCTTCGCTTTGCATGGCACGCTTTTCGAGAAAAGGTCAAAGGTTGACTTTTGTTTCGGTGATGCGACCGTCACGAAACCTCGTGCGCGTTGAAGAGTGTCTTATGACGAATTCATGATACTAAGTATGCAGTTTTCGACCACCCATGAAGGTTCGCACTCGGAAGTTATCGAAAACCGGACTTTTCATTGGTCTTTAAAAGCATATCTTGTTTATAGTCATTGTGTCCGGTATTTTATTTCGTGTCCATGGGTACCAAGTTTGCTAAATTTGAGTCCGTTTGCAAAAGTTAAGCGTCGCTTTTGCGTTTTAAAAAAGCATTAAGCGCTTAAGCAACAAGAAATTTCGAATTTTCCTATAAATAGGAGGCTAGGGCCTTCATTTTCAACGCTCATTTCCTTCGCCTCTCTGTGTTTACTGAAGAGCCGAGCAGCTGTACGTGCGCTGAGCTACGGAGGAGTGGGATCGAGCCGGGAGGCTCGGCGGCGCCATTGCTGGCCGCCGAGCCACCACCGCCGATCAACCACCCCCGCAGCCCGTTTTTGGTTTTGTCCTTTTCTTGTTTTGATTCCGCCTTTTAGTAGATCGATAGCATAGAACTCGGGATTCTAAAGGGACGAGACGGAAAACGGCCGAGGTCGCCGATTTACAAACCGCCGCCGTTAACTCACGCCGTGAGCTTGTTGGCCGATTGCGGCCGACGAGCCACCTTTGCTACGGGTCCTTTAGGTTTTGAGTTCCGCCTATGCATTCTACTAAAGTACCGATTCGCTTTACTTTTTCGCGTTTACGCATGTCGGATGTTTTCCGTTGCTTGAGTTTTCTAAAGGAAGACATGCCCGTTATCCATTTTCAACGCCGCTTGTCATTCCATGTTCGCCGTTATGCATATTGCTTATGTTTCCATTTTCATGCATCGATTTTGGACGGTTTATCCTAGATCCGAGGATAGCATCGATTTTGAAGCTTCTTCACGCTAAGATTTGAGTCAACTTGCATGCATGCATATTTTGAAGGTACCCTATTATAGGTCTTGATGTCCCAATATATTTCCTTCGCATCGAGTTGATTTGAAAACCCGAGAGTGCCAAATGTGGGTTCGAAAGTCGAAACCCTAGTTTTGCTTCGATCGCCGTTTGATCACGTTGTTGCTTTGCTTTGTGGGAAGTGACCCCAAAAGTTGTTCCGTCTTGTTACTGTGCACCTACCAAAGGCGATCGGTGAAGTAATCGGATCCGTAGATATCTCTCGCCGACGCTTTCGTCTGCTCAGTTGGGTTATATATGCTTATTTTGAGTTATTTACTCGATATTTCAAAATAAAACATGTACGCCAGAAATGATTTTGTGAAATTATTATCGTCCTCCGATCCAAGATATGGTTCTATCATGGTTGTGCACGGATCTCTATTCAAAGTGGGTTGATCACCATCTTGAGTATTGATCATAAGGGGATAGACCCGAACACGTGGTTATGGTTACGCGGGATAGACCCTAAGTCCACACGGAAAAGGTAATGAGGTGGTTATGGTTACGATGGGGATTTGACCTCAAGTCCACACCGAGTTAGCCGGTCGGATACGCTCCGGCGTGGCCGATCGGATATGTTCCGGCCGAATGAATGTCATGTGACGGGTCGGGATACGCCCGAGCCGTGGTTCATGGTTCTATGATGGGAGTAACAAGAATAACGGATCGGTATCAAAAATGAAAATCTATTTTGCTTACTTAGAAGTGGATTTACGCTTTAAAACCTTCTAAGGTAAGTGCTCTAAACACGGCTTCATGATTCTTTTCGATTTATGATAAAACCCCACCGAAAAGCGCTAGTACTCACCCCAAACTCTTTTCAAATCTTTTCGTACGGATGGAGGAGGGTCGGACAGGCGATCGCTGAGGGGAGGGCTGGTTCTTCATGCTATGCTTCCGCGATGTTGTGTTATATACGCACTCGATAACTATGTATTCTTGTCCCTTATTTGCTTTCTCTCGATTGGGAACAAGATTTGTTATGTTATTCTCACGCGAGTCTCGACTGAGCATGCTATGTGGTTGACGGTCTAGTTGATGTGATGTAATGCTATTTTGTCTTCTTGCATTACTTATAATAAACCAAGATCATGTTTTTCCGAGGTTATGTTATCGATATTATTCATTGGTGGATTGTTTGTGCACCCTCCCTTCGTGATATGTCCTAGTTATAGAGGAGATCTTGCCCGATTTCATGGTCACATCTTCTTATCATGTATGTTATATGTATCCCCTTCTTCCCCGCTTAACCCCACCCCTAATCACACCCCGCATCCGTGCCTTCCTCGAATGGGGCGTGACAACTGGTATCGCAGCGCTTTTCGGCATTGGTATCTAAAGTTATCTCGATACCGACTTGGTATCGAGCGATGTTCTCGCCCCGACATCTATCTTTGTTATCCGATATCAAAGCGCTTTGTTTGCTTTATATCATGTGCGTTCTTGAAATTGAGTGTTTAGAACTTGTTCTTCTAAACTGCTTATCGTGCAGCCTACCCTCACCACCGTCATCCGCCTCCTTTAAAAGGGATGAGGTATGTGTTTATTTGTGATGCTTTATGTGGCTATGTGATGCTTGATGTGATCTTGGTTTCATGTGCTTGGCATGGTGAGAGTTTACGTGATGTAAACGTGATGTGGGTGAGGTATGGTTGAATGGTGATGTGGATGTGGAAGTGATTGTTGATGGAACAAAAGGGCCCGTGTGGTCGTGATATGAAAAATCGCTTATATGATATGATGTGATTAATGTGATCACGTATGGTTGATGTAAGTCTCATGTGTTTACATAGCAATATGTTGTTGATTGAAAATCTTGTTTATTTTGATAAACGAGTGCTTGTAAGTGAATTTCACGTGTTTGCTTACGTGATTATATCGATATTGATATTGATATGTGTTGAAATGAACATGTGTATGAGACATGATTACCCGTATGATCGGGCGTAAAAGGAAACGTGAATATTTGTTGTTATGTTGATAAACCAACATGTAGGTTTATGGATATTCAGCGGCCCGCATAACGTTGGTTAAGATCTCACGAATGGATGAGCATATCCGTAAATTCGTGGAATGTACCCGAATATTCATGAGCCATTGGGAGTATTTCGGGAAGATTTGTCAAGTTATGGAGAAAGGTTCGAGACAGGTGGGAAAGTGTCGAAACACGAGGCCTACTATCGGATGATCGAAGGCTACCGACGGATGGCAACCGTGGGCGGAAAGGAGGACATGTGTTGTTCAGACGGGATCCTATCACGAGGCACCTTACCTTGACTTTACCGAGTTCGCCGCCGAGTATGGAGACAAAGGATGCACCACCGAGGTATACCATCCGAGGAGGATGTGGTTGCGAGACACCTCGAGGACCGATCCGCATCGATGATAGGGATGATGTTCCCAAGAGCCATTGGGAGAACAACCATCAATCAGCGATCGCCAAGGCATCAGATACACCGCCACTACACCACCATCGACGATCCTTACCTTCCGGAGGACCCGAATGACTTTGAGGTGAAACTTCCGGACGAGAGGTATTGTCCGTCCGGCGCTGGCAACGGGAAGCCGTGATCGATCTTCATGCCACCGAACTGCGCTACCGCATCCAGTGGAAGACGACTCGAGGAAGAAGAGGAGGACCCGATGAGAACGAGGAGGATAGTGAGGATTCTGAGGACCCATGATCCAGATAGCCATGACTCACGAGAGATCGGGCACATTGAGGAAGCGGCAAGCGCGAGACAGGACTCAGTACGCCTTTCACCGATACTCGAGCAATCGTAGTACGCTGACGGGATCATACCCAAGAGAGGCTTGCTTCCATGCAGATCGCTCAAGCGGCACCAATTCAAGCCCGATTGGAAGGAAGAGAAGATGAGGAGACAGAATGGAACCGCGGGACGAAGGGAATAGTGGATGGATATGGAGGATGTGGATCTAGGTAGTCGGTGTGTGCGATGACAATCGCAGTAGTCTCGCTAGAAGCATGGATGAGCGGCATCTTTTGACAAGAATCGAGTCGATTCTTTTGCTCACATCCGACCTTTTTCGATCGACATACCTTGATCTTGTATTTTGACACCCTTCATGGACACCGAATATTACCGATACTAACGCCGCTCGTGAGTGATGTTTATGTTTGATGCTTATATGTGATATGAGCTATGCCATGATGATATATGATCTATGTGATGTGTGATGATGATGTTATGTGAAATGCATAACGATGATATGTTGATGATTGCATGATTATATGTGATCGTGCGTGATATGTGATATATGTGATGATATGTGATATGGGCGATGATATATGTTATGCGAAGATACCCGGTTATCTATGCGAAAGCGCTTTAATGTTTCAAACGCCGGTACGTAATGCCGAAACAAGGAACCAGAGGAACAATAATGTGGAAGAAGCCCAAGAACCACCTTTGGTTCAACCGGCATGCGATCGAGAGTTTTCGCAGTAATCCCCTACATTCGACGGTCTCGCGAACCGATCGACGCCGAGAACCGGATACGATCCACCGAAGGATCTTCAATACATCGGTCACGAAGCGTAAAAGCTGAATTGCGCGATCTTTCGCCAACCGACGATTTACCGTGGGAACCGTGAGAAGGACTCTAACACCGTGACAATGGGCAAGGTATACGTGGAAGATTTCACAAGAACTCATGGAAAAGACGTGCCCGGCGCTTACAGCAGAGAAGGCAAAACGAGTTCGGAATCTTTGTCGAGGAGAAGGACGGTCACCGAGTACGATCGCCGCTCAATCGTCGTCACGTTATGCCACGCACTGTTGGCACCGAGGCCGCCAGGCGATGTGTTCGAGAGAGACTCCGACCGAGAGATCGAATTTCGCCGTCGACCGGGGAGATCCGACGTATGCGCGATCCTTGAACCGGCATTAAACATTGAGTCAATGTTGCCCTGTGAAAAACGATGCCACCCTGACAGCCATCCGACGGAGGAAGAGGTAAGAGGAAATGGAAGATCGAGGAAAGGCAATCGGTGTTCCAAGGAACCAGAAGGTCCGTGATTCCAAGGAATCAAGCGCATTCAAGAGAGAAAGCAACCTTGGGAAGGAATTTCCAACCCATGCGGCAGAAGTGGAAAACCTGGTGCCGTAAATGCCAAAGGAATCATTTCGCGAGTGCAGTATAAGGTAGCACCGAAAGTGCTATCGTTGTAAGAAGTCTGGACATTACGCCGAGATTGTCCGTTAGAGGCCAGCGGCAGCGTACCGCCAAGAAGGCAGCGGTCCGCTCGCAAAGGCGTAATCATGCTCGCCGAGGACAAACAACGGAGCAGAGGTCACCCTAGGCCAAGAAACCAAAGGCCACCGCAGCAGCAAGGGTGTACGCTGAATCGCCAGCAGCAGCAGCTCAAGCTCCTGAAATCTTGCAGTATAATCCATATGAGTGATATACCCGCCGCTTTGTTTGATCACAGAGCCTCACATTCTTTCGCTTCGAGAATCGCGTGTGAGAGGTTGGGTTTGGTACCCAAGAAATCACAGAGTACCCTGGAAATTAGCATCCCGTCAGGGGAAGTGCTAAAGGCAAAAGAGATATGCCAGAACCAGGAAGTAGAAATCTGTGAGCAGAAGGTCCTTGTCAATTTGCATGTCATCGGAATGGAAGATTTCGATGTCATCTTTGCATGGATTGGTTGAAAGCACATGGCAACTATACGCTGTCTCGAGAGAAGTTGCTTTTGACCGTAGGAGGTGGAAGTTTGTTTCACGGCATAAGGATGGTGTTTGCGTTAATGATCTCAACATCAAGGCGTGAGGATGATCGGGAGGAAGTCGCCAAACTTTCGTAAGTTCGACAGGCACGGCGAACAGCGCAAACAGCTGCAAGAGGAGCCATGGTGTGTGAATATCCGGACGTGTTTCCCGAGGACTTGCCGTGTTTACCACCGATAGACAAGTGGAATTCACTATTGATTTGGAACCGTGAGCAAGCACTAGATCAAAGGCACCATATAGAATGGCACCTAAAGAATTGCAAGAACCGAAAGCGCAGCTGGCAGGAGTCGTTGGATCTAGGTTTTATCCGACCTAGCGTGTCGCCGTGGGCGCCAGCCTGCTCGTCAAGAAGAAGGATGGGTCAATGCGGATGTGCATTGACTACGAGAGTCAATAAGTCGACGATCAAGAACGATATCCTCTTCCAAGGATCGACGATCTTTTGACCAGCTCGAGGAGCGAGTGTCTTCTAAGATCGATTTGAGGTCGCTACCACCAGTCAAGATCGTGAAGGAGGACGCTATGCGAAGACCGCTCGTAACGAGGTATGGGCACTACGAGTTCATCGTGATGCCGCTTGGTTTGACCAATGCGCCAATAGCCTTCACGGATCTCGATGAATCGAAGTTTTCCATCAAGATCCGGATAGTTTCGCTCGTTTTTATCGATGATATTCTCATCTATTCCAAGAATGCGAGTTGCATAGAGAACACCTCCGCACTGCTCGAAACGCTACGAGCAGAGAGGTTGTATGCCAAGTATAGCAAGTGCGAAGTTTTGGCTCAAAGAAGTGATGTTCCTCGACACATCGTGTCCGCAGAAGGAATCAAAGTCGACCCAAATGAAGGTTGAAGCGTAGTAATCGGAAGGTTCCACTAATGCCAATGAGGTTCAAGCTTTCTAGCTCGGCGGATATTATAGACGCTTCATCGGGGTTTTCGGGTTGGCAAGGCCGATGACGCAATGTCACCGTGAAAGGAATCAAGTTTTCATGGTCCAAGCTTGTGAAGCAAGTTTCAAGAGTTAAAGAAGAAGCTAACAACCGCCCAAAGTTAGCCGTGCCGAAGGAACGATGGGTTTGTGGTCTACACCGATGCATCCAAACTTGGTTTGGGTTGCTTCTCATGCGAACGGAAGGTTATAGCTTCGCTGCCTCGCCGCTTGAAACCGCACGAGTTGAGCTACCCAACTCACGATCCGGAGTTAGCGGCAATGCTCATGCGTTGAAGATTCGAGGCACTATCTCTATGGAGTTAAGTGTGAAATCTTCACGGATCACAAGAGCCTCAAGTATTTCTTTGAACAAAAGAGTGAACATGAGGCAAAGGAGATGGCTAGAGTTGGTGAAGGATTATGATTGCTCTATCGCTTATCACCCGAAAAGCCAATGTCGTAGCAGATGCTCTAGTCGCAAGTCGAGAGCCGGTTGGGATATCTTCTCACGCAAGAGGAAGAGCTTATTCGAGATTTCGAGAAGCTCACCGAAGTGATTCATCCGCCGAATCGCAGTAAGGATTCATCGCAGCCGACACCGAACCGGACCGAGAGAAGCCATCGTGAGTCGCAATGGCGAGACGCGAATTCGGAAAGTGACACCAACGTCCGTCAGATTGTTGCAACCGCTACCAATCCCGTAATGGAAATGGGATCATATCGTACGGATTTTGTGGTGAGTTTTCCAAGGTCGTGAGAGGAAACATCGCTATATGGTTGTCGTCGATGGATCGACGAAGTCACTCATTTCTTACCGATTCGGACGACGACGGGTTAGATAAGCTCGCTCACTTTACGTCAAGGAAATCGACGATTACATGGTGTACCGGTATCGACACGCCGGATCGTGACCCGAGGTTCACATCAAGGTTTTGGAGGAGTCTCGCAGAAGCTATGGGGACCAAGTCAATCTTAGTACGGATTCCATCCTCAAACCGACTGGTCGATCGGAAAGAACGATTCAGGTTTTGGAAGACATATGCGGCGAATCGTGTCGACGAGAGAGGAAATTGGAAGAGATACTACCTTTGGTAGAGTTTGCCTATAACAATAGTTATCGTGCCACCATAGAATGGCTCCCTGCGAAGCGTTGTACGGAAGGAAGGTCGATCGCCACTTTATCGGGACGGCGGGCGAGAGGAAGATGTTAGGACCAGATGGTTCAATGAGATCGGTCGAGGTTATCGATCGATCAGCGAAGGATCAAGGAAGCTCAGACGCGTAAGTCCTATGCGACAAGCGTCGTCGGATCTTCGCCCATGATCGGAGATCGCTGCTTTCCTTAAGTTTTTCCGACGAGAGGAGTCGCTCGCTTTGGGAAGCGAGGTAAGTTACGACCGAGGTTCGTTGGACCTTCAAGTTCTCGAGAGAATAGGCCCGCTGCTCATAGGTTAGCTTTGCCGCCCAAAGATCGGAGATGTTCACGACGTGTTTCACGCTTCTCACCGAGAAAGTACGTGTTCGACCCAAACACGTGATCAAGCATGATCAAGTGGTTCTTGCTCGTGATCCGAAAGTTACGAGGAAAGGCCGGTGGCTATCTTGGAACGAAGTCAAGGAATTGAGGAACAAGCGATTCCGTTGGTGAAGGTGTCAGTGAATCACCACGGAGGAAGGTTGCATGGGAGTTGCAAGATAAGTTCGTGGCTCAAGCACTCGTTGTTTTTTCCACGTGTTTGAAATTTCGAGGACTAAATTTTTATAAGGAGGAGGATGTAATACCCCCGCCTTTTAAGCTTCGCTTTGCATGGCACGCTTTTTCGAGAAAAGGTCAAAGGTTGACTTTTGTTTCGGTGATCGACCGTCACGAAACCTCGTGCGTTATGAAGAGTGTCTTATGACACGAATTCATAGACACTAAGTATGCGTGTTTTCGACCACCCATGAAGGTTTGGCACCGGGAAGTTATCGAAAACCGGACTTTTCATCGGTCTTTAAAAGCATATCTTGTTTATAGTCATTGTGTCCGTATTTTATTTCGTGTCCATGGGTACCAAGTTTGCTAAATTTGAGTCCGTCATAAAAGTTGCGTCGCTTTTATGTTTTCGAAAAGTCATTATGCAAGAAATGCTGTGACCCTCGAATTTTCCTATAAATGTGGAGGCTAGGGCCTTCATTTTCAACGCTCATTTCCTTCGCCTCCTGTTTACGGAAGAGCCGAGCAGCTCCGTGTACGCCGCTAAGCTGGAGTGAGCTGGGGATCGAGCCGGGAAGCTGGGCGGCGCCATTATCATACCGCCCGAGCCACCACCGCCGATCAACCACCCCGCAGCCCGCTTTTCGGTTTGTCCTTTCTTGTTTTGATTCCGCCTTTAGTAGATCGTATAGCATAGAACTCGGATTCTAAAGGGACGAGACGGAAAAACACGAGGTCACCGATTGGCCAAACCGCCGCCGCCGCCGTTAGCTCACGCCGCCGTGAGCTTGTTGGCCGCCGATTGGGCCGACGAGCCACCTTTGCCTACGGTCCTTTAGGTTTTGAGTTCCTGCCATGCATTCTACTAAAGTACCGATTCCGCTTTGCTTTTTCGCGTTTACGCATGTCGGGATGTTTTCCGTTGCTCGAGTTTTCTAAAGGAAGACATGCCCGGTTATCCATTTTCAACGCCGCTTGTCATTCCATGTTCGTCGTTATGCATATTGCTTATGTTTCCATTTTCATGCATCGATTTTGGACGGTTTATCCTAGATCCGAGGATAGCATCGATTTTGAAGCTTCTTCACGCTAAGATTTGAGTCAACTTGCATGCATGCATATTTTGAAGGTACCCTATTATAGGTCTTGATGTCCCAATATATTTCCTTCGCATCGAGTTGATTTGAAAACCGGAGAGTGCCAAATGTGGGTTCGTAAAGTCGAAACCCTAGCTTTGCTTGATCGCCGTTGATCACGTTGTTGCTTTGCTTTGTGGGAAGTGACCCCAAAAGTTGTTCCGCCTTGTTACCGTGTACTTACCAAGGCGATCGGTGAAGTCATCGGATCCGTAGATATCTCTCGGTTGACGTTTTCTGCTCAGTCATTATATATGCTTATTTTGAAGTTATTTACTCGATATTTCAAAATAAAACATGTACGCCAGTGAAATGATTTTGTGAAATTATTATCGTCCTCGATCCAAGATATGGTTCTATCATGGTTGTGCACGGATCTCTATTCGTGGGTTGATCACCATCTCGAGTATTGATCATAGGGATAGACCCCAACACGTGGTTATGGTTCGAAGCGATAGACCCTAAGTCCACACGGAAAAGGTAATGAGGTGGTTATGGTTCGATGGGGATTTGACCAAGTCCACACCGAGTTAGCCGGGCGGATACGTTCGGGCGTGGGCCGATCGATATGTTCCGGCGAATGAATGTCGTGTGACGGGTCGCGGGATACGCCCGAGCCGTGGTTCATGGTTCTATGATGGGAGTAAAGAATAACGGATCGGTATCGAAAATGAAAAATCTATTTTGCTTACTTAGAAGTGGATTTACGCTTAAAACCTTCTAAGGTAAGTGCTCTAAACACGCTTCATGATTCTTTTCGATTTATGATAAAACCCCACCGAGCGCGCTAGTACTCACCCCAAACTCTTTTTCAAATCTTTTCACGTATGGAGGAGGGCGACGGCGACGCTGAGGTGGAGTCTGCTGGTTCTTCATGCTATGCTTCCGCCGATGTTGTGTTATATACGCATCGATAACTATGTATTCTCGTCCCTTATTTGCTTTCGATTGGGAACAAGATTTGTTATGTTATTCTCACGCGAGTCTCGACACGAGCATGCTATGTGGTTGACCGGTCTAGTTGACAGGATGTAATGCTATTTTGTCTTCTTGCATTACTTATAATAAACCAAGATCATGTTTTTCTGAGGTTATGTTATCGATATTATTCTGCTGGTGGATTGTTTGTGCACCTCCCTTCGTGATATGTCCTAGTTATAGAGAGATCTCTCGATTTCATGGTCACATCTTCTTATCATGTATGTTATATGTATCCCCTTCTTCCCGCTTAACCCCACCCTAATCACACCCCGCATCCGTGCCTTCCCTCGGAATTGGGGCGCGATACTCGATAGTTTCTTACCACAAGGAATAGAGTTGGTCCCGCGAACATCCCGGTCTTCTTTATAGCCCACCACCTCTTGTGGTCAACTAGAGATTGCAAAATGTATCCCGCCCAATTCCATTGGCTTAATCCACGATATCGGCTAGGCATCTCATAATGTACGGATGAACCGCACTACAGCATGTACTTTCCATCAATGAGAAAGCAAGTGCAATCATGAAATGACGCTCAACCATGTACCTCCATCAATGCTTTTAATCGTTACGGCAAAGAACATTCCCGACCTTAATTGCTTCCTTCCTAATCCACCAAAAAGCAAGCCATTGATCAAGCAGCTCACTTGTTTCATCGCTCAAAATCACAATATTTTCTTCCTCCGGCAGTCCAAATACACGCGACATCATCCTCGCACTTTTACGCCGCATCCATTTGGCATCTCCAACTCACAATTGCGTGAGTTGAAGTGGTCGAGCACCCAATACGCCAAATGCCCGGTAGCTCCCGATACCTAGATCAAGGATGCGCCCAAATCCCATCTCGTGACATCGCCACCATTTGAAAGTCGCTCAAATCTTTGAGAATATCACATAGAGACGATTTGAGTTGTCCTTGTCATCGCCCTAGGTAACTTGTCGCCCTCGCTCACTGTAACTATTTCCATGCATGCCTTCAATTTTCTCCTTCGCACCGAACTTCCTTAAGTCGCTAACCTTTTTGCTGGTACAAGATCGGTAAATCATCATCTCCAATCGCTTGTGATTCATTTTCAATAACTTTGGTTTTGTTACGCCCTTGGTCGATGTTTTCCTTCAAGTACAAGAAATTAATACGATCACAATGCATATCTCGCTTAAATTTCAACATTTAATAATTTTTCGTTTATACCGAAACAACTACGTACTTTCCTTCTCACCCCGTGTAAGCCTCTTCTTTTCTGCTTTTCCTATATGAAATAAGCAAAGTGAATCAATGAACAAATCAAGCATGTTTAAATATAAATTAGTAATTTGTTTCATAATTTGATATGAAACTTTTATGCATTAACGCACCTTGCACATCCATATTCACCGATTTATCATCCTTGTTCTTTTTCCACCGCCTCCGATTAGACTTATCTTTTCCACATCCATATTCACCGATTTATCGGGTGAACAGATGCTTCTTTGTTTTTAGTCGCACCTGGACGGATCCGTATCTTTATGGCCATCTGTATAAATAAACATGTTTTATGCATTACAAACAATATCTTTGTGCGTATATCAACTTTCATTATGCGTCGCCTCTTTTGTTTTATGTTACGCTATATCGCTTCCTATATGCAACAAGAACGTTTTAATGCATGAATGTTCCAATAACAAATGTTTTAAATACTTTGTGTACCTCAGACATCCATATTCCCTAAACCTTCTCCTTTGTTCTTTTTCCACCGCCTCGATTAGACTTATCTTTTTCCACATCCCTAGCTTGATTGGGCTGAACAGATGCTTCTTTGTCTATAGTTGCACCAGATGGATCCAGATCTGTATGGCCATCCGCATAAATACACATGTTTTATGAATTACAACCAATATCTTTGTTCATATATCAACTTTCATTATGCGTCGCGCGCTTTTTGTTTTATGTTATGCTATATCGGTTCTATATGCAACATGCAACGTTTTAATGAATGAATGTTCCAATAACAAATGTTTTAAATACTTTGTGTACCTTGCACATCCATATTCACTAATCCTTCTCCTTTGTTCCATTTCCACCGCCTCCGATTAGACTTATTTTTTCGTACATTAGCATTGGTAGGTTCATTATCACATCTTCCCTGCTTATGTATCAAATGTTTACACGATCAAACAATGACATTAGTTCAATAATTCATGGAATTATTTGACAAGTATTGGTATTTAAAATTATGGGTACACAACTAAACCTCGAATCAATAATTGCGACTTGAGCTGGGTCGAATAAATGCTCCTTTTTCTATCGTGGCACCGATGGACTGTGATCATTATGTCCTTATGCATAAATACACGCGTCATATGCATTATAAAAAATCTTTGTGCACCGAGCAATTATTATTTGAAACAAAATATTATACTTATGCAACTATACCGCTTTTAAATGTGTCGTGTAGATTCTTCTTTTCTAAAATTACAAAGAGACGGTACTTTATCCTTATCCCTTCTCGCATAAATACCCAAATGTTATGCAAGATACTCGATGTAATTTTCAATTTATGAAAGCTTTGTAATCAAGATTTAGTATAATATGCTTTTTTTTTTTTGCTATTTAGAATTTAATAGCAAAAAAAATTACCAAATGTTCTCATATTTTTTGTGTTCGAACGTAGCTTTCTTGTACCTGCAAATTAATAATCAATGTTTTAAACTAGACATTATTGTTACATATCAAAATATTTTTAGCATAATGCATTTCAAACATAATACCTTTAACCACTTTTTCCACTTTGGATTTATCTTTCAAGACGTCCTTATTAAGATTTGCAAATTCCTTGCCCTTAGGTGTATCTATAAGCCATATTCATACAAAGTGTTATATTCTATTTTTCAAAAAATATCCGCAACAACTGTTCGATAACTGAAATGATTTATTAATTGTATTTTACCTTCAGTTTTTGTTTTTATAATTGTGTTGTCTTGTTGAGTGTCCTCCATTACTACCACACCATCTTCATTGTGCACTTTTTTTCACCGCACGATATATAAATGGGATTTATACTAAAAATATAGCATATAAATTATAAAATTATTGTACGATCGTGAATGATCTATACCTTTGTCTCCAACTTTTTTCGAATCTCGACTTGTTCACAATTTGTTTCAATCGATTGGTTTTGTCTTGTGCTCCGGAAGACATCTCACGGTGCATAAAAATCAAACAAAATAAGCATTATTAATATATGGTACCCATGGTGAAGTACGCCCAAATAAACAGAATAAAATAATCGTCGATTAATATTGGTTACGTGTTTATTTTCGTTCACTAAAACCCAACAAGAGGGACCACAATCAACCAAAACAAAGATACAAATCTTCCAATCATTTAAATACTCCGAACATGACTTCCATGAAAAACGTTGTCTAAACGGGATGTAAAAATCGTGATAGCGATGGAAAACTAAATGTAAATGAAATATACCAAGAAAATCTACATGCACATACCAAGAGATGCTTTGGGTTTTTTTCATAAATGTCGAACTTTAAACTAAACATATCGCGACATGGCAAGATCGGATTAAAGTGGTAGTATGCATAAACAAACTAATCTATAAAACACTTACCCCGATTACAAGCTCCGATTATTTTCTTTAACCGAAAACAATGTTATTCACGCTTATGAAGCAAGCCGCCTTTGAGTCGCCGTAAAATCGAGAGAAAGAGATTAGGTTTGTTGTATTTGGAAGAGATATACACAAACCGAGAATGAATTCATCGCAGATCTTCCAAAATATTTCAGAGATTTTTCAATCATTTACACGGGGAGATAAATTATCCGACCTTTCGTATGGACCGTGATTTCGCTCGTATGTTAAATTGTGGGGGCATATTTCGTTGTTCACGCTTTTACCCTTATCAGATAATGAATGGGAATTTTGTGCAGTAGTTTTATTGTTTACTCGGTTTATTCACGCTGAATTACAGCCATTAGATTAGTATGAATCAACGTTAATAATTAGTTCTTAGTTCTACTATAGATTAGTTCTTCCATTAACCAACCCCTATATATATATATATATAACACACACAATTGATATACACACAAACACACACGCCACACACAATTCATACACACACGCATGATTTGTTGTACCGATAAAATAAGGGGGAAATTAAATGCCTAATTTTTATACGGTATTTAAAACTACATGTTTAAAAGACTACATGAGTTTATGTTAATATATATATTCTCATGAGATATATGTTATTCAATCCTCATAATATATCATGTTATTATAATGAATTTCGATTAATTACGAAATTAGAAATTACCGAATGAAATCCATATTTTATTTCGATTCATTACGAAGAGAATTGTGAATTAAGGAATAAGAGTATATGAAGTATATAGGCAGATTTTACTTTAACGTCGATTTCAGACGATAGTTAAACGTCGAAATTTTTTCTAAGAAATTGCTTAGAATTAAATTCCATTATTAATGGAATAATTTATTAAAGTAATGACGACCATTTCGAGATGAGTCGATAATGAACGCTTTGCAACGCTTTTCAAACGTTAACGCTTTGAGATGAAACGAAAAGCGCTTTAATCGATCAAGAAATTATAGGAATTAATTTCCTATGATTGGTATATGTAATTACAGTATTATTTAGCATTAAATCAATGCTAGATCATCAAGAATTGGTAGTGACCAATTTTTCAAACGCTTGAAAACCCTAATTTTCGAACTCGATTTTTGTCGCATAAAATGATGCCATTAATTTATCCTATGATATTATTTATCATCTAAACTATATGTCATAACATATATCAATGTTTGGCATGGAAAATAAAATTTGGACCTTTGGCATAGTGTAATAGCCGAGAGCTATATACATATATACTAAGCACTTATTTGTTGATTTACCTATTACATGTATCTAAGTGACATTGGATTAATTATATCCTAACTACACTATTAAAATCTGATATATATATATATATATATAGGTACAATTTAGTGCATGTAATGTGAGTGTAGTGTGTAGTGTAGGTGTGCATGTGTGTAGAAAGACACATGCCCCTTAGGTGTCACCACCATAAACACCCCACCACCTACACCATTTCAGCCACTCTCTCCCTCATTCTGCCGTCCCCCTCCTCTCTCTCTTTCCCCATTTTCATCCATTTCCTCCAAGAACAGCTCCAAGATCAGCCACTACACCATCAAAAAAGTGGACAAGCTCCTAGCTCAAGATGGACAGCCATCCTCTTCCTCTTCATCCTCTCGATTTCATGGCTAAGGTAGATTTCATCTCCTTAGATCCTAGGGATGATCAAGATATACATGCATGTTCATCAATATGCTTGAATGTGTTGGGTCTATGCTTGAAAGTGATTGCATGTTGATTTAATAGGTAGATTCAATACTTTTGATCATTGCATGTTGATTTCCTGGACGAACAGAAACTTCAAGAATTTATTTGACTAAGTTTCAGTGGTCCGATGATTGTGAATTTTTGATATGTTTAAATTATATGTGTCTAGTATGCCTCTGTAAAATTTCAAGTCCATCCAACTTGATTTGATATTTTAATTGTATTTATCAAAAACACTGCACAAATCTGCGAAATCGCCGTGTTTATCACCCATAGTGCGTGGCTTTCGTTTTAAGTTTGGATAATGATAAAACTCTGAAATTTGGCAGAAACATAATTCCGCATGTCTAGAAGATTCCTGTAAATTTTCAGAATTTTCTAAAAATCTTTACTATTTATTCCAGATTTTACAAGATAACTGCACAAAATTGTCACGGGAGTGATAGCTTGTGGTAAAATATTTTTATCTCCCAATCTATTGTGAATCATTGAGTGAGGCTTTTTCTGGATAAAACTAGACTTAAGTGGCTTTTCAATATGATTGGTTTCATTTCCAGATTCCTTAAAATGAACTCACGGTGAATTTTTAAAGTTGACGCATTTCAGTAAGCCTTTTTGGACAAACTGCCTTAGAAAATTTCTATGTTAATAGGCTGTTCGAGTATGACTTTTACGTGAGGTGTTCAAGCCGTTTGTAGTCCGATTTGGACTTGGGTTTCTTCATAAGAAATGTTCCTTACCATGTCTAGTTGTGATCTGGAAAGTTTGATCCCAAACCAAGTTTTATAGGTATACTTTTCATCGACCCAAAGTCACCTACTGGAAACTGTCCATTTCAACTAGTCAACTTTGGACTTATATATTTATCGATGAGTTAGATATTTTCCAGTATGGTCTTCATGACATATGTAGTACTTGTTACAAGGTTTCTAAATTGGTAGCCTGCAGCCATTTTGGCATTGCGAGTCAAAAGTTACGAGTCTCAAAAACCCTCGTCGTTAAGCTAAAACTGAAAATTCTGAAAATTTTCTAAGTATAGAAGTCAGTTTGAGTTGCCCACTTTGAGACCCTATATCTCCAGATCCACGACTCTTTTGGATTTAATTCCTTCTTAGAACTTGTAGCATATGTTTAGAGGTTTCCAGAATGTATCTTTGTGTGGCCATACGTATTCTAACTCGAGAGTTATGAATCGTCAAAGTTTGCCACTTGGGTTATTTCAAGCTATTTTGCTGAAATTTAAACACTTAAAATTTGACTAAGTGTTGGAAACCCCTATGTGAAGTATGCCTTATGGGACTAACATGCTAGTAATTGATGCATTCATTATGTTATGTCGCAAGGTACGATAGAGCATTATAAGATGTACGAACTATGATAAAACATCATGATACGATATTTTCACGAAAGCATACCTTAACGTGAAATATTTGACTAGGTGCTTCCTACATGCTCAATTGAGTGTATATCATACCTTGATATACACTATAGTGAAATATGGATTCTAAGACTCGATGGATAGTTTCTACTCCAGAACTTCAAGGCCAAGAATAGATAGGCTAAGTCTGGGAATTACAGTCCAAGAAATCGATTTAGACAATCGATAGTCCAGGTGGGCTTTACTCTACTCAAGAATAAAATGCTTCTGAAATATTTATTTACGATGCTTATTTCAACTGTTGTTAAATGTTTACAAGATTACCTGCCAGAAATGTTTATGTTTTGTGTATGTATCCTATCCATGAGATTGATATGAATGACATGAATGATATAAATGTGTTGGGTCACTCCCAACTTATGAATGAAAATCGATATCGGATCCTATGCCTAAGGCTTATACCGCCAGATTAACGGTACACCGATGGTGACCGCGTCAGTAAGGACAATTCACGGCGGGTCACGGGTCGTAGAGGAGGCCCTCACGACTTTCGACTATGATGATATGATGAAATGATGATAAGGATACGGATCATACACACCAAGAAAATGCCCGCCAGCGATGATTTTGAGAAATGACAAAATGATTTTAGTAAGCACAAGGCATTTCAACTAAAACCCTTGTGTCTTACCATGATGTGGCAAGGTAATCTTCAAATGATAAAATATTTTCGCATGAGTCCACCGAGTGTATTCTTGTACTCACCGCATGTTTGTTTTTAAATGTGCAGTTGAGTGTATGATGGATGGAGCAAAGTTGAGCAATAGATTATTGTCGCCGAAAAGTTTATACCTTGATAGTACATCGTCATATGTACTTATCACATGTCTTCCACGCAAGAACCTAAATTTATGTACTAAAGTCAAAGAATATACTGACATATGTTTTACGCTTTATTGTTAAAAGAATCTCCTTTATAATTATCCTGCTTAGAGTTATAGTCCATGTTAATCCGCATTTAGGATTGTGGGTCAGGACAGAGTGGTATCGAGCGGTTCGCTTCGAACCCAAAATCTCCTTTAAGATTAAGTCTAGATTGAGTCATTAGACTTTTAGAGATCAGCTGACAATGCTCAACACTCCATCACATCAAGCTCAACCGAAATGAGGTAAATGACTCTTTTCCCAAAGTTTTGAAAATTAGCCTGGCCAGATGAATATTTATGAAATTATTTTTCTCGAGTTGAAAGTGAAATAAATTTTTAAGTGAAATGAATATTATGTTGTGAAGTGAATGATAATGGAAATAATCTTTCAAAAGAAATGAAAGCTATGAGAAAGGTTGAGAATGAACGTTGTGACAAATGATTTGTCAAGAAAGTTATGAAAAGAAGAAGGATATAAGAAAGATGATGACAATGAAATGAGAAAGTTTTGGCACGATATGCCAAAGATGAAATGTTTGAATTTCTGAAATGTAATAAGGGTTCATTATTATGAACGGTTATGATTATTCATGTTTAAGATGATTAAGATTGACATTGATTTGTCAATATGATATGTCAATTCTTTAAATTCAACGAAATACGTATGATAAATGAGCTACGAGGAATATTCAAGTTTTACTTCAATCTCAAAGTTGATTATGATGATGAGCATGCTAGTTCAACAAAACGTAGACTTTATAAGACGATGATCCCTTTTACGAAAGAACACATAGAAGTAAGAATTTCCTTCAATTACAAGAACAAGATTAGTGATGGATTTGAGAACTTCATTCCATCTTGAGTGAAGAAAAGTGAAAGATTTATACGAAATTGTTCGACCGACATGTACGACCTCGGCTTCGACCTCGCATGTGCGACTATCGACTTCAAAATCGGCATTTATAACATCGCCTTTGACATGTCGATCGGGTAGTTTGTCCGACCGTGTCGGCAATATTCTGTACTACCTCAGCATCGGTACGGCATGTACGACCTTGGTGTCGGCATCGCTTATGACCTCGGCGCGACCTGTAAATTTCCCCACCGCACAGTGATTTTGTTTTGACTGCTCGGTCGTGTGAACTCCGATTTACGTATGGTTTTCGCCACGTGCTCTAATGAACTGTACTTCATTTCTTATGAAGGACAAAATTCTGATTCCTACTTCAGAATTCATGAGAATCAGTTGAAGTTAGTTCTACGATTTGAAAAGAGTAAGACCGTTATAGTATGATACTAATCCTAGAATGTTACTAAGAAAGTAAACCTTCAAGAATACAAGTAGAACCTCGACATACATGAGAACTTTGTTGATGACCTATTACGGTATATAAGCTTTCAAATTATATCCATTACCCAATTTCGCATTGAGTTTAACTCTACGACCTAGTTCCAATTGAGAAATCATTCGAGTTTCTCACTTCTTCCAAGAAAATTCCAACTCAAAATTTACAAAGTGTCCTTTTGAACCCAAATCCTTGCGTGATCGAGAATATAATCAGGACGGTCCGCCAGCCCATATGACCAAAGAAATCTCGAGAGTCGCTATTCGGTCTTCGGACCTAGAGCCCCATTTATTCACCCAAGGAACATATCGATTCAATCATTGAAAAGATGTTATCTTGATGGACGAGACAAGACCTTTGTAGGTAATCGTGATAATTTCTCCTTGATTCTTGAAACCATCAAGTAAGATGAAAGTTGACTTACTTTGTCACCCAAGAGCTAATTAGTAAAGCGATAAATGTTGGGCATGAAATAGGTTAACTTATCTCAATCACCTAAAAGTTTCGTATCAAGAAAGTGATAGACATCAAGAAATTATGATGTAAAGAAAATCTCGATGAGGCGAGATATTTTCCTATGGCACACATGATGTGATGACCCTAGATGGGCTTAACAAAGAATGATAACAATGAAGTTATATCATCATACGATCGTTATGATAACAAAGTTATGAATAAGATACTTTTAGCATTGAATGCAAAGAGTAAAAGTAAAGAAAAGTATATGATATCCGGGGATATGAATTTCCTTATTATGTCATGACGAGAGCGATTACAACTTATCTTTAAGATAGTTGGATATCCTTGAAACCTCGCTAGTAGGTTAGACACGCTTAAAAGAATAAAGATGCATACAAGATATTCTTTTCAAAGAATATATATATGAAGAAATGATAGCATCTCGTGAAATAAATCTCTCGCCTTTATACCTGTTAATGAGATTATGCTTGAGCATAATCGATTCCAAGTAATTGAAACTTGGTTAAACAGATGATAATGAGATTGAGAAATCATAATCTTTGAGATGTGTGAATAGCTAGGATATCCCTAGTATGTGAACTAAGTAGGGAGGAAATAACTCCGAAGTCAAGACATGGTAATGAGATGCTTAGAATTTAAGTTATGGAGTACAAAGGTACTACCCTACCAAGCCATATGACGATGATAACGGTTTTAGTCCTGAAAGTGGAAACCGAAGTATAACGAAAGTAAGATTACTCTCAGATATCATGCTCAAGAAAATGGACAAAAGTCAAAAAAATAGCAGAAGAAATTATGAGCTATACAATTAGATAGTTCATGATATGACATAAGTTTCAGAAATGTTCTGACTTCGATAAGTAAGGTAATTCCCTTGAAGTAAGGAAACGGATTAAGAAATAGATTCATTATTTTGAAATGAATCTTAATACCCTAAGTTATAATGACACAAAAAGCTTGTCTTGTGTAACTTAATAGTTAACAAGCAGGATAGTTCCTATAGATTTTGCAAAGGAAATACATCCAAGAGAACACAAGAAAAGATTCACATGGAAGGATCTTAAGGTGGACCTAATTGTAAATCTTATCCCCATATTTTTGTGACGATCAATAAAGTGAGGTATTAAGTATCTCTGACATGGAAATGAAGAAATCATTGAATGTCGAGAAAATGGTAAAAATATTTGACGTCAAGGGAAAAGTATAATACATCCCCAGTGGACAAAGAATTTTATCTTATGCGAAATTGCATGATGAATTAATAAAAGATTAAGAAGAATGACGTATATCCAAAAGGGGATATTACAAATGATGGCACTAAATGTCAGTACAAGGATTTCTCTGGAAAAGAGTTTAAAGTAAGAATATATATGAGAAATATATTTCTAAGATCGATAAAGTGAAAAAGGGAATTAAATCATTCATACTGGATTAGAAATAAATGATAGTGATAGAGACATGACGATCTCTACGATAAAATTTCATTATTGAAATATATCAATATCAAAGGATAGGTTGATGTAAACCTAACCATGAATGCTATTAGTAAAAGCATAACGATACTAATACCGAGAAGTATAGGGTGAATGAGGCAAATGTAGACCATAGCAAGGAACATAATGTCCCAATGGAAAGGACAAGGACATATGAAATAGATGTTTACTTGAATAAACGGAACACCGTAGACCAAAGCCTATACCTTGATCGAAAAATGAACAAACAGTAACCAAAAGGCGTAGTATGTATGAGGAAAATTTCTAAATAGCCATAAGATTTTGTTCAATTTAGGTGCTTCGCTTTTACATCGCACAAGTATGCGTGAAGTCGATAGAACCCAACTCGTGGTAAGCGAATCAAGAAATGAAAATCCCTTACCTATATGAGAATTTTGACCATCGCAAATGTTGCTCAAGCTCGAATTGAACCTAGAATCGCCTAAAGTGCTATCCAATGATTTGGATCATTATATCTATGTGGAACGAGATATAATTTTAGAGACAAGAAGTTTTAAACGGTCGTCATTCATGTGATTAGTGACCGGGGCTCAGCCTTTTCGTTAGAGGTTTTACACCTACGTAATATCAAGATCCACCGCTCGCTTATGCGAATATCTTTAAGGCAACATACGACTGAAAATGTAAAACGTAAAATGGGTATTAAGATGAGTGTCATGAGTCGTGTCATAAGTATTCTACGGGCTATATATGTCTTAATGTGTTTAATTCATTAAGAGATCCTTCTTGTTTAGAAATCCTCCATTGCTTAAATTAAGTCGGATTCATCTAAAATATCCGCTTACAAATGACAAGAAAAGGGAGTTTAACGGTAAGAGTTAACCCCAAGGCCTACAAGGTTATAACTCACACGAGCATATCGGCTCTTTTATTATGAACTGGCATGGATTCGTAACAATTTTGAAGAAATTTTGCACCCTGACCGGATGCTCAGAACTATAGGGTGTCAAATGAGGATGGTACCCAACGACGATCCGCTACCACAACAGATCGGAGGAATTTTACAAAAGAAGTATCAAAAGAATAATTTCTCCATGAGAAAATTCCAAAGTCCGACGAGACTTACCAGGATTTATCAACAAGTTTAAGCATACATATAACGCGTAGGGAACGACACCTACGAGTACTTGTCCTGGACCTCGGCAAGTTATACAGCACGACATAAAGGAATGGTTGTACCCTGATGTTCCGAATGCCGCCCCACGTCATGTGCCATCAATGGTACCAGAAAGAGACGAGAAGGGCAAAAGGACAAAATCTTATCGCCCTCGCGGATTAAGAGAATTACCGCTACCAACCCAACCATACTTTTTGATAAAAGTAACACCAACTTCTAGTATTAAAGAAGAAACGAGGAACAGCTTGACCCTGGCTCTCTGAAAGAGAATGATCGTCAGAAGTATGAAAATAAAAACGTACTTGGAGAAAGACAAGTTTCCAAGGGAGGAGTACGACTCTGACAAAGGTCACTCAGAGACCTAGAATCTTAGGATCCTATAAGACTTATATGTAAATAATGGTTTATGATGAAAATGATGTGATTATAATATGTAAAATAAACATAGTTTGGAAGAGTTTATGAATATGGTGAAGAAGTGTCAAAGTTTTGAGTGTAAAAAAAAAAAAGCTAGACGTCTTGTAATCAATTAGCTCGGTAGACCGACCCTCGTAAGTAATGTATGAAAAGTCCTCACTGAGGCATTATGATGTAATATTATATGGTCTTAAAGAATGGTATCCGAAATACGGAAATGAATTGTTCTGAATAAGATATGGTTACTATGAGACAATAGTTACGCTATTCTGACTAACCAATGCACCAAACTGCTTATGAACCTCAAAATCGAGTGTTTCACCCATACCTAGATAATTTTTATCTCAATCCTCATAGATGATGTTCTTATCTATTCAAAGGACGAGAAAGAACATAAAGAAAATCGAAGGCTGTCTCACAACTTTTAAGAGCCGGGCAAAATATTGCCAAGTACAGTTTTGTAAATCTCAGCTTAAAAGAGAAATATTCCTCAAGCACATAGTGTCTTTAAAAGAGAACAATGTAGATCTGACAAAGGACAAAACAATTACAGAAGATGAAAGACGTCAATGACCTAAAATAAGATCAGGAATTTTATAGATTGATTAATTACTGTTAGAGATCCATTAAGAACTCTCTAAGGTAACAAGACCAATAAGATAGTTACCCCAAAATAGAGTTACAATTCTCACGGATTAATAAAAGTAAGGCTATGTATTAATATGAGATAAATAATAACTTATGTGTCACGATGACTTAGGCCACATGAATGTAATTTCCTAACTCATGACTTGAAATAGTGATAGAATCGATTTAAGAAAAGGATCGCCGAGAGACAAAGGATGGAGGAAAAGTTAGAAAGGATCCGAGAAAGGGTAAGGGTGAAGGATTTAAGAACTTCCAGAGGCGCTTGGACAACGCCTTATTGTCTCAAGGAAGAATATGCATTCCGCATAACGCAAAACTTCAAAATGAAATAATGGTTGAGGCTCACGATACACCCTACACCGCCCACCCGATAGTACTAAGATGTACCAAGACCGAAAGAAAAGTTTTGGTGGGAAGGCATTAAACGAGACATAGCTTTTTCAGAGAACACCGCCTTGTTTGCCGCCAGATGAAAGCATTACACCAACGTCCATACGGAAAGTTACAACCGTTGGAAATACCCGAGTGGAAATGGGATGAAATAACGATGGACTTCGCTACTTAACTTACCCAAATCAAAAGAGGAACACCACTATATTTGTAATTGTTGATAGACTCACCAAGAGTGCTCACTTCCTACCAATCCAAAGTACTTATGGATCCGACAAGTTAGCCCAAATGTATGTAAAGGAGATTATACGACTTCACTGGAGTGCCAAAATCTATTACCTCGATAGTGACAGTAGTATAAATACCCAAGTCGCGAGGACATCACTCCTATAACAATAAGTTAAGAACCCTTCACAATTCACAAAAGTTGAAGTTATTCGTCGAGCAAAGAAACTTGGATACAGGATAGAAAAGATGGCTCAAATCAGTAAAAGATTATAAATATGATAAATAATCACCTAAGGAAGGTTAATGTAGAATCTAATGCCTAAGTTATAAAATTCAGTATAAATTATGGTATGTCCTCATAGAAAAGGAAAACCCTTTGGAAAGATTAAGAAAAACGAGAATAGTAATAGTCGGGCAATCAGGGACGAATGTAAGTAGTATTGCCACAACCAAGGTGAAATATGACTAAAAAAAGAGAATGAATATGAGAATAGAATACGAATTAAGATAAGAAATGAAGAGCTGAAGGATTTTAAGGACCGTTGGACAATGTTATATTGTCTAAGAGATAGATATATACATATATTCCCAAGCAATAATAAGCTTAGAAATAAAACCAAGAATGAATTTCATGATCCTTCTCATACCGCCAACCAGGCATTATTAAGATGTATTATGATTCACGAGAAAAGTTAGATAGCAAGGAATGAAATGAGATGAAACCATGATTGTCGAAAAGGTCTCGTTACCAACAAGTAAAGGCATTGTATCAAAGGCCTTATAAGAGAGTATAACTTAGAACTACACGAATGAAAATAGAATGATATAGAAATAGATCTTATGACAAATTTTACCAAAGTCATAAAGAAGTCGCACTATTATATGGCTAGTAGTGGATTAACTCGCCAATTATGTTTTGTCTCTGCCTATTCAGATGACTCATAGATCCGATAAGTTAGCTCAGTCGTACATAAAGGAAATCTTATATTTACAAGTAGTACCAAAACCTATCGGTCGATAGAGACTTCAAGAGTACCCCTAGATTTGGAACTAACTCACAAAAGAAGTTAGATACGAGATTGAGCCTTAACATATATGCCCACCATAGCGTAAGGACAATCAAAAGGACAAGATGAATGTTTAAGGATACGATAGAACAAATGATAAACCAAGGTATCGTTGGGAACTTATTGTACCACTTGTTAAGTTTATGTACAACCGTAGTCACAAACAACGATTAATGTAGCCTTATGAGGCATATTATGAAAAGAAGTATCGACCACCACTTTATTGTAACAAAGTAGGTGAGAAAGGTGTAAAGTCCTCGACGTTGTAAATGAAACGATTAAGATATCTACCAACGAGGCAAGGAATAAGAAAAGCTCAGACGCATAAAAATCTTACCGGCACGCCAGAACCCGAACTCGCATTCTTGAATGCGAATTAAAGTTTCTTAAAATTTCTCCATCTAGGGGAATTATAAGTTTAGATACAAGAATGTTGATATCACGCTTTAAAGGACCTTACGAGCTCCTAGAAATGATAGCCTAGTAGCTTATAGCTTGGTACTTCCACCACATTTGGGGAAAGTACGAAATGTTTTTCCACGTGTCGCAGTTAAGGAAATACAAAAATTTCCCAATTCACGTAAACCAACATGATGACGTGACCTTTGACTCAGATGGGTTATGATGAAAATCTACGACTAATTTGATCTTACGATTCAACGATTAAAGAAGCAAGTTTGGGTCTTATAATGAAAGTCCAATGGAAGAACCATGGACGCAAGAAAAGCACATAGAAAGTTATGATGTTATGATGTTAAGATACCCATACTATATGAGGTATGCAAATTTCGGGACGAAATTTCTTTTAAGGGGTAGGATGTAATACCCGCAGTAATTAAACGCCTAATTACGGTATTTAAAACCCAGAATTAGAAATTACCGAGATGATTCAATCCATAAGATATCGAATAATGATTTCGATTAATTACGAAGGAATGAAATCCTATTTTACATTCACCGAGAATTGTGAATTAAGGAATAAGAGTATATGAAGTATATAGGCAGATTTTACTTTAACGCCGATTTCAGATCGATAGTTAAAACGTCATGAAATTTTTCTAAGAAATTGCTTAGAATTAAATTCCATTATTAATGGAATAATTTATTAAAGTAATGACGACCATTTCGAGATGAGTCGATAATGAACGCTTTGCAACGCTTTCAAACGTTAACGCTTTGAGATGAAACGAAAAGCGCTTTTAATCGATCAAGAAATTATAGGAATTAATTTCCTATGATTGGTATATGTAATTACAGTATTATTTAGCATTAAATCAATGCTAGATCATCAAGAATTGGTAGTGACCAATTTTTCAAACGTTTGAAAACCCTAATTTTCGAACTCGATTTTTGTCGCATAAAATGATGCCATTAATTTATCCTATGATATTATTTATCATCTAAACTATATGTCATAACATATATCAATGTTTGGCATGGAAAATAAAATTTGGACCCTTTGGCATAGTGTAATAGCCGAGAGCTATATACACATATATACTAAGCACTTATTTGTTGATTTACCTATTACATGTATCTAAGTGACATTGGATTAATTATATCCTAACTACACTATTAAAATCTGATATATATATATATATATAGGTACAATTTAGTGCATGTAATGTGAGTGTAGTGTGTAGTGTAGGTGTGTGTAGAAAGACACATGCCCTTAGGTGTCACCACCATAAACACCCCACCACCCCACCATTTCAGCCACTCTCTCCTCATTCTGCCGTCCCCTCTCTCTCTCTTCCCCATTTTCATCCATTTCCTCCAAGAACAGCTCCAAGATCAGCCACTACACCATCAAAAAGTGGACAAGCTCCTAGCTCAAGATGGACAGCCATCCTCTTCCTCTTCATCCTCTCGATTTCATGGCTAAGGTAGATTTCATCTCCTTAGATCCTATGGATGATCAAGATATACACATGCATGTTCATCAATATGCTTGAATGTGTTGGGTCTATGCTTGAAAGTGATTGCATGTTGATTTAATAGGTAGATTCAATACTTTTGATCATTGCATGTTGATTTCCTGGACGAACAGAAACTTCAAGAATTTATTTGACTAAGTTTCAGTGGTCCGATGATTGTGAATTTTTGATATGTTTAAATTATATGTGTCTAGTATGCCTCTGTAAAATTTCAAGTCCATCCAACTTGATTTGCTATTTTAATTGTATTTATCAAAAACACTGCACAAATCTGCGAAATCGCCGTGTTTATCACCCATAGTGCGTGGCTTTCGTTTTAAGTTTGGATAATGATAAAACTCTGAAATTTGGCAGAAACATAATTCAGCATGTCTAGAAGATTCCTGTAAATTTTCAGAATTTTCTAAAAATCTTTACTATTTATTCCAGATTTTACAAGATAACTGCACAAAATTGTCACGGGAGTGATAGCTTGTGGTAAAATATTTTATCTCCCAATCTATTGTGAATCATTGAGTGAGGCTTTTTCTGGATAAAACTAGACTTAAGTGGCTTTTCAATATGATTGGTTTCATTTCCAGATTCCTTAAAATGAACTCACGGTGAATTTTTAAAGTTGACGCATTTCAGTAAGCCTTTTTGGACAAACTGCCTTAGAAAATTTCTATGTTAATAGGCTGTTCGAGTATGACTTTTACGTGAGGTGTTCAAGCCGTTTGTAGTCCGATTTGGACTTGGGTTTCTTCATAAGAAATGTTCCTTACCATGTCTAGTTGTGATCTGGAAAGTTTGATCCCAAACCAAGTTTTATAGGTATACTTTTCATCGACCCAAAGTCACCTACTGGAAACTGTCCATTTCCAACTAGTCAACTTTGGACTTATATATTTATCGATGAGTTAGATATTTTCCAGTATGGTCTTCATGACATATGTAGTACTTGTTACAAGGTTTCTAAATTGGTAGCCTGCAGCCATTTTGGCATTGCGAGTCAAAAGTTACGAGTCTCGCAAAACCCCTCGTCGTTAAGCTAAAACTGAAAATTCTGAAAATTTTCTAAGTATAGAAGTCAGTTTGAGTTGCCCACTTTGAGACCCTATATCTCCAGATCCACGACTCTTTTGGATTTAATTCCTTCTTAGAACTTGTAGCATATGTTTAGAGGTTTCCAGAATGTATCTTTGTGTGGCCATACGTATTCTAACTCGAGAGTTATGAATCGTCAAAGTTTGCCACTGGGTTATTTCAAGCTATTTTGCTGAAATTTAAACACTTAAAATTGACTAAGTGTTGGAAACCCCTATGTGAAGTATGCCTTATGGGACTAACATGCTAGTAATTGATGCATTCATTATGTTATGTCGCAAGGCAATATAGAGCATTATAAGATGTACGAACTATGATAAAACATCATGATACGATATTTTCACGAAAGCATACCTTAACGTGAAATATTTGACTAGGTGCTTCCTACATGTTCAATCGAGTGTATATCATACCTTGATATACACTATAGTGAAATATGGATTCTAAGACTCGATGGATAGTTTCTACCCGTAACTTCAAGGCCAAGAATAGATAGGCTAAGTCCGGGAATTACAGGTCAAGAAATCGATTTAGACAATCGATAGTCCGTGGGCTTTACTCTACTCAAGAATAAAATGCTTCAAATATTTATTTACGATGCTTATTTCAACTGTTGTTAAATGTTTACAAGATTACCCGCCGTAAATGTTTATGTTTTGTGTATGTATCCTATCCATGAGATTGATATGAATGACATGAATGATATAAATGTGTTGGGTCACTCCCAACTTATGAATGAAAATCGATATCGGATCCTATGCCCAAGGCTTATACCGCTAGATTAACGTGTACACCGATGGTGACCGCGTCTTCGTAAGGACAATTCACGGCGGTCACGGGTCGTAGAGGAGGCCTCCCTCACGACTTTCGACTATGATGATATGATGAAATGATGATAAGGGATACGGATCATACACACCAAGAAAAATGCCTGGCCAGGCGATGATTTTGAGAAATGACAAAAATGATTTTAGTAAGCACAAGGCATTTCAACTAAAACCCTTGTGTCTTACCATGATGTGGCAAAGTAATCTTCAAATGATAAAATATTTTCGCATGAGTCCACCGAGTGTATTCTTGTACTCACCGCATGTTTGTTTTAAATGTGCAGTTGAGCGAGATGATGGATGGAGCAAGGTGTTGAGCAATAGATTATTGTCATTGAAAAGTTTATACCTTGATAGTACATCGTCATATGTACTTATCACATGTCTTCCACTGCAAGAACCTAAATTTATGTACTAAAGTCAAAGAATATACTGACATATGTTTTACGCTTATTGTTAAAAGAATCTCCTTTATAATTATCCTGCTAGAGTTATAGTCCATGTTAATCCGCACTTAGGATTGTGGGGCTCACTGACATATTATTATATTTAAGGCCTCATGGAATATTAAGGTCTCATGTTATTATTATATTTAAGACCTCACAGAATATTAAGGCCTCATGTTATTATTATATTTAAGACCTCACGTAATATTAAGGTCTCATGTTATTATATTTAAGACCTCACAAGATATTAAGGTCTCATGTTATTATTATATTTAAGACCTCACAAGATATTAAGGTCTCATGTTATTATTACATTTAAGGCCTCACATAATATTAAGGTCTCACATTTAAGGCCTTACATATACATATATATATATATATATATATATATATATATGTATATGTAATACGCCGATTATTTAAACGCCTAATTACAATATTAATTTCGTAAATTAGAGTATTATTATGATAATTTGATTATTAATATATCGAATAATGATTTCGATTATTGTTGGAATAATAAATTCCTATGTTTTATTCACAAATAAATGTGAATCGAGAAATACGAATATGTAACGATTTCAACAAGATAATTCTACGTCGATTTCGTATCGATATTTAAATGCTCGTGATATTTTCTAAGTTTTTAAACTTAGAATTTAATTCCATTATTATGGGAATAATTTAATAAAGTGATTACGGCTTTATTACGACCATTTTGAAATGAGTCGATAATTAACGTTTTGAGACGCTTCAAACGTTAACGTTTAGAGATGACTTGAGAATCAAGTCAACGATCAAGGAATTATGATATTTAAATTCCTATGATTATTTTATGTAATTAGAATATTATTTAGCATTGAAATAATGCTAGAAAATTTTGGAATTATATTTTTGATCACTTAAGATTCTCGAAAACCCTAAATCAAGAATTAGGTTTTCTACCTATGGTTTGATTCCAATAATTTTTCCTATGATATAATTTATCATCTAAAACATATATTATGATATATAATTATAAATAGCATGAAAATAAAATGTGTAACTATTGTATTATGGAAATGACGTGACTTATGAATTAAGATAAGTGATTTACGTGAGCTTCATGCTAAGAATTGTAATGTTATGTGATCAAATGAAGTAGTAGGATATTTTTGGTACACAATAAACAAGGGATTAATAAAGGACCAAGTGGGATGCATGTGAGTTGTGAGTAGCCGTGTTTGTTGACTCAAATTACTTGTGATGATTTTGCTTCCAAAATTAATGCCTTAGATATTATATTTAAGTATAAGACAAATTTGTTAAGCTTCTCCTTGTGTAATGAGGGGTAACCGACGGCCCTATCATCCCAAAGCAAAGGATATTTGTTTTGTTCAAAATTTGTGTAAGACACATTAACTATGATGACATATACATTGATGAGTCATAGGAAAAATTCATGTATCTTCCTTGTACAAGTGAGAATAGACGGTGGTTTCCAAAGTGTGGAATCACTTTCTTGTTGATTTGTTCAAGATTGGTGTAAGAAACATTTACTACCATGATGTATGCATGGTGAGTCACAAAGATTTAAGGCTTCCAATTTTGTTTTGTGTGTGTGTTAGAACCGAGAGAGAGAGAGATTGGAATACACTTATTCAATCAAATTGCTTAAGTAAGGTATTACACAAAATTTAACCTTTTCACTCTCCAAAACCGCAAAAGCCGTGAGCTCCTCCATAAGAAAAACTAAGAGTGTTCTTGATTTCTTTGGCCAAAAGCTTGATCTAAAGCTTGTGTACATTAAATCAATACCGTTAAAGGTTAGAAATCGAATCGACCTTTAGTTATACGTTACGATTTTCGATTTTCAATGGTTAGATTTTAATATACATGCTATGTTAATATTGTTTATTTTGCTAAGATTGATCATATGTTAAGTATTAATTAAAAGCTAGGCATGCTTTGAATTTTCGCATGATGTTCGAAAATTTATAATGTTCATATGTTAATGGATTTATGATATATGGTAGTAGAGAAGCTCATTGTGAATTATTGAGAATTTTTGGAAAATCATATGGTATATATATGATATGACCGAAAATGCTTGGAGGATAGATATTGAGGTGCAAATATTATTTAAGTGATATTATAGCATATTGTTGATCTAGGATCTTAGTTATGCACTCTAAGATTTTAATAAGAATTTTTGGGAATTAAATGCTCAATTTGTACATAGTGACCGAGAGCTTTTAAGCTTTGAACATGATGAATAAGTTAATTTGTTAAAATACTATAATGTATTATTGCTATAGAATGATAAGTATGTATTGTGGAATTTTATAAAATTTTAGAAAAATGTTTGATGGATTAAAGTTTAATGGCCGAGACCTAGAGCATTGGGTTCTATGGTTTATATTGTGTTATTATATGATATTATGATGTATTAGTGCTATATGATAGCATATAAGTATAGTGTGATTTTATAGGATTTTATAAAAATCATTTGGTATTTATTGCACAAAGTAGCCGTGAGCTACCTTGGACCATTCTTGGTGTATGGTTTAATTTTATAAAACTTTAGGATATAATTATGTTATACATTGGTATTGGAGCCTAGTGTATAATTATTAGAATTTTGGAAATTTATCGATTTATTTGTGATAAAACCGTGAGCCTATATTATATATAGGTGTGTTCCAAATTTTCTATAGTGATATTAATACATATTAATGATTATAGTGTAAAATAATACACTATATGAATTTAGAGGAATTTTGGAACAAGTTTGAAAATGTGTTATACCGTGAGCTATAAGTGAAAATAAGGAATTTTAATTCCTTTTTAATTAAGAATAATAAATTATTATATGTCTAAAAATTATGTTAGACATAATTGAATTTTCGAGATTTATTAAACATAGAATATTATGTTTACGATGAAACGTTATATTAAATAACGTTAAAAGCATAAAATAATGCTTAAAGTATTAAAAGATTAATATTGAAAGAAAATATTAATCAAGTTTATCGATTTGCGTGAAAAATCAAGAATTGAAAAGAAATCGATTGATATTAATTTTATACATTAAAAATGTATTTTATTGAAATATATTAACGAAAAGTCAAAATGGTTGACTTTCAAATTAACGCATTTAAATCACGCTCGTTAAATACGCTAATACGTGAAAAACGACACTTTTATTCAATATCTCAATTGTGAGAAAGATTTCATAATTGAAATCATTTTATCAATAACGTTATTATATCGTTAATTATTTAACCTAAAAGGTTAAAATGAGACCAGATCATATTACGCCTCTCTCGAAATACGAGAATTATTTTTATTGAAATATGCGTTGAAACGACTTATTAAGATTTTTTAAAAACTTCGAATTATTATTATTTATCAAAGTTGAATGAACTTTGAAAATCTCGAAAAGCGTGCCAACGTGCTAAACGTAAATTTTTGCGTAAAGGTGGGACGTGAAGGCTCACACGCAACCAAAGGAGAGCACGCGTATCGAAAAATCGAAGTTCAAAAGTAAAGGTGGGCTTTACTATACCCAAACTGGTAGAATTTACCAAATGATTTATTTATGATGCTTTATTGCAAGCAAATATTTATGAAATGATTTATTTAATTACCTACCCAAATTATTTATGTTTTATGTATGTATCCAATCCATGATTATTGATGCTTAATGTTGGGTAGCTCCCACTTTATGACATGCTTGAATTCGTATTCTTGGAAGTACCCCAAGGATGATGGAGAATTCAGATCCCGTCGAGATGGCCCGGATTTTGTGCATCGATTATTTTGTGATTTGTGTCTTTGAAAGGGTGCTCGGTCGGTCACAAATATTCTGTGAGAGGCTTCCTCTCCAAATAGCGGAATTATTGTTGGATGAATTATTGTGGTGGATATGGATCATACATACAAGGAAAATGTATAGCCGTATCTAATCTTTATGGAAAATGAAAGAAATTATTTAGTAAGCACGAGTATTTCAAATTAAAACCTCGTGTTATTGAGATGGGCGTAGTAATTTAAACTGATAAATTATTTTGCATGAGCCATCGAGTGCAATCTTGTACTCACCGTATGTTTGTTTTAAATGTGCAGGTTGAGCAAATGATGGATGGAGATGTGTCTGAGCGGTGGAACCCTTTTGATTATGATATATTAGAAACCTTGAATACACATCGTCATATGTGTATTCACACGCTTCACTGCAATCAATTAATTTATCTTATGATGTCGATTAGTTGAATACTTCCGCAATATACGAGTTCTTGTATATATATTGGTTAAAGCTTCCTTGATTATTATTCAAGTATTAGCCCCGCTAAATCGCATTTAGGATTTAGGGTCATTACAAAATGGTATCGAGCCGTTCGCTCTTTGAATCCAAAACCTCTTTTCGTAGTTAAGTCTAGATTGAGTCACTAGACTTCTAGAGATCACCGACACCGCCCGACACTCCATCACATCAAGCTCAAATGGAAAAGGTAAATGATTTTTCATCTTTGAAAAGAAAAGTTTGAGATTTATAATTTGATTTGGTGTCGATAGAACATTATCGACATTATGATTGGTGTCGATAGAACATTATCGACAAATGATTGGTGTCGATAGAACATTATCGACAAATGAAATGAGAAAGGTTGTAAATAACCATGATTGATTGAAATTTTTTCGCAAGAAATGCGTATGTTTAAAACGAACTATGTTCGTCATATTTGAAATTTTATTCTTCAATTCTCAATATTGTTTTGATTAATGACTATGTCATCCCAAATGAAAGTTATGAGAATTGATCAAAGTCGTTGTTCGCTACCAACGATGATAATGTCATACTAAAATGTATCACCATTTTTTTTTAGAATAAAATGTTTGAATTCATGTAATTCAATAGAAATTTATTGTTATGAATATTTGAAAATTCTATTTCAAATCCCAAAGATGTTTACGATGATGGGTATGTTATCCCAAGAGAACGTAGACTGTTTAAGATGCATGATCTCATTTGCAAAAGAATATAGGAAGATGAATTAATAGAATTTTATTCCATCCTGAGAACGAAAGCGATATCGAAATGAGAATCTCGAATTGATAGACGAAAAGAAAATTCCAGCTCAGAAATGGAAAAGATGTCAAGATGATGAATGTCACTATGCGATAAGTGACACGAGAATGATCTTTTTATTTGGAAGTTCACGCATGACGGAACTCCAAATCAACTATGACTCTTCGATGGAAACGGTAGAAATGTGATCAAGAATTGTGGGAGTCAATTAAAGATCGAACTCGCAATCATGCTCACCAACCTCGGCTTCGCACCAAAGATGTATAATTTGACTTGCCCGGTCAATTCAGTCCAACCTCGAAGTCTAGTCCAACCTGGCGAGCTCGACCTCGGTTGTCCACCCTCTGAAGCTTAACAGTGCGACCTCGGTGAAGCGAGCCCGGTGGTATGAGCTCGGCTTCGACCTCGGCAACGGCAGTGTGACATCCACCGCCAATTTATCTTGACCTCGGTCGATCACCTCTACCTCGGAAATCAACCTCGGTGTCGACCACACGCCTTTGGCTTTGATGTCGGCATTATCATGTACGACTTTGGCGCCGACATGTACACCGATCGCGGCGCCGATACCTTCAACTTCGCTCGGTCGGCTTTAATGACTTCGTCATTATGTCAATAACCTCGGCATTGGCAAATGACTTCGCAACAACTTCGACATCGGTACTTACGACCTCGGTATCCCGAGCTCGGCATCAGCAAAACTGTTTGCTAATGTTTTTGTTTTAGTCCGTTCTCCTTCATTAGAACTCCGATTTACGAACGGTTTTCACCTACGTACTCCTATCACAGAGTACTATAGTTCTTATGAAGAACCAAAGCCCTGATTCCTTCACCAGAATTGACGAGAGTCAGTTGAAGTTAGTTTATAGTTTTATAGAATGGGAACTTTACAATGCGATTAGAATCTTAGAATGATACTAGAAAGTAGTATTCCCAAAGAGTACAAGAGGTGCTATGACATATAGAGGAACCTTTGATGATGACCTATAATGTGTTATATAAAGTTTTAAATTCTTTTCATTACCAAATTTCTGTCATTGAGTTTAACTCTATGACCTAGTTCAAATTGAGAAATCATATAAGTTTCTCACTTTTTCTGAAAGAAAATTTCCAACCCGAGAATTGATAATGTGTCCTTTCTAAACCAAGTTCTTGTGTGACTGAGAAAATATTTGTGACGGGTCTGGCCAGCCCATATGACCAAAGAAATCTCGATGAGTCGCTCATTCGGTCTTCGGACCCTAGATCCTAAATTATTCACCAAAGAATATATGGATTCGAATCGAAAAATATGTATCTTGAATCATGAACCCATATCTTTGAAAGTTGACATGATGCAATTTCTTCAATCCTGGAGACTAATAAGTAAGATAAAGATCGACTTATCTTGTCGCCTAAGTTTTGAATTAGTAAAGTGACAAACATCGTGTGCGATGTAGATTGACCTATTTGATAACCTAAAGGTTGCGATCGAGAAGGTGATGTACATCAAGGAGTTATGATGTAAATAAGATCTCGATGAGACGAGATATTTTCCCTATGATGCACATGGATGCAATGGCCTCGATAGTTTACGGATATTGATAACAAAGAAGTTATATCTTCATGTGACTGTTATGATAATGAAATTTTATGAATGAGATACTCTTTAGCATAGAATGCAAGAGTTGAAGAAAAGGAAGTGCATGATATCCTTGGGATATAATTTCCCTTATTACGACATAACGAGAGATTACAACTTATCTTTAAGATAGTTGATTATCCTTAAAACCTCCTTAGTAGGTCGGACATGTATAAAGAATGGAGATGCACGATATTCTTTTCAAAGGATACATATGTAAAGAAGCGATAGCATCTCGGATAATCTAATCTCTCGCTTTATACCTCAATCAATGAAATTATGTTGAGCATAATCAATTCCAAGTAATCGAGACTTGGTTAAACCAATGATAACGAGATTGAGGAATCATAATCATTGAGATGTGTGAACAGATAGGATAGCCCTAGTATGTAAATCAAGTATGGAGAAATATCTCCACTGTCACGCCCCAATTCCCGAGGGAAGGCACGGATGCCGGGGTGTGATTAGGGGTGAGGGTTAAGAAGCGGGGAAGAAGGGGGATAAATATAACATACATGATAAGAAGATGTGACCATGAAATCGGGCATCATCTCCTCTATAACTAGGACATATCCTGAAGGGAAGGGGTGCACAAACAATCCACCAACAGAATAATATCGATAACATAACCTCAATGAAACATGATCTTGGTTTATTATAAGTAATGCAAGAAAGCAAAATAGCATTACATCCTGTCAACTAGACCGGTCAACCACATAGCATGCTCATATCGAGACTCACAGCAGAATAACATAACAAATCTTGTTCCCAATCGAAAAGCAAATAGGGACAAGAATACATCAATATCGTAGTACGATATAACACAACATCGCTGAAGCATAGCATGAAGAACCCGCAGCTCCACCCTCAAAGACGCCCATCCAGCCTCCTCCATCTCGTGAAAAGATTTGAAAAGAGTTTGGGGTGAGTACTAGCGCACTCACCGGGTTTTATCATAAATCAAAAGAGTCATGATGCCGTGTTTAGAGCATTTACCTTAGAAGGTTTTAAACGTAAATCCACTTCTAAATAAGCAAAATAGATTTTCATTTTCGATACCGATCCGTTATTATCATACTCCCATCATAGAACCATAAACCACGGCTCGAACGTATCCCGCCAGCCCATCACATGTCATTCATTCGCCCGAACATATCCAACACCCCATGCCCGAACGTATCCAATAGGCTAACTCGGTGTGGACTTGAGGGTCAAATCCCCATCGTAACCATAACCACCTCATTACCATTTCGTGTGGACTTCCGGTCTATCCTTCGTAACCATAACCACGTGTTCGGGTTTATCCCTTATGATCAATACTCAAGATGGTGATCAACCCACCGAATAGAGATCCGCACAACCATGATAGAACCATATCTTGGATCGTAGGAATAAGAATAATTTCACAAAACATTTTACGGCGCACATGTTTTATTTTGAAATGTCGAGTAAATAACTCAAAATAAGTATATATAACCCAACCTCGAATGTATCGAAAACGCCAACCGGGAGATATCTACGGATTTGATGACTTCACCGATCGACCGGTAGGTACCGTAACAAGACGGAACAACTTTTGGGGTCACATCCCACAAAGCAAAGCAACATTGTGATCTAAACGACGATCGTAGAAAAACTAGGTTTTCACTTTACAACCCACATTTGGCACTCTCCGGTTTTCAAATCAACTCGATGCGTAAGGAAATATATTGTGGCATCAAGACCTATAATAGGGTACTTTCAAAATATGCATGCATGCAAGTCGACTCAAATCTTAGCAACAAGAAGTTTCAAAATCGATGCTATCCTCGGATCTAGGATAAACCATCCAAAATCGATGCATGAAAATGGAAACATAAGCAATATGCATAACGACAAACATGGAATGACAAACGACGTTGAAAATGGATAACCTGGCATGTACTTCCTTTAGAAAACTCAAGCAACGGAAAACATCCCGACATGCGTAAACGCGAAAAATGTAAAAACGGAATCGGTACTTTAGTAGAATGCATAGCCCGAACTCAAAACCTAAAGGACCAGAGCAAAGTGGCCCGTCGACCACCAATCGGCGGCCAACAAGCTCACGCGGCGTGAGCTAACAACAAGGCGGTTTGGCCGTCGGTCGGCCTCGGCGCTTTTCTCCGCCGTCCTTTAGAAACCCGAGTTCTATGCTATACGATCTACTAAAAGGCGGAATCAAAACAAGAAAAGGACAAAACAGAAAACGGGCTGCCCGGGGTGGTTGATCGGCGGTGGTGGCTCGGCAAGCAAGAATGGCGCGGCCACCGAGCCTCCCGGCCGATCCCCACTCCTCCAGCTGCTCCGCAGCAGCACTGAGCTGCTCGGCTCTTCCGTAAACACAGAGACAAAGGAAATGAACGTTGAAAATGAAGGCCCTAGCCTCCTATTTATAGGAAAGGGGTCACAGCATGCATATGCAAGCGTCCTTTTTCGAAAACGCAAAAGCGACGCAACTTTTGCAAACAGACTCCAAATTTTGCAAACTTGGTACCCATGGACACGAAATAAAATACCGGACACAACGACTATAAACAAGATATGCTTTTAAAATACCAATGAAAAGTTCGGTTTTTCGATAACTTCCCCGGAGTGCCAAACCTTCATGGGTGGTCGAAACTCTGATACTTAGTGTCTATGAATTCATCATAAGACACTCTTCACAACGCTCGAGGTTTTGTGATGGTCGATCACCAAACAAAAGTCAACCTTTAACCTTTTCTCGAAAACGTGCCATGCAAAATGAAGCTTAAAAGGACGGGTATTACATCCTCCATCCTTAGAAAAATTTCATCCTCGAAATTTCAAACACGTGGAGAAACAACTCGTGGTCTCGAGCCACGAACTTGTCTTCCAACTCCCACATAGCTTCCTCCTCTCCGTGGTGATTCCACAAAGACATTCACCAACGGAATCGCTTGTTCCTCAACTCCTTCACTTCTCATTCCAAGATAGCCACCGGCCTTCCTCGTAACTCGGATCCCGAGCAAGAACCACTGATCATGCTTGATCACGTGTTTTGGCCTCGAACACGCATTTCCTCACCGAGAAACGGAACACGCCATGAACATCTCCGATGCTAGGTGGCAAAGCTAACCTATAGGCAACGGGCCTATTCTCTCAAGAACTTCGCAGGGTCCAACGAACCTCGGTCGAATCTACCTCGCTTCCAAAACGAATGACCTCTCGCTCGGGAAACCTTATGAAAACGCGATCTCCGATCATGAATCAAGATCCGACGACGCTTGTCCGCATAGGACTTCTCTCGCCCCTGAGCTTCCTTGATCCTTCGCTGATCGATCGATAACCTCGACCGTCACTGAACCATCTCTCGTCCTAACATCTTCCTCTCGCCCACTTTGTCCCAATAAAGTGGCGATCGACACTTCCTTTCGCATAACGCTCATAGGAGCCATTCCTATGGTGGCCTCGATAATCTGCAGTTATAGGCAAACTCCACCAAAGGTAGTATCTCTTCCCACTTTCCTCCTCTATCGCCACGATCGCCGCAGATGTCTTCCAAAACCCGAATCGTCCTTTCCGATCGACCGTCCGCTTGAGGATGGAATGTTGTACTAAGATTCACTTTGGTCCCCATTGCTTCCTCGCAGACTTCTCCAAAATCTCGACGTGAACCTCGGGTCACCATCCGACGTAATCGATACCGCACACCATGTAACCGCATTTATTTCTTCGACGAAAGTCGAGCAAGCTTATCTAACCCGTCGCCATCCGAATCGGTAAGAAATGAACTCGACTTCATCGCCTATCGACGACAACCCATATAGCGGTGTTTCCTCTCGCGACCTCGGAAAACTCACCACAAAATCCATACCGATATGATCCCATTTCCACTGGGATTGGTAGCGGTTGCAACAAACCCGACGGACGCTGATGTACAAATTTCACTTGCCGACAAGCCAAACAACGCTCCACAAACGCTGCCACATCCTTTTTCATCCCTTCCCACCAAAAGTTCCTTTTAAGGTCTCGACATTTTGGTGCTTCCCGGATGAGTCAGATATCGGTGCCTCATGAGCTTCACTCATGATTTTATCTCTCAATTCCCTATTGAGTGGCACACATAACCTTCCTCGGAATAGTAGCGCGTTGTCCTTCGCTCGTGAAACCCTTGCTATCTTCTAGCCTTGCTTTCAAACGCATCTTCTCCAGAATTGCCTCCTCGCGCACTCACGATGGCTTCTCTCGATCCGGCTCACCGTCAAAGTCATGATGAATCCTTGCACCGATTCCGGCGGGTGAATCACTTCCAGTCGAGCTTCTCAAATCTCGAATAAGCTCTTTCTCATGCGTAAGAAGATATCCCAACTTTGCTCTCGACTTGCGACTAAGGGCATCTGCTACGACATTGGCTTTCCCCGGGTGATAGCTGATAGAGCAATCATAATCCTTTACCAACTCTAGCCATCTCCTTTGCCTCATGTTCAGCTCTTTTGTTCAAAGAAGTACTGAGGCTCTTGTGATCCGTGAAGATCTCACACTTAACTCCATAGAGATAGTGCTCCAAATCTTCAACGCATGAACGACGGTCGCTAACCCGGATCGTGAGTTGGGTAGCTCAACTCGTGCGGTTTCAACTGACGAGACGCGTAAGCTATAACCTTCCCGTTCGGCATAAGAACGCAACCTAAGCCAAGCTTGATGCATCGGTATAGACCACAAACCCATCATTCCTTCCGCACGGCTAACACCGGAGCGGTTGTTAGCTTCTTCTTTAACTCTTGAAACTTGCTTCACAAGCTTCGACCATGAAAACTTGATTCCTTTCACGGTCAAGTTGTGTCATCGGCCTTGCCAACTTCGAAAACCCTTCGATGAAACGCCTATAATATCTCGCCAAGCCTAGAAAGCTTGAACCTCATTGGCATTAGTCGGAACCTTCCGATCACTTCATCGCTTCAACCTTCACCGGGTCGACTTTGATTCTTCCGCAGACACGATGTGTCTAAGGAACATCACTTCTGAGCCAAAGTTCGCACTTACTATACTTGGTATACAACCTCTCTCGCCGTAACGCTTCCGTAACGTGCGAAGGTGTTCTCTATGCAACTCGCATTCTCGAATAGATGAGAATATCATCGATAAAACCAAGACAAAACTATCCAGTAATCGATGGAAAACTCGATTCATCGATCCATGAAAATCGCCGCGCATTGGTCAAACCAAACGGCATCACGATGAACTCGTTGTGCCCATACCTTGTTCTGAACGCAGTCTTCGCAACGCCCTCCTTCCCGATCTTCACCGATGGTAGCCTGACCTCAAATCGATCTTAGAGAAGACACTCGCCCTCGAGCTGGTCAAACAGATCGTCGATCCTGGAAGAGGATATCTGTTCTCGATCGTCGCCTTATTCACTCTCAGAGTCAATGCACATCCGCATTGACCCATCCATCTTATTGACGAATGTAATCGGGCGCCCCACGGTGACACGCTAGGTCGGATAAAACCTAGATCCAACACTCCAAAGAATCGTGCTTTCAGCTTCTTGCAATTTTTAGGTGCCATTCAGATGGTGCCTTTGACATCGCGCCGCCCCGGTTCCGGATCAATAGTGAATTCCACTTGTCTATCAGGCGGTAAACCTGGTAAGTCCTCGGGAAACACGTCCGGATATAAAGACGCTTCACGCCATCGAAGTCAGTCACCCCGTGCTCGTGCGCATCCTTCCAGTGACGAAGGTAGTGCATGAGGAACTCTCCGAGATCATCTCCCCAGCATATCTGGTACTCACGGTATCTATGAATGATCTCCGCAGGGGTGGCACTCGGTCCTAGCCTCCGTCTAGTGGTGTGTCGAGTCCTGACCATCTGTCACAGACAAACGAGCATAAGTCAACTAAACAAGGATATCCGTCGCATAGATAAAAAAAATAAACTTAATGCATCTAAGCAAATAGAATAACTGGACAGGTCTATAAAGCAGATAAACAATCCAAACACATCTGATAAACAGATAATTGTTATACGGAAATTGTTCTCATATATAACGCACGTTGTAGCTTTCCTACCATACTAGGAAACATACTATCTAGCAGCATAAACATAAATCTTATCATATAACTAAATTCTAGTTCTATATAACTATGAGCTAGCTTCTACTGGCTCTCGTGATTTCTGGAGAAGGAAACAGGGGATCTTCCCTGCATAATAAATATAGTACAGTCCATTAGGAGTACGTAGGCGAAAACCGTTCGCAAATCGGAGTCCGAACGAAAGAGAACGGACCCAAACAAAAACTCTGCGCAAAGCAGAAAAATTTCGCGCGTTCGCGCCGAGATCGTAGGCAATGCCGACACCAAGGTCGTGCATGCCGTTGCCGAGGCGGACTGCCAAGGCCGAAGTGATGAGATGACGGGGATAGTCAGCTGGTCAATCGAAAAGAATCGCCGAACTTGAGATAAAGGCCGAGCTCGTATTAGTCGTAATCGAGGTCGACTTTCCGAAGTGGATTTGCCGAGGCGAAATACGGCATCATGAATTGCCGAGATGAAACCTTCGAACTCGTAGTGGATGTCGAGGTTGACACCAAGTAAATGCCCAGGTCGATGCCAGGGTGGATCAATTGAAGTTGCGAAATGCTGATGCGATCAACAGGTCAGCCGAGTCGAGGTAAATTCTGGGTTGACTTCAAACGAGGTGGAAAGCCTTAGCTTTTCAATTTGAGCTCGATTCTTTTGTTCTTGAAAGAAAAGGAGAAGAGTTCGTACATTTGTTCGTCTATGTTCTTTTCAAAGAGGGATCATGCATCTTATTACGTCTATGTTCCATTCGGGATGACATAGGCCTAAATCAAATCAATATTGAGAAATGAGAATAAATATTCGAATATGATGAACATAACTCGTTTTAAACATACGCATTTCTTGCGAAAAATTTTCAATCAATCAATTAATCATGGTTATTTACAACCTTTCTCATTTCATTTGTCGATAATGTTCTATCGACAATAACTCAAATTCATAATTCATTTGTCGATAATGTTCTATCGATACAATCATTTTCCTAAATCTCAAGCTTTTCGTTTCCAAAGATGAGAAAATAATTTACCTTTTTCCCGGTTGAGCTGGATGTGATGGAGTGTTGAGCGTAGTCAGATGATTTCTAGAAGTCTAGTGACTCAATTTAGACTTAACTTTGAAAGAGAGTTTAGGTTCAAAGAGCAAACCGCTCGATACCACTGTTAAAGCCGCCTAATCCAAAGGATGATTAGAGAGAATCGAGCTGAATGTTGATTACAAGACAATTAATAAGAATAATCGAAAGATTTCAAAATAATACTTATCGGACTTCGATAATCAAACCTTATTTACAAGGCAAAAGCAATTCAAACCTTATTTACAAGGCAAAAGTCATGTACAGATGTAAAGACTACAAGTTCCTTTAATGTATGGTTCAATAGTTTGATGAAAAGGTCACAACATCAACATACGATAACATTCGTAATATGTAGCGGAAAGCATGTGAATGCATATATGACGATATGCACCCAAGGGTTCTTTCTTTCAAACATAATAAATACCAAAAGACCTCTGACTACTCAACATTTTGGGTAGGTAATTAAATAAATCATTTCATAAATATTTGCTTGCAATAAAGCATCATAAATAAATCATTTGGTAAATTCTACCATTTGAGTATAGTAAAGCCCACCTTACTTCGAACTTCGAATTTCACCGTATGCTCTTCTCCTCATTGCGCGGAACTTCACGCCCTCCTTTACGCAAAAATGTACGCTTAGTGCGTTGGCACGCTGAGATTTTCAAAGTTCATTCAACTTTGATAAATAAATTAATAATTCAAGTTTCATGATTCTTTATACGCCTTAATACGCTGAAACGACGCGATATCAATAAAATAATTCTCGATATCGAGAGAGACTAAATATGATCTACGCCTCATTTTAACCTTTAGGTTAAATAATTAACGATAATAACGTTATTCAATAAAATAATTTCAATTATGAAATCTTTTCTCACAATTAAGATATTCAGATAAAAGTAATACGTTTTTCACGTATTAAAGTATTTAACGAATGTATTTCGTACGTCAATTTCGAAAGTCAACCATTTTGACTTTTCATTAAAAATTCTTAATAAAACACATTTTATATGTCTAAATTCAAAATAAATCGATTTTCAATCGATTTCTTTTCACAAGCCCTAGTTATAGATTTTTCACGCAAATCGATGAACTTGATTAATATTTTCTTTCAATAATAATCTTGTAATACATTAAGCATTATTTATGCTTTTAACGTTATTTGATATAACGTTTCATCGTAAACATAATGTACTATGTTTAATATTTCTCGAAAATTCAATTATGTCTAATATAATTTTTTTAGACATATAATAAATATTTATTCATGATTAAAAAGGAATTAAAATTCCTTATTTAACACATATAGCTCACGACTATATCACAAAATTTTCAACCTTGTTCCAAAAATTCCTCTAAATTTATATAGTGTATTATCTTACACTATGATCATTAATATGTATTAATATCACTATAGAAAATTTTGAACACACCTATATATATACTATAGGCTCTCGATTTTTATCAAAATATTATCAATAATTTTCCAAAAATTCCAATAATTATACACAAGCCTCAAATATTAATATGTGACATAATTATAACCTATAGTTTGAAAAAATCAAACTATACACCAAGAAACCATCAAAGTAGCTCACGGCTACTATAGTACAATAAATACCAAACAATTTTTATAAAATCCTATAAAATTACACTATGCTTATATGCTATCATATAGCACTAATACATCATAATATTTTCTAATAATAAAAATAACCCATTAAATCCTAACACCTAAGTCTCAGCCATTTTGAATTAATTAGCTACAATTGTCCAAAAATTCTAATAAATTCCTACAACACCTAATCAATACTCTAGATCAATAATATGCTATTATATCAAGCATATAAAAATTATACACCATAGGTCAATGCATGCTCATTTTCGGCAGTTTTGAAGAACTAACAAAATGATTTCCAAAAATTCTCAATTTAATACCATGCACTCCTACAACACTATAGATCAATAATATAACCTTAAAACATACCTAGCAATTTTCGAGCATCACTAGAATAATTTAAATAAATTGCTAAGCTTAAGAAATAAATAATCTATGCACATATTAACATATGTAACATAATTTCTAGGCTTATAACATGCTAACATGATTTATTGCATAAATAATACATGCTAAAATAATAATTTAAACCGTAGGATTATTGAAAAGTTGGGTTTTATCAAGCTTGTTCGATATCTAACCTCGTTATCGGAGTTGATCGGTTGTAGGATAGATTGAATTCAAGTAAATGGAGATAAAAGAAGAAGGAAAATATTTGGTTTTCACTCGGAGGTGCTCACGGCAGAGAAAGAGAATGGAATGAGAAAGTGTGAAATATGTTATGTGGTGCAAAAGAATAAATATATATACTTAGCCAAAATAAAAATAAAAATGAAACAATCACACATGCAAACCTCTCGGCTCTCTCTCAACTCTCACGGAACAATTGAATTATATTAGTCAAATGTTGATGTCACTCTAAAAATATCTCTTACAAACTCATTAATACATTGTAAGCTTTATTAAAGGAGTTTTGGGAGAAACAAAATTTATTTTGTTTCATGCATTCAAGTTGCCGTCGACCACTGTGTAAGGAAGAAACAATTTCAAATTTTCATGTATTTCACAAGTGTATTAATACACTCTTTCCCAAAATTTTCATACTCAAGTATATAAAAATCAAGACTCAATTTGTGTACCAAAGGTCAAATATTTCGGCAATAATATAAACAATTTGGTAGTGTATTTTTCATCTACACATTTTAATTTGTAAGTGTGTATTAATACTATACTTAAGAAATATCACAAATTGGATGATCAAATATTAAATAATCCTATGTTTAAAACAATAGGTTATACACGGCACTTTTAATAATTTAATGCCCAAAATTTCATTTCCATGCTATAAGTAGATATATAGCATAATATATATCCTAGATGATAATTTATATCATAGGAAAATTATTGAATTAATCCATGGTAGAAAACCATAATTCTCGATTTAGGGTTTTCGAGAATCATAAATAATCAAAATTATCTTTCCAAAATTTTCTAGCATTAATTCAATGCTAAAATAATATTCCAATTATATAAAATAATAATGGGAATTTAAATATCATAATTCCTTGATCGTTAGACTTGATTCTCAAGTCATCTCTAAACGTTAACGTTTGAAACGTCTCAAATGTTTAAATATCGACTCATCTCAAAATGGTCGTAATAAAGCTATAATCACTTTATTAAATAATTCCAATAATAATGGAATTAAATTCTAAGCTTAAAAACTTAGAAAATATCACGAGCCTATAAATATCGATACGTAATCGACGTAGAATTAATACAGCTGAAATACGTTACATATTCGTATTTCTCAATTCACATTCCTTCGTGAATTGTACATAGGAATTTATTATTCCAAAATAATCGAAATCATTATTCGATAATTTATTAATCAATTTATCATAATAATATTCTAATTTACTAAATTAATATCGTAATTAGCGCTTAAATAATCGGGTATTACATTCCACCCCTTAAAGAAATTTCGTCCCAAATTTACATACCTCGTAAGAGATCGGGTATTTTCTTTCATCGCATCCTCAAGCTCCCACGTGGCTTCCTCGTCCATGATGTTTCCACAAAGACTTTGACTAGTGGAATCGATTTATTTCGCAATTGTCGAACCTTGTGGTCTAGAATAGCCGTAGGTTCTTCATTATAGCTCATATCCGGATTGAGGATCACGCCGCCTTGATGGATCACATGCTTGGATCGCACACGCATTTCTCCGAGTTGTGATACGTGAAAACATTATGTACGCTTCCTAGGCTCATGAGGGCTACCTATAGGCGATCGGGCCTATTCTTTCTAGGATTTCATAAGGTCCAATAAAACGGGTCTTAACTTTCCTTTACTCCAAATCTTATAATCCCTTTAGATGGAGAGACCTTCAAAAGACTTTATCTCCATTTTCAAAATGTAGCTCGACCTTCGCAGACGTCAGAAGATTTCTATCATCTTGAGCTTCTTTTATTCTTTGCCTAATTTGCTAACGATCTCAATCATTTCGCTTATAGCGTCGTGCCCTAAGATTTTTCTTTCACCCACTTCATCCCAAAGAAAGCGGTGATCGGCATTTTCTTCCATATAAGGCTTCATACGGGCCATATCGATCGTCGCTGATAACTATTATTGTAGGAAAATTAGATGAGAGGTAAACCTCTTCCCATTTTGCACCTCGATCCAACACTACAGCTTCTCAACATGTCTTCGAGTGTTTGATCATCCTTTCCGATTGTCCATCGGTTTGAGGATGAAAAGTTGTCTTGAAATTTAACTTCGCTCAATTCTTTTGTAAGCTAGTCCGTAATCTTGAAGTAAATTTTGAATCTCTATCGGTGATAGTTTTCGCACTCCATGCAGCGCATAATTTCCTTTACGCATACTGGGCTAGCTTATCGCACCCATGGGTAATCTGAATTGGCGTAAAATGTGCACATTTGGTGAGTCTCGTCCACTACTATCCATATAGCGTTGTTCCTCTCTTAGACTTTGGTAAACCCGTAACAAAATCCATAGCTATATCTTCCCATTTCCACTGGTATTTCCAAAGGTCGTAGCTCGTAGTGGCGCTGTGTAATGCTTTACTTGTCGACAAGCAAGACAACGCCTACAAAAGAGGCTATGTCTCTTTTCATACCTTCCCACTAGAACTTTTTCTTCAAATCTTGGTACATTTTAGTACCGCTCGGATGGGTCAGATAAGGTGTGTCATGAGCTTCACTCATGATTTCATTTCAAAGATTGTTGTTGTCAGGATACACAACCTTCCTTCAAATAATAAAGCATTATCCGTGCTTTTGAAAATTTTTCATCCCTCCGTCCTTACTTTGGCTCTTGCTTCCAACTTTTCCTCCATCCTTTGTCCTTCAAGGATTCTTTTCCTTAAGTCGACGTCAAAGTGAGTGTAGCAATACAACTCGTGATCGCCTCTCGTTGTTCAATCAATTCGATCTTCAATCTTTCAAACTCTTCAATGAGTTTTTCTTCATTTGTGAAGAGACATCCCAATTTGTTTTGACTTCACGACTCAAGGCATCGGCTACAATGTTCGCCTTGCTCGGTGATAGTTTATACCACGTAGTCTTTACCAATTCGAGCCATCTTCTTTGTCTCATGTTCGATCTCTCCGCCGAAAAGTATTTCAAACATTTATGATCGGTAAAGATTTCACATCTTACTCCGTAGAGATGATGTTCCATATCTTTAGGGCATGTACTATCGCTGCTAGTTCCGCATCATGAGTTGGGTAATTCATTTCATGCGGTCTCGCTTGTCGAGATGCATAGGCTATCACTTTTCCATTTTGCATTAACACACACCTAATCCATTCTCGAAGCATCCAGATAGACCACGTACTTTGATCCGCTTCGAATTGCTAACACCGGGCAAGAGTTAACCTTTCCTCGAGCGTCTGAAATTCACCTCACACTCATCACCCATGTGAATTTAATTCCTTTTCTCGAGCGGCGGTTGGGTTATTGGCCTTGCTATCTTTGAGAATCCATCAATGAATCTCCGATAGTAACTCGTCAATCCCAAGAAACTTCTAATTTCATTTGTGTCCTCGGCGATTTCCATTCTCGACCGCTTCTACTTTGGCCGGATCAACTTTAATCCTTCGTCGACACAATGTGTCCAAGGAACATTACTTCTTCGCTAAAATTCACATTTGCTAAACTTAGCAAAAAGTCGTTCTCTCTCAAAGTTTGCAATCTCGTCCCGAGGTGTTCCTTGTGTTCTTCTTCATTCTTTGAATAGATGAGGATGTCATCTATGAAGACTAAAACAAATTTGTCTAAGTATGGGTGGAATACCCTATTCATGAGATCCATGAATACCGCCACATTGGTCAATCCGAATGGCACAACTATAAATTCATAGTGGCCGATCTCGCTCGAAACCGCCTGATACATCTTCAGCCGCACTTTAAGTTGGTGATAGCCTGATTTGAGGTCGATTTTCAGAACACGCTAGCTCCTCTTAGCTGATCAAACAAGTCATCTATCCTTGGGAGTGGATACTTGTTTTTAGCCGCCATTTTGTTCGGGCCTCGTAATCTATACACATCCTCAATGAACCATCCTTTTCTTTACAAATAACACCTGCTTCCCTAGGCGAAACACTAGGTCCGATAAAACCTAGGTCTAACAGCTCTTGATTTGAATTTTCAACTCTTCCAGCTCTTTCGAGCCATTCTCAGACGGTGCTTTTGACACTAGAGCCGATCCGGTTCCAAGTCAATGGTAAACTCCAGCTTGTTCATCGAGGCAATCCCGGTAGATTTTCGTGAAAACATCCGAAAATTCTCGCACAATCTCTACATCTTCAACCTTTATCGTTGTTCGATCTTATTTATTCAAATAAACAAGAAATGCATGGCATCCTTTCTTGTTTATCATACTTCGCCTTCAATGCGGATATAATCGAATTTTCTTTCCCATGTTGATTCCGTAAAAGCTTGTAGCTTCTTTTCCGTGAAAATGGAATGAAATTTTCCTTTCTTTACACAGGATCGTAGCATGATTTTCTCGCTAACCAATCCATTCCCAAAATTATATCTACATCACCCATGGGTATTATGTTTGTTGTTTGTCGAACCTTAAGTGATCCTAAGTTCAACTCTAGTTCGAGCAAATATGAGTAATCGCCATAACCCTCCTATGGGTGAAGGGATTTTCATATCCCGGTTTGCTTTTTCAGATCTAAGTTCTAATAGATCTACATATGTTCTTGCTACGAAAGAATGTGATGCTCCCGTATCGAACAAAAGTATAACAGTGCACGCTGAGAAGTGTTCCCATACCGCCGTGTTCCTTGGTTTTGTTCATTTTGCCCGGCAGCAGCATACGCCCGCTCGAGCCGGCCGAGGTGACAGGCGCCTGCCTCGCTGATTCGCCGCGGTCACCGCTGTTGGCGTTCTTCGCTGTTTACGCCGCCGGTGGTTGTCGTTGTTGTTGTTGTTGGGCTGCCGCCATCGCTGTTGCGGTGGCTGCTGTGGTTGAGGCCGAAACCGATCGCCTCGAGGGGTTGGGCATTGCCGGGCTGATTCGGCCTTCCCACTGTCCCCACGCGTATTCCCGGCAACTATTTGCGTAATGTCCCTTCATCCCGCACTTAAAGCAATTTACCAAATGGCAAACCTTTGTGAAACTTTGGCACTTCGGCAAGGAGAGCCTCGTCTGTTTCTTGTGGTCCTCCGTCGGAGGAAAAGACCGCTTCTTCCATCCCCGCCTTGTGGCGCTACGCCTCGCCAGGCGCTTGTTATTGGTATTATCAAAACTTCCTCGATTGTTGTTACCAAAATTTCCTTCCCATTTTCTCTTCCTTTGTCCCCTGGTCGATGTCCGTATGCGATCGACTTCTTCCGCATAGTCGCTCTATGTCCAAAGCTCGTCCGAGAGCTTCGATGTAAGTCGATCTCCATTGTCCTAGAGACATTCTTATCTCTCGATCTCAACCTGCACTGAATTTTTCTCGCCATCTTCATATCCGTATTCACCGATCAGGGCATATCTCGACATATCGTAGAAAATGCGATCGTAATCGTCACGACATTTTCTCCTGCTTCGATTATAAAACTCATGTTCCTTTCTCTTCCGATAACTCTTCGAACATATTTCTCATCAGCCTCTTTAAACTCTTCCTGTGTGCATTCATTCATCTCGATCCTCGCAGAAGATCTTCCGTCAAGCTTCCCACCAAAAGTCGGCAGTCCTGCTGCTTGAAAGGTAATACAGATCGCCATTCCTGTCAGCATCAAGAAAATCAAATATTCTTTCCATAGCCCTTATCCATTGCTCGGCATCATCCGGCTTCCTTTCCCATCAAAAGAAGGTGGGTTTTGCCTAAGAATAATTCCTCGATCCCACGATCGGGTGGAGGTGGTGGTGGTTGGGGTATATTCGCAGTTCTGTACAAGAATTCTTCCTCCGCCTCTACCTCTTCCCCTTCCCTACCTCTTTGTGCAGATCCCGCCTTGGCATTCATTGTTTAAACATACAATAAATATTGAAAATCATTTTCACAATTAACATATATAATATCATTACATAATTCCTTTTATAGAGCATCTTTAAACAAGCTATTCATTTTCATCACAATAATCATTTTTGCCGCAAAAGCCCGATCGGGGTTATCATATATATACATCAGAAAATTTGTGCCTCAAAGAGGACTATTTTGTACAACAGTTGATACAAAAGAGATAATGTACAATAGATGGCATTTCAAAAGCTTAACCCGCATAACCACCTACGGGATTACATGATAATATAAAATACAAAGTTCACTTCCCTTTTTTTCAATACACAAAAGCAACCCACACACATACTGGACTATATACATACGGACTAAAACCTAACTAAACAGGTCAACAGGTGCATCACTCATCATCATACTGATCCTCCTCAGGATCTTCCTCATCGTCTGAATCATCATCGGAGTCGTCGTCATCCGAATCCTCACGGCGCGCGACTGGATGGCCCCGCCCATCATCCCCAACCATAGGAATGTCGCGGATCGGACTGAGGTCATCACGATCATCAGATACTCTCATCCTGGCCGTCTGGCGGTACGGCTCTGTGCGTGGTAGTGATGTCATCATCGGTGGTAGCTGGGAGCGTGAGTGTATGGGGTGTCCAATCGATGAGGGAAACACCGGCATCCCAAAGCTCGGGTCGAGACGCCTGTAACATGTGCGGTCGGCCGCCCCATACCCTAATCACAGATCCACCACCGAGGAACCTCAGATAAAGCCACTCGTGACTCATCACGCCACGATACTCCCTGGAGGAGATAGGGCCTCTTGGTGCTACACCGTAGATACTGAAGACGTATGTCAAATGGCTAACGAACCACGGCAGATCCGCTATCAGATCATAGTCACCACCAGCACGGTAGATATAATCTCCTGACACTTCCCGTGCGTAGTCCTCCCAATCGACCGGTAGCCGCATCAAAAGACATTTCACGCCATCGAAGTCAGTCACCCCGTGCTCGTGCGCATCCTTCCGGTGATGAAGGTAGTGCATGAGGAACTCTCCGAGATCATCTCCCCAGCATATATGGTACTCACGGCATCTATGAATGATCTCCGTAGGGGTGGCACTCGGTCCAAGCCTCCGTCTAGTGGTGTGTCAAGTCCTGGTCATCTGTCACAGACAAACGTGCATAAGTCAACTAAACAAGGATATCCGTCGCATAGATACAAAATATAAACTTAATGCATCTAAGCAAATAGAATAACTGGATAGGTCTATAAAGCAGATAAACAATCCAAACACATCTCGATAAAATGTATAATTGTTATACTGAAATTGTTCTCATATACAACGCACGTTGTAGCTTTCCTACCATACTAGGAAACATACTATCTAGCAGCATAAACATAAATCTTATCATATAACTAAATTCTAGTTCTATATAACTATGAGCTAGCTTCTACTGGCTCTCGTGATTTCTGGAGAAGGAAACAGGGGATCTTCCCTTCACAAGAAATATAGTACAGTCCGTTAGGAGTACGTAGGCGAAAACCGTGTGCAAATCGGAGTCCGAACGAAAGAGAACGGACCCAAACAAAAACTCTGCGCAAAGCAGAAAAATTTCGCGCGTTCGCGCCGAGATCGTAGGCAATGCCGACACAAAGGTCGTACATGCCGTTGCCGAGGCAACTGCCAAGGCCGAAGTGACGAGGTGACGGGATAGTCAGCTGGTCAATCGAAAAGAATCGCCGAACTTGAGATAAAGGCCGAGCTCGTATTAGTCGTAATCGAGGTCGACTTTCCGAAGTGGATTTGCCGAGGCGAAATACGGCATCGTGAATTGCCGAGATGAAACCTTCGAACTCGTAGTGGATGTCGAGGTTGACACCAAGTAAATGCCCAGGTCGATGCCAGGGTGGATCAATTGAAGTTGCGAAATGCTGATGCGATCAACTGGTCAGCCGAGTCGAGGTAAACTCTGGGTTGACTTCAAACGAGGTGGAAAGCCTTAGCTTTTCAATTTGAGCTCGATTCTTTTGTTCTTGAAAGAAAAGGAGAAGAGTTCGTACATTTGTTCGTCTATGTTCTTTTCAAAGAGGGATCATGCATCTTATTACGTCTATGTTCCATTCGGGATGACATAGGCCTAAATCAAATCAATATTGAGAAATGAGAATAAATATTCGAATATGATGAACATAGCTCGTTTTAAACATACGCATTTCTTGCGAAAAATTTTCAATCAATCAATCAATCATTGTTATTTACAACCTTTCTCATTTCATTTGTCGATAATGTTCTATCGACAATAACTCAAATTCATAATTCATTTGTCGATAATGTTCTATCGATACAATCATTTTCATAAATCTCAAGCTTTTCGTTTCCAACGATGAGAAAATAATTTACCTTTTCCCGGTCGAAATGGATGTGATGGAGTGTTGAGCGAGATGATGATTTCTAGAAGTCTAGTGACTCAATCTAGACTTAACTTTTGAAAGAGAGTTTAGGGTTCAAAGAGCAAACTGCTCTGATACCACTCTGTTACGTACCGCCTAATCCAAAGGATGATTAGAGAGAATCGGAGCTCGAAGCAGTTGATTACAAGACAATTAATAAGAATAATCGAAGATTTCAAAATAATACTTATCGGACTTCGATAATCAAACCTTATTTACAAGGAAAAAGCAATTCAAACCTTATTTACAAGGCAAAAGTCATGTATAGATGTAAAGACTACAAGTTCCTTTAACATAAGGTTCGATAGTTCGATGTAAAAGGTCACAACATCAACATACGATAACATTCGTAATATGCAATGAAAGCATGTGAATGCATATATGACGATATGCACCCAAGGGTTCTTTCTTTCAAACATAATAAATACCAAAAGACCTCGACTACTCAACATCTCCGCTCCATCATCATCATCACCAATCGCACATTTAAAACAATATGCGGTGAGTACAAGATTGCACTCAGTGGCTCATGCCAAAATAATTTATCAATTTTGAATTACTCTGCCCCATCACAGTAACACACGAGGTTTTAATTTGAAATACTCGTGTTTACTAAATATTTTCTGTCATTTTCCATAAATATCGCCACAAGCATTTTTCCACGTATGTATGATCCACATCCACCACAACAATTCATTCATCAATAATTCCATGCTGGAGAGTGAGGCCTCTCTCACAGACGCCATGATCGGCCGAGCACCCTTTCAAGACACAAATACAAATAATCAAGCACAAAATCCGTGCCATCTCAAAGACAGATACTAATTCTCCATCATCATTGGGGTACTTCCAAGAATACTAATTCAAGATGTCATAAAGTGGGAGCTACCCAACAATATGCATCAAATATCATGGATTGATACATACATAAAACATAAACATTTTGGGTAGAAATTAAATAAATGATTTCATAAATATTTGCTTACAATAAAGCATCATAAATAAATCATTTGGTAAATTCTACCAGCTGAGTATAGTAAAGCCCACCTTACTTCTAACTTCAATTTCACCGTATGCGTTTTTCTCCTCGTTATGCGTGAACTTCACGCCCTCCTTTACGCAAAAATGTACGCTTAGTACGTTGGCATGCTTTTCGAGATTTTCAAAGTTCATTCAACATTGATAAAAAATTAATAATTCAAGTTTCGATGATTCTTTATACGCCTTAATACGCTGAAAAGACACGATATCAATAAAATAATTCTCGATATCGAGAGAGGCGTAATATGATCTACGCCATTTTAACCTTTTAGGTTAAATAATTAACGATAATAACGTTATTCAATAAAATAATTTCAATTATGAAATCTTTTCTCACAATTGAGATATTCAGATAAAAGTAATACGCTTTTCACGTATTAGTGTATTTAACTAACGATTTCAGACGTCAATTTCGAAAGTCAACCATTTTGACTTTTCATTAAAAATTTTAATAAAACACATTTTATATGTTCAATTAAAATAAATCGATTTTCAATCGATTTCTTTTCATTAAGCCCTAGTTATCGATTTTTCATGCAAATCATTGAACTTGATTAATATTTTCTTTCAATAATAATCTTGTAATACATTAAGCATTATTTATGCTTTTAACGTTATTCGATATAACGCTTCATCGTAAACATAATGTACTATGTTTAATATTTCTCGAAAATTCAATTATGTCTAATATAATTTTTTTAGACATATAATAAATATTTATTCATGATTAAAAAGGAATTAAAATTCCTTATTTAACACATATAGCTCACGGCTATATCATAAAATTTTCAACCTTGTTCCAAAAATTCCTCTAAATTTATAGTGTATTATCTTACACTATGATCATTAATATGTATTAATATCACTATAGAAAATTTTGAACACACCTATATATATACTATAGGCTCTCGATTTTTATCAAAATAATATCAATAATTTTCCAAAAATTCCAATAATTATACACAATCCTCAAATATTAATATGTGACATAATTATAACCTATAGTTTGATAAAATCAAACTATACACCAAGAAACCATCAAAGTAGCTCACGGCTACTATAGTATAATAAATACCAAACAATTTTTATAAAATCCTATAAAATTACACTATGCTTATATGCTATCATATAGCACTAATACATCATAATATTTTGTAATAATACAAAATAACCCATTAAATCCTAACACCTAAGTCTCGGCCATTTTGAATTAATTAGCTACAATTGTCCAAAAATTCTAATAAATTCCTACAACACCTAATCAATACCCTAGATCAATAATATGCTATTATATCAAGCATATAAAAATTATACACCATAGTTCAATGCATGCTCATTTTCGGCAGTTTTGAAGAATTAACAAAATGATTTCCAAAAATTCTCAATTTAATACCATGCACTCCTACAACACTATAGATCAATAATCTAACCTTAAAACATACCTAGCAATTTTCGAGCATCACTAGAATAATTTAAATAAATTGCTAAACTTAGGAAATAAATAATCTATGCACATATTAACATATGTAACATAATTTCTAGGCTTATAACATGCTAACATGATTTATTGCATAAATAATACATGCTAAAAATAATAATTTAAACCGTAGGATTATTGAAAAAGTTGGGTTTTATCGAAGCTTGTTCGATATCTAACCTCGTTATCGGAGTTGATCGGTTGTAGGATAGATTGAATTCAAGTAAATGGAGATAAAGAAGAAGGAAAATATTTTGTTTTCTACCGGAGTGCTCACGGCAGAAAGAGAATGGAATGAGAAAGTGTGAAATATGTTCTGTGGTGCAAAAGAATAAATATATATATTTAGCCAAAAAAAAAAAAAAATGAAACAATCACACATGCAAACCTCTCGGCTCTCTCTCAACTCTCACGTAACAATTGAATTATATTAGTCAAATGTTGATGTCACTCTAAAATACCTCTTACAAACTCATTAATACATTTTTAAGCTTTATTAAAGGAGTTTTGGGAGAAACAAAATTTATTTTGTTTACAAAGGTCAAATATTTCGCATATAAACAATTTGGTAGTGTATTTTCATCTACACATTTTAATTTGTAAGACCATACTATACTTGTAAAATTGATGAAGAAACAATTTAATTTACGACCCCATTCGTTTTTCATGTATTTACAAGTACTAATACTAGGAGTAGTATTTTAGGGATTACACGGTAAAATAAAATGCATAAGAATAAGCTAACATGCTTGAAAGGTAATATAAGGTAATGTTATAATGTTTTGAAAAGCCATCGGACCCCAAAACTCGGCCCGATCCGATGGGCCTTGATAATTCACAACATAAAACATAAATAAAGGAGTTCGAGTATAGCAATGAAAGTGTGTGAATACATATACGACGATATGCATTCAAGGTAAAACCCAAACATTCAAGTAAATCGGTCATGACACTGACTCCTCAACACATCCCCATCATCACCATCGAGCTCAACCTCGCACATTTAAAACAACATGCAGGGCTAAGTACAAGGAATTGCACTTAGTGGACTTATGCCAAAATATTTTGATAGAATTTGATTACGCCGCCAATATCGAGTAAGTCACAGTGGTTTTAGTTAAAATGCCTCAGGCTTACCAAATCATTTTCATCAGAAACATAGCCGCCAGCATTTTCGCGTGTATGGTCCGTATCTCATAGTCACAATACATAATAATAAATAAATAAATAAACGCCGAGAGGAGGCCTCCCATCTACGACGCCAGAATCGTCAGAATCCCGCACAAAGACACAAATACCTGCATGCATATGTTAACACAACAGATAGTTCCAACCTTCACGCCAATCCTAGCTGTGCATTTATCATCCCAAGACAGACCCGACATTAAAAGGTTGGGTGCTACCACAACAATTGATATAATAGTTCCAACTATCTCCACAAATTTCTACCCGCAATGATGATAGATCCATACACAAACGAAACATTTTCGCGTGTAATGCAAGAAACATTCAATAACAATTGTAGGATAAGTTGTCAAATAAACTCATTTGAAATAGCAAGAAAGTCACGCTTTAGTGGGGTAAGAGAAGGCCCACATTTTAAAGATAAGAAGCCCACCGACTATGGTTTGTTGTAATTTGAGTCCTGTGTTCGCTCAGACGTCAATATCCAAATGTCGCGTCAAGGCCCACACCTTTATGAAAAAGCGAGGCTTTAGTACGTCGCCCAAGTCTATCGAGACTTTCAAAACTTAAGATAACTTTGATATTTCATATCGATGTGAGACCAATTCTTAGTGAATTCAATACGCCTCTAATACGCACACGATCGACTTTTCTCTCCTCGAGATACGCTCAACGATAAATACGTTGATATATGGATTTCATTTATGAAATCCTTTCTTACTAATGAGGTATTATACTCAATTAGTATATCTTACGCTGCACTAACGATTTACAACCGCTTAATCGCACGCTTGATTTTGAAAAGTCAACGAAGTCAACACCGTCAACAAAGTCAATGATTTTGACTTTTAAATAGTAATTTCACTATTTTGCTTTATAAATCGAATTTAATCGATTTGAAAACGAAGTCCTATTCCCATTTATCTTGTAAATCAAGGACTTATAATTATTTTCGCATTTTTAATAATTCTTTTATAATTAAAAAGCAGATTTTGGTTTTTAAACGTTACAAATGAACGCTCGCCTCAAACATAGCAATCTATGTTTATAAAATTTTGTAATATTTGAAAACTGTCCAGAATATTATTTTAGTAAATTTTCATAAATAAACTGTTTTAAAAAGGATTTTAAAATCCTTATTAATTATCGATAATTTCGATAATTAGATTAAAATACTAAATGATCTTTGAAAATTTTCTAAATTAATATAGTGTATTATTATACACTATGGTCCAGAATATGAATTTATGAAATTCATATAACACTGTTTTCTATTTATTTATATATATACATATATAAATATTCATGGTAATTCCAATAAATAGGAATAATCATCCAAAATTCCAAGTTGGTATATACCTATTATAACATCCCAACATCAGTATATAATATTCTCATAACCCATAGTTCATCATAACTATTTATTTCAATATATAACAATATTTCACACGGTAATTATAGGTAATTACCAAATAAATAGTAAATAATTTCTAAAAATTCTAAATAATTTCCAATATCAATAAACATTATATTATAACATTGTAACATCATAATATCAACCAAAACCATTTGAATCATCACCATATGGAGCTACAAGCTCTCGGCTTTTTTGAAAAAATTGGTATTTGATTTTCAAAATTCCAATTAAATCATATAACATATAATCAAGGTTCTAAAGCACTAATATGTCATTGCATGCTTGAAATAAAATTATACATCAAGATACTCATATATATATGTCACGGTATTTTTTAAAATTGCTGTGGTTTTTCAAAATTCCTAAATCAATACTATACCTTAAACCATATCATAGATCAATAATACATGCTTAGAATATATCAATATGTATTCGGTCCTCACCCAACATTTTGTACCATTTTGAAAATTATAACAATATACATACTATGGTTCAAAATAATGCATAGGCTAGATACATTCATGCTTTTCATATATATAACAACCTATGTTCATTTACACATGTATACTCACATCTTTGAAAATAAAATCATCAAGAACATAGATAACCATAGCTCATGCTTCAAGAACATTTAACACATGTATATACATACTAAAGATTTTCAACACACATACATATATATATAAAGCGCTTTAAATTTTCAGCTTAAAAGAGGATAAAATCAAGCTAAATACTATGTATTACCTGAGAAGGGTCTAGGTGTCAAGAACACTAAATGGTATCAAGTTTGAGGAGAAATGGAGATGAAAATGGAAGAAGAAAATTTTAAAATGAGAGGTGTTGCTCTCTCGGTTGTGCGTAAAATGGAGAGAAAATGTGTATTTTGTGTGTTTGAAAATGCGAAGGATAGTGTATAAGGCGAAGAGCCTCTCCCCCTAATCTCTCTCTCACTTACACGGCTACACACACACATACATAGGGAAATTATGGCTGCACTTGGGAAGGGGAGATGATGATTAAAGAGTGCAAAAGGAGCTCTTCATGTATTGGGCAAAATTTAAAAGTGAAATCATTTGACGTGTAAGATAGCCATGCACGTGGGTTCTAGGGGCTGTTTTAAATTTTATTTTACACATAATATATGTATTAATCATAGTATAGTTCATAGATATATAATACATGCCATAAAAATAATTAAAACATAATATATGCATAAATCCAGATTACCGATCCAAAATCAAAAAATAGGATTAAAAATATAAATTACACCTATTATTGATACTCATGAAATTTTCGTCCCAAATATACACCTATAAATCATAATATATGATTTAGATATTAAATAATAGCATAGGATAAAATTATTACACATTTCAATCATATAAACCCTAATTTCGCAAGTTTGAATTTAAATTTTTATAAAACTGCATCATTCGATTTTTATGGCTACAAATCTGATTTAATGCTTAATATTATTCATATATATCATATTATAAAGTTTAGATACCATAGGATAATTTAATGGTATCATTTCATGATAAAACCCTTATTTAAAAGATTAGGGTTTTCAAATTACAAATTGAAATTATCGAGTTTAAGAACTCCAATATTGATTTTATTAATCATTAATACTGTAATTATATAAAATAATAATAGGAAATTAATTATTATAATTTCCGAGCATTAAACTCATTTTTCAAAACGCCTCAGACGTTAACGCTCAAAACGCCTCAAAACGCTCAAAATCGACTCATCTCAAATGGTCGCAGAAGTTCATACTTACTAAATAAATATATTCCATTTAATAAAGGAATTAAGATGGAAAATAATCCCAAGCTTCACCGCCGTAAATTTTATGAAAAGTCGACGCTTGATACGCTGTTGACGCTTAAAAATATCGATTTAATCATTTCGTAATATTTCAACTTTAATTCACAACCTTATCAATTATGAAAAGGAATTCGTTATAACGATATCGTATCAAGTCACAAGATTCGATGTCGCAAAAGATAATATACGGCAAAACCCTAATTACGGTTCGTAATACCGTAATCGATATTCGCTTTTCGATTATTACATTCCACCCTTACGAAAAATTTCGTCCCGAATTTGTATACCTCTTAGAAAATAAATCGGGTATTTTTCCTCATTGCTTCTTCAAGCTCCCACGTGGCTTCTTCTCGTCCGTGGTGTCTCCACAAGATTTTTACTAACTAATCGACTTGCTCCGTAGTTGTTGAACTTTGTGGTCCAAGATGGCTGCGGGTTCTTCCTTATAGCTCATGTCCGCTCGAGGATCACGCCGCCTTGATGAATCACGTGCCTGGGTCGTGAACGATTTTCGTAATTGTGAGACGGAAAACATTATGGACATTTCCTAGGTTTGGCGCCAAGAGCCAACCTATAAGCCATCGGACCTATCCTTTCTAGATCTCATAAGGTCCTATGTAACGGGTCTAAGCTTTCCTTTCGTGCCAAACCCGACAACCTTTTGATGGAGAGACTTTAAGAAATACTTTGTCTCCATCCTCAAACCGTAGCTCGATCACGCGCATCGTCAGAAGATTTCGTCTGTCCCGAGCCTCTTTATCCTCATCCTAATTTGTCGAACAATTTCGATCATTTCACTCACCGCATCGTGCCCTATGACTTTTCTCTCACCGACTTCATCCCAATAAAGTGGTGATCTACACTTTTGCCGCATAAGGCTTCAGATGGGGCCATGCCGATCGTTGCTTGATAACCTGTTGTAAGCAAATTCAATCGAGGTAAAATATCTTCCCATTTCGCATCATGTCCAAAATTACGCTTCTAAGCATATCTTCTAGCGCTTGATCGCTCTCTCCGATTGTCCGTCGGTTTGTGGGTGGAATGTCAGATCAAGTTTAATCTGCACCCGCCTTCTCGCAAACTAATCCAAAACTGGATGTGAACTTGGAGTCTCGATCGAGGTAATAGATTTTGCACTCCATGTAGTCGCATAATTTCCTAACATACACCGGGCCAACTTATCGATCCATAAGTGCTTTGAATAGGTAAAAGTGAGCACTTTGGTAAGCCTATCCACAATTACCCATACGGCGTGTTCCTCTTCTCGATTTGGGTAAGCTTGTAACGAAATCCATCGTTATATCGTCCCACTTCCATTCGGGATTTCCAACGGTTGTAACTTCCCGTAGGGTCGCTGGTGTAAAGCCTTCACTTGTTGGCAAACAAGACAGCTGTTCACACGGGAAGCTATGTCTCGCTTCACGCCTTCCCACCAAAAATTTTCCTTCGTGTCCCGTACATCTTAGTACTACCCGGGGGCGGTGTAGGCGACGTGAGCCTCACTCATGATCTCGCTCAAGCTCGCGTCGTGAACGCATATCCTACCTTCAAACAATAAGGCGTTATCCGCGCCTCTGGAAATTCTCAATCCTTCGACCTTAATCTTTCTGATCTTTTCCAACTTTTCTCAATCCTTCGTCTCTCGACAATTCTCTTCTTAGATCGAGGTCGCGAGTGTAGCGATACAACTCACAATTGTTTCTGTGGTTCAACTAGTTCAATCTTCATCCCGCCAAACTCTTCAACGAGTTTTTCCTCTCAGACAAAGAGACATCCTAACTGGTACGGTTTCACGACTCAAGGCGCCGCCACCACATTCGCCTCGCCCGGTGATAGTTAATACCACAATCGTAATCCTTTACTAATTCTAGCCATCTTCTTTGTCTCATGTTCAGATCTCTTTGTTCAAGAAATACTTCAAACTTTTATGATCCGTGAAGATCTCACATCTCACACCATAGAGATGGTGTTCCAAATTTTAGGGCATGAACTACAAATGCTAATTCCAAATCGTGGGTCAGTAGTTCAGCTCGTGGGTCCGAGTTGTCGAGACGCGTAGCTATCACTTTTCCTTCTTGCATCAAAACACAACCCACCAGCCTTAGATGCGCTTCGGATAGACCACATATCCTTTGTCCGCTTCGACCGCTAGTACTGTGCACCGTCAATTTTTCTTCGAGTATTTGAAAACTTGTCTCGCACTCATCATCCAATTAAACTTGATTCCTTTCCGAGTAGTCGGGTTATTGGCCTTGCAATCTGGAGAATCCTTCATGAATCTCCTATAGTAACCAAATAATCCTAGGAAGCTTCTAATTTCGTCGTCGTGTTTTAGGTGATTTCCATTCTCGCACGGCCTCTACTTTGTCCGATCTACTTTATACCTTCAAGAGACACAATGTGTCCAAGGAACATAACTTCCTTCAAATTAAAACTCGATTTGCTAAACTTAGCAAAGAGTCTTTCATTTCTCAAGGTTTGCAAAACCGTCATAGATGTTCCTTATGATCCTCTTCATTCTTTGAATAAATAAGGATGTCATCTATGAAGACCAAAACAAACTTATCCAAAATGGATGAAATACTGCTCATGAGGTCCATGAACACGGCCGGTGCATTGGTTAATCCGAATGGCATAACTATGAATTCATAGTGGCCATATCTCGTCTGGAATGCGCCTTCGTACATCTTCAGTCAGATTTTCAGCTTGGTGGTATCCTCGACTTAAGATCAATCTTCGAGAATACACCCGCCTCGCAATTGATCAAACAGTCATCAATTCGGTAAAGGGTATTTGTTCTTTAGTGTCATCTTATTTAGTTCTCTATAATCGATGCACATCCTCAAAGAACCATCCTTCTTCTTAACAAACAAAACAGTGCTCCCAAGGTGAAACACTCGGTCTAATGAATCCTGCATCCGTAAGCTCTTGATTTGGATTTTCACTCTTCTAGCTCCTTTGGGGCCATCCTATAGGCGCCTTCGACACCGGGCTGACCCCGGCCCAAGTCGATGGTAAACTCTAGTTGTCTCGTTAGAGGTAGTCCCGCAGATTTTGGAAACACGTCCGGAAATTCTCTGACAACTTCAATGTCTTCTACCCGTGCTTCGGGTTTATCTTCATCATTTAAATAAACAAGGAATGCATGGCATCCCTTCCGTTCATCATCCTCCTCGCTTGTAGTGTCGACACTATTGGCACTCTTCTTCCCATGCCGATCCCATGGAAATGCGTAGCTTTTGTCCGTGAAAGTGAAACGAAATTTTCCTTTCCTTACAGAGAATCGTGGAATGATTCCTAGCTAACCACCCATTCCTAGGATTATGTCTACATCGTCCATGGGTATTATGTTTAGTTCGCTAGCCGTAACCTTAAGTGATCCTAATGTCAACTCTAGGTTCGAGCGTAAATGTGTAACGGCCATAATTCCTCCTATAGGCGATGAGATTCTCATATCCCGGCTCGACTTTTCGCACCTAAGGCTCAGATTTCTACGCATGATTTTGCAATAAAAGAATGCGGCACCAGATCGAACAAGATTATAACAGTAGGTTGAGAAGAACTCCCATACCGCCAAGTTTCCTCGGTTCTCGCTCGCTCGCCTCCCGCAGGCGTAGCTCGCCCGAGCCGGCCGAGGCCGACGGGCGCCGGTCCTTGTTGATTTGGCGGTTGCCGCCGCTTGTTGCCGCCGCCGCCGGCGTTGGCGCGGTGGCCGCCGCCGCCGCTGTTGTGGTGGCGGTCGCCGCCACCGCCGCTATGGATTTGTTGTCGTGGCGGCCGCCACCGCGCGGCCGCCGGAGTTGTTGTTGTTGAGGCCGGGTGTTTGCCACCGAGTTGCCGGGTTGGGGCGGAATCGCCGCGGTGGTTGGGGTCAAGTCAGATAGCCTCAATGGCCGAGCATTGCCTTGCTGGTTCGGCCTTCCATCCGAACGTGACATCGGGCAATTGTCGCGTAATGCCCGCTCACCCCGCATTTGTAACAGCCACCACGCTTGCCGTGCACACACCCCGTGTGCTCTATGGCATCTAGGCATTGAGGTGCCTCGATCGTCCTGTGGTCCCTCACGGTGGAGCATGAGCCGCCTTTCCGCCTTTGTCCTCGCCGCTGGGTTTCGCCACGGCGCCAGGACTTGTTTCTCCATAGTTTCATGTTGTTATTCCCGCGGTTGGGCTCCCGCCCTTTTCCTTATCCGACTTCCGTGCCCGAGACGACACTCGCCTTATTCTCGCCATAGTCGCTTCAATATCCAAAGCTCGTATAGAGCTTCTGTAAGATAGGTCTCCATGGTCGGCAAGAGACATGCGATCTCCATTCTCACCGACCGAACTTTTCCGACATTTTCGTGTCGGTGTCACCAGATCCGGCGATATCTCGACATCTCGCAGTGCGATCGTAGCCGATTACGGATAATCTTTCTTGTTTTAGCAGAAAAATTCTCGCCTCTTTTCCCTATAACTTTTGGGGATATATTTTCAGACATGCCTCTCTTGAAATCCTCCCACGAGAACTCTTCTAGTTGTTCACCAGAAGGTCTTCTTCCGGCCTCCCACCGTAAGTCACCGTCCGATGAGCTGGAAGGTAACACACGACATCCTTTCCGTGCTGCACCTTAGAAAGTGAAAACTGCTCAATGGCCCTAACCCATTGTTCGGCTTCTTCCGGCTCCTTTCCGTTAAAAACAGGAGGGTTTTGCCTCAAGAATAGTTCTTCGATCCCGCGATCGGGTTGAGGTGGAGGCCGTGGTTGGGGATTATCTTCGTTCTTGTTCGGGATTCTACCCTTCCTCAGTCTTCCTCGACCTCCGGGTTCTCTTTCTGGGTTTCTTCTCGGAGGCATTCTGCTATATAAAACATACCATCGTTAATTATTAAACGCTTACAACTTAACAAAATAAGGTTTTCATAGCTTCTCCTTAAAGCGATATAAGAGTAAAACAATTCATCCATAAGATAGACAATTGTCAAAAAATAGGCCCACTGGGTCAAAATATATGTGGATAGATAACCAAGGTTTGTCAAAACACGGTGTCTAACATAGAGAATCATAGAAAATTGAAATAACAAGGTTTCGGGCCCACATGGCCAAAGAAAAAATCCAAGTCTTAGAACCATGGTATTGAAATAAAGGAAAAGCTAGCACACATGCTAGTCATAACAAAATGATTCTAATTAAAACATCGCCAAGGTTTCCACGAGTTTCCTTCCTACTCCGCCTTCCTCGTGGTCTTCCTCCTTTCGAGTCGCCTTCTTCATCCGAATCGCCCTCACGAGGTCGCACTGATGGTCCCGCACCGGGTTTCCATCATCGGTATGTCGCGCAGGGTCCAAAGTTATCCGCGCCCGATAAGTCGTAGTTGTGGCGGATCGGACCGTAGCATACCGGGTCGGGTCATATCCGTGGAAGGTATCTAATACTCTCATCCGCTGCTGTTCGCGGAAGGGCTCTTCGCCTTCGGTGGTGGTGGATCGGACGCAGTGGTAGAGGCGGTAGTGGCGGACGATCGGTGTCCAAAATCGCCGGTGGCAACACGGGCTCTCCCAAGGCTCTGTATGTGCGCCTATCCACCTCAGACATCCTACCCTCGCCCACTCGGCATGTGGGTATCACCGGGTCAACCTGCCTCGAACCTCAAGGTACAGCCACTCGCGACTCATCACGCCAAGTGTACTCCCGTGGAGGAGATAGGTCCCATCGCGCGGCTCCATAGATATCGTACACGTAAGTCGTGACTCACGAACCCAGGCATCCCCAATCAAATCATAACCCGGGAATGCGATAGATGTAGTCTCCGATACCTCTCGGCATAACCATCCTGTACAAGGGAGTATAGCTAGGAGTCTCTTGATGCCATCGTAGTCGGTTGCGCCATAGCCTCAAGCGCCCCTCCACAACCGGGTAGTACGCCGTAAACTCACCTAGGTCTTCCCCAAGACACATCCAACTTTCCCTATAGGTGCGATCAACTCCTCGGTGGGGCATGAGGTCCTACCTCCTCCTAGCGATATAGCGATCTCCTCCATCCGCCACGGTAAAAGAAAAGAAAACTAACGTAAGCCAACTATCGCCATCTTAAAATGTAAAGGATAGCATAACGAGAAGCAACTAGGCTAGAACTAACAATTCTATAAGGTAGGTATCATCATAATGTACAATATATATCACAACTTACCTTCTTAGTCTTACCCAAACACATACATATAGCTAATGATATCTCAATATACGCCACGAGACCCTTGTCTTATATCAAACACTTAAGCTAGAGTTCAACAGACTCTATCGTATTCTGGGACAGAATTAGGATTCTGTTCTCCATAACAAATGAAGATCAGTGCGTTAGAGTACGTAGGTGCAAACCATGCGTAAATCGGAGTCCCAACGAGGGAGATCTAGCTAGAACAAATCTATCATGAGTGCAGGAAATTTGCGCGATTGTGCAAAAATATCACTCAAGGTGTATGTCGACGTAATACGCCTATCATCTTCGGGTTCTTAAGTCGAGGCTGCACATCCTGAAGCCGTAAGTGACGCCCATGTCGTGATTCGTGTTGCTGGTCACTTGTGTCAAAGTGATGATGGAGTGCCGACGCCATTCAAATTTAGAGGTTGGGGTCGCCCTCGCCGCCTTCCATCGTCCGTGCTCAAGGGTATCATTACTTTCATTCTTCCTATCGCTCTTTGTTCGCATAAGGAAAAGAAGTTCGATTTCTACGCTCTTTCACGATACGTGAGCATGCTCCTTAGAGTCTAAGTTCGTTTCATGATAACATATCATTCATCATAAATAAGATTTTGAAAGTCGAGAGTAAAGTTTTATTTGCAAATTTGGAAGTATGATTTCAAAAGACAACATGATCAATCCATATACATTTTAAAATGAATTGCTCGTTTCATGTTGATCATTCAACTCGATACTACCATACACTTCCATCTCAATACCGAGTAATTGTATTGGTTCAATTCAAAATTTTGGAAAATTTCTTTCGACTTCAAAAATTTTCAAAATAATGAAATTTCTCAAAAGTTTCTCTAACTTGCTCATCATGCGTAAATTTTCCATTTCATGAGTTTGAGAAAGAAATGCGCTACCTTTTCCTATTGAGCTCGATGTGATGGAGTGTTGAGAGGAGTCAAGAGGTTTCTAGAAGTCCAAAGGACTCGATTTAGATTTAGAATAAAAGGTCTGGTTTTTCAAAGAGCAAAGCGCCTCGACACCACTGTCACACGACCCCATTCCGACCAACCCGAACCTGGAGGCGACTAATACTAGGAGTAGTATTTTAGGGATTACACGGTAAAATAAAATGCATAAGAATAAGCTAACATGCTTGAGCAGTAATATAAGGTAATGTTATAATGTTTTTGAAAAGGTTTAGCCATCGACCCCAAAACTCGCCCGATCCGATGGGCCTCGATAATTCACAACATAAAACATAAATAAAGGAGTTCGTAGTATAGCAATGAAAGTGTGTGAATACATATACGACGATATGCATTCAAGGTAAAACCCAAACATTCAAGTAAATCGGTCAAGGACACTGACTCTCAACACATCCCCATCATCACTATCGAGCTCAACCCGCACATTTAAAACAACATGCAGGCTAAGTACAAGGAATTGCACTTAGTGGACTTATGCCGAAAATATTTTGATAGAATTTGGATTACGCCAATATCGAGTAAGTCACAGTGGTTTTAGTTAAAATGCCTCAGGCTTACCAAATCATTTTCAGTCAGAACATAGCCCGCCAGCATTTTCTTGTGTGTATGGTCCGTATCTCATAGTCACAATACATAATAATAAATAAATAAATAAACGCCGAGAGGAGGCCTCCCATCTACGACGCCGTAACCGCAGAATCCCGACAAAGACACAAATACCTCTCGATGCATATGTTAACACAACAGATAGTTCCAACCTTCACGCCAATCCTAGCTGTGCATTTATCATCCGCACAGACCCGACATTAAAAGGTTGGGTGCTACCACAACAATTGATATAATAGTTCCAACTATCTCCACAAATTTCTACCCGGCATGACAGATAGGATCCATACACAAAACGAAACATTTTCGCGTGTAATGCAAGAAACATTCAATAACAATTGTAGGATAAGTCAGAATAAACTCATTTGAAATAGCAAGAAAGTCACGCTTTAGTGGGGTAAGAGAAGGCCCACATTTTAAAGATAAGAAGCCCACCGACTATGGTTTGTTGTAATTTGAGTCCTAGTTCGCTCAGACGTCAATATCCAAATGTCGCGTCAAGGCCCACACCTTTATGAAAAGCGAGGCTTTAGTACGCCGCCCAAGTCTATCGAGACTTTCGAAAACTTAAGATAACTTTGATATTTCATATCGATGTGAGACCGAATTCTTAGTGAATTCAATACGCCTCTAATACGCATACGATCGACTTTTCTCGCTCTCGAGATACGCTCAACGATAAATACGTTTTCGATATATGGATTTCATTTATGAAACCTTTCTTACTAATGAGGTATTATACTCAATTAGTATATCTTACGCAGATCTAACGATTTACAACCGCTTAATCGCACGCTTGATTTTGAAAAGTCAACGAAGTCAACATCGTCAACAAAGTCAATGATTTTGACTTTTAAATAGTAATTTCTTACTATTTTGCTTTATAAATCGAATTTAATCGATTTGAAAACGTAAGTCCTATTCCCGATTTATCTTGTAAATCAAGGACTTATAATTATTTTCGCATTTTTAATAATTCTTTTATAATTAAAAAGCAGATTTTGGTTTTAAAACGTTACAAAATGAACGCTCGTCTCAAACATAGCAATCTATGTTTATAAAATTTTGTAATATTTGAAAACTGTCCAGAATATTATTTTAGTAAATTTTCATAAATAAACTGTTTTAAAAAGGATTTTAAATCCTTATTAATTATCGATAATTTCGATAATTAGATTAAAAATACTAAATGATCTTTGAAAAATTTTCTAAATTAATATAGTGTATTATTATACACTATGGTCCAGAATATGAATTTATGAAATTCATATAACACTGTTTTCTATTTATTTATATATATACATATATAAATATTCATGGTAATTCCAATAAATAGGAATAATCATCCAAAATTCCCAAGTTGGTATATACCTATTATAACATCCCAACATCAGTATATAATATTCTCATAACCCATAGTTCATCATAACTATTTATTTCAATATATAACAATATTTCACACGGTAATTATAGGGTAATTACCAAATAAATAGTAAATAATTTCTAAAAATTCTAAATAATTTCCAATATCAATAAACATTATATTATAACATTGTAACATCATAATATCAACCAAAACCATTTGAATCATCACCATATGGAGCTACAAGCTCTCGGCTTTTTTGAAAAAAATTGGTATTTGATTTTCAAAAATTCCAATTAAATCATATAACATATAATCAAGGTTCTAAAGCACTAATATGTCATTGCATGCTTGAAATAAAAATTATACATCAAGATACTCATATATATATGTCACGGTATTTTTTTAAAATTAAGCTAGGGTTTTTCAAAAATTCCTAAATCAATACTATAGTCTTAAACCATATCATAGATCAATAATACATGCTTAGAATATATCAATATGTATTCGGTCCTCACCCAACATTTTGTACCATTTTTGAAAATTATAACAATATACATACTATGGTTCGAAAATAATGCATAGGCTAGATACATTCATGCTTTTCATATATATAACAACCTATGTTCATTTACACATGTATACTCACATCTTTGAAAATAAAATCATCAAGAACATAGATAACCATAGCTCATGCTTCAAGAACATTTAACACATGTATATACATACTAAAGATTTTCAACACACATACATATATATATAAAGCCAAATTTTCAGTTTAAAAGAGGATAAAATCAAGCTAAATACTATGTATTACCTTGAGAAGGGTCTAGGTGTCAAGAACACTAAATGGTATCAAGTTTGGAGGAGAAATGGAGATGAAAATGGAAGAAGAAAATTTTAAAATGAGAGGTGTTGCTCTCGGTTGTGTGCGTAAAATGGAGAGAAAATGTGTATTTTGTGTGTTTGAAAATGCGAGAAGGATAGTGTATAAGGTGAAGAGCCTCTCCCCTAATCTCTCTCTCACTTACACGGCTACACACACACACACATAGGGAAATTATGGCTGCACTTGGGAAGGGAGATGATGATTAAAGAGTGCAAAAGGAGCTCTTCATGTATCGGGCAAAATTTAAAAGTGAAATCATTTGCATGTGAAGATAGCCATGCGCATGGGGGTTCTAGGGCTGTTTTAAATTTTATTTTTACACATAATATATGTATTAATCATAGTATAGTTCATAGATATATAATACATGCCATAAAAATAATTAAAACATAATATATGCATAAATCGGATTACCGATCCAAAATCAAAAATAGGATTAAAATATAAATTACACCTATTATTGATACTCATGAAATTTTCGTCCCAAATATACACCTATAAATCATAATATATGATTTAGATATTAAATAATAGCATAGGATAAAATTATTACACATTTCAATCATATAAAACCCTAATTTCGCAAGCTTGAATTTAAATTTTTATAAAAACTGCATCATTCGATTTTTATGGCTACAAATCTGATTTAATGCTTAATATTATTCATATATATCATATTATAAAGTTTAGATACCATAGGATAATTTAATGGTATCATTTCATGTGATAAAACCCTTATTTAAAAGATTAGGGTTTTCGAAATTACAAATTGAAATTATCGAGTTTAAGAACTCCAATATTGATTTTATTAATCATTAATACTGTAATTATATAAAATAATAATAGGAAATTAATTATTATAATTTCCCGAGCATTAAACTCATTTTTCAAAACGTCTCTAGACGTTAACGTTCAAAACGTCTCAAAACGTTCAAAATCGACTCATCTCAAAATGGTCGCAGAAGTTCATACTTACTAAATAAATATATTCCATTTAATAAAGGAATTAAGATGGAAAATAATCCCAAGCTTCACCGCCGTAAATTTTATGAAAAGTCGACGCTTGATACGCTGTTGACGCTTAAAAATATCGACGAATCATTTCGTAATATTTCAATCCTTTAATTCACAATCCTTATCAATTATGAAAAGGAATTCGTTATAACGATATCGTATCAAGTCACAAGATTCGATGTCGCAAAAGATAATATACGGCAAAACCCTAATTACGTTCGTAATACCGTAATCGCTATAGGTATATTCGCTTATATCCTATTATTACATATGTGAATTATGTGATGTGATATACTTGAAAAAGTATGATGAAATATGAATGTGTTGTAAGAAAGTGAGAAGTTTTGGTCTAAACAAAAGGGCTATTATATATATGCACCTTTGGTTAGTATTTAAATTATATTTTGTTATAGGATGGCAAGAACAAAAACTACTGCAAGGAAAAGTACAACGTTTAGACCAACTGCTAAAGGAAGAAGGGATTGGTTCTATTCCTTTAAAATGGGTGAGCATCAGGACATGATCCGCTTCCTTAATCAATATATGCAATTATGAGGATTGGTAAAGCAGCACGGTATAACTGAGCTAGATGGGTTACTTCAGCTAGTGCAAGCATTACCTCCTAAGTGGCGTGGATGGGCTTCTGTGGCTGCCTTGGATTTTGTACATTCTGACATAGAAGCCAGAGTTACTGGTAACCTTGTTGGTTTTGTCAACCTTATTAAAGAACAGTTCAATTTGACTGAGAGTCTTCCTCTTGGTCAGTACTCTTTCTTAGATTGTTTTATTCCAGCAGTCCATCAAATTCTTGATGATATCCTAGCCCCAGATACGAATAGAAATGAATCTGAGACTGATGAAACCAATGAGCATAGTCCTGAATTGGAATCGATCATTGTACCAAACTATCCTTTTGATTATGAAAATCGTATAGAATCTGAACTAACTTCTATTGACCTAACCTGTATGATCAACCTTTTGCTTTAAGATCTCCATCACCCCTAGTCACTCCCGTTATCCCTCATCCAGAAAGTATTTCATCATCCCTTTCAATTAATACAAACATCGAACCTGAGTGTCAGTTTTATGTTGGTACTTCGAGCTTGCAGCCTTTACCCATTAGTGAAATACCCTCTATTACTGATCCATCTCTTATCACTCCTAGGGAGCCTGCTAGCTCATCCACTGGCTGCCGCCCTGCATCAGAAGAATCTGATCCAGAGACACCTGAGGACTACATGAAATTAGATATGGATGACGATGTGAGTTAAGATTTTAGTTATTAAGATTGGTTAAAGGTTAGCTAAGTAAGAGAATAGTGACAGGATATGTACATATAGTAATCAGTGTAAATAGAAAAGTGTAGCATGGTATATAAAAGTTATGTGTGTATAAAGTACTCAAGGAAGCAACACTATCTGTAATATCCCGAAGAATTAAATGCCTAATTACGATATTTAAATTCGTAAATTAGGATTTCGCTGAAATAATAGAATTAGTAATATATCGAATAATGTTTTCGATTAATTACGAGGTAATGAATTCTATTTTATATTCACTAAAAATTGTGAATTAAGGAATAGAATTTTATTAAGTGTTTCAAAGATTATTTTAACGTCGATTGGTTATCGATAGTTAAAATTTCGTAAAATTTTCTAAGCAACGAAGCTTAGAATTAAATTCCATATTAAATGGAATAATCTAATAAAGTGATTACGACTTTATTACGACCATTTTGAGATGAGTCGATAATTAACGTTTTGAGACGTTTCAAACGTTAACGTTTAGAGATGAATAGAGAAATGAGTTTAATGATCAAGGAATTATAGTATTTAAATTCCTATGATTATTTTATGTAATTAGAGTATTATTTAGCATTAAAACAATGCTAGAACATTAAGGATTAATTATTGAACAATGTACTAATTTTCGAAAACCCTAATTCAAAAATTAGGGTTTTCTTGAATAAAATAATACCAATAATTTTTCCTATGATATAATTTATCATCTAAAACATATATTAGGATATATATCTATAAATAACATGAAAATAAAATAAGTATCACTTGTGAAGTGAAAAAGGCGTGACTTTAATGTATGAATAACATGATTTACGTAAGTTTTATAATTGCTTTGCTATGTTATGGAATTAAATCATGCAAGTGGTATATTGTACACATTAACCAAGTATGAATCAATTGAGGTGTGTGTTGACAAGTGGGAGCCGATATTGTTGACTCCATTTGGGGTTGCAAGAGTTCTAAAGTATTTAGGATAGAGTGTAAGACTTATATATAGTATTAACTCATGAAAAAGAAATAAAATCACTCTCTTGAAACACATGATGGGCGACGGCTTTTGCTTCTCCAAAAGCATAAATAAGTCTTTGTTTTTCAAAATGTAAGAGCAAAGTTACTTCCATGACATGAGGCTTAGTGAGTCACCACTTAATTAATGGTAATCCTCATGCCTTGCAAGCCATGGTCGACGTATTTTCAGCCAAAGCCAAGGATTTTTCTTTGTTTTATCCAAGAAATACTTTGGTGTAAGATGTAGTAAGTATTGGTGATGTATTCACTTGATGACTCACCAAGGCTATAGAAAAGGCTTCCAATTGTTTGTGAAGGAATGAGAGTGACCGAGAGAGAGAGTGAGAGAAGTGAGGTGTTTTACTTCAATTACTTAAGTATATCATACTTAATAAATCAAAACACATTTCTCTCTCTCATTCAAGTGAAAGAACCGTGAGTTTTCCTTTGAAAAAGCTGGAGGAGTTCATCCATTCAAGAGCCAATAACTTTGATCTTTAATCCTTAAGCCTTAAATTAAAGCCGTTAAAAAGGTTAGAAATCGAACGAGCTTCGATTATACATTAAGTTTTTAAATTTTCGATGGTTCGATTTAATTTTTCAAGCATATGTTCTTAAGCATGAATTATGCCAAGCATGATACTTATTCATTAATAAGTATATTAGAATGATTTATAAGCATGTAGCATGTTTAGAAATTAATTAAACATGCTATGAAATATATGAACATGGTCGAAATTTTCTTGAAGGAATTAGGGTTGGATTAATGATCTATGATGTTATAGGAGCTTGTAGTGATTTATTGGAAATTAAAAAAAATCCTATGCTATATGATTCCATATTACCGAAAATAAAAGAAAAATTTAGTTTAATGTACAAATTTTATTTAAGTGTTATTATAGCATAATGTTGATCTATAGTATTAATTATGTATTACATGAATTTACTAAAATTTTGGGATACATATGCTCAATTTGTACAAAGTGGCCGAGAGCTATGAGCTTTGATTAAGGCATGATTTAATTGTGTTTAGATTAATGAAATGATGTAATGTTACTACACTATAGTGTATAAGCATAGTGTAATTTAATTGAAATTTTATAAAAATGTTAGTATATATGTTGGTAAGAACCGAAACCTTGAACAATATATACCTTGATGAAGAAATGGAATATGTTGGACTATAGGTTATAAATATGTTATAAATTAATGTTGGGACCTTGCATAAATTAACTAGAATTTTAGAAAATTTATTGGACAAGGTTTGGACTAAAACTGTGACTTATGGACTTAAATAAGTGATGCCCAAATTTTTCTATAGTTAATATTAATACATATTAGTGATACTATGATGAAATAGTACACTATATGAATTTAGAAGAATTTTTGGAAGAATAATGAAAAAAAAAAGAAGAAGCTTAGAACCGAAAGCTTGTAATAATATAAATTAAGGATTTTAAATCCTTAATATCAAGAAAAATAATACATTATATGTCTAGAAATTAATTTAGACATATTAAGAATTTATGAAATTTTATAAACATAGAATACTATGTTTATGACGAAACGTTATATTAAATAACGTTAGAAATGAAAAATAATGTTTAAAGAATAAGTAAATTAATATTTAAGAAAAATATTAATGAAGTTCATCGATTTGCGTGAAAAATCGAGAATTAAGACTTTATTAAAAGAAATCGATTGAAAATCAATTTATATTGAATTTAGATATTAAAATGGGAATTATTAAAGAATTTAATAAAGAAAAGTCAAAATGTTGACTTTTGAAATCAACGATGAAATACGCTCAAAAATACGCTAATCGTGTAAAAGTATTATTTATATAGGAAATCTCATTAGTGAGAAAAGATTTCATAATTGAAATCCTTGCATCGAAAAAACGGTAAAAATCGTTAAACGTTTAACCTAAAAGGTTAAATGAAATAGTTGAACATATCTCAAGTACGAGAAATGTTTAGTTCAAAATACGCGATTGAATCAGTATTGAATTAGTTAAGGAATTCAAATTATATTAGAATAAGTTATCAAAGTTTATTCTAAACTTTGAAAATCTCAAAACGTGATCAACGATCGCTTTTACGTAAAGGTGTGGAAGGCGACGCGACGACTTGGCGCTTGAAAAAGAATCGAAAATTTGACGATCAAGGAGTCCAGGTGGGCTTTACTATACTCTTAAATGATAAAATGCTGAACAAATGATTTTATTTACGATGCTTATATCAAGAAATGATGATAAAATGTTTATGAAATTACCTGCCAAAAATATTTATGTTTTATGTACGTATCTTATCCTTGAATGAAATGATATGAATGTGTTGGGTAGCTCCCAACTTATGAATGAAATCGAATTCAGATCCTATGCCGGAAGAATTATACCTGGCTAGGATTAACGTGTACACAAGAAAATAGTGACTGTGGGAGTTGTAAGGACAATGCACGGCCGGTCACAGCGACGTAGAGGGAGGCCTCCTTCTACGACGCTAAATTATAAAGTTATGATAAAAGGATAAGGATATGGATCATACATGCAGGTAAAATGCTTGGCCAAGCGATGACGTTTATGAACTGATGAAAATGATTTAGTAAGCATAAGGCATTTCAAGTAAAACCTTATGTCTTACCATGATGTGGCAGTGTAATTTCAATACGATAAAATGTTTTGGCATGAGTCCACTGAGTGCATCCTTATACTCAGCCCTGCATGTTTGCTTTTAAATGTGCAGGTTGAGCTATTGATGATGATGATGGAGGGTGTTGAGAAGTCTGAACGCTTTTTGAATGTTAAGTTAGAAACCTTGGGTACACGTCGTCATACGTGTATTCACATGCCTTCCGCTGTGTTTGAACAATATCTACTTTTGAATATTATGCTTATGTCTGAATGTTAATAGTTTAAGTCCTTCAGATCGTTGGTATTCTTTTGGATCTGATGGCCTAGCTTTTCTTGTACATTGTGTTATTAATGTATATTATGGTTGAATTGTCTTATTGTGAGGGTTTTATGTCTTTGAAATAGTCTTTCAAGAACCCTAATTACTGTTCCAAGTATCAGACCTCTTTAGTCCGTCCTTTAGGATTATGGGGCTGTTACACTATCAGCCCAAATATCATTGAGGCCTATTTTAGTTGTGAAAGTCCTCGGGGAGGTAATTTTCTTTGATATAAAATGTGAATTATTTTGCATTATTGTTTACTATTGTTGTGATTGAATGATTTCTATGTCAAACGTCTTTACACGTGAATTTAATTATAAATGAACCTTTATTCCTTTACATTGATATTCAACCAATTATTGCAAGCATTATATTCTTCTTTTGAATTTAGTATGCCGCCCCGAAGAAGAATCCCAATTTCTGAAGGTCAAGGGAATGAAACAACTCCTCAAAATATCCCTGATGCTACATCTCCTCAACCTAACCGAAAAATAGCTGAACTCTTTCTTCGGCAAAATCCGCCAAACTTTACTGGGGCTGGTACCTGCAGAAGCTGAAGAATGGGTGCGAGTGATAGAAAGGATATTCAAATTTCTAGAATGCAGTGATCAAGAATGTCTTCTATGCATATCTTTTTTGTTGAAAGGACCTGCAGATTTCTGGTGGGAAGCACGACAAAAGACTCTTGCACCTGAACAACTAGCAAATTTTACTCGGGAACAATTCAAGGAAGAGTTGTATGCAAAGTTTATCCCACGAAGTTAACGAAAGCAAAGGTATATGGAATTCATTAATTTGAAGCAGGGTAACAAGAGTGTAGCGGAGTAAGATCGAGAATTCTGTACTTTGTTTCGATATGCACCCTACAAGGTGGAAACTGACGAAAAGATGGCTGAGATGTTCCGTTCCGGACTGCGACCAGAAATTAGAGTTATACTGGCTGCTCAACCACCAATGTCATATGCTGAAACCCTAAATCGGGCGCTGGATATGGAAATGGAGATGCAGTCCGAGAAAAATATCATGGAAGCTAATTCCAGTTTACCTCAGAGTCTGATTCCACCAAAAGTTTCTCAAATGGAACAGAAATTCAAAGGAAAACGGAAGTGGGAAGGTAAAGGATTCTCAAATAAGAAACCGTTTTTGAAGCAAGTATCGAATCAACCGAGATCGTTTCGGCTGTCATTTCCTGGACAATATCAACCTTCTCAGAATCCGGTAAGACCACCAATTTGTCCACAATGCAATCGAGTACACTCAGGCGTTTGCAGATTTGGAAGCAATACTTGTTATACTTGTGGACAATTTGGTCATTTCTCGTCCACTTGTCCCTATAAACTGAAACTCTCCAGACGTGGTGAACGGCCAAGATCCTCCAGACCAGTGCAACAGATGAAAGCTATTACTGGATATCCTCAACAATTCCAGTATCAGTTTCCTCAACCACCTCTGCTACATAGTCCGGATGCCTTTTTTTCACAAATGTATGCTCAATCTTCTCAACCACAATCTCAACATTAGAAAGCATATGCTTTGAAACAGAAACAACCTGAGAAGAGTTCTGGCAATTTGACAGGTATGACTCGACTAAAAGGTGTCCCTATCATTGTTCTATTTGATACTGGAGCATCGCATTCCTTTATTTCAACAGCATGCATAGACAATCTTGAACTTCCTGTAGAACAAGCTGATGTGAGTTTTAAAGTGCTTACCCCTTTAGGTGGGATGACAGTAGTTAACCAAGTGTGTCCTAACTTAGAATTTGAGTTAGGGTCACTCAGATTGAGAGCTGAATCGTTACGTCTTTTATGTATGAGAGACGTGGATATTATTTTAGGAATGGATTGGTTAACTAAGAATTTTGCAACAGTTCGTTGTGAACAACGAGAAATAGCGTTCCAACCGCCAGGGGAAGAATCTACTTGTTTCTACGGAATTGATGAAAGGAAAAGGCGAGTTCCCATAATTTCTGCTCTTTAAGTAGATAATTGATGAAATGTGAAGGGAATCATGCTTATCTTGTACATTTGAGTGATGGGGGCAAGATAGAAAGGAAAATAGAATATGTACCGATTGTGCGAGAATATCAGGATGTTTTTCCAAAAAAACTACCAGGATTGCCGCCGGAGCGACAGTTGGACTTTGCTATTGATCTTGAACCTGGTTCAGCACAAATTTCAAAGGCACCATATCGGATGGCTCCTAAGGAGTTATAAGAATTGAAAATTCAATTACAAGAACTTTTGGAATTAGGATTCATTCGACCGAGTGCGTCATCGTGGGGAGCGCCTGTTCTATTTGTTAAAAATAAAGATGGTACATTACGAATGTGTATCGATTATCGAGACTTGAATAAGTTGACTTTAAAGAACAAGTATCCACTTCCTCGGATAGATGATTTGTTTGATTAATTAAGGGAAGCGAGTGTATTTTCAAAGATCGACTTAAGATCCAGTTATCATCAAGTGAAGATTAAATAAGAAGATATACCCAAAACTACATTTCGGACAAGATACAGACACTACGAGTTTGTAGTGATGCCGTTTGGATTGACCAATGCTCCTGCTGTGTTTATGGATCTTATGAATCGTGTCTTCCATGAATATCTCGATAAATTCGTATTGGTATTTATCGATGATATTTTGATATATTGAAGGAGTGAACAGGAGCATGAAATACATTTAAGAACCGTTCTGGAGAAGTTGAGGATCGAGAAGTTATATGCTAAATTCAGTAAATGTGAATTCGGTTGAAATAAGTGAATTTTCTTGGGCATATTGTCTCGGCAGAAGGAATTAAAGTTGACCCCATGAAAGTACAAGCTGTTCAGGAATGGAAATCACCTACAACTCCGAACGAAATTCGAAGTTTTCTAGGCTTAGCAGGTTATTATAGAAGATTCATCGAAGGATTTTCTAAAATAGCTAGGCCAATGACGCAGTTGTTGAAGAAAGGAGTAAAGTTTCAATGGACTCAAGAATATGAAGACAGTTTTCAAGAGCTCAAAGATAGATTGACCACTGCTCCTGTCTTAATAGTACCTAATCCAGAGAAAGGATACACCATTTATACTGATGCGTCGAGAAATGGGATAGGATGTGTTCTTATGCAAGAAGGGAAAGTGATCGCCTATGCTTCACGACAATTAAGACCCCATGAACTTAATTATCCCACCCATGACCTGGAGTTAGCCACAGTGGTTCACGCATTGAAGATATGGAGATATTATCTATATGGATCAAAGTGTGAAATCTTCACTGATCATAAAAGTCTGAAATACTTCTTCGAACAGAGAGACTTAAATATGTGGCAACGAAGGTGGCTCGAGTTAGTCAAAGACTATGATTGTAAAATTAAATACCATCCGGGAAAGGCAAATGTCGTTGCTGATGCTTTGAGCAGAAAAAGTCAAGAAAGGTTAGGATTTTTACTAACCGAGAAGAAAGAGTTGCTGAGAGAATTTGAAAGAATGAAACTAGAAGTAGTAGTACCATCTGAAACTACTCAAGATTAGAATTGGAGACTATCAAGGATATCATAAAGCTAGAGATAATGCGATTATGCTAGGTAATCGTATATTCGTGCCCAATAATGAAAAGTTGAAAAATGAAATTTTGAGTGAAGCTTACAATGTTCCATATTCCACGCACTCGGGGAGTACGAAAATGTATCAAGATTTCAAGCAAAAGTTTGTTTGGACAGAAATGAAACAAGAAATAGCGTCTTATGTTGAACGATGCTTAGCTTATCAATAAGTTAAAGCATTGCATCAAAGGCCGTATGGAAAACTGCAACCCTTGGATATTCCTGAGTGGAAGTGGGATCATGTAGCTATGGATTTCGTAACGGGATTACCTAGATCAAAGCGGAAACACAGTGATTTGGGTAATAGTTGATCGGCTAACAAAGAGTGCTCATTTCATTCTGATCCCTATGACATATGGAGCCGAGAAACTAGCACAAATTTATATTCGTGAAATTGTTTGGTTACATGGAGTGCCAATCTCGATTACTTCGGACAGAGATTCTAAGTTTACATCCCGATTTTGGATGAGCATTCAAAAGGAATTGGGTACTCAGTTGAATTTCAGCACAACCTTTCACCTACAAACCGACGGCCAGACTGAAAGAACCATACAAACGCTTGAGGATATGATCAGAACCGTGGTGTTAGATACAGGAGACCAATGGGAACAAGTTCTACCACTGATCAAATTCGCCTATAACAACAGTTATCAGGCAACAATAAACATGGTTGCCTACGAAGCATTATATGGTAAGAAATGTAGGTTGCCTCTTTATTGGGACGAAGTTGGAGAAAGAAAGGTCCTTGGTCCCTGTAACGCCCCTATTCTTTTAATAGGGACATTACTAAATTTTTTAAATCTTTAATACTTATATAATATAATAATGATAATAATACTTATATTTAAGCAGCGGAGGTTTTAAAAACTAAACAAACAGACGGCATATACCCTATAAATACATATATGCCGACCTGAAATAACAACAACAAAGCAACAACAACTAGGGACACAACCCTCATCAAACATATGTAGATATTCATTAAACATCATCTTAAGTCAAACTTAGTTTTAACCAAAACCAGTTAAGTTTATACTCAACCACACTTATGTACTATTATAGAATATATTTATTCACAAATACAAAGATCGATACTTTTGAGAGAATGGGATGTGGGTTCAATTCCGACTGCATCAACCATCGATCACCTTATCTTGAAACACAAAAAAAATCAAGTAGGGGATATGAGCATGCGAACATACTCAGTGGGGAATACACTGCAAGCAGTTATAACCAATTGCGTAATGTCACAAAACATAATAAATATATTTCTTGATCCGTCACATAGGCAACGCCACACAGGCAATGATACGCCACACAGGCTATGATTCTCCACACAGGCTATGATACGCCACACAAGCAATAATACGCCACACCGGCTTTCACCCTGAATGCAACAAAACACAACAATGATTATAACCATACAACGTACTTACAGATAGAGTAAACCCCACCTCGTATAGACGTTTCAAAATAAAGCTCTTGCTTGGTTGTTCGTCCTTGAGCTTCGGATGTCACGCCACCTAGCACTTTAAAATTACTTACAACTTATTCTTTTTAATGACTAAAGCTTTATTCTTAGGCATTAAATCAAACATAATCTTTTTACATAACTCTTAATAGTTCATATTTATGTAAAAATAAGAATTCACAACTAACTTTAATTCTTAACTTTCATTTAAATTCCATATGCATAATTATACCATTATACATTAAAAACACATTTATTTTAATCACTTAAGCTCACTTTCATTAAGTACCCTTCAACCAAATCAAAGTTTAAACATAATCCTTCACTTAAACTCAAACTAATCTTCAATATGCTTATTCATGCTCATTTATAAACCATTATCGTCAATCTATAATAAACTTTTATAAATTTAAAGTTAAACATAAAAATGTCAATATATATACAAACTAACTTTTCCAAATTTTTACATATAATTTTAGAATGATCTAGATAAATTATATTGAACTCATTTCACCACAATAAGTTCATATAACATCTTACTTGAAACAAATAAATTCAAAATCTTCATAATTCTTCTTCCTTAAATTTCGAAATTATGCATAAATAAAATTTGATTTTTATCTAATTTCTTATTTATTTCATGCTTAACTAACAATCATCATTGCTAATTCATAATCACTTTTAATTACTTTATAGCTAAACTTGAATATATCAACTAAAGCATAAACCTAACTTTTCTAACTTTCACATCCATATTTAGAAAATTCCAATTAAACGACATTATGCTATTTACTTTCTAAAGCTCATAAATCAAGTCATTTGAAAAAAATAAAATTAAAATCATAAAACCCTAACTTATGAAAAATTTTGAAAATTAGGGCAAAATATAACTTGATTTTTAATCCATTTTTCTTGCTTAATACATGCTCAAATACACTTAAATACACAATCATAACATAATTTAAACATCACAAAACAAATCCCCATATTTAAATTCTAGGGTTTTGCCCTCTTTCTTAAACCACAAATTTATCACAATTAATCCATCATTTATGCATAAAATTAACTTCTAAACATAGATTAAACAATTAACATAATAATAATCAACAAATATAACAATAACTTTGAACTTCATATGAACTAAAATTTCTTGATATCAACTTGTAAACATTTATGCATATAAACATGAAATAAATGATATTATACCTCTAAAACAAGATATAGAATTGATTAGGAATGATTTATTACCTTAATTTTGGATTTAGGATGAAATTTGTGAAGTATGTGTTTTAGGTGTATGTGTGTGTTCGAAAATTTGGGAAGAAAGAAATGATTTTGATGAAGATGAATAGTAAGGAGGTTTAGATATATATATATAGGGGTTGGATCCAGTGAGAACTCATCTTTTTTGAGAACTTGAGAACTATGCACAAACGTATAAAATTGATGAATAAAACCTATAAAGTTGTGCATAACGAAAATATTCTAAAATTGTTACCCAACAAAATAATTTTAGAAAGTTTTCGTTATGCACAACTTTATACCGTCTTGTGCATCGTCTTCAACGTCTTATGCATGGTTCGCAAAGTTCGCAAAAAAGATGTGGTTCTCATTTGATCCACTCCCTATATATATATATATTGATTTTGTTTTATTTTCTTTTTTTTATTCCAACATATACATACATACATACATATATATATAAACATGCTTAGGTGTATTTTCTCTACATTCTTCCATACACTTCTACACTTTTCCACACATTTCCTACACTTATATACCTATATATATATATATATTTCATTTATTATCTCTACACAAGTTATTATACTTATGTATAATAATTAATTCTTTACTTAATTCTTACACTTATTTATTTTATCAAATACATATTTTCATACATTCTAAAAAAAAAATTAAACTTTCATTCTAAAATCATAATCATAATTTACTAGAATTTTAAAACTCATTATTTTAAACTTTACATTTTGCTAGGGCGCATTCTCGCTCTAAGCCGAAGAACCTGTAAAAACATTCGAAACTCAATCTTTATTTGTTCATAAATCATTTGAAAATAATTTTTTTTCAAAACATATATCATTTTACTTTAAGAAAAAGGTTCGGGGTATTACAATCTACCCCCCTTAAAATAATTTCGTCCTCGAAATTTGAACTTTATAAAACATGTGTCGGGAAACTGTATAAATCCTCAATCGTATCAAAACATGACAAATCATTATACTTTGTCGCTTGTGGACAACATCTTCACTTTAATAAAGCCTCATGATACGAAAAAATTGTAAATCTCATCCCGACACAATTTTCTTTTCATGCTCACATATTTAACTTATGAAACCATAAAACATTTTCATAAACGTAAATTACCCGAGAGTCGACGTTGAGCAGCGGTCATGGACCACACATTCTCCCATTTCCAATAAGAGTTTTAAACAAATTTAAACACTAACTATTTTCATACTAGGAGTTCATTATCTTTCAAGCACGTATGTTCATACTTTAAACAAGTCTACAGGAACGTAAAGCTCTGATACCATTCTGTAACGTCCCCATTCTTGTAATAGGGACATTACTAAAATTTTTAAATCTTTAATACTTATATAATATAATAATGATAATAATAATCATATTTAAGCAGCGGAGGTTTTAAAAATTAAACAAACAGACGGCATATATCCTATAAATACATATATGCCGACCTGAAATAACAACAACAAAGCAACAACAACTAGGGACACAGCCTGTAACAGCCCCTTAATCCTAAGTACGGATTAGTAGGGACTATTACTTTAAATAGGAATTTATAAATGGAAAGACCAATGGACATTTAATTATGATACATATATCAAGATTTACTTTTGGACTTTAATACATAATTTAAGTTCTTGCAGCGGAAAACATGTGAAATGTACATATGACGATGTACAATCAAGGTATTAACTTTCAGCGACAAAATAAATCCTTATTGCTCAACACTGCTCCATCGCATCACCAACTCAACCTGCACATTTAAAAACAAATATGCAGGGCTGAGTACAAGAATGCACTCAGTGGACTCATGCCAAAAACATTTTATCATCTTTAAATTACACTGCCCCATCATGGTAAGACACAGGGGTTTTATTTGAAAAGGCCTTGTGCTTACTAAAACATTTCATCATTTTCATAAATCGTCGCCTGGCCAGGCATTTTGTCATTGTATGTATGATCCATATCCCTTTCCTTTCCTCATAACATCAACATTAACGCCGTGGAAGTAGGCCTCCTTCTACGTAGCTGTGACCGGCCGCACATTGTCCTTACGGCCCCCAGTCACAATTAAGTGTACACGTTAATCCAGGCTAGGAATTGTCCTTCTAGCACATGATCCGAATTCGATTTTCATTCATAAGTTGGGAGTGACCCAACAACATTCATCATTCATCAACATTCATGGATAGGATACATACATAAAAACATAAACATTTGGGCAGGTAATTTCATAACATCATTTCATCATCATTTCTCAAAAGAGAAAGCATCATAAATTAATACTTTTTATTTCAAAGAAAGCATCGTAAATAAAGCATTTGTCATTTTGAGTAAAAGAAAAGCCCACCTGGTACGTAAGCTTTCTACACAGACTTTCCTTAACGTCAATGATCACGTCGCGTCCCACCTTTACGAAAGAAGTTAATTTAGTACGTCGGTCACGTTTTTCAAGAACGTCAAAGTCTAATAAACTTTGATAACCTTCTAGAATAATACTTCGCATCTTTTTAACTAACTTAGTACGTCTTCTCATCAAACAGCATAACTTATAACTTTTTGTATTTCTATAGAGACGAAATATGATTTATGACCTTATATTAATCATTTAGGTCAAACGTCGAACTTATACTAACGTCTTTCGATAAAATGATTTCAATTATGAAATCTTCTCTTATAAAAGAGGTATTCTTATAATTCTAACACGTCTTATGTTTGGTATGAATTTGTGCTTATTCTTGGTATTGTTTTGCATGTCATTTTTAGTAGTATATCCTATTTATGTCGTTGGTTTGATTAATATTTATCGATTCAAACTTATTTGGTTTGTTTTGATATTTTGTAGAAAATCGGCATTAAATAGGATTAAATGAATCTGCCAAGGATCAATTATATTGAAGAGCATCTCGATAGAAGTCCGTAGGCACAAACGGATTGTAATTCGGAGTTCAGAAGAGGGAGAACGGAGCGAATCAATAAAGTCGCGCACGGCACCCCGTCGCACGGCCAGCAGTGCCCGCGGCGCCGCCCAGCACTCGGCCACAACACGCCCGCGCGCCCCAACGCCCGCCCCAGTACGCTCATCGCCGCCCAGCGCACATTGGCCCCGCACCGCACGGCCCCGCTCAGCGCCGCCCCATCTTCCGCTGCGTTGGCCCGCCCGCCCCCGCCAGGCGCCCACGCCTACGCCGCCTGTGACAACCGGCGCCTCATCTAGCGTTCGCCCTTATCTCCGCGCGTTGGCTCGCCAGCCCACGCAGCACGCGCCGCGCGCCGATGGTCACCGCGCCAAGACGCCCATCCAGCAGCGCGTCTCTCCCGCGCTCGCCAACCGCACGCCCATGCCGAAGCGCGCGCCGATCCGACGCCGCACTCCCAGGCGGCGCCTCCACTCCCACGCTGTTCGCTAACCTCGCCGCCCATGCTCAACGCGCACCCGCACGCCGTTACTCTCCATCCGGCGCTGGCACGCCAGCCTCCCGCAAGATGCCCGCGTTACGCTTGGCCGGCACTTGACGGCCGCGCCCGCTTCGTCCACCACCCGCTGCACCTAGCGCCCGGCGTCGCCAGCGCCCGATCCTTCCAACGCGCCGCCTGCTCGGTGCTGGAACCCAGCCGCCCGCCTTGCTTCCTCGCTGCAGCGTTCGGCCGTGCTCGCTCGTCCGCCACCCGGCGCTCTCTCCGAGCGCGCGTTCTCCATTTTCTCGCTACTCAGCCGGCGCCGCTTCGAGGCGTAATGATTTTCACCGGCGCCGGCGAGCCGGCGTTCTCTTTCTTTACAGAACGTTTTCTCAACCGGCGCTCCATCCAAACCGACGCTCACCTACAGAACAGAAGCCTCCGTTAAATCTACGCTCACATTCAACCGGCGCTCACTCTCATTTACTATATATACGCGCTTAGGTCAAAAGAAAACGGAGTTCTTATTTTTCACGCAGCCGCGGGTGCTCTTCACCATGGTTCTTCAGGAGCTCTTCAACGACGACACATAGATAGATATATCTTAGTTTTAATTCCTGCTTTTAGTTTCATCGTTTGAATAGTTTAATTTATCAATTTATGTTTTGGATTTATCAGTTCTATCGGATTAAATTTTATAGTGTTATTGCTTTATGAGTATTATTGAATTCAATTCCATAGTGACAGTGGATTATTTTCATGTTTGATCGATTTATATTGCTTTCGATTTATCCTGCTTTCGTAGTTCAACTAGGGATTGACAACCTCTGGTTTAGATTTATTGCTTTATTAGTTTAGCTCGGGATTGACAACCCCTAGTTTAGGTTGCTGTTTATTTTCCGTATTTCAATTCCCGTATGTTTCAAACCCTCGTTGGTATTATTATGTTTAGGATTTAATTGTTTTCTGTGTACGACACGAACAATAGCCCTGTTAAGTTTTCCTTGAGAGACGACTTGGGTTAACTTATCACGCTACAATTACCTCGTACGATTGCGAGTAAATTTGAGTGTGTTTTTAGCTCGATCATCTTACACATATTAGTATATCTATTCAATGTATATCATATTTCTAGTAGACATACAACATAACAGTGTTCACGTACTTACGTATTTCATACGTTTAGACTTTAATCAACGATTTTGACTTTCATTAGTCACCTAATTCGAAATTTATCACATATATGTCCATCAATACATATAAATCGATTTTCAATCGATTTTCAATCATATTATCATACGTCTCAATTTTTCACGTTAATCAACAATCATACTTCAATTTATTCCTAAGTATGACTTAACTTGTACCATACATATCATTTTTCACATCTTACGTCACATAACGTAACGTTTTATCATATACTTAGTATACCTTACTTTAAAAATCACATAAATTCATAATATGTCTAAAACATATTTTTGAAACATAATATGTGATTATACATGATAAAATAATTTTAAAACCTTCAAACCCATAACCAAAAGCTCTCGGCCCTTTTCAAACAATTCATAAAACTTTTCCAATAATTCCTATAAATTCACATAACACTTTATATTAACATTGGATCAATAATATGTAATAATATTGATCATAGAAAAATTGTACATCACTAAATTTTATCCTATAGTCTTTGGTACTTTTAATAATCACATCAAACATTTTTCAAAATTTCCAATTAAATCACACAATCCATAATCATCATCATATATCATCACTATAACATAATTTTCATCAATTACAACTCATACATCAATATACCTTAGAACCCTAATTTTCGAAATATAGACTTAGGAACAACTAATTTTTCTAAATTCCAATAAATTCATACAACACATTATTATGAATCTGCATCACATATATGCTATGATATCATTCAAATATCAAACATACATCAACATAATATTTCTTCATAATTTTCGGTAATCATATATATATATATATATATACTAATGTTCTTCAAAAATTCTAAATAAATTCATATAAGCTTATTCAATACCATAGATCATTAATCCATCAACATATGAACATTATAAATTTTCGGTCACTACAAGTAAATTCATAACATGCTTAGCTTGTAATTAAATCAATACATATGATCATACTTATCATAATAAACAATATTAATAAACAACTAAACATGATAACTATTTTTCTCATATTTCTATCATTTATTAACATAAGCATATATATTAAAATCAAACGGTTGGAAATCGAAAATTTTAACGTATATAGAAAGCTCGTTCGATTCCTAACCTTTTAATCGGCGTCGATTTTTACGGCTAAGGGTTTTACTACCTAAGATTTGGGATATAAATGAAGAACTTCTCTCCCTTTTTTTTCTCAAATGTTCACGGTAATAAGAGGTAGGAAAGAGATGATGTTATGTTAAAGCTAAAATCCTATCACTTAATTGTTAAAGCAAAAAGGAATAAAACAATTAATACACTCTATTAATGCCATACACCTCTCGGTCATACACACAACAATGTAAGACAAAATTAATTTGTGACTCACTCATATAATACATCACCTTATGCCATAGTAAATGACCATCACCATCAACTAATAAATGAAACAAATATCCTACACCCTTATTCCTCAACCACGTCGGTCACCTCTATTGCTCCAAGGGATGAGTTTTAAAATTTGTCTTATACTATATATAAATATCCTACACATTAACTACACCCAAGCCATCACCTTCAAAGAGTTCCAACTTTTCTTCTTTCTTCATTTGTCATAAATTTCGGCCACCACAAAGCCATCACACATCCCACTTGTTCACTTTATTAATGATCTTGTTTTATGTGTAGTAATATCCTACTATCACATTTATAATACAACATGGCATAAAGATAGCAAAATTTTATTCAATTACACCTATTGGTACCAAAACTTACGGCACTTATGTAGTGTTATTGTCACACATTTTATTCTCTTGCAATTAATAGTTATATAACATAATATAAGTCTTAGACGATATACTAAATCATAGGAAAAATAATTAAAATTATTTCATGTGTCAAACCCTAATTTTCGAAATTAGGGTTTTCGAAAATTGTAAACTTTATTCAATATTTATTCCTTAATTCTCTAGCATTATTTTAATGATAAATAATTCTCTTATTACATAAAATAATCATAGGAATTTAAATATTATAAGTCCTCAATCATTAGACTAAGGTTTCAATTCGTCTCTAAACGTTGACGTTCGAAACGTTAATAATCGAATCATCTCAAAATGTTCATAATAAAGTTGTAATTAAATTATTCATTCCTTTTATTAGTAAGGAAATGTAATTCTAAGCTTCGTCTCTTAGAAAATATCGTATGACTAACTATCGACATTTAATCGACGTTAGAATAATACTTTTGAAGGAATAATATAAAATATATTCCTTAATTCACTAATCATAGTGAATATGATATAAGGATCTTCGTATCTTAGATGGTCGAAATTGATATTCTATAAATTACTATTTCAATTATCGAGACGAAACCCTAATTTACGATTTTTATTATCGTAATTAAGCTTTAAAACTTCGGGGTATTACATTCTACCCCCCTTAAAAGAAATTTCGTCCCGAAATTTACATACTTCAGAAAGTATGGGATATCTTAGCATCTTAACATTCTCATGTTTCCACGTGGTTTCTGCTTGTCCATGGCGTCTCCATAGGACTTCCATTAAAGGTATTGACTTGTTCCTTAACCATTGAATCTTACGATCAAAATAGTCGTAGATTCTTCCTCATAATTCACATCTAGGTTAAGAATAACGTCATCATGATGGATCACGTGTTTTGGATCATATTCATACTTTCTTAACTGTGACACGTGGAAAATATTACGTACATTTCCCCAAATTTGGTGGAAGTAATAATCTATAGGCTACTAGGCCTATTATTTCTAGGATCTCATAAGGTCCTATAAAACGTGATCTCAACATTCCTTTGTACTTTGAACTTTATAATTTCCCTTGATGGAGAAGTCTTAAGAAACTTTATTTCCGCATTCAAAATGCATTCGCACTCACGTATCGGTAAGAAGATTTTTGTTTGTCCTGAGCTTCTCTTATTCTTTGCCTAATTTGGTAGACATCTAATCATTTCACTCACAGTGTAGGACCCTTAAACTTTCCTCTCACCTACTTTATCATAATAAAGCGGTGATCGACACTCCTTTTTATACAATACTTCATATGGACCATATCAATCGTTGCTTGACAGCTATTGTCGTAGGTGAACTTAATAAGCGGTACAACATGTTACCACTTGCACCTCGATTTAACATTAATGTTCTCATCGTATCCTTAAACATTCGTATTGTCCTTTTGATCGTCCATCTGTCTGTGAGTGGACATCTATGTTAAGGTCCAATCTTGTGTCTAACTCTTTTTTTTGTGAGCTAGTTCAAAATCTAGGGTAAATTTGGAGTCTCTATCTGAAGTGATAGGTCTTGGTATCCCCTGTAAATATACGATTTACTTTATGTACGACCGAGCCAACTTATCGGATCCATGAGTCATCTGAATAAGCAGAGATGAACATATTTGATGAGTTAATCCACTACTACCCATATAGCAGTGTTACTTCTTTATGACTTTGGCAAAACCCGTCATAAAATCCATTGCTATGTCATCCCATTTTCATTTGTGTATCTCTAGAGATTATAACCTCTTATTAAGTCATTGATACAATGCTTTCACTTGTTGGTAACCGAGACAATGCTCGACAATATGGTTATATCTCATTTCATTCCTTACTATCTAACTTTTCTCGTAAATCATAATATATCTTAATGCTGCTTGGGTGGGCGATATGAGGAATATCATGAGCTTCATTCATGATTTCATTTCTAAGCTTATTATTGCTTGAAATATATAACCTTTCCTTAAATAATATGACATTGTCCGGCACTTCTTTAAAATCCTTCAGCCCTTCATTCCTCTTCTTCGCTCGTATTCTTTCAAATCTTTCATCTTCCCCTTATTATTTTTATTATCCCCTTTTTCTCAGATTTGATGTAATCGTAAGTGTGGCAATATGGCTCATGATTGATCTTGACATCTCGACTATACTTTTTAATGAGTTTCCCTTCTCTTGTATGGATGCATCGTAACTTAGACCGAATTTTACAACTTAGGGCATTAGATACAACATTAGTCTTTCGTAGATGATGATTTATATCATAGTTATAATCTTTTACTGATTCGAGCCATCTTTTCTATCTCATATTCAAGTCTCTTTGCTCAAAGAAATATTTCAAACTTTTGTAATTTGTGAAGAATTCACAATTCATTCCATATGAGTGATGTTTCCAAAACTTTAGTACGTATACTACTGCTGCTATTTTATGTCATGAGTTGGGTAATTCTATTCATGTGGTCTAAGTCATTGTGATGCGTAGGCTATTATCTTTCTCACCTTAATACATGGCCTCACATTTATTGGTCCATGTAAATTTGATTTCCTTTTGGGGTAGTTGCATTATCGGCCTTACTATCTTAGAGAATTCTCAATGAGTTTCTAATAGTAGCCAGTTAACCCAAGTAATTCCTGATCTCATTTTGGGTTGTTGACAACTTCCATTCTGGCATTGCTTTATCCTTTGCCGGATCCACAATGATTTCTTCTAAAGACACAATGTGTCTACGGAATATTAATTCTTTAGCCAAAAATTCTCATTGGCTAAACTTGGCATAAATATGTTTGACTCTAAATGTCTGCAAGACAGTCCTTCACTGTTCTATATATTCTTTCTCATTCTACGAATAGATAGGATTATCATTCTTAGAGATTAAGACAAATTTTGTCTAAGTACGCGTGGAACACTCGATTTTTGAGGTTCATAAACAGGGCTGGTGCATTAGTTAGTGTAATATCCCGGAGAATTAAATGCCTAATTACGATATTTAAATTCGTAAATTAAGGTTTCGCCGAAATAATTAAATTAGTAATTTATCGAATAATGATTTCGATTAATTACGAGATAATGAATTCCTATTTTAAATTCACTAAGGATTGTGAATTAAGGAATATAAATATATAAAGTGTTTCGGCAGTAGTATTTTAACGTCGATTGAGTATCGATAGTTAAAATTTCGTAAAATTTTCTAAGCAACGGCTTAGAATTAAATTCCATTTTCAATGGAATGATATAATAAAGTGATTACGACTTCATTATGACCATTTTGAGATGAGTCGATAATGAACGTTTGAGACGCTTCAAACGTTAACGCTTAGAGATGAATAGAAAATGAGTTTAATGATCAAGGAATTATAATATTTAAATTCCTATGATTATTTTATGTAATTAGAGTATTATTTAGCATTAAAACAATGCTAGAACATTAAGGATTAATTATTGAACAAATTTGAATTTTCAAAACCATAATTCAAAATTAGGGTTTTCACACATGAAATGATACTAATAATTTTTCCTATGATATAATTTATCATCTAAGATATATATTATGATATATAACTACGTATAGCATGAAAATCAAACATTTTGGGCCTTGAATGCACAATTGTCGTGGGTATATGTATATATGTAATACATGAATGATTTTTTTTAAAGCTTCCAAATTGTGTTGACCAAAGTGAGATATTCTCTACACTCATAACCAAGTAATTAAATGAAAGGACCAAATGGGTGTACAAGGGCTTGTTATAGCCGTGTAACATGGTTTCAATTAAAGGTAAGAAGAAATTTGTGAACTCTTGGATTTGATGTTTGCATATGGCTTTGTGTAAGACTTATTAAAAAGGCATCCCTTGGTTAAATCAATGAGAGGTAGCCGACGGCTCATACATCACAAAAGCAAAGGAATCATTTTGTGTTGTTCAAAAAAAAAATGGTGTAAGAGACATTAACTATGATGATGTATACATTGATGAGTCATAGGATAATTCATGTATCTTCCTTAGTGTATTGAGGAGAGTCTTGTGACACTATTACAAAAGTGAAGAATTATTTTGTTTTGATCAAAGCTTGTGCAAGCAATACTAACTATAGGTGATGTAATATCCTATGAGTCATAAAGCATATTTTGAAATGCTTCCAATTTGTATAGTTAAGAGTGACCGAGAGTGAGAGAGAGATATGAGAGTGTAGGAAATTGTTAAGTCTTCTCTACATATTACTTATGTACTTAAGCTTTTTAATAAAGCAACACAACTCTTTTACTCCTCTCAAACCAAAAGAACCGAGAGCATTACAAGAGGAAAACCTTAAGTGTTCTTATCCTTCAATCACCAAAACCTCGTATTAAAGCTTGTGCATTAAATCGACACCGTTAAAAAGGTTAGAAATCGAACAAGCTTAGATTATACACTAGAGTTTTAATTATCCAATGGTTTGATCTTATGTTATAAGCATGGTTCTTGATTAAGAAAAGAATGCTAACATGCTAAGATGTTTATTAATAATGTTTAGTATAGTGTATATACTTCATTTATGATGTTTTAAGTACAAACTAAGCATGATAAGAATTTTAGCATGGTAATCGAAAATTATTAATGTTCATATGTTAATGGAATTATGCTATATGATGGTAAATGAGATCTTTGAAATTATATGTAATTGTTTTAATAATTACCAAAAATTTAATTGGAATTGTAGGTTGGTGTACAATTTATATTCAAGTGATTTTATAACATATAAATGTTGTAGAGCCTAAAGTAGGTGTTATAGGAATTTACAAGGATTTTTAGAAAATATATAGTTATATGTTTGAGAATGGCCGAAAGCTTTGTGAGTTGGGAACATGATGTATAAGTTGAAATTGATTAATATTATGATGTATTAGTATTACATGATAGTGTTCAAGCATAGTGTAACTTTGTTGAAATTTTATAAAAATGTTTAGAATATGTTTGAGGAAGGACCGAAAGCTATGAACAATGATTCATTGATGTAGGATTTAATTATGTTGGATGTTATGTTATAAATATGTTATAGATTGATGTTGGGGCCTTATATAATTTAATTAGAATTTTAGGAATATGTTTGGAATTTTTGGAGTAAAAATTCGAGAGCCTCTAAGTGTAGGAAAATGGTGCTCAAATTTTCCTATAGCTAATGTTAATACATATTAGTGATCATATGATAATATAGTACACTATATGAATTTAGAAGAATTTTTGGAAGAAGATTGAAAATTTAAGCTTAAAACCGTAAGCTTTAGAATGGTTATATAAAGGATTTAATTCCTTAATATCAAGAAAAATAGTACTTTATATGTCTAGAAATTATTTTAGACATATTAATAATTTATGGAATTTTATAAACATAGTATACTATGTTTATGGAGAAACGTTATATTAAATAACGTTAGAAATGAAAAATAATGTTTAATGAATAAGTTAATTAATATTAAAGAAAAATATTAATAAAGTTTATCGATTTGCGTGAAAAAAAAAAATCAAGAATTAGGGTTTTACGAAAAGAAATCGATTGGAAATCGATTTATATGGAAATTAGATATTAAATATAATGAATTTATAAAGAATAGTCAAAATTGTTGACTTTTGAAATTAACGTATGAAATACGTTCGATAAATACACTAATACGTGTAAAACGTATTAATTATATATGGAAATCTCTTTGGTGAGAAAAGATTTCATAATTGAAATCTTTATATCGAAAACGTTAGAATACGTTGAGCGTTTAACCTAAAAGGTTAAATGAAATAATTGAACATATCTCGCCTCTATCAAGCACGAAATGTTTAGTTAAGATACTGTGATTGGATGGCGTATTGAATTAGTTAAGGAATTCAATTATTATAATATAAGTTATCAAAGTTTATTTTAAACTTTGAAAATCTCAAAACGTGATGACGCGTCTCAAATCGCTTTTACGTAAAGGTGAGACGCGGATGCGATCGTTGGCGTGAAAGAAAACGAATTAAGAAAGCTTACGTGCCGGTGGGCTTCTTTTCTTATCCTCGAGGATAAAATGCTCTATTTATGATGCTTTCTTGAAATGAAAAGTAATTATTTATGATGCTCTCTTTTGAGAAATGATTATGAAATCATGATGAAATTACACCCCAAAATATTTATGTTTTATGTATGTATCATATCTATGAATGAATGAATGATGAATGTTGTTGGGTAGCTCCCAACTTATGAATGAAATCGATATCGGATCCTATGCCCAAGAAGCTTATACAGCTAGATTAACGTGTACACCTAATGGTGACTCGTGTCTTTGTAAGGACAATTCAAGGGCGGTCACAACGACGTGAGGTGAGGCCTCCTTCTACAACAGAAATGTTAATGTTATGATGAAATGAAGGGATATGGTCATACATACAAGGAAAATGTCTGTGAGACGAATGTTTATGAAAATGATGAAAAAGTTTAGTAAGCTCGAGGCCTTTTAATAAAAACCCTCGTGTCTTACCATGATGAAGCGAGTAATTAAAGATGATAAAATATTTTGGCATAAGTCCACCGAGTGCATTATTTGTACTCACCATATATTTGTTTTAAATGTGCGATTGAGTGATGATGCGATGGGCGGTGTTGAGCAATTAGGAATGTTGTCATTGAAAAGTTATACCTTGATAGTACATCGTCATATGTACATATCACATGTTTTCCAGCCGCAAGAACATAAGTTACGTAGTAAGGTCCAAAAACATACTTGATATATGTATCACAGTTTAATGTTAAATGATCTCATTGTTTATTCATCCCTGTTTTGAGTAATAATCCCTGTTAAATCGTACTTAGGATTTAGGGGCTGTTACAGTTAGTCTGAATGACATAACTATCATCTCATAATGGCCATATCTTATTTGAAAAAAAAAATTTGTTTAATACCAGATACCATTCTACAAGACCATGTAATATATCTCATCAAAATACCTTAACGAGGACTTTCCATACATTAATTATGAGGATTGGTCTATCAAGCCGACTAATTACATGGCGTCCTGTTCTATCTACACCCAAAATTTTGACACCACTTCAACATATTCACAAAAGATATTACCAAACTACGTTTATCTTATACATTTTAACCATACCATTTACAACATGACCCACTACCAACATATAAGTCTCATATTACTCTAGGATTCTATGTCTCCGAGTGCCCTTCGCCGGAATCGTATTCCTTACTTGGAAATTTGTCTGTCTCTAGGTACGTTTTTGCCTCATATCTCCGACGATCTATCTCTTTCAAAGAGCCAGGGGTCACACTGCTCCCTGTTTCTTCTTCGATACCAGAAGTTTGTGTTGCTTTTATCACAAAGTAAGGTTGAGTTGGTAGCGGTAATTCCCCTAATCCTCGAGGGCGGTGAGATCCTGTCCTTTGGCCATTCTCGTCTCTTTCAGGTATAATTAACGGCACAGGACGTGGGGCGGCGTTTGGAAAATCAGGGTACAACCATTCTTTTATATAATGTTGTGTAACTTGCCCGAGACCAAGACAAGTTCTCATAGGTCTTGATCCATCTGCGTCATATGTATACTTGAGCCTGACAAATCTCGTAAATCGCCCAAACCTTGAATTTTCTACATGGAGAATATACTCTCTTGATACTTCTTTTGCAAAATCCGCGATCTGTTGGCAAACGATGAATAAGTTGTGTACCCTTCTCATCTGTCACCCATGGTTCGAGCATCCTCCAAAGGTGCAAAAATTCCACCAAAACCGCCCTAAATCCATGCTTAATTTATAATAAAAGAGCCGATACTCCGTGTGAGCTCTAGACTTGTAGGACTCGTGGTTAACCTTTTACCGTAATACTCCCTTTTCACGCCATCCGTAAGCAGATAGTTCTAGATAAGCCGACTTAAATTAAAGCGATAGAGGTAATTTAAACAATAAAGATTTCTTAAAGGACTAAACACTTTAAACCTTAAACTTGTAAACAACTTACAACATGCTCATAGACACTTATCTTATTCTTAATTTAGCATTTTACATCTTAAGTAGTATATCGCTCTAGATTAATTCACGTAAGCAATAGTGGAGACAAAAATCGTCGCGTGGAATTTCGATTGAAGAGACTATGTCCTTGTTACTAATCACGCGAGTGACATTCGCTTACCAAGGCTTCCATTTCTAGAATTATAACTACATTTCACATAGGTATTATGATCCCAATTGAACCTTAAGCGATCCTGTGTTCAATTCTAAGTTTGAGCGACACCTGCGGTAGCCATAATTCTTCCTATAGGTGAAGAGATTTTCATTTCCTGATTTGTTTATTTTGATTTTCGATGAGGATTACAAGCTCTAGCCTGCGGTGTTCTCGTCCATTTTAAATAAACATTCATTTCATTTTTCCTTATCTTTGCTTTTGTGACATCATGTTTCCCTACTAGGGCATCCTGTTACCTTATTCACCATATCTTTCTTGGGTATCAATACAGTTATACCTTTATCAATTGCATTTGGTGGTTAGGTCTACATCAACCTATCATTCGGTATTGTTACCTTGATAATCTAATCTTATTGTAGAGATCGTGATGTATCAGTCACTATCATTCGTTCTTAGTCAATATGAATGATGCAGCTTCATACGCTCTCTATTGATCTTAGGAATATATCTCTCATATATCCTTACTTTATACTCTTTTTCAAGAGAAATCCTTATACTTGCATTTAGCGTCATCATTTGTAATATCCTTATTGGATATTCGTCATTTGCCTTTATCTTCATTGATTGATTAACTGTGCAGATTGAGCTGGTGATGCGATGGAGCAGTGTTGAGCAATTAGGAATGTTGTCGCTGAAAAGTTATACCTTGATAGTACATCGTCATATGTACATATCACATGTTTTCCGCTGCAAGAACATAAGTTATGTAGTAAGGTCCAAAAACATACTTGATATATGTATCACAGTTTAATGTTAAATGGTCTCATTGTTTATTCATCCCTGTTTAGAGTAATAATCCCTGTTAAATCGTACTTAGGATTTAGGGGCTGTTACAGAGTGGTATCAGAGCGGTTCGCTCTTTGAACCCAAAATCTCCTTTGAGGTTAAGTCTAGATTGAGTCTCTAGACTTCTAAAGTATAGGGATGACATATGTCTAGCCATCGCCCCGAGGATCTATCTTGGATATTTAATTCACCATACATTGATTATAAACCTAGCATGCGTCTATTTAATTAATTGCAACACGTAGGGGTTTTCTCGTGTTTACCTTTGGATCTGAAGAGGTCGATGGAACGAGATGAATGGATCGAACGGATCGGACTCGTGCTTTGACCTTCTGGACTGTATCCCGGTTGCCCAATCTCCAACGTCGAGTGAGGACGATCTATGGAGAATGCTTCGGAAAATCACCCAATGCTCTCAAGAAGCTCTCGAAAATTCCTCACACTTTTCTTGTGATTTTCGAGAATGATAAGGGATTAATAATCATTAACCTAGACTTTATCTCTTACCTTATATTTATAATGCATTACCATAATCCCACAAGGAAAGGATTTATGCATATCCCATAAATATAATAATATCCTTATAGGATAAAGAGAACTTAGAGAGACCTATGGGTGCCGATTTTCATGAGCCAACGGGCCTGGATGGGCCAGCCCAGGGATCAAATGCAAGGAATAAAGATGGGCCTCAAATAAATTAATTATCTTATGTTCAGCCCAGAACATAAATTAATTTATAAACATTTATTCATGCCACTAGAGAATAAATGTTGACTTACCCTTTATTACCGAAGTTGAGTCGGGCTTACACTAAGACATTCTGAATCCCGTATTTAAGATATCGCACGTCCATTAATTATTTATAGCAATCATTGCTTAAAATAATTAATATCTTTAATTCCTTAGCGGTACCACTCAACCTTATTATTGTACTTGAGCTAATCGAACTGCGGGGTTTAGTACAATAAACCTTTTGAGCTCCTTAAGGGGCGTCATCATCCTTAACGGATACGGTGACTCGTCTGAGATAACTAGCGTGACATACAAGACACCACCACCCAAGATGCGGAGAATCTTGGGTTAGAACATATAACCCTCACTCATAACAAGTCAAAGTGATGGTCGAGAACTCATACTCACCTAATACCTTATCGAGGTTTAGATCATCGTAAGTCACCGAGATCTTGGTTCTTCACGACGGTCGAAAGAAGAACACATCTCATCGTGATCCTTCAATACGTCGAGACGCATCAAAGATAGACAAGCAACTAAGTCAAGTCACTTCTCTATCTATCTGCGGCTAAACCGACAACTCGTCCTTAAGTTGTCTCACCGTGAAACTTTTATATCGATTAAGCTTGACCAATCATACGGACTTACGTGATCTTCTACACCTTGTATGATCTAACTTATACATGAGATAAGGGACACGGATAAATGCGATCAAGTATTCAATTCGGATAGGAGATTGTAATAGTGGTAACGAGAAACATTGTATACAAGCTCAACCAAACGCTTTCGATATACAAATCAACAATCTCCCACTTATACTAAAGCAAACTTTTAGTATACAATGTGTCTCTACTAGCTATTACAAACAACCATCACTTTGCTTCTCCCACTTATACAAAAGTTCCTTTCTAAGTGGGTGCCATCAAGCGCAATCCAAGTCCTCTAACGTGTCCATCGTAGACTTTTGTGGCGAGCTCTTCGTGAATGGATCCGCTAGATTTTCCGTCGTATCAATCTTTTCAATCAGCACGTCACCTCGTCTAACGATTTCTCGTATAAAATGTTACTTTCTCTCTATGTGTTTGGTCGCCTTGTGGGTCCGTGGTTCCTTCGAGTTTGCATCGCACACGAGTTATCACGATAAACTATGATACTCTTGGGCAAACCAGTACCACATCTAGATCCATGAGGTAGTTCTTGAACCATCTGACCTCCCTTAGAAGCCTCCGGCGGCTACATATTCGGCTTCCATGGTAGAGTCCGCAATGCATCGCCGCTTTGCACTCCGCCAGATACGGCCCACCTCCCAAGGTAAACACATAGCCCGAGGTTGACTTTTTCTCATCACGGTCGACTTGGAAATCGAGTCAGATAACCCAAAGGCATTACACTATCGCATGGTAAACTAGCCAATAATCTCGAGTCCTTTTCGGTGCTTGAGTATATGCTTTCTTGCGATCCATGAGCTTGTCGAGGTTAGATCGATATCTAGCTACTATGCCTACCGCATAGCGTATATCGGGCCTCGTGCATAGCATTGCGTACATGAGACTTCCTACGGCGGAAGCGTAAGGAACTTGTCTCATTTCCTCTATCTCCTTTGGGTCATAGGTGATTGCGTCTTGAATAAAGGAACGCCATGTCGAAAGGTAGCAATCCTTTCTTGGCGGTCGCATACTAAAACGAGTAATCACGGTATCAATGTAAGGCGCCCGAGATAAGCTCAACATTTTCTTCTTGCGATCTCGGTAAACCTTGATCCCAAGAATGTACGCTGCATCTCCTAAGTCTTTCATTTGAAACCGATCGGATAGCTAACTCTTTACGTCGATAACGACTTCACGTTGTTGCCAACTATAAGGATGTCATCTACGTAAAGTCAAGAAATGCCACATCACCATTGACATCTAACCGATACACACAACTCTCGCTAGGCAACCGGGTAAATCCATGGGACTTTACTACCTCGTCAAAGCGTAAGTTCCATGATCGGGAGGCACGCTTAAGTCCATAAATGGACTTAAAGCTTCCATACTAGATGATCTTCACCTTTACCACATAACCTTCGTTCTGCATATAGATGTCTCTACCTTCCTCAAGGTAACCGTTTAGAAAAGCGGTTTTAACATCCATTGCCAAACCTCTAGGTTCAAGTGGGCTGCTATGGCTAGAAGAATTCGATGGACTTGAGCATTGCTACGGTGAAAAGGTCTCATCGAAATCGATGCCCTCAATCTGAGTGTACCCTTTCGCCACAAGCTGGCTTTGAAAGCGAAACCTCTCCATCGGAATCTCTCTTCCTTGTATATCCACTTACTACCTATGGCTTCCTTGCCATCCGGTAGAAGTGTCTTTCATATACATCCATAGCCGTTATGGACTCCATTTCTAAGTCCATAGCGGTGTGCCATGATCTTGCATCAATATCTTGTATCGCCTCCTTGTATGTCCATGGGTCGATTATTGCTGCTCGTCTCTCGGGACTAAATCAAGATTCACCCACGAACATAAATCGCTCGGGTTGACGAACAACCTCCCACTACGACGAGGTTCTCTGAGCACAATGGCGGCGGTGGTGCGAGATACTTGTGGTTCTCTAACTTGCACAACTTGCTGTGTAGGTACCACTTGTGCGGTCGGTATCTCTAGTGGAACTCGACCCACTTCAATTTCTTGAAGTATCGGTGTCGATCCTCCCACTAGACTCGACATCTCGTACCTTCGCCTGTCGGTGGTGGAATACGATCATCTTCTATTACTTGAAGAATGATTTCAACTTTGGACTTATGATTTTTCATATAATCCTCTTCTAAGAATCGGGCATTAGTGCTAATAATGACCTTCTGATCCTTAGGACTATAGAATAAACCACCTTTCGTTCCTCTAGGATAGCCAATAAACAGCCTTGCGTCAGATCTAGCCTCCAACTTGTCAGCCTTCTTGTTGTTCAACACATGTGCTGGACTGCCCCATATCTTTATGTGGCTTAAACTAGGCTTGCCCAAACCACAACTCGAAAGGGTCTTTTCGATGACTTGGGCGGTACTAGATTTAGCAAGTATGCCGCCTCTAAGGCATACCCCGAGCGAAATAGGCAATGTTGCATAGCTCGTCATTGATCTAACCATTTCTAAAAGAGTCCTATTTCTTCGCTCGACACACCATTTCTTGTGGTGTGCCCGGTGAAATCTTGTTGGGAGGTAATCCCACACTTCACTAGATAGTCCATAAACTCACATTCTTGAGGTATTCGCCACCGCGATCGAGCGCATGACTTGATACTTTACCTAGCTTCGTCTCCACTTCCGCCTTAAACTCTTTGAATTTCTCAAAGCATTCGGACTTGCGGTGAAGCGGTATCGTATCCGTACCTTGAGTGTCGTCAATGAAAGTGATAAAATACCGTACCCTCCACGAGCTTGTGTGGACATCGGTCCACAGTCGAAATGGACTAACTCAATATTTCTTTGGCTCTATAACCCTTCGCTTTGAAGGGTGCAATCGACATCTTACCTTCTATCAGGGATTCGCAGACCGGGAACGAGTAACCGTGAGATTACCCAACGCTCCATTCTTAACCGGTCTTTGGATCCTATTTAGATTGATGTGACCTAATCTAAGATGCCGAGAGAAAAGTAGAGTCATCTTCTGAAGAAAACTTTCTTTTTAGGGTTTGATGAAGATGCAACATAGTTATAGGTATTATGTTTGGCGTAAATAGTATAAAGCGAATTATATAACGTGCAACACGTATAACCGTCATTTCTTATGATAGAAACACCACTATCAAAAATAACGTAATATTTATGAGTAAATAATTTGAAATAGAAACAAGGTTCACACCGAAAATCCGGCACATATAAAGCGTCTTTCAAAACTAAAACTGTTTTCTCAAAACATAAAGTAACATCTCCAACTGCAACGGCCTCGACTTTCGCCGCGTTGCCCATGGAGATCGTTATCTCGCCATCAAACAGCTCCCTTGTCCGCATGAACCCCTACAAGGTGTAACAAACATGATCGGTTATACCAGATCTACTACCCAAGAATGGGTAGAACAAGTCGCTAAACATGTTTCCGTTACTAAAGCAAACGGCGTACCTTGAGCCTTGAGCATAGGGCACTTGGCCTTCCAATGCCCAGTCTTACCGCACTTGAAGCACTTGCCCTTCTCCTTTGGCTTCTTCAGCCTCGGTGGCAACCATGTTCTTGTTCCCATTACTCCCACTATTTGCCTTGCCTCTTCCACCTTTGGTACCCTTTTCTATTTTCATTTTGCAACGAAAATTTTGGGCCCTTAGATGTGCTAGCAAGAGCATGTGCTCCTTTTCCCATAACTCCTTCCGCATGCCACGAGATCATTAAGCAACCGACTAAGTGTAAACTCGGTCTTGCTCATGATCGCATTCTGTAGTTCTCAAAAGACTTGGGCGGTGTATTGAGGATGATATCGACCTTGGTTTCGCCGTCAATACCTCCTCCCAACCGATCAAGACTATCCATGAGATGAGTCATGTGGGAGACATGTTCATGGACCGAACTTCCTTCTTCCATCTTACACGAAGATTTCTCTCATTGTGTGGAAGCGGATCGTCCGATCCGATCGCCCAAACTTACTCTCGAGACTTGACCAAATATCGATCGCGTCACCATCGATCGATCTTTGCAGTACTGCAAGCCTTTGGACATAGTAGTCATCATATAGCATTTAGCCATATTGTTTGACTTATTCCAAAGTGCAGCTGACTCTCATTGCTCATTAGTCGATCGTCGATGAAGCATCGGGTTTAGGAGTAGTGAGAACAAACATGTGTTCTTCAAATGATAAGAACATATTCCATGTTTCGTTTCCACTCGATAAAATTTGGACCGGATAACGGTTTTGTGCGAGCATATTGATAATCGGCGTAAGAGACATATCGAAGCGATAATGTAAACACATAAGCATACGATCGCATATAATTCGTAACAATAATATTGTAACCTTTTGATAAAACAATATTAATTGAAACCTCCAATCGCCCAAAGAATCCCACATGCAAGCCACGCGTGTGGACGTTTACACATGAACCCTCGACCGGACTAAAATATACCTTTTAGTCGTTTAATTTCAATCCATATCAACTTATCCTTATGACAAATGTAAGTAACGATTGGACCTTACTAGACCACATCACTATCGCAAGAAGGACTTGGCGGGAAGTTGTACTTGAGGTGATGTCTAAGCATTGACCACAATTTTAACGATGAGAAAATGAATTCTTAGAATTGGCATACTCACTCGGACCATACCGCTTCAATTCAAATTCTTTTGTTATCTCTTTTATATCTATCTCTAGAGAACTTATGAAAATCGCACATGCAAGCCAGCGTGTGGGCGTTTACATAAAACTCCCACTTCTCAATAGATTTAAAAGTTTTATTTAGAAATCTCATCTAACAAACTTATGATAAGCAAGTGCAAGCAAGCCACGCGGGTGGGCGTTTACTCACGGTCGTCTCACTTTGTTTAGAGATCAAAAGGTGGAGGTCTTGACATATTAATTTGAAAAATTAATTTGTCGGGTTGCTTGCTTAGTCTTTTTATTCAAAAGGTTTGACCATGCATCACGTAATCCTAGCATGCTTTTCTATAGAACTCAACATGTAAAACATGCTCGTGAAATTCTAAAATATGCTTGATAAGCGCGATAAACCTAGCATGCTTACTATGCGCATCCAATTACGTAAAAACACTTAAAGGTTTGTCAACGTAATATAAACATACATAACATACTCTGCATAATTTGAACATCCACGACATGCATATGAGCGATAAAATAAAATAAAACGTTCATCGCGCCCAATCGTGAAACCCTGCACATTTAAATCTAATCTATTACATAGATTTACAAAGTGCAATTAAACTTGAAACGGGCCTCGCGTGCGGGCACGGACCAGATTCGTCAAATGGGCCTCGCGTGCATGGGCACGGACCGGAAAATCTGGGTTGGGTTGGAAAACGGTGCAGGTCGGTCAGCCCAATGTGTCTTTGGGCAGCGCTGAAGCAAAAGCCCGGCCGCGCCCGACGCTGCGTCGTCGCCGCTGCCAGCGTGTTCTCGCGGGCTACCTCGCGATCGCTAATGCGACCGCGACCGTCGGCTGCGTCGCGGCCACGCCCGGCGCCGAACATCGGCGAGAGATGTCGCCGCCCGAGGCGAAACTTCGCGACCATGATGCGCTTTCGCATGGCGCGGGTTTCAGCGCGACGTGCGCCCGTCGCCCGCCGCTTCGCTCGCTCGCTCGCTTTGCTTGCGACCGATCTCGCGACCACTCGCTCGCTCGCGTGGCGCCAGGATCTCGTCTTGCGAACGCCCGCCCATCGCCCGCGCGCCCTCGCGACCGCGAGGCTCGCTTCGCGAAACCGCCGAGGGGCCGCCGAGACTGTTTTCCGTCGTTTCGTTCTTCGTTCTTTCGTCTTCGTTCTTGTTTCTGAGATAAGATTTACGTAATAAAATCTAATCTAACCACGGATTTTCTCGTGGTGAAACAACAAAATCCGACAAAATAATAAGCGAGCCACGATGAGCAGCGGATCCACAATTAATAAAACGCACGTAATAATCAAACGTGAATTAATCCAGCAGAGCGAGATTCTCGATCCCGTGCTCTAAAACCAATTATAGGGATGACATATGTCTAGCCCTAGCCCCGAGGATCTATCTTGGATATTTAATTCACCATACATTGATTATAAACCTAGCATGCGTCTATTTAATTAATTGCAACACGTAGGGTTTTCTCGTGTTTACCTTTGGATGCGAAGAGGTCGATGGAGCGAGATGAATGGATCGAACGGATCGGACTCGTGCTTTGACCTTACGGGCTGTATCCCGGTTGCCCAATCTCCAGCGTCGAGTGAGGGCGATCTATGGAGAATGCTTGGAAAATCACCCAATGCTCTCGAAGCTCTCAAAATTCCTCACACTTTTCTTGTGATTTTCGAGAATGATAAGGGATTAATAATCATTAACCTAGACTTTATCTCTTACCTTATATTTATAATGCATTACCATAATCCCACAAGGAAAGGATTTATGCATATCCATAAATATAATAATATCCTTATAGGATAAAGAGAATAAAATCTATCCTTAGAGACCTATGGGCGCCGATTTTCATGAGCCAACGGGCTGGATGGGCCACCTGTGGATCAAATGCAAGGAATAAAGATGGGCCTCAAATAAATTAATTATCTTATGTTCACCCGAACATAAATTAATTTATAAACATTTATTCATGCCACTAGAGAATAAATCTTGACTTACCCTTTATTACGAAGTTGAGTCGGGCTTGCACTAAGACATTCTGAATCCTCGTATTTAAGATATCGCACGTCCATTAATTATTTATAGCAATCGATCGCTTAAAATAATTAATATCTTTAATTCCTTAAGCGTTACCACTCAACCTTATTATTGTACTTAAGCTAACTCAACTGCGGGGTTTAGTACAATAAACCTTTGAGCTCCTTAAGGGGCGTCATCATCCTTAACGGATACGGTGACTCGATATGAGATAACTAGCGTGACATACAAGACAGACCACCACCCAAGATGCGGAGAATCTTGGGTTAGAACATATAACCCTCACTCATAACAAGTCAAAGTGATGGTCGACAACTCATACTCACCTAATACCTTATCGAGGTTTAGATCATCGTAAGTCACCGAGATCTTGGTTCTTCACGACGGTCGAAAGAAGAACACATCTCATCGTGATCCTTCAATACGTCGAGACGTGCCGGCATAGACAAGCAACTAAGTCAAGTCACTTCTTATCTATCTGCAGCTAAACCGACAACTCGTCCTTAAGTTGTCTCGGTTTGTGAAACTTTTATATCGATTAAGCTTGACCAATCATACGACTTACGTGATCTTCTACACATCGTATGATCTAACTTATACATGAGATAAGGGACACGGATAAATGCAATCAAGTATTCAATTCAGATAGGAGATTGTAATAGTGGTAACAGGAAACATTGTATACAAGCTCAACCAAACTGCTTTCAGTATACAAATCCAACATAAAGGTCAGCTGACAATGCTCAACACTCCATCACATCAAGCTCAACTGGAATGAGGTAAATGATTCCTCCTCAAAAGTTTTGAAGTGAAAAGTTTAATGATGAAAAAGATTGAAATCATACTTTGAAAGAAAAAGGAAAGAAATGTTGTGAAGTTCGATTGAAATAGAAGTTACGAGAAAGGAAATTTCAAAACTTTGTTTTTGAAATCAATGAAAGATGAATGATATGAAAAGGAAGTTATGCAAAGTGATCATATTCAAAATGAATACCTATGTTCGATAATGGGCATAAAGTGCCAAGAATGAAATGTTGAAATTGCAAAATTCAAGTAATACATGCATTCAATAAGTATGTTATGAAATTGAACAAAATTTTCAAGTTTTCATAACCAAATTCGTTCAAATTCCAAGATTTTGCATAATGAATGCGTATACTTGAAACGAACGTAAATGGCAAAAGTAGGAATGATGAATTCTTTGGAATTTAAAGAAATGTGCATGTATGAATTATGTTTCCATTATTTGAAACTTTAGTTTCAAATCTCAAAATTGATTATGACAAATGATATGTTATCTCAAGAAGAACATAGACGATGTAAGAAGCATGATCACGTAATGCAAAAGAACATAGAAGTACGAACTTCATTCCCTTACAAGAACAAAAGAACGACATGAAGAACGAAAGTAAAGTTAGACTCGAGCTTGGAAGGCAAAAGATGAATGTGAAAATGATCGACCTCGACTTCGACCTCGGCATGTGCGACCTCGACTTCGACTTCGGCATGTGCGACTCGTTTATGACTTCAGCATGTGCGACTCGAATACGACTTTGGCATGTGCGACTTGACTTCGACTTCGGCATGTGCGACTCGATTACGACTTCGGCATGTGCGACTCAACTTCGACTTCGGCATGTGCGACTTGATTACGACTTTGGCATGTGCGACTTGACTTCGACCTCGGCATGTGCGACCTTGACTTCTACTTCGGCATGTACGACCGTCGACTTTGACTTCGGTAATTTTATAACATCGACTTTGACATATCGACCTTGGTAGTATATACTACATCGGCGTCGGCATTACTATGTACTACCGGCATCGGTAGCGGCATGCACGACCTTGGCGTCGGCATCGCTACGATCTCGGCGCGAGCGAGCGAATTTTTCGCACTGCGCGGTGATTTTGTTTTAACCCGTTCTCCTTCGTGTGAACTCCGATTTACGTACGGTTTTCGCCTACGTGCCCCTAATGCACTGTAAGTTATTTATTATGAAGGATCAAATCCCTGATTCCTACTCCAGAATTTTCGAGGATCAGTTGAAGTTATTTCTATGATTTGTATAGAGTAAGAATGATATAGTATGATAAGAATTTTAGAATGTTACTAAGAAAGTAAGATTTCGATGTACAAGTAGAGCCATGGCGTACATGAAAACCTTTGTTGATGACCTATTTCGGTATACAAGGTTTCAAATTATATTCATTACCCAATTTACGTCATTGAGTTTAACTCATGACTAGTCCCAATTGAGAAATCATTTTAGTTTCTCACTTTTTCTCAAGAAAATTTCCAACACGAAACCTTATAAAGTGTACTTTGAAACCAAGTCTTGTGTGGTGAGAAAATAATTATGATGGGTGCAGCCAGCCCATATGACCAAAGAAATCTCGATGAGTCGTCATTCGGTCTTGGATCCTAGATCCCAATTATTGATCCAAAGAGCATATCGATTCAATCATTAAAAGATGTTAATTTCATTTGTAAGATAGTACCTCTTGTAAGTAGTCGTAATAATTTCTCCTCGATTCTTGGAATCATCAAGTACGGTGAATGTTGACTTACCTTGTCATCTAAGTGCGAATTAGTAAAGCGATAAACATCAGGCATGATATAGGTTGACTTATTTCAGTCACCTAAAAGTTTCAGACCAGTAAAGTGATAGACATCAAGAAATTATGATGTAAAGAAAATCTCGATGAGACGAGATATTTTCCCTATAATACACATGGATGTGATGACCCTTGATGGGCTCTACAAAGATTGATAACAGTGAAGTTATACCTTCATATGACTGTTATGATAATAAAGTTATGAATAAGATACTCTTTAGCATTGAATGCAAGAGTAAAAGTAAAGAAAAATACATAATACCTTTGGGATATGAATTTCCCTTATTATGTCATAACGAGAGACATTACAACTTATCTTTAAGATAGTTGTTTGTCCCTAAAACCTCGTTAGTAGGTTGGACATGTTTAAAAGAATGAAGATGCATGCAAGATATTCTTTTCAAAGAATATATATTTAAATGAATGATAGCATCTCAGAAAATAAATCTCTCGCCTTATACCTCAATCAATGAGATTATGCTTGAGCATAATCGATTCCAATAATTGAAACTTGGTTAAACAAACAATAATGAGATTGAGGAATCATAATCCTTGAGATTGTGTGAGCGACTAGGATAGCCCTAGTATGTAAATCAAGTATGGAGAAAATATCTCCAAAGCGAAGACATGGAAATGAGATGCTTGGAATTTAAGTTATGGTGTCTGAATGTACTACCTTACCAAGCCATATGATGATAATGACGGTTCTAACCACGAATGTGAGAATCAAGTATAACGAAAGTAATATTACTTTCGGATACCATGTCGAGGAAAGGGACAAAAGTCAAAATAATCGAAGAAACTATGAGCTATACAATTATAAGATAGCCACGACATGATATAAGCTTGAGACATATGACTTGATAAATAAGGATTTCTTGAAAAGAGTTAAAGTAAGGATATATGAAATATATTCATAAGATCGATAAAGTGAAAAAGGGAATTGAATCATTCATACTGGATTAGGAATGAATGATAGTGATAGAGACATGACGATCTCTACGATAAGATTTAATTATCGAAATATCAATATCATAGGATAGGTTGATGTAGACCTAACCACGAATGCTATTGGTAAAAGCATAACGGTACTGATCCCCGAGAAGTATAGGGTGAATGAGGCAACAGAAGGCCATAGCAAGGGAACATAATGTCCCAATGGAAAAGACAATGACATATGAAATAGATGTTTACTTGAATAGACGGGAACACCGTAGACCAAAGCCTATACTTCACACCGGAAACTGAACGAACAAAACCAAGAAGGCCTGATAGGTATGAGAAAGATTTCTCAGCATACCTATAATATTTTTTCTTTACCTATAATATTTTGTTCGATATGGGTGCTTTATGTTCTAACATCGCACAAGTATGTGTAGAAACGATAAGAACCTAATTGAATAACCGAATCAAGAAATGAAAATTTCTTCACCTATATGAGAATTATGGCCGTCATAGTATAGTAAAGGTTTAGAATTGAACCTAGAATCGCCTAAGGTTCTATCCGATGATTTGGATCATTATATCTATGTGGAACGTAGATATAATTCTAGAAACAAGTTTCAAATGGATGTCATTCACGTGATTAGTGACACAGGGCTAGTCTCTTCGTTAGAGATTTTCTGTGACGAGATTTTAGCACCCACTATTTGTTTATGCGAATAAATTTAGAGCGATATCATTGGAGGTGTAAAGCGTAAAATGAGTAATAAGATAAGTGTCATGAGTCGTGTCGTAAGTTGTTGTCAAGTTATATATGTCTTAAAGTGTTTAATTCTTTAAGAGATCCTTCTTGTTTAAAATTCCTCTATTGCTTTGATTTAAGTTTGACTTATCTAGAAATATCTCATTTACGGATGTCGGAAAAAGGAATAATACGGTAAAAGATAACCACAAGGCCTACAAGCTTAGAACTCACACAGCATATCGGCTCTTTTATTATAATGGGCATGAATTTAGCACAATTTTTGGAGGAATTTACGCACCGTTGGAAGGATGCTCGTAACTATGGAGTTACGGATGAGGATGGTATCCGGAGGCTTATTAGTCGTTTGCCAGCGGAATGGCGGTTTGCAAAAGAAGTATCAAGAGAATATCTTCTGCATGCAGAAAACTCCAAGACTTGGGCAGACCTACCAGGAATTGTCGACCGACTCAAGCATACATATTAGGCGTATGGAACTGCACCTACTAGCACTTGTCCGGTCCTCGGCAAGTCACCCAAGATGGTACAAAGGTGGTTGTACCACGATGTCCCAAATGCCGCCCGTCCCTGTGCCATGGATTATACGAAAGGGATGAGAATGGCAAGAGGACAGGATCATACCGCCCTCGTGGACTAGGGGAACTACCTCTACCAACTAAACCATACTTTCTGATAAAAGTAACACAAACTTCTAGTATTGAAGAAGAATCAGGGAGCAGCTTGACCCCTGGCTCTCTGAAGGAGATAGATCATCGGGTATGAAACAAAACGTGCACGGAGAAAGGCAAGTTTCAAATGAGGAGTGCGATTCGATGAAGGCCACTCGAGACGTAGAATCCTATGATAACATGAGACTTATATGTAGATAATGGTGTGGTTAGAATATGTAAAATAAACGTAGTTTGGAGTATTTTGTGAATATGTTAAAATGGTGTCAAAATTTGGAATGTAAAAAGAACTAGATGCCATGTAATCCGTCGGCTTGATAGACCGACCCTCGTAATTAATATATGAAAAGTCCTCACTGAGGCATTTTGATGAAATATATTATATGGTTTTTGAAGAACAGTGTCTGATGGACGAAAACGAATTGTTCCGAATAAGATATGGTTACTATGAGGTTATAGTTATGCCATTCGGACTAACAAATGCACCAGCCCTGATTATGAATCTCAAAAATCGAGTGTTCCATATATATTTAGACAACTTTGTCTTAATCCTTATGAATAATGTTCTTATCCATACGAAGAGCGAGAAAGAACATCGAAGGACTGTCTTACAAATTTTAAGAGCGGCAAATTTTGCGAAAACGATGTTGTGAATTTCGGCAAAGAAATATTCCTCGAGCACATAGTGTCTTTAGAAGGAATCAAAGTAGATCTGTTAAAGGATAAAGCAATGTAAGAATGAAAGTCGTCAATGACCTAAAATGAGATCAAGAACTTCTTAAGATTAATTGACTGCTATCAGAGAACCATGAAGAACTCTCTAAGGTAGAAAGGCCGATAACATAGCTACCCCAAAAAGGAATCAAATTTACATGGATTAATTAAAGAAAGGCTATGTATTAATATGAGAAAGAAAATAGCTTATGCATCACAATGACTTAGGCCACACGAATAGAAATTCCCAACTCACGACTTGAAATAGTAACAATAGTATAAGTACCAAAGTCTTGGAGACATCATTCCTATGACAATAAGTTAAGAATCCGTTACAAATTACAAAAGTTTGAATTAATTCTTCGAGCAAAGACACTTGAATACGGGATAGAAAAGATGGCTCGAATCAGTAAAAGATTACAATTGTGATATAAATGATCACCTAAGGAATGTTAATGTAATTTCTAATGCCCTAAGTTATAAAATTCAGTCTAAATTATGATATGTCCCTATAGAAAAGGAAAACTCAATAGAGTTTAAGAAAATGAAAGCGAAATAGTCGGGCGATCGAGGAGCGAGCGTAAGTTGTATTCTCACGCTCAAAGTGACATATGACTAAAGAAAAGAATGATAAACGAAGAAAGAAAGGATAAAAATGGGAATAGAATACGAATTAAGATAAGGAATGAATAGCTGAAGGATTTATAAGAAGCGCTGGACAATGTCAAATTGTCTAAGGAATGATTATATATATATTTCAAGCAATAATAAGCTTAGAAATGAAACCATGAGTGAAGCTCATGACCCTTCTCATACCGCCCAACCAGGCAGCATTAAGAGATATTATGATTTACGAGGAAAGTTAGATAGTAAGGAATAAAATGAGATATAACCATATTGTCGAGCAGTGTCTCGGTTACCAACAAGTGAAGGCATTGTATCAATGACCTTATAAGAGATTATAATCTCTAGAAATACAAGAATGAAAATGGAATGTTTTATGACGGGTTTTGCCAAAGTCATAAAGAAGTCGCACTACTATATGGGTAGTAGTGGATTGACTCACCAAATATGTTCATCTCTGCCTATTCAGATGACTCATAGATCTGATAAGTTAGCTTAGTCGTACATAAAGGAAATCATATATTTACAAGGGGGTACCAAAACCTACCGCTTCAGATAGAGACTCCAAGTTTACCTCTAGATTTTGAACTAACTCACTAAAGGAGTTAGACACGAGATTGAACCTTAACATAAATGTCCACTCACGGATAGATGGGCGGTTAAAAGGACAATGTGGACGTTTAAACTACGATAGAACATTAATGTTAAATCAAGGTACAGTGGGAGCGTGTTGTACCACTTGTTAAGTTTACGTCACGACCATAGGCGTCGACAACGATCAATATAGCCTTATGAGGCATTATGTGGAAAGAGTATCGACCACCACTTTATTGTAATAAAGTAGGTGAGAGAAGGTATAAGGTCCTGACGTTGTAAATGAAACGATTAAGATATCTGTCAAATGAGGCAAAGAATGAGAGAGACTCAGAACAGACAAAAGTCTTACGCTGATACACGTAGATCTGAACTGCATTTTAAATGAGGAAATAAAGTTTCTTAAGATTTCTCCATCGAGAGAATTTATAAAGATTCAGATACAAGAATGTTTAGATCACGTTTTATAGGACCTTACGAGCTCCTAATAATGATAGGCCTAGTATCCTATAGATTGGTACTTCCACCAAATTTGGGAAAAGTACGTTATGTTTTCCACGTGTCACAGTTAAGGAAATATGAATATGACCCAAAACACATGATCCGCCATAATGACGTGATCTTTAACTCGGATGAGTTGTGATAAAATCTCGACTATTTTGATCGTGCGATTCAAATGATTAAAGAATCAAGTTTGGGTCTTTAATGAAAGTCGATGAAGGAATCATGGACAAAAAGAAATCACGTGGAAAATTTAAGATGTTATGATACAAAGATACCCCTTACTTTGTGAGGAATGAAAATTTTGGGATGAAATTTCTTTTAAGGGGGGTAGAATGTAATATCCAGGAGAATTAAATGCCTAATTACGATATTTAAATTCGTAAATTAAGGTTTCGCCGAAATAATTGAATTAGTAATTTATCGAATAATGATTTCGATTAATTACGAGATAATGAATTCCTATTTTAAATTCACTAAGGATTGTGAATTAAGGAATATAAATATATAAAGTGTTTCGGCAGTAGTATTTTAACGTCGATTGAGCATCGATAGTTAAAATTTCGTAAAATTTTCTAAGCAACGAAGCTTAGAATTAAATTCCATTTTCAATGGAATGATATAATAAAGTGATTACGACTTCATTACGACCATTTTGAGATGAGTCGATAATGAACGTTTTGAGACGTTTCAAACGTCAACGTTTAGAGATGAATAGAAAAATGAGTTTAATGATCAAGGAATTATAATATTTAAATTCCTATGATTATTTTATGTAATTAGAGTATTATTTAGCATTAAAACAATGCTAGAACATTAAGGATTAATTATTGAACAAATTTGGAATTTTGAAAACCCTAATTACTAATAATTTTTCCTATGAAAATTAGGGTTTTCACATTTTGGCCTTGAATGAAATGATACTAATAATTTTCCTATGATATAATTTATCATCTAAGATATATATTATGATATATAACTACGCAAAGGAATCATTTTGTGTTGTTCATAGCATGAAAATCAAACATTTTGGGCCTTGAATGCACAATTGTGATGGTCATAAAGCATATTTTGAAATGCTATTTGTATATATGTAATACATGAATGATTTTTCCTATAGCTAATGTTAATACATATTAGTGATCCTATGATAATATAGTACACTATATGAATTTAGAAGAATTTTTTATGATGTTTTAAGTACAAACTAAGGAAGAAGATTGAAAATTTAATGTTCTTAAAACCGTAAGCTTTAATTGGAATTGTTATATAAAGTGATTTAATTCCTAAAGTAGGTGTTATAGGAATTTACAAGGATTTTAGAAAATATATAGTTAATATCATGATAGTGTTTAAGCATAGTGTAACTTTGTTGAAATTTTAAAATTGATAGTACTTTATATTGAAAATTTAAGCTTAAAACCGTAAGCTTTAGAAATTATTTTAGACATATTAATAATTTATGGAATTTTATAAACATAGTATACTATGTTTATGGAGAAACGTTATATTAAATAACGTTAGAAATGAAAAATAATGTTTAATGAATAAGTTAATTAATATTAAAGAAAATATTAATAAAGTTTATCGATTTGCGTGAAAAAAAAAATCAAAATTAGGATTTTACGAAAAGAAATCGATTGGAAATCGATTTATATGGAAATTAGATATTAAATATAATGAATTTATAAAGAAAAGTCAAAATTGTTGACTTTTGAAATTAACGTATGAAATACGTTCGATAAATACACTAATACGTGTAAAACGTATTAATTATATATGGAAATCTCTTTGGTGAGAAAAGATTTCATAATTGAAATCTTTATATCGAAAAACGTTAGAATCGTTGAGCGTTTAACCTAAAAGGTTAAAATGAAATAGTTGAACATATCTCGTCTCTATCGAATGCGAAATGTTTAGTTAAGATCTGTGATTGGATGACGTATTGAATTCGTTAAGGAATTGAATTATTATAATATAAGTTATCAAAGTTTATTTTAAACTTTGAAAATCTCAACGTGTGAGACGTCTTGAAATCGTTTTTACGTAAAGGTGAGGCGCGGATGCGATCGTTGGCGTGAAAAAAAGCGAATTAAGAAAGCTTACGTGCCGGTGGGCTTCTTTTCTTATCCTCGAGGATAAAATGCTCTATTTATGATGCTTTCTTGAAATGAAAAGTAATTATTTATGATGCTCTCTTTTGAGAAATGATTATGAAATCATGATGAAATTACACCCCCAAATATTTATGTTTTATGTATGTATCATATCTATGAATGAATGAATGATGAATGTTGTTGGGTAGCTCCCAACTTATGAATGAAATCGATATCGGATCATATCTTGGGAAGGCTTATACAGCTAGGATTAACGTGTACACCTAATGGTGATTGTGTCTTTGTAAGGACAATTCAGGCGGTCACAACGACGTAGAGGAGGCCTCCTTCTACGGCGTAAATGTTAATGTTATGATGAAATGAAGGGATATGGATCATACATACAAGGAAAATGTCTGCGCAGACGAATGTTTATGAAAATGATGAAAAAGTTTAGTAAGCTCAAGGCCTTTTTAATAAAAACCCTTGTGTCTTACCATGATGGGGCAGAGTAATTAAAAGATGATAAAAATGTTTTTGGCATAAGTCCACTGAGTGCATTATTTGTACTCAGCCCTGCATATTTGTTTTTAAATGTGCAGATTGAGCTGGTGATGCGATGGAGCAGTGTTGAGCAATTAGGAATGTTGTCGCTGAAAAGTTATACCTTGATAGTACATCGTCATATGTACATATCACATGTTTTCATTGCAGAACATAAGTTATGTAGTAAGGTCCAAAAACATACTTGATATATGTATCACAGTTTAATGTTAAATGGTCTCATTGTTTATTCATCCCTGTTTAGAGTAATAATCCCTGTTAAATCGTACTTAGGATTTAGGGGCTGTTACAGTTAGTCTGAATGACATAACTATCATCTCATAATGGCCATATCTTATTTGAAAAAAAAAATTTGTTTAATACCATATATCATTCTACAAGACCATGTAATATATCTCATCAAAATGCCTTAACGAGGACTTTCCATACATTAATTATGAGGATTGGTCTATCAAGCCGACTAATTACATGGCGTCCTGTTCTATCTACACCCAAAATTTTGACACCACTTCAACATATTCACAAAAGATATTACCAAACTACGTTTATCTTATACATTTTAACCATACCATTTACAACATGACCCACTACCAACATATAAGTCTCATATTACTCTAGGATTCTATGTCTCCGAGTGCCCTTCGCCGGAATCGTATTCCTTACTTGGAAATTTGTCTGCCTCTCTAGAGTGCGTTTTGCCTCATATCTCCGACGATCTATCTCTTTCAAAGAGCCGAGGTCACACCGCCTCCTGTTCTTCTTCGATACCAGAAGTTTGTGTTGCTTTTATCACAAAGTAAGGTTGAGTTGGTAGCGGTAATTCCCCTAATCCTCGAGGGCGGTGAGATCCTGTCCTTTGGCCATTCTCGTCTCTTTCAGGTATAATTAACGGCACAGGACGTGGGGCGGCGTTTGGAAAATCAGGGTACAACCATTCTTTTATATAATGTTGTGTAACTTGCCTGAGACCAAGACAAGTTCTCATAGGTGCTGATCCATACGCGTCATATGTATACTTGAGCCGGCTGACAAATCCTGGTAAATCTGCCCAAACCTTGGAATTTTCTACATGGAGAATATACTCTCTTGATACTTCTTTTGCAAAATCCTGCCAGTCTGTTGGCAAACGATGAATAAGTCGTTGTGTACCCTTCTCATCTGTCACTCCATGGTTCGAGCATCCCTCCAAAGGTGCAAAAATTCCACCAAAAACTGTCCTAAATCCATGCTTAATTTATAATAAAAGAGCCGATACTCCCGTGTGAGCTCTAAACTTGTAGGACTCGTGGTTAACCTTTTACCCGTAATACTCCCTTTTCCTGCCATCTGTAAACAGATAGTTCTAGATAAGCCAGACTTAAATTAAAGCGATAGAGGTAATTTAAACAATAAAGATTTCTTAAAGGACTAAACACTTTAAACCTTAAACTTGTAAACAACTTACAACATGCTCATAGACACTTATCTTATTCTTAATTTAGCATTTTACATCTTAAGTAGTATATCGCTCTAGATTAATTCACGTAAGCAATAGTGGAGACAAAAATCCCGTCGCGTGGAATTTCGATTGAAGAGACTATGTCCTTGTTACTAATCACGCGAGTGACATTCGTTTACCAAGGCTTCCATTTCTAGAATTATAACTACATTTCACATAGGTATTATGATCCCAATTGAACCTTAAGCGATCCCAGGTTCAATTCTAAGTTTGAGCGACACCTGCGGTAGCCATAATTCTTCCTATAGGTGAAGAGATTTTCATTTCCTGATTTGTTTATTTTGATTTTCGATGAGGATTACAAGCTCTAGCCTGCGGTGTTCTCGTCCATTTTAAATAAACATTCATTTCATTTTTCCTTATCCTTGCTTTTGTGACATCATGTTTCCCTACTAGGGCATCCTATTACCTTATTCACCATATCTTTCTTGGGTATCAATACAGTTATACCTTTATCAATTGCATTTGGTGGTTAGGTCTACATCAACCTATCCTTCGGTATTGTTACCTTGATAATCTAATCTTATTGTAGAGATCGTGATGTATCAGTCACTATCATTCGTTCTTAGTCAATATGAATGATGCAGTTTCCTTCTGCTCTCTATTGATCTTAGGAATATATCTCTCATATATCCTTACTTTATACTCTTTTTCAAGAGAAATCCTTATACTGGCATTTAGCGTCATCATTTGTAATATCCTTATTGGATATTCGTCATTTGCCTTTATCTTCATTGATTGATTAACTGTTTTCGTATAGGATAAAACCTTTGTCCATTAAGGACGTATTATACTTTTGCCTTGACGTCAAATATCTTTATCATTTTCTCGACATTCAATGATTGATTCATTTCCATGTCAGAGATACTTAATATCCCACTTTATTGATCGTCACAAAAGTATGAGGGATAATCTTTCCAATTAGATTCACCTTAAGATCCTTCCGTGTGAATCTTTTCATTTGTCCTCTTGGATGTATTCCCTTTGCAAAGTCTATAGAAGCTATCTTACTTGTTAATTTCTAAGACACTTAAGACGAGCATTTTGTGTCTATATAACTTAGAGTACTAAGATTCATTTCAAATAATAAATCTACTTCTTAATTCGCTCATTCACTTCAAAGGAATTACCTTACTTATCGAAGTCATACTGTTTCTGAAACTTATATCATTGTATAGCTCATAATTTCTTCAGCTATTCTTGACTTTTGTCCCTTTTTCTTGAGCATGGTATCTGAAAGTAATATTACTTTCATTAAACTTCGGTTCTGTAGCAGCAATCTAATCCTAAGGACGGATTAACGAGGACTAATACTTGGAACAATGATCAAGGATTATGAAATACAATTAATCATAGATTAGTGGGACTAAATTCAAGTAAACTAAGAAGCTTTAACCATTTTATATACAAGACATACATAATTTACATATGAGGAGAGACCTACAGATTCTTAACACGAGAATTCATATGATGCGAAGGTGATCAATTTGTCGACATCAAAAGCTAACTTAGTTCTATTGCAGCGGAAAGGCGTGTGAATACACATATGACGATGTGTAGTCGAGGTTTCTAGCATATCATTATCAAAGGGCTTCCATTGCGCTCAACATGCCTCCATCCATCATCTGCTCAACCTGCACATTTAAAAACAAACATGCAGGGCTGAGTACAAGAATGCACTCAGTGGACTCATGCCAAAACATTTCCTCATTTTTAAATTACACTACCCCATCATAGTAAGACACAAGGGTTTTATTTGAAAGGTCTTGTGCTTACTAAAATATTTTCATCATTTTCATAAACGTCGCTTGGCCAAGTATTTTCCTTGTATGTATGATCCACATCCATTTCCTTTCATTTCTCATATCTCATCTCATAAACCATTCATAAATCATCTCATAAATCATTCCATAAATCATTCCGCGCCGGAGAGGAGGCCTCCTCCCACGGACGCCGTGACCGGCCGAGCACCCTTTCAGCACACAGTCACAAAATAGTGCACAAAATCCTTGCCACTCCGGCACAGGATACGAATTCTCAATCATCCTTGTGGGTACTTACAAGGATACGAATTCAAACATTTCATAAGTGGGAGCTACCCAACAATATGCATCATTCGATCATGGATAGGATACATACATAAAACATAAACATTTTGGGCAGGTAATTAAATAATCATTTCCTCATCATTTCTTGCAAATAAGCATCGTAAATAAATCATTTGATAAGCATTTATCATTTTGAGTATAGTAAAGCCCACCTGGACTATCGATCGTCGATTCTCAAAATACGATTCCTTTTCACGTTGCTTGCTCACGTTCACGTCCCACCTTTACGTAAAAACCATGTTCAGTACGTTGGTCACGTTTTTCGAGATTTTCAAAGTTTGAATAAACTTTGATAACTTATAAAGTAATAATTCGAAGTCCTTAATTAATTTTAATACGTCGTTTCAAACGTGTATATTAACTAATTATTTCTCGTACTTCGATAGAGACGTAATATGATCTACGGTCTCATTTTAACCCTTTAGGTTAAACGTTCAACGTATACAACGTCTTTTGATAAAATGATTTCAATTATGAAATCTTTTCTCACAATTGAGATATTCTTATAAAATTAATACGTTTTACACGTATTAGCGTATTTATTGAACGTATTTCATACGTTAAATCAAAAGTCAACATTTTTGACTTTTCTTAATAAACTTTTCAATAATTCACATACTTAGTAACTAATTTCCATATAAATCGATTTTCAATCGATATCTATTCATAAAACCCCAAATTCTCGATTTTTCACGCAAACCGATAAACTTTATTAATATTTTACTTTAATATTAATTAACTTATTCATTATACATTATTTTTCATTTCTAACGTTATTTAATATAACGTTTAAATAAATAAACATAGTATACTATGTTTATAAAATTCCATAAATTCTTAATATGTCTAAAATAATTTCTAGACATATAATGTATTATTTTTCTTGATATTAAGGAATTAAAATCCTTAATATAATCATCCAAGCTCACGGTTTTTATACTAAAATTTTCAAACATCTTCCAAAATTTCTTCTAAATTCATATAGTGTACTATATTATCATAGGATCATTAATATGTATTAATATTAACTATAGAAAATTTGGACATCACCTATCCAAGTCTTATAACTCTCGAATTGTTTTCTAAAATTTACCAAACAAATTCCTAAAATTCTAATTAAATTACACAAGGCCCCAACATTAATCTATAACATAATTATAACATAAAGTCCAACATTTATAAATTCTACATCAATGTATCATTGCTCAAGCTCACGGTTCATTATCAACAATTACCAAACATTTTTATAAAAATTCTACAAAATTACACTATGCTTAAATACTATCATGTAACACTAATACATCATAATATTCATCAAAATCAACTAAATCATCACTATTCCAAGCTATGTGACTCTCGAATTTTTTTTTAATATGTGAACATATAATTTTCAAAATTCCTAATAAAATCACATAGTACATAATCAATGCTCTAGATCAATAATATGCTATCATATCATTTAAATAATATTTGTACACCAACATATAAATTTGGTATCATTTTCGTAATTTCAAAAAATATAGCATATGATTTTTAAAAATTTCCAAATAATCACTATGAGTTCCTCTACTATCATATAACATTAATCCATCATTACTTTTATCATGAAATTTTCGGTCATCAATAGAAATAATTTTAACATGCTTAGCTTTAATTTAAAACATGATATGTAAAGCTTATACATCATACTACACATACTTAAGAAACAATTTAGCATGCTAGCATAATTTTTCTCTTAAGAACATATGCTATAAAAATAAATCGAACCATTGGATATTGAAAATTCTAACGTATAATCGAAGCTCGTTCGATTTCTAACCTCTTTAACGGTTTGGATTAAGTGTGCAAAAGCTTTAGTAGCAAGCTTTTGGTGAAGAAAATGATGAACACACTTGGTCTTTTTCTTAAGGAAGCTCACGGCTATTTTGGTTTGTGAAGAGAGAAATGAGTTTGCTTTGTGTCATTCAAGTCTTAAGTAAATGAATTAATACACTTTAATCTCTCTCTCTCTCTCTCTCTCTCTCTCTCTCTCGGTTTTCCTCACTCACAAACACAAGATGCAAGCCTAAAAAGCTTTGTGACTCATCAAAATTAATATGTCACCATAGTAAGTATTCTTACACAAATTTTTCTTGAACAATTCAATTTGATCTCATTCAACTCAAAGGAGCCGTCGGCTCTCTCTCATGAAGAAGGAAGCTTTTAATTTTCTTTGTCTCATTCCATGATATATATAATATCTATGCTTTTACCAATGTAAATCATGTCATCAAAAGGTGTTTGAAAATTTCTTACAACCTCCTTTTGGAACCATTTTACACGGCTCCCTCACAAAATTTGGCCTCCAATTAATTTACTTAGGTAATGTGTAATTAATATCTAACTTTGGTCAACACAAATTGGAAGCTAAAAAAATCATTCATGTAATACATATATACATAGGTTCACGGTAATTTCAAATTAATAGGGCCAAAATTTGATTTTCATGCTATAAGTAGTTATATATCATAATATATGTCTTAGATGATAAATTATATCATAGGAAAATTAATTAGAATTATTTCATGTGTGAAAACTCTAATTTTTGAAATTAGGGTTTTCGAAAATTGCTACTTTGTTCAATAAATAATCCTTAATGCTCTAGCATTATTTTAATGCTAAATAATACTCTAATTACATAAAATAATCATAGGAATTTAAATATTATAATTCCTTGATCATAAGATTTAATTTTCTAATCGTCTCTAAACGTTGACGTTCAAAACGTCTCAAAACGTTCATAATCGACCTATCTCAAAATGGTCGTAATAAAGTCGTAATGACTTTATTAATTCATTTCATTAATAATGAAATTTAATTCTAAGCTTCGTCACTTAGAAAATTCACGTAATATTAACTTTCGATATTCAATCGATGTTAAAATATTACTGCCGAAAGAATTATATAAACTATATTCCTTGATTCACTAATCATTAGTGAATATGATATAAGAATTTATTATATCATCAGTAATCGAAATCAATATTCGATAAGTTACTATTTCATTATCGAGTCGAAACCCTAATTTATGAATTTTAAATATCGTATTTAGGCTTTAAATATTCGGGATATTACATTTCACCCCTCTTAAAGAAATTTTGTCCCGAAATTTTCATATCTTACAAGTATGGGATATCTTTGCATCATAACATCCTCAATTTTCCACGTGATTCCCTTTTGTCCATGGTTTCTCCATTGGACTTTCATTAAAGACCCAAACTTGATTCTCAATCGTTGAATCTTACGATCAAAATAGTCGTAGATTTTCATCACATCTCATATTTGAATTAAGGATCACGTCATTATGATGGATCACGTGTTTTGGGTCATATTCATACTTTCTTAAGTATGACACGTGGAAACATTATTGTGTACATTCCCTAAATTTGGTGGAAGTACCAATCTATAGGCTACTAGGCTTATCATTCTTTTAGGATCTCGTAAGGTCCTATAAAACATGATCTCAACATTCATTGTACTTAAACTTTATAATTTCCCTCGATGGAGAAATTTTAAGGAACTTTATTTTCGCATTCAAAATGCAATTCAGATCTACGCGTACCAGTGTAAGACTTTTGTCAGTCCTGAGCTTCTCTTATTCTTTGCCTCCTTTGGCAGATATCTTAATTATTTCATTTACGTCGTCAGGATATTATACTTTCTCTCACCTATTTTATTACAATAAAGTGGTGGTCGATACTTCTTTCCACATAATGCCTCATATGGCTATACTGATCGTTGCTTGACAGCTATAGTCGTACGTGAACTTAACCAGTGGTATAACATGTTCCCACTTGCACCTTAATTTAACGTTAATGTCCTCATCGTATCCTTAGACGTTCATATTGTCCTTTTGATCGTCCATCTGTCCGTGAGTGGACATCTATGTTAAGGTTCAATCTCGTGTCTAACTCCTTTTTGGTGAGCTAGTTCAAAATCTAGGGGTAAACTTGGAATCTCTATCTGAAGTGATAGGTTTTGTTACCCCCTGTAAATATACGATTTTCTGTATGTACGACTGAGCTAACTTATCAGATCCCTGAGTCATCTGAATAGGCAGAGATGAACATAATTGGTGAGTCGATTCACTACTACCTATATAGCAGTGTTACTTCCTTATGACTTTGGTAATACCCGTCATAATCCATTGCTATGTCATTCCATTTTCATTTGTGTATCTTTAGAGATTATAACCTCTTATAAGGCCATTGATATAATGCCTTCACTTTTTGGTAACCGAGACAATGCTCGACAATGTGGTTATATCTCATTTCATTCATTTCTGTCTAACTTTTCTCGTAAATCATAATATACTTAATGCTGTCTGGGTGGGCGGTATGAAGAATATCATGAGCTTCATTCATGATTTTATTTCTAAGCTTATTATCGCTTGAAATATATATATCTTTTTCTTAGACAATATGACATTGTCCAACGCTTCTTTAAAATCCTTCAGCTCTTCATTCCTTTCTTAGCTCGTTTTCAAGTCTCTTTGCTCGAAGATATATTTCAAACTTTGGTAATTTGTGAAGAATCCTCAACTTATTTCATATGAGTGATGTCTCCAAGACTTTGGTACTTATACCATTGCTGCTATTTCAAGTCATGAGTTGGGTCATTTTATTCATGTGGCCTAAGTCATTGTGATGCGTAAGCTATTGTCTTTCTCATATTAATATATGGCCTCACTTTCATTTGTCCATGTAAATTTGATTCCTTTTTGGGGGTATCTGTGTTATCGGCATTGCTATCTTAGAGAATTCTCCATGAATCTCTGATAATAGTCAATTTATCTAAGAAATTCCTGATCTCATTTTAGGTCATTGACGGCTTTCATTCTTACACACTTTGATTCCTACTGAAGACACCATGTGCCTGAGGAATGTTTATTCTTTAAGCCGAAATTCACAATACTAAGCTTGACAAAATCTGTTTGGCTTTAGATGTCCGTAAGACGGTCCTTCGATGTTCTTTATGTTCTTTCTCGCTCTTCGTATAGATAAGAACATCATTCATAAAGATTTAGACAAAATTGTCTAAATACGTGTGGAACACTCGATTTTTGAGGTTTATGAACAGGGTTGGTACATTAGTTAGTCCGAATGGCATGACTATAATCTCATAGTAACCATATCTTATTCGGAACAATTCGTTTTCGTACATCAGATACCATTCTATAAAAACCATATAATATATTTGTAATATTCCAAAAAAACGAACGTATAATTACGGTATTTTAAACCCGTAAATTAGGGCTTCTGACGTATTCTATTTCAGTACGACATCGAATATTGTGATTTCGATCCAGTACCTTAATAACGAATTCCTTTTTATATTCACTAAGGATTGTGAATTCAGGAATCGAATATCGCGAAGTAATTCGACAGCTTATCTTTAACGTCAAACGCGTACCAAACGTCAGTATTTTGTGAAATTTTCTGAGCAGTGAAGCTTGGAATTAATTTCCATATTAATTCCTATGATAATGGAATTTTATTTATAAATTAAGTATGAACTTACTACGACCATTTTGAGATGAGTCGATTTTGAACGTTTTGAGACGTTTTGAACGTCAACGTTTAGAGACGTTTTGAAAAATGAGTTTAATGCTCAGGAAATTATCATAATTAATTTCCTACTATTATTTTATATAATTACAGTATTATTAATTATTAAAATCAATTTTTGAGTTATTAAAACTCGATAATTTTGAAATGGGTTTTTCGAAAACCCTAATTCCTAAATTAGGGTTTGGTCACATGAAATGATACCATTAAATTATCCTATGGTATCTAAACTATATGTTATGATATATATGAATATTATTGAGCATTAAAATCAATTTTGAACCATGAAAACTCGATAATTTATATATATGGGTTTCGAAACCCTAATTTTAAAAAAATTAGGGTTTTGATTGCATGAAATGTGCTATTATTTTATCCTATGCTATTATTTATTATCTAAATCATATATTATGTTATATATGAGTATATTTTGATCGAAATTGACATGACTATCAATAATAGGTGTAATTTAATTATTAAACCCTAATTTTATCGTCAATTTCGAATTAGTGACTATGTGTTGATTTAATTATTTTTATGGCATGTATTATATATCTATGACCTATACTATGATTAATACATTGTATTAATGTGTAACAAAAATTAAAATCAGCCCCTTAGACACACACACATGCGACGACACCCTCTTAATTTAGCATAATCATTCCCTTATTTTTGGCCAATGCATGGCAAGGCTTTTTGCACTCTCTAATGATCACTCTCCCACTAGCAAATGCAGCCATTTTTTTTATTGGTGGAGTGTGTGTGTGTCGTGTAAAATAGAGGGAAGGGATAGGGAGACCCTTCCCATTCTTCACTCTCTCCTATACACTCCTCCAACAAAACAATACACCTCATTTTCACCTCTCCTCTCCCATTTCTTCTCACGACTAGTACTAGGAGTAGTACTTTAGGGTTACATGGATAAAATAGAGATGCGTGAAAATAAGCTAACATGCTTGAATGCAGAATACGAGATGATGTTATATTGTTTTGAAAAGGTTTAGCCTCAGGACCCCAAAACTCGCCCGATCCGATGGACTAAATAGTTTGTAATATGAAGCATAAGTAAAGGAGTTTAGAGTATAGCGGAAAGTGTGTGAATACATATATGACGATATGCATTCAGGTATAAACCACAAATTCAAGTAGATCGGTCGAGGACACCGGACTCTCAACACTTTCCCCATCATCACCATCAAAGCTCAACCGCACATTTAAAACAAACATGCGGGGCTAAGTACAAGAAATTGCACTTAGTGGACTCGTCGAAAACATTTGATAGAGTTGGATTACTGCGCAATATTGGGTAAGTCACGAGGGTTTTAGTTAAAATGCCTTGTGCTTACCAAATCATTTTCAGTTAGTAAACATAGCTCGCCGAGGATAGGAGTCACATTTTAGTGGGGTGACCCTTCCCATTCTTCACTCTCTCCTATACACATTGAAGCATTAATATGTCATTACATGCTCCAACAAAATAATACAACTCACATTTGTTTATCTCATGCTTTACCCTCTCCCTCCCATTTCTTCTCGAAAATCGAGCCAAGATTTAGATATTAAATAATATCATAGGATAAAATTATAGCCCCTATTTTCACTCATATATATCATATTATAAAGAAAATATTTCTTCCTTCTTCTTCTTCTTCTCATTTCTTCACCAAGTTTGATACCTACAATATCCTTGTGATTCCATACCATTTTCTAAGGTAAATATGGACCCTAGTACCGATTCCATCTCCATTTTTGCTATAAAAATCGAGAGCTTGTATATATACATTTTCTTATGTTTTAAATGTTCTTATGGATGAACTATGTGTTTATATATTGCTCTTGATGTTTATGTTGTTTAAAATATGTGAATATATGCTTAGTTGAACATATGATGTTGTATATGAAACTTTCGAATGGATCTAGCATATATACATGCCATTTTCGAACCATAGCATAGATGGAAATAATTTTTGAAAATGATAAAAAATAAATTCTATGTAATGACCGATCATGTTTAAAATTATTTTGGTGATGGATTATTGATCTATGATATGTTTTAAGACTATGGTATGATATTTAGAAATTTTCGAAAACCCTAGCATTTATTTTGAAATTACCGAGACATATGTGACTTGATACCTTAGTGTATGATTTTTATTTTTATCATGCAATGGTATATTAATGCTTTAGTATATTGTTTATGTATTGTATGATTTTGTTGGAATTTTTGGAGATCAAATGCTATATTAAATCAAACAAACCGTGAGCTTCAAGCTCTTGAAGGTGATGATTTAATTAGTTTTGATAAATATTATGATGTTATATTAGTATACTATAGTGTATAAACATAGTGTATAATTGTTAGAATTTTTGGAAATCAAATACCTATTTTAAATCAAAAAAACCGAGAGCACCTATGTGCATAAGGTGATGATTTAATTGGTTTTTTTGATGATTAACTGATGTTATATTGTTGTACTATAGTATATAAGCATAGTATACAATTGTTGGAATTTTTGAAAACCAAAAACCAAAAATAATAAAAAAAAAAAGCCGAGAGCTATATGCTCATATGGTGATGATTTCAATTGGTTTGGTTGATGTTATGATGCTAAAATGTGATAATATAATGTTTAATCATGTTATGATTTAATTAGAATTTTTGAGAATTGTTTAATAATTGTTGGGTAATTAATTATTAATTACCGAATGCATTGTGAGCTTATATATTGATGAATGAATGGTTATGATGGACTATAGGTTATATTTGTGATATATATTAATATTGGGACATTATACTATGTGTATATCAATTTTGAGAATTTTGGACAATTATTCCTAATTTTCAAAATACGTAGTATATATATATATATATATATATATATATATATATATATATTATTAAATGACAAACAATATCATATGGATGTTACCAATTCATATTCTAGACCATAGTGTATAATAATACACTATATTAATTTAGAAAAATTTCGAAAGTCATTTGGTAATTTTACATTAATTACCGAAAATTATCGATAATTAATAAGGATTTTAAATCCTTATTAATTCAGTTTATTAATAAAATATATGTCTAATAATTATTTTAGACATATTTGAATTTTATAAAATTTTATAAACATAGATTACTACGTTTGAGACAAACGTTTATTTAATAACGTTTTTAAATCGAAAATACGCGTTTTAATTATTAAAAGGATTAATAATTGCGAAAATTATTTATAAGTCCTTTGATTTACATGATAAATCGAGAAATAGGACTTCACGATTTTTAATCGATCGAAATTCGATTTATAAAATAAAATGGTAAGAAATTACTATTTAAAAGTCAAAATTGTTGACTTTGTTGATCAGTGTGGACTTCGTTGACTTTTAAAGTCAAACGTACGATTATACATTTGTAATATTCTAAAGAAACGAACATACGATTACGGTATTCTAAACCCGTAATTAGGGTTTTTTCCTGAATATTCTTATCTGTATGACATCGAATTGTATTTCGATTCAGTATCTATATAACGAATTCCTTTTTATAATTCACTAAGGATTGTGAATTACGGAATTAAAATTTATGAAATAATACGGCAGTATTATTTTAACGTCGAACGCGTATCGAACGTCAGCACTTTATGGAAATTTCTGAGCAATAAGGCCCGTAATTGAATTCCATATTATTCTCAATATTAAATGATATTTATTTATTTAGTAAGTATGAACTTACTGCGACCATTTTGAGATGAGTCGATTTTGAACGTTTTGAGACGTTTTGAACGTCAACGTCTAGAGACGTTTTGAAAAATGAGTTTAATACTCAGGAAATTATAATAATTAATTTCCTATTATTATTTTATATAATTACAGTATTAATAATTATTAAAATCAATTTATATGCCATTAAAACTCGATAATTCCAACTTATGGAATTCGAAAACCCTAAGTTTATAAACTATAGTTTTTCACATGAAATGATACCATTAAATTATCATATGGTATCTAAACTATATATTATGACATATATGGATATTATTAAACATTAAAATCAAATTTTGAACCATAGAACTCGATGGTTCAAATTTATTATTTTCAAAACCCTAATTTACGAAATTTAGGTTTTGTTGCATAAAATGATGCAATAATTTTATCCTATGCTATTAATTATTGTTTAAATCATATATTATGATATATATGATCGAAAATTACATGAGTATCAATAATAGGTGTAATTTATATTTTTAATCCTATTTTTCCAATTAATTTTCGGTAATTTCGAATTTATGCTTAAGGGATGATTTAATTATTTTTATGACATGTATTATATATCTATGATCATGTATGATATATATTATGTATTAATGTACAAAATTAAAATTAAATCAGCCCCTAAGCACACACACATGCGCCGATCTCTCTCTCTCCAACAAGCATGGGATTCCACCTATTTTTGGACCAATGCATGGGCACCCTTTTCCCTCTAGCCTAATCATCACTAAAACTCCATCATTTGCTGCAGATTTTTGCCCCATTTTTGGCTAAAAATCGAGAGTGAGAGAGGGATAATAGGGAGAGACTCTTCACTTCTCTCATACTCACTCATTTCAAACCTCTCCAACAATTAATACTCTCTCAAACACCCCATTTCTCTCCCATTTGCAGCAGAAAATCGAGAGCCATCTCTCTCATTTTCGAAAACCTTCTTCTTCCTTCTTCTTCATTTCTTCCTCACCAAGTTTGATATCCACTTTGTTCTTGTGAGTCTATACCATTCCCAAGGTAAATGAAGAACCATAGCTTCGATTTTCATCTCATTTGTTGTAAAATTTTTCGAACATGAATATATATGTATGAGTATGTGTTTCGAGTTTTATATACATGTATATATGTGTTGGAATGTTCTTATGGTTTAGATATTATGTACATATGTGTTCTTGAGGATTTTATTTTGAAAATACATGTGAATATATGTTAGATGAGCATAGGAGTTGTATATTAAAATTTTGGAATGACCTAGCATGTGTACATGATTTTCGAACCATAGTGTATATTTATATAGTTTTCGAAAATAGTATAAAATGACTAGTGATGACCGAACACTTGTGAAAATGTTTTAAGGATTGATTATTGTTCTATATCATGTTTAGAGTTCATATGTATCATTTAGAAAATTTTTGAAAACCCTAGGCTATTTTTTTAATTGCCGTGAGATATATATGTATGTACCTTGATGAATAATTTTTATTTCAAGCATGCAATGACATATTAGTACTTTAAAACCTTGATTACATGTTCTATGATTTATTTAGAATTTTTGAAAACCATATGTTTGATTTTTAAATTAATACCGTGAGCATTAAGATGGATATGTTGGTGTATGATTTTTATTTTAATCATGCAATGGTGTATTAATGCTTTAGTATATTGTTTATGTATTGTATGAATTTGTTGGAATTTTTGGAAATCATTTACCTAATTAAATCAAATAAACCGAGAGCAATGAGCTCATATGGTGATGATTTAATTGGTTTTGATTAATGTTATGATGTTATATTGCTATACTATAGTGTATAAGCATGGTATATAATTGTTGGAATTTTTGAAAACCAAAAACCAAATAATAATCAAAAAAGCCGAGAGCTATATGCTCATATGGTGATGATTTCAATTGGTTTGGTTGATGTTATGATGCTACAATGTTATAATATAATGTTTGATCATATTAGAAATTATTTAGAATTTTTAGAAATTGTTTGATAATTATTTGGTAATTATCTTATAATTACCGAATGCATTGTGAGTTTATATGTTGTTGAATGAATGGTTATGATGAACTATAGGTTATAATTGGGATATATATTAATTTTGGGACATTATACTATGTGTATATCAATTTTGGGAATTTTTGGATAATTATTCCATATTTTATGGAATTACCGATATATATATATATATATATATATTAATAAATGGCAAACAATAACATATGAATGATATTAATTCATATTCTGGACCATAGTGTATAATAATACACTATATTAATTTAGAAAAAATTTCGAAAATCATTTAGTAATTTTGAATTAATTATCGAGAATTTTCGATAATTAATAAGGATTTTAAATCCTTTTTAATTCAGGTTATTAATAAAATATATGTCCAATTAATATTCTGGACATATTTGAATTTTATAAAATTTTATAAACATAGATTGCTATGTTTAAGACAAACGTTTATTTAATAACGTTTTTAAATCGAAAATACGCGTTTTAATTATTAAAAGGATTAATAATTGCGAAAATTATTCATAAGTCCTTGATTTACGTGATAAATCGAGAAATAGGACTTTACGATTTCAAATCGATCAAATTCGATTTATAAAACGAAATAGTAAGAAATTACTATTTGAAAGTCAAAATTGTTGACTTTGTTGACCGATGTTGACTTCGTTGACTTTTAAGTCAAACATACGATTATCGATTGATAAATACGTCGATCTGCGTATGATATACTAATTGAGTATGATACCTCATTAGTAAGAACTATATTTACATTTTGTGTATGGATCATTTCATTATGCGGGTAGAAATTGTGGCGATAGTTGGAACTATATTATGACGGGTTATGTCATTTGGGTCGCTACCAACCTTTTATTAATGTCGGGTCTGTGCGGGATGATAAATGCTGCTAGGATTGGCGTGAAGGTTGGAACTATTGCTATGTTAACATATGCTTGTGAGTATTGTGTGTTATGCGGGATTACGGCGGTCACGGCGTCGTAGATGGGAGGCCTCACTCGGCGTTTAATTTTTATCTTGTTATGAATTGTTACTATGAGGTACGGACCATACACACGAAAATGCTCGGCGAGCTATGTTTATGAACTGAAAATGTTTTAGTAAGCACAAGGCATTTCAACTAAAACCGCTTGTGACTTACTACGATATTGGCGGTAATCTTATATCAAATGTTTTCGGCATGAGTCCACCGAGTGCAATTTCTTGTACTTAGCCTGCATGTTTGTTTTTAAATGTGCGGGTTGAGCTTCGATGATGATGATGGGAATGTGTTAAGGAGTCGGTGTCCTTGACCAATTTATCTAAATTTGTGGTTTTCACTTTGAATGCATATCGTCGTATATGTATTCACACACTTTCATTGCTAAACTACGAACTCATTTATTTATGCTTACGATCATAAACTATTGAGGTCCATCGGACCATGGTTAAGATTTTGGGGTCCGATGGCTAACCCTTTTAAGCGTTATGACATCATCTTATGTTATGATCAAGCATGCTAGATTATTCTTATTACATCATTATATCATGTTCGAGCATGCTAGTTTATTGTTATTATGAATCGTTATCTTAGCCGTGTAATCCCAAAATACTACTCCTAGTATTAGTCGCCCTCCAACCGGTTGGTTCGGAGTGGGGTCGTGACAACATTTGATAAATACGTCGATCTGGCGTAAGATGTACTAATTGAGTATGATACCTCATTAGTAAGAAAAGATTTCACAAATGAAATCCTTATATCGAGAAACGTGCTTATCGTTGAGCGTTAAACCGAAGGGTTAAACGAAATAGTTGAGCGTATCTCGAGGCGAGAACAATTCAATTGAATAACGTATTTGAAAGCGTATTGAATTCATTGAGGAATTCGGTTTATATCGATATAGAATATCGAATTTGTCTTGAACCTTACAAGTCTCGATAAGCGTGACAATGTACTAAAATATCGCTTTTGCGTAAAGGTGTGGGCGCGAGCGAGGCGATTGGGCAGCGACAAAGCAAACAAACCTAGGACTCGGTTTTACTGACGAATTATAGTCGGTGAGCTTTCTTTTCAAACAAGCGGTGACTTTCTTGCTCTTTACAAATGAATTCATTCTGACACTATTCCATTGCTTATCAGCTGTTTACAATATTACACCGCCAAAATATTACATTTTGTGTGAATCTATCTGGCGTGAAGGTTGGAACTCTATGTTATGAATTTTGTTGGGTTGCGCCAACCTTTTATTAATGTCGGGTCTGGTGGAGGTTAATGCCTAGCTAGGATTGACGTGAAGGTTGGAACGATATGATTGTTAACGTGTACACTTGAATGGGACTGTGTGCTGTGTGGGCCACGGCCGATTCTGGCGTCGTTGAGGGAGGCCTCCTTCACGATCTTTGAACATTTGATCTTTGACATTATGATGAATTATGATATCGGGATATGGATCACAAACACCAAGAAAATGCTCGGCCGAGCGATGTTTACAAACTGAAAACGTTTTAGTAAGCACAAGGCATTTCAACTAAAACCCTTGTGTCTTACCTTGATATTGGCAGCGTAATGCAAATATTATCAAATGTTTTCGGCATGAGTCCACTGAGTGCAATTTCTTGTACTTAGCCCTGCATGTTTGTTTTTAAATGTGCAGGTTGAGCTCTGATGGTGATGATGGAGGATGTGTTGAGAAGTCCAGTGTCCTTGACCGTTTTATTTAGAATTTGGTTTTCACCTTGAATACATATCATCACATATGTATTCACACACTTTCCGCTGCTAAACTCTAAACTCTTTTACATTATGCTTACTGTTATAAACTATTAAGGTCCATCAAATCATGGTAAGTCGATGGGATATTATCTTATTGGACTGTCAAGCATCTAGTTATAATCAATGTGTACTTTTTGTCTTGCTTGCTTTGTCTATAATACTATTCTAGTATTAGTCACCCTCTAGTCCTGGGCTATCCGGAGTGGGGTCGTGACAGTGGTGTCGAGCACTTTGTTGCTTTTGAAAACCCAAACCTTTTAAATTCTAAGTCTAGATCAGTCATTTGGACTTCTAGTAACCAATCGACTCCTCAACACTCCATCACATCGAGCTCAACCGGAAAAAGGTGGCGATTTCTTTCTCAAACTCGTGAAATGAAAAGTTTTGAGCGAGTTGGAAGAACTTTGGAAAGAAATTGAAAGGGTTATCCTTGGAGGAAAGGATATGATATTATGAGGTTGATAATGAAATGAAAGTTGAGCAAAATTTTTTCCAAAACCTTGAGTTGAGCGATGCAAGTACTCAGTATTGAGATGAAAGTACATGGTGGTACTAGTTGAATGATCAACATGGAATGAATGAATTCATTTTGATATGTATATGTGTAATATCCCTAATTTCGGACTTAAAATTTCAAATATAAAGAAGGAATAGTCTGATAGAAGCGAGAAAGAAAGTGAGCGTCGGTAATCGTCGATTTTGAATAAATCGAAATTTCCTTCAGAAATCAAGCGAAATAAATTCAATAATAAATATATATGTTTTAAACATATATGAGGTATTATTTAGTCAAGTATTACACTAAGGAAGAGAAGGAAAATATTTTCCTTATTTATTTGGAATTCTCGAAAATCTTGAGAATAAAAGATTAATTTGTGAATTAATTTGTGATCACTTGATTTAATGTGATGAGTTGTCATGTTTATCTTGTATTAAATGATAAGATAATTATCTTGGAACACCCTAGCATTTTCGAAAATGAAGTGTAGATGATAAGGCTTGAGGATGACATTTTTGTGATAAGATTCTATGATATTTTTAAGATAAGATTATGACTAAGGTATGACTAAGCACTAGATAATGTTTATCACATAAAAATATGTAGCAAAGTGATAAATATCATAAGAGATAAATATTATGTTTCTAGAAACTATAGTTTTCAAAAATTTGTGATTTTATGTGATAATTGTAGCAATAATTTATTTAATTAATTCAAGCTTTAGTATTAAATAAATATCATTATTTCTAGATCAATCTTATCACTTAGAAACTATATAAATTTCGAAATTGATCAATTAAGATAAGGTAGGAATTTTTGTAAAAATTTAAACCTAGAAAACCCTAATTTTCGAGAAACATGGGAATTTGATAAGAAATGTTCCAAAAATTTATTTTATGATATAATATCATGTAATTCATCATGAAAATAATATTAGTTATGAGGGGAAAAAATATTTGATAGTTTATTCTCAATTTCCAAATAATTGCCGATTACTTTGTTATAGTATATGAAATTGGTCTTAATTAATTTTTCTATGACATAAATTGTTATCTAAGATCAAAATTATGTCACATAGCTATTAATTGGAAGAAAATAAAATATTTGGCATATATTACATGTGGTGGCCGAAAATTATAAGAAATTAGTATTTTATGAGAAAAATATCATACTTTAATTAAATGTAAGGCTATGAGTTGTACCTTATCATGTAATAGGTGTAAAGTGGTAATAGTATACAATTTGATCAAGTAACCTAAGCCTTGTACTATAATGGCCAAAAATTTGCCACATATATATTAAAGTTGTAATTTAATTATTTTATGACAAGTGTAATGCAAGTTGTTAATTAATGATAAGTATGATTCAATGTACCTATTAAGAGATAAGATATGATAAGGATTTAGATAAGATTTGATAAGATAAGATAAGATATGATAAGATTTGATGAGGTAAGATATTTTATGAAATAATGATTAAACCCACTTTATAAATCCTATAAATAGGAGGTTACCCCTCCCATAAACTCATAACCAAAAATAAGTGGGAAATAAGAGAGAAAAATAGAGAGGAAAGGATAAATAGTGTACTTGAGTACTCTTGATCGTAGAGAGAAATACGTCACGACGTCGATCGAATCCGATAAAAGGTTAGAATTTATGTTATAAGCTTATGTTGTTCATGTAATTTTCGAAAATTATGTGACTAAGGCTAATATGTTTAGATATTGTATTTATATGATGTTATTAAGCATGTAGTATAATTATATCACAAAATCAAGCATGAATTAAATTTTATATATGGACCGAAAATTTAAAGGTGTGATAAGTTGATAATTATGATTTTAATTATTGATTTAAGCATGAAATCATAATCTAGGGTATTAGTTATGCTTGTATGAATTTATGTAGAATTTTTGGAAAACTTTAGTACCGAAGTCTATGAATTTCGAAAATTATAGAACATAATATTATGTTGAGATTTAATCCATGTTTGAGTGTTATCATAACATATTGAAAGTGTAGAATCATAATATAGTGTTGTATGAATTTATTGGAATTGTTAAAAATTTATTGGACCTAAGTCCAAATTTTCAAAAGTGACTTAGGAAGATTAAATTCAATAGTTCACAATAAATAAAAATTATGTTATAATAAGGATACTTATAGACAAGTATGTGTTATGTGATTTTATTGGAATTTTTGGAAATTGTTTGCTTAGTTTAATTAGGGTTTTCGAAAACTATAAGTTATAAGTATTAATGTTATAAATTTATTTTATGAGATATAATTGCATAATATGATCCAAAATAACGTTTTAAACATATAATGATTTTATGGGAATTTTTAGAACAAGAATTGCACATAAAATAATAGAACTACATAAAAGGAATTAAAAAGTCAAAATGTTGACTTTAGTCAAAATTGTTGACTAAATGTTGACCAAGTCAAAATTATTGACTAAAAACGTTGACCAAGGTCAAAGGGCACAAAATTCGATAATACGCAATCTATGTGACGTAGTACGTTTAGTAACAATGTGACTTACGTTACGTAAGTATATTAAAACGTACATTATGTACTAAAAAGATGGAATATCTCTTATATGAGAAACAATTTCATAATCGACATCATTTTGATTAGGAAGCGTCGATATAAGTCCGACGTTGGCCTTATTTGATGCATAGGGCGTTATAGGCGATGTTCGTCTCTATCGAAAAGTATAGCGATGTACTAAACCTCGTTTCTCACATTGAAAAGGGTCCCGCCGGAGGAGAAGAAGGCGATAATTAAGTACTAGTGACGTAGAACTTTAAGTCCCAAGGTGGGCTTTCTTACCAAAACCTTTTATGAGCTTTTGAAAACGATTACCGTTATTCTTGTCTTTGTTTCTTGAACACTTTTGAGATACGATATTATGCGCGAAAAATGTTTTATATTTTGTATATGTCCATTCGGGTTGCACAGGGCAACAGGAAGTTCTGGTCGGATCTGAGGCTGGAGGTGTAAGTAGAAATTCCCGCTAGGGTTGTGTACACGTGTGGGGCCTCACGAACATGAGGCGATCATGCTCTTAACCGCTGGGCGGTTAGTTGCGTCGGTGTGGGAGGCCTCCTCCTGCGTTATCCATAGCCGACTTGGAATATACATTGTGGTTGTGATGAGAAAATGTCGGCCATACAACTTTGAGAAACCGAGAAAATGTATTTTGTAAAACAAGGCCTTTTCAAACAAAACCCTTGTGTCTTCTTGTGATGAGGCGGTCTGATATTTCGTAAAGTAAAATGTTTTCGCAATCGTCCATCGAGTGCATTATTTGTACTCACCGACATATTTGTTTTAAATGTGCGGGTTGAGCGATGATGGAGCAGGCGAGGAGTTGAGCGAAACATTTTGTTAAAGACTTATGATGTATTTTGGTTAGCCTTGAGAATGCATCTTCACATGCATGTCTCACACGTATTTCACTTGTCGATCTCTTGAGACTACATTATCTTTTGTTACTATGTAAAAGTTCTTGTTGGTTGAACCATGAAACCTTCTATATATATATATTTGCTATTTTGCTCCATCGTGATTCTCGTTTACATTTGAAACATCTATATTTCTTCATAGATGAAATGAGTTGAAAACCTTATTCATTCATATTCACTTAACCCAACCCGTCGCGGTCCGGTGAGGTTAGCTAAACCGGCCGTGACAGTGGTATCGGAGCGATTCGTTTGCTTTGAACCAAAATATTCTTTCTATCAAAGTCTAGCTTGAATCACTAGACTTTCTATAAAGTAAATCATCTCCGCTCAACGCTCCTGCTTCATCACGCTCAACCAGCAAGGAAAGTGAGTTACGATAAAAGGTGCGTGTTAAAAGTTTTTGAAAAGTATGTTACGTTTGAGGAAGTATTTGTGAAAAATGTTTTAAAGTGGACATGCCGTTAAATGGGTAGTTTTGAATTGTGAGAATTCATGGGACAAGCAGTGGTTTGTGCGAAGAAGTTTGAGTTCATACCCGGTTGGTATGTGGTTTTGTTGTAATAAATTTGGAAGGGATAAAAGTTTATCTGTGGGAGATATATAAGTATTGATCTTTGGACATATATAGAGTTATATGTCGGTGAGTTGAATGAAAGGTATGAAACGAAGTTGAATTGAGAAATTGTGTTGAATTTCAAAAGAATGTAGATGAGCTCTAAGTCTCATAAAGAACGTAGATTGAACGAGATCATAAGAATTTCTCTTTTATGTATAAAGTAGTGTTTGATGAAATGCGAGAACTTGAGAACCTAGAATGCTTTTAAATTCGATTTGACGAACGAGGCTTAAACTGTTATGTAAAGGAATGGAAGCTTCGAGGAATACTATAGCGTGGGCATAATTTTCTCGTATGAGATTCTACGCGGCATAATCGACTGTCGTTACGCGAATTAATCTAAGAACGATAGATAAACTTGAAGAATTAGAATGATAAGTGAAAAATGAGATAAGCGTTTACAAGCTTATATTAAAGAATTTTCACAAACTTTGTGTTTTGTGAAGTTTAGAAATCCTTATAATTTAAGTTTCCCCCCTATTGCTTGTAAGTTTAAAGATAAACTTACTTAGAACTATCTGTCTTCAGATAGTAGGAAATAGGGATGATAAGGGTAAGAACACAAGCACATATGTTCCGGACTTAGAACATCTCGTTATGTATTAAGTTAAAAAGACAAAATCTTTGTGAAGCTAAATATATGGAAAAGTCCTCGTTGAAGCATTTTGGTGATACATGATATTTACGTGACTTGTTGTGGAAAATATCTAGCGTGTGATATGTTTTATGATTTATGACCTATAACGAAGTTATGTGTTAGATATTAATTAAGTTGGCGTTTGTTTTGTTCAAAGCGTTAAGAATGCCTCCTAGAAGAGCGGGGCGTGGGAGGACGAAGGAAATCGAACCGAGCGTCATGAAACACCACCACCTCCTCGCCGTAGAATAGAGGCATTGTTTCTCAAGCAAAACCGCCTACATTTAATGGGATGGTACCCTAATGAGGTGAATTGTGGGTAAGGCGATAGAACAATTTTCAATTTCTGAATTGCACGAATCGGAAAGACTCTCACGTGTTACCTTTCGATTAACGGGTTCGTGACTTACGGTGGGAGACGGAAGGAAAATTATGATGATGAGCAAATGGTAGAATTCACTTGGGAAGATTTTAAAGCGGTATTATATGATAAGTATATTCCCAAAGTTATAGGAAGAAGCAGGAAAATGAATTCTACAGCCTCAAGCAAGGAGATAAGTCGGTAACAGAATACAATAGGATATTCTGTGATATGTCAAGATTTGCTATGCATCTAGTGGATACCGATGAAAGGATGGCTGATAAGTTAGATCTGGACTAAGGCCTGAGATTAGGATATCTCTTGCCAGCCATGGAGAAATGACCTATGCAGAGGCATTAGGTAGGGCCTTGGATATCGAAGAGGCATTGCCGGAAGATAAACCAGTTATAACCCAAGAGGACAAAGGTAAAAGGAAATGGGAGGAAATTAATAAAAGTAACCACTACAACCAGGTGAGAAAGGCCGTGGTCAAGTAGTCGAGCCACCATGGGTCGAGGGCAAGGCAAGGTCGTCCAATGAATTTTGGACGAGGAGGAACAATCAGTGACATACCCTCAATGTCCTCGATGTCGTAGGCAAGACTGCTGGTCCTTGTGAGCGGGGCGTGGGAGCTGATATAGATCGCCAACAAGGACATTTTGCGAGGATTGCCCACAACAAGGACAAGGAATGGTAGGTGGACCTAATCCGCCACAACAAGCCCAACCGCAAAGGACAATGCAGCAACCATAACAGGCAAGGGCTTTTGCCCTCAACCAACAAACCGAAAATAATCAGAACAACCCGACTGGTACAAATACACTTTCAATATACCTGTCACGCCCCCACTCCGGACCAACCCGGACTGGAGGGTGACTAATGCTAAAAATTATATTATAGGACAAATTGACCAAGATAAGTGGTCACATTGGTTATAAACAAGCATGCATAATATGACATAAGATATTATCCCAATTATTCAAAAGGTTTAGGCCATCAGACCCAAAGATTAAACCGTGATCTGATGAACCTCAATAGTACGACAGTGGACATAATGTTTAAGAGTTTAGAGTTTAGCAGCGGAAAGTGTGTGAATACATATATGACGATATGTATTCAAGGCAAACCAAATCTAGATAAGCGATCGAGGACCTTTGGACTCACTCAACTGACCTCCATCATCACCATCGAGCTCAACTGCACATTTAAAACAAACATGCAGGCTAAGTACAAGAAATTGCACTCGGTGGACTCATGCCGAAAACATTTGATAGAATTTGAATTACGTTGCCAATATCGGGTAAGTCACAAGTGGTTTTAGTTAAAATGCCTTGTCTTACCAAATCATTCGGTTAAGTAAACATAGCTCGATCGAGCATTTTCTTGGTGTGTATGGTCCATATCTCATAGTCACAATACATAATAATAATAAATAATAAGCGTCGAGAGGAGGCCTCCATCTACGACGCCGTGACCGCCGTAATCCCGTCACAAAGACATCGCTCTGCGAGCATATGTTAACACAACAGATAGTTCGACCTTGAGCCAATCCTAGCAGGCATTTATCATCCGGCACGGGACCCGACATTAAAAGGTTGGGTCTACCACAACAAATGATATAATAGTTCAACCATCTCCACAGCCTACCCGGGCATATGAGATAGGATCCATACACAAGCGAAATATTTTGGCGGTGTAATGCAAGAAACAATTGATAACGGTTGTAAAATAAGTCATCAAATAAACTCATTTGGTATGACAAGAAAGTCACATTTTTTGAAGATAAAAGCCCACATTAGTGAGGTAAGAAAAGGAGCCCACCGGACTATGGTTCGTTGGAAAAAGTCCCAGGTTCGATCGTTCGTCACAATCCGATCGCCCGCGTTTGCGTCCATACCTTCTGGCGAGGTTTTAGTGCGTCGCTCAAGTCTTCGTGACTTTCAAAGATAACCGATATTTTATATCGGCGTGAGTTAATTCCTCAAATGAATTCGATATGCTTTCAAATCGTTATTTAATTGAATTTTCTGGATTCCTCGAGATCGTTCGACTATTTACGTTTAGCGCCCGCTTAAACGCGTTTTAACGTATGAGCACGTTTCTCGATAAAAGATTTCATTTGTGAAATCCTTTCTTGTTAATGAGGTATTATACTCAATTAGCACATCTTACGCGCATTGGCGTGTTTATCGAGCGTATAATCGTGCGTTTGACTTTAAAAGTCAGCGAAGTCGACACGGTCGACAAAGTCGGCGATTTTGACTTTCAAATAGTAATTTCTTATTATTTCGTTTTATAAATCGAATTTGATCGATTTGAAAGCGTAAAGTCCTAACTCTCGATTTATCTCGTAAATCGAGGACTTATAAATAATTTTGCATTTATTAAACCTTTTAATAATTAGAAAAGCGTGTTTCGATTTTAAAGCGTTAACAACCTAACGTTTGTCTTAAACATAGTAAACTATGTTTATAAAATTTTTATAATTCGAAATATGTCCGAATTTAAATAGACATATATTTTATTAATAAACTGAATTAAAAAGGATTTTAAAACCCTTTTTAATTATCAAAATTTTTGATAATTGGCTTAAAAATACTAAATGACTTTTGAAAAATTTTCTAAATTAATATAGTGTATTATTATACACTATGGTCCAGAATATGAATTTATAAGATCCATATGATATTGTTTGTCATTTATTAGTATATTTACATATATATTCATTTCGGTAATTCCATATAATATGGAATAATTATCCAAAAATTTCCAAAATTAATATACACATAGTATAATATCCCAACATCAATATATGTCATTAATATGACCTATAGTTCATCATAAGCATTCATTTCACAATATATAACAATATTCACGGTAATTTCGATTTAATTACCCAATAATTATCAAACAATTTCTAAAAATTCTAATTAAATCACAACATGATTAAACATTATATTATAACATTGTAACATCACAATATCAACCTAACCAATTGAGATCATCACCATATGGAGCATACATGCTCTCGGCTTTTTGATTTAATTTTGGTATTTGGTTTTCAAAATTCCCAACAATTATATACATTATAGTATAGTAATATAACATCATAACAATCATCAAAACCAATTAAATCATCACCTTATTGAGCACATAGCTCACGGTTTTTTTGATAATATTGGTATTTGATTTTCCAAAAATTCTAATAATTATGTACTATGTTCATATACTATAGTATAACAATAATACATCATAACATTAATCAAAACCAATTAAATCATCACCCTAAGAGCATCAAGCTCACGGCTTCTTTGATTTAAATATGGTTTTTGATTTCCAAAAATTCTAGTAAAATCATATATTACATAAATAATATACTAAAGTATTAATATACTATTGTATGATCAAAATAAAATTATACATCAACACATACAACCTTGAAGCTCTCGGCATTTTCAAATAATTTTGCATATGTTTCCCAAAAATTTTAAATAAATCATATAACATATAAACAATACATTCAAGCATTAATATGTCATCACAAGCTTAAAATAAAAATTATACACCAAGGTATTAAGCCATATATGTCTCGGCCCTCTCAAGAAAATAACTAGGGTGTTCCAAAAATTTTAAATGACATACCATGGGTTTAAAACACATCCTAGATCAATAATCCATCACCAAAACACTTGGAAAGCAATCGGTCATCATGAAGAATTTTTTTTATACATTTCGAAAATAATTTTAAACATTGTTCTATGGTTCGAAAATTGTATATACATGCTAGATCCATTCAAAAATTAAATAAACAACCCCATAAGTTTATTCTAACATATAATCACATATTTGGAAATAAAAATCATCAAGAACAATATATCTCATGCTCAAGGACATTAGAAACCTACACATATACATACATGGCATTCGAAACACACACACATATATATATGAACATGCTTGATTTTTCTTGAACAAAAGAGGTAAAAATCGGTGCTAGGTCTCTTGTTTACCTTTGATATGATATAGAATCACAAGAATATGGTATGGTATCAAGGTTTGGGAGAAGAAATGGAGAAGAAGAAGAAGAAGAAGAAGAAGATGAAGCTTTCGAAAATGGGGGGGGAGGGCTGCTCTCGGTTTTCTTGCTGAGTTTGGGAGAGTGTGGAGTATTTTTGTGAGTTCCTATTGTTTGTAGTGTTAGTATAATGAGAGGAATGGGGAGAGGCTCCCCTATACCCCTTTCTCTCAACATACACGGCTGCACACACACCTCACCAATGGGATTAATGCAGTAAAAATGATGAGAGTGTAGTAATCATTGGCTAGGTGTGCATGTATTGGTCAAAAATAAGGTGGAGTGCAAGCCTTTGTTCTCCCATGATGGCCGGCGGTTTTAGGGGTGTTTTAGGGGTGGTTTAATTTTTATTCCATCCCTAATACTATATATATTAATCATGTATGATCATAGATGTATAATACAAGTCATTAAAATAATTAAACTCAACATATAGTATTTATTCGAAATTACCGATTGGAATTAGGAAAATAGGAATAAAAATACAAATCACACCTATTATTGATACTCATGCCCAATTCGATCAAAAATACATATATACATCATAATATATGTTTTAGATATTAAATATTAGCATAGGAAAAAAATTATAGCATTAATTCATGCATATGAAACCCTAATTTCAAGAATTAGGTTTCGAAAATTATAAAAATATGCTATCGAGTTTTAATGTTCCAAAAACTGTTTTCATAGCTTAATAATACTCATATATATCATAACATATAGTTTAGATACCATATGATAATTTAATGGTGTCATTTCATGTGAAAAACCAAAGTTTATAAACTTAGGGTTTTCGAAAATTTCAACACCAAAATATCGAATTTAATAACTGAAAATTCGATTTTAATAAATAACAACACTGTAATTATATAAAATAATAATAGGAAATTAATTATTATAATTTCCTGAGCATTAAACTCATTTTACAAAACGTCTCTAGATGTTGACGTTTAAAAACGTCTCAAAACGTTCAAAATCGACTCATCTCAAAATGGTCGTAGTAAGCTCGTACTTACTTTATAAATATATTCCTTTTAGTCAAGGAATTAAGATGGAAATTAATTCCAAGCTTTACAGCTCAGAGATTTCCATAAAAGCTGACGTTAGATACGCGTTCGACGTTAAAATAATACTGTCGTATTATTTCATAAATTTCATTTCCGTAATTCACAATACTTAGTGAATTATAAAAAGAATTTGCTATAGCGATATCGTATCGAAATCAAAATATTCGATGTCGTCGAAATTATATACAGCAAAACCCTAATTACGAGTTTAGAATACCGTAATCGTACGTTCGTTTCTTTGGAATATTACAATACCTGTGATTATATTATTGCTATGGGAATCTCAAAATTATGATATTATAAGATTATACGCGAGTATTTTAGAACTTCGTACGAAACGAGATAAAGGAAAACAAATCTTCTTCATCGAAGGCAGGAGATACGACATTAGCATAAGTTCGCTTAAACTTAGATTTGAACATAAGATTCACCGTCTATGAGAATCGATAGTTAAGTAGATACAAATAAGATCAAACGATGAATAAATGGGTACGAGGTACCAACGTCGGATTGGAGAATGCAATATGGAGAATGGATCGAGAACGCTATGAGAATACGTAAATTTAGAGGACGAAATTTCTTTAAGGGTAGAATGTAATATCCGAATTTACGGACTTAAAATTTCAAAATAAAGAAGGAATAGTACAATAGAAGCGAGAAAGAAAGTGAGCGTCGGTGTCGTCGATTTTGAATAAATCGAAATTTCCTTAAATAAATCGAATGAAATAAATTCAATAATAAATATATATGTTTTAAACATATATGAGGTATTATTGCCAAGTATTACACTAAGGAAGAGAGGAAAATATTTTCCTTATTTATTTGGAATTCTCGAAAATCTTGAGAATAAAATATTAATTTGTGAATTAATTTGTGATCACTTGATTTTATGTGATGAGTTGTCATGTTTATCTTGTAATACATGATAAGATAATTATCTTGGAACACCCTAGCATTTTGAAAATGAAGTGTAGATGATAAGGCTTGAGGATGACATTTTGTGATAAGATTCTATGATATTTTAAGATAAGATTATGACTAAGGTATGACTAAGCACTAGATAATGTTTATCACATAAAATGTGTAGCAAAGTGATAAATATCATAAGAGATAATATTATGTTTCTAGAAGCTATAGTTTTAGAAAATTTGTGATTTTATGTGATAATTGTAGCAATAATTTATTTAATTAATTCAAGCTTTAGTATTAAATAAATATCATGATTTCTAGATCAATCTTATCACTTAGAAACTATATAAATTTCGAAATTGATGAATTAAGATAAGGTAGGAATTTTTTAAAAATTTAAACCTAGAAAACCCTAATTTTCGAGAAACATGGTAATTTGATAAGAAATGTTCCAAAAATTTATTTTATGATATAATATCATGTAATTCATCATGAAAATAATATTAGTTATGAGGGGAATAAATATTTGATAATTTATTCTCAATTTCCAAATAATTGTCGTTTACTTTGCTATAGTATATGAAATTGGTCTTAATTAATTTTTCTATGACATAAATTGTTATCTAAGATCAAAATTATGTCACATAGCTATTAATTGGAAGAAAATAAAATATTTGGCATATATTACATGTGGTGGCCGAAAATTATAAGTAATTAGTATTTTATGAGAAAAATATCATACTTTAATTAAATGTAAGGCTATGAGTTGTACCTTATCATGTAATAGGTGTAAAGTGGTAATAGTATACAATTTGATCAAGTAACCTAAGCCTTGTACTATAATGGCCGAAAATTTGCCACATATATATTAAAGTTGTAATTTAATTATTTTATGACAAGTGTAATGCAAGTTGTTAATTAATGATAAGTATGATTGATGTACCTATTAAGAGATAAGATATGATAAGGATTTAGATAAGATTTGATAAGATAAGATAAGATATGATAAGATTTGATGAGGTAAGATATTTTATGAAACAATGATTAAATCCACTTTATAAATCCTATAAATAGGAGGTTACCCTCCCGTAAACTCATAACCGAAAAATAAGTGGGAAATAAGAGAAAAATAGAGAGAAAGGATAAATAGTGTTCTTGAAGTACTCTTGATCGTGAGAAAAATACGTCGCGACGTCGATCGAATCCGATAAAAAGGTTAGAATTTATGTTATAAGCTTATGTTGTTCATGTAATTTTCGAAAATTATGTGACTAAGGCTTTAGATATTGTATTTATATGATGTTATTAAGCATGTAGTATAATTATATCACAAAATCAAGCATGATATAAAATTTTATATATGGACCGAAAATTTAAAGGTGTGATATGTTGATAATTATGATTTTAATTATTGATTTAAACATGAAATCATGATCTAGGGTATTAGTTATGCTTGTATGAATTTATGTAGAATTTTTGGAAAACTTTAGTACCTAAGTCTATGAATTTCGAAAATTATAGAACATAATATTATGTTGAGATTTAATCCATGTTTGAGTGTTATCATAACATATTGAAAGTGTAGAATCATAATATAGTGTTGTATGAATTTATTGGAATTGTTAAAATTTATTGGACTAAGTCCAAATTTTCAAAAGTGACTTAGGAAGATTAAATTCAATAGTTCACAATAAATAAAAATTATGTTATAATAAGGATACTTATAGACAAGTATGTGTTATGTGATTTTATTGGAATTTTTGGAAATTGTTTGCTTAGTTTAATTAGGGTTTTCGAAAACTATAAGTTATAAGTATTAATGTTATAAATTTATTTTATGAGATATAATTGCATAATATGATCCAAAATAATGTTTTAAACATATAATGATTTTATGGGAATTTTTAGAACAAGAATTGCACATAAAATAATAGAACTACATAAAAGGAATTAAAAAGTCAAAATGTTGACTTTAGTCAAAATTGTTGACTAAATGTTGACCAAGTCAAAATTATTGACTAAAAACGTTGATCAAGGTCAAAGGGCACAAAATTCGATAATTCGCAATCTATGTGGCGTGAATGCGTTTAGTAACAATGTGACTTACGTTACGTAAGTATATTAAAGCGTACATTATGTGCTAAAAGATGGAATATCTCTTATATGAAAACAATTTCATAATCGACATCATTTTGATTAGGAAGCGTCGATATATGTCCGACGTTAGCCTTATTTGATGCATAGGGGCGTTATAGACGATGTTCGTCTCTATCGAAAATTATAGCGATGTACTACGCCTCGTTCTCACATTGAAAAGGGTCCCTTTCGAGAGGAGAAAGAAGGCGATAATTAAGTACTAGTGGCGTAGGAACTTTAAGTCCCAAGGTGGGCTTTCTTACAAAACCTTTATGTGCTTTTGAAAAGCGATTCTTATTATTCTTGTCTTGTTTCTTGAAAACTTTGAGATCGATATTATGCGCGAGAAAATGTTTTATGTTTTGTATATGTCCATTCGGGTTGCACAGACGAGGAGATTCTGGTCGGATCTGGTGGAGGTGTAAGTAGAAATTCCCGGCTAGGGTTGTGTACGTGTGGGGCCTCACGAACATGAGGCGGTCATGCTCTTGACCGCTGGGCGGTTAGTTGCGTCCGGTGTAGGGATCGCTCACTCCCGGCTGCGTTATCCATAACCGACTTGGAATATACATTGTGGTTGTGATGAGAAAATTCTGGCCAGACAACTTTGAGAAACCAGAAAATGTATTTTGTAAGAACAAGGCCTTTTTCAAACAAAACCCCTTGTGTCTTACTGTGATGAGGGCAGTGCAATATTTCGTAAAGTAAAATATTTTCGGCAATGTGTCCACTGAGTGCATTATTTGTACTCAGCCCTGCATATTTGTTTTTAAATGTGCAGGTTGAGCAGGTGATGGAACAGAGCAGGAGTTGAGCGGAACATTTTGTTAAAGACATATGATGTATTTTTGGTTCGCCTTGAGAATGCATCTTCACATGCATGTCTCACACGTATTTCCGATGTCGATCTCTTGAGACTCTGTTATCTTTTTGTTACTATGTAAAAGTTACTGTTGGTTGAACCCTTGAAACCTTCTATATATATATATATATTTGCTATTTTGCTCCATCGTGATTCTCGTTTCTGTTTGAAACATCTATATTTCTTCATAGATGAAATGAGTTGAAAACCTTATTCTGTTCATATTCACTTAACCCGAACCCGAGTCGCGGTCCGATAAGGGTTAGCCAAACCGGGCTGTGACAATATGAGTTGATTATGATTGTCATTTTGAAACCGTATTTCCAAATTCTCAAATGAGACTTTATTTCCAATCTTCAAAATCTTGTTTTCAATGAATGATATGTTATCACGAGGAGAACCTAGACCCTAAGGAGCATGCTCACGTATCGTGAAAGAACATAGAAGTATGAACTTCTTTTTCCTTACGAGAACAAAAGAACGATAGGAAGAATGAAAGTGATGATAGCCTCGAGCTCGAATGACGAAGGCGGCGAGAAGGATGAGCGAGACGATCTCGACCTTGAAGATGAGCGCGTCGACATTTCATCACCGCTTGACATGGTGACCGTCGACCGAATCATGACATAGGCGACAATTACGGCTTCAGAATATTCAGCCTCAACCTAAAGGCGTGGATGTGGTGAGCGTATTACATCGACATCGTCTCGAATTTTATTTTGGCACGATCGCGCAAATTTCCTGCACTGCACATAAACTTGTTTTAGCTAGATCTCTTTCGTTGGGACTCCGATTTACGCATGGTTTTCACCTGCGTACTCCTAACGTACTGATATTCATTTGTTGTGAAGAACAGAATCCTTAATTCTGCCTCCAGAATACGCTAGAATCCGTTGAACTTTAGTTCAAGTGTTTGGTATAAGACAAGGATCTCGTAGCATATATATATTAAGATGTTATTGGTCTATATGTATACGTTTGGGTAAGACTAAGAAGGTAAGTTGTGATATGTGTTGTACCTTATGATGCTACCTACCTTATAGACTGCTTAGTTCTAACCTAGTTGCTTCTCGATGTGCTTAAGTTATCCTTATGCCTTTTGAGATGGCGATAGTTGACTTATGTTAGTTTTGATCGTGGCGGATGGAGGATGAGATATATCGCTCGGAGGAGGATTGGACCACACCGACCCCGGGAGGTGATGAGCATTTATCGCTCCACCGGATGTCTTGTTGGAGAGGACTTGGGCGAGTTTACGGCGTATTACCTCCGCCTGGAGAGGCCTTGAGCCCGTGGTACTACCGACTATGATGGTATCAGACATCTCTAGCCATACTCCCTTGTGATTGGGAGGACTATGCGGGAAGTATCACGGGATTATATCTCCCGGGCGATGGGCGGCTATGACTTGGTGGGAGATTTGCCCAGTTCGTAAGTCACCGACTTACGTGTACGACATTCTGAGGCAGCACCGAGAGGACCCTACCTCACTCCCGAGTACACTGGCGGGATGAGTCGCGAGTGGCTATACGAAGGTTCGAGCGGATCGACCCGGTCGTGCCTCCATTCCTTTGTGACGAGGCCGCCCGCCGCTTGAGAGGTAGCACGCCCAGAGCCTTGGGAGAGCACTGTTCCCCTCTACCTCTTGGACACCTGTCGTCCACCGATACCACCTCCACCCCTATGGCCGCATCTGTACCTTGAGTGGCGTTTACGCGGGGCAGCGCGGATGGCGTATCGGATGTTTTGATGGCTATAGTCCGATTCGCCATGACTACGAGCTATATGGCGACGATGAATTCAACCCCATATGCGACATACCGATGTACGAAGGCGATGGGCGGGACCATCCAGTGCGACCCGCGTGGGCGTTTCCGGCGGCGAGGATGACTCAGGAAGAGGAAGATCCCGAGGAGGACGGCGATGGGAGGATGCATGATCACGAGCACGGATGAAGCTTAGATAGATTTTTGTTATGTTTAAGCTTCCGTTGTTTTCCTTTTTCTATGTTTGGTTTGATGGAACTAGAAACCTTGACTTTTGGAAGGCCGTGTGGTAGGGATTTATGTTTCTTTATAACTTTTGGTGTTGAACATCCCGCCTATGGCGAAAATTTTGGATATATATATATATGACCATGAATAGGGCTTTTATGGCAAATTATGTTTATTAAGGGTGAATTGTTTTGTTTAGAGGTAGTTTTGCAATAAGGCCATGATAGTATTGTGTATGTTGAGTTATGGAAAGAATAAGTTTCGATAATTACATTTTCTATAGCGGCATGCCTCAGAAAGAAATCGGGCGGGAACCCGAGGTCGAGGTCGGGAAGGCCTGGAGGAAGGGGTAGAATTCTGAACAAGAGGCGAGGACATTCCCCACCACCACCTCCACCTCGGCCCGATCGCGGGATCGAAGAGTTGTTTCTAAGGCGAGAACCCACCTACTTTTAACGGGAAGGGTAACCCAAGAAGCGAGAACAATGGGTCCGAACCATTGAGCGGATCTTTAATTTTCTACGATGCACGACACGGGAGGCGTCGTCTGTGTTGCCTTCAATCGTGGACCCGCATTTACGGTGGGAGGCGGAAAAAGACCTTCTGGCGAGCAACTAGAAGAGTTCTCATGGGAGGACTTGAGAGGCTGTATGAAATACATACCTAAAAGCTATAAGAAGAGAAAGGGCGAGAATTTTTCTGCTTGAAACAAAAGGTTATGCGTGACCGACTATGATCGCGCTTCTGCGAGATGTCGAGATATGCACCAGGCGGTGGACACCGACTTGAAAATGTCGGAAAAGTTTAGGTCGGGGCGAGGATGGAGATATGGATGTCTCTTGCCAGCCATGGAGACCTAACTTACTTGAAGCTCTTGCGAGCTTTAGATATTGAGGCGGCAATGTCAGAAGATAAGTCGATGTCGGCTCGGACACAATACTACGAGACGGAGGAAAGGAAGTGGGAACCCAATCGCGGAAATCATAGCGGGGAGGCTATGAGAACCTGAAGCCTGGCGACCACAGCGAGGAGGGGCGCGGCCGAGCAGGCGGAAGAAGAGCGACTTATGCTCCACCGGCGAGGGACCGCGAGGAGCAGATAAGGGCACCTCCATGCCTAGATGCCATAGGGCGCACAAAGGGTGTGCAGCAAGCGTGGTGGTTGTTTCAGTGTGGGGCAAAGGGCATTACGCGACAATTGCCCGGTGTCACGTTCGGATATAAGGCGAACCAACCCGGCAATGTTCAGCCACTAAGGGCTATCGATTCCGGCCCGACCTCGGCAACCACGGTGGCGGCAACCCGGCAATTGGTCTTGCGGCAACCCATAGCAATGTTAGCGATGGCGGCCACCACTGAACAATAGGCGGCGACCACGCGACAACGCCAGCGGCAGCGGCGACAACGAGCCGGTGCGACCGCCCGAATCGGCAGGACCGGCGCCCGTCGGCCTCGGCGGGCCTGAGTGAGCTTACGCTCTACACCGGAGGCGAGCAGGCAAAACAAGGGAAACTGGCGGTATGAGAGTTCTTCTCAACATACTGTTATAGTATTGTTCGATCTGGTGCTTAGCGTTCTTTTATAGCAAAATCATGCGTAGAAATCTGGGCCTTAGGTGCGAAAAGGCAAGCGAGGATATGAGAATCTCATCGCCTATAGGAGGGATTATGGTATTACACACTTTTGCTCGAACCTAGAATTGACACTAGGGTCACTTAAGGTTCTGGCTAAAAATCTAAACATAATACCCATGGACGATGTAGATATAATCCTAGGAATTGACTGGTTAGCTAAGAATCATTCCACGATTCTATGTAAGGAAAGGAAAATTTCGTTTCACTTTCCTGGATAAGAAGCCACGCATTTCCATGGAATCAGCATGGGAAGAAGAGTTCCGATCGTATCGGCTCTACAAGCGAGGAAGATGATGAACCAGAAAGGATGCCATGCATTCCTTGTCTACTTGAGCAGGGAGGATGAACCCGAGCGAGAATTGAAGACATTGAAGTTGTTAGGGAATTTTGGACGTATTTCCGAGAATCTACCGAGATTACCCACGATGACAATTAGAATTTACCATCGACTTGGAACCGGGATCGGCTCGATGTCGAAGGCACCCTCTGAGAATGGCCCCAAAGAGTTGGAGGCCGAAGATCCAGTTCAAAATTGTTGGATCTAGGTTTCATTAGGCAAGTGTTTCAGGTGGGGGCGCTTTGTTTTATTGTTAAGAAAAGGATGGTTCTTTGAGGATGTGCATCGATTATCGAGAGCTGAATAAGATGACACTAAAGAACAAATATCCTTTACCGAGAATTGATGACCTATTTGATCAATTGCGAGGAGCAGGAGTATTTTCGAAAATTGATCTCAAGTCAGGTTACCATCACTTGAAAATACGGTCTGAGGATGTACCTAAGACTGCATTCCGAACTAGATATGGCCACTATGAGTTCATAGTTATGCCATTCGGATTAACCAATGCACCAGCCGTATTCATGGATCTTATGAACAGGGTATTTCATCTATTTTTGGATAAATTTGTTTTAGTCTTCATAGACGACATTCTTATCTATTCAACGAATGAAGAGGATCACAAAGAACATCTGAGAACGGTACTGCAAACCTTGAGGGATGAAAGGTTGTTTGCTAAGTTTAGCAAATGTGAATTTTGGTGAAGGAAGTTATGTTCCTTGGGCACATAGTTTCTGCGAAGGCATAAAAGTAGACCCGACCAAGAAGAAGCGGTGCGAGGATGGAAATCGCCAGGACTCAACACAGTTAGAGTTTCCTAGGACTAGGCTGGTTATTATCGAGATTCATTGAAGGATTCTCCAAGATTGCAAGGCTAATAACTTGACTACTCGAAAAGGAATCAAATTTAAGCGGGCGGTGAATGTGGTGAGTTTCCAAATACTCGAGAGAAGTTGACAAATGCACCATTCTAGCAGTTCGAGCGGACAAAGAATATGTAGTCTATAGAGGCGCTTCTAGGCTGGGCGGGTTGTGTTTTAATGCAAAGCGGAAAGTGATAGCTTATGCATCCGACAACTCGGACCGCATGAACCGAACTACCCAACCCATGACGTTGAATTAGCGGTACATGGTTCATGCTACGAAAATTTGGAACACCATCTCTATGGGTGAGATGTGAGATCTTCACGGATCATAAAAGTTTAAAGTATTTCTTGAACAACGAGATTTGAACATGAGGCAACGAAGATGGCTTGAACTAGTGAAAGATTACGATGTGGTATCAACTACTACCGGGAAAGGCGAATGTAGTAGGCGGCGCCTTAAGTCGTGAAGAGCAATCAACTAGGATGTCTCTTTCTGCGGGAAGAAAAACTTCGTTGAAGAGTTTGAAAGATTGAGGATCGAATTGGTTAAACCACGAGACAATTGTGAGTCGTATCGCAACACTCACACTAACATCGATCTAAGAAAAGGATTGTCGAAGACAAAGGATGGAGGAAAAGTTAGAAAAGATCGAACAAGGGTAAGGTCGAAGGATTCAAGAATTTCAAGAGCGCGGACAACGCCTTATTATTTGAAGGAAGGATATGCGTTCTGACGGCGCAGAGCTACAAAACGAAATCATGAGTGAGGCTCACGATACACCCTACACCGCCCACCCGTGGTACTAAAATGTACCAAGACACGAAGGAAAAGTTTTGGTGGGAAGGCATGAAGCGAGACATAGCTTCTTCGTGAAACAGCTGTCTTGTTTGCCGCGGTGAAAGCGTTACATCAACGACCTTACGGAAAGTTGCAACCGTTGGAAATACACGAGTGGAAATGGGACGAGATAACGATGGATTTCGTTCGAACTTACCGTCGAAAAGAGAAAACACAGCCATATGGGTAATTGTGGATAGACTTACCAAGAGTGCTCACTTTCTGCGATTCAAAGCACTTATGGATCGATAAATTGGCTCGGTATGCGTTAAGGAAATTATCTGACTACATAGCGATGTACTACACCTCGTTTCTCACATTGAAAAAGGGTCCTGCTTAGAGGAGAAAGAAGGCGATAATTAAGTACTAGTGGCGTAGGAACTTTAAGTCCCAGGGTGGGCTTTCTTACCAAAACCTTTTATGTGCTTTTGAAAAGCGATTCTTATTATTCTTGTCTTGTTTCTTGAAAACTTTGAGATACGATATTATGCGCGAGAAAATGTTTTATGTTTTGTATATGTCCATTCGGGTTGCACAGAGGCGAGGAAATTCTGGTCGGATCTGGTTTGGAGGTGTAAGTAGAAATTCCCAGCTAGGGTTGTGTACACGTGTGGGGCCTCTGAACCGCATGGCGGTCATGCTCTTGACCGCTGGGCGGTTAGTTGCGTCCGGTGTAGGGATGCCTCCCTCCCGGCGCGTTATCCATAGCCGACTTGGAATATACATTGTGGTTGTGATGAGAAAATGTCGGCGGACAACTTTGAGAAACCGAAAATGTATTTTGTAAACAAGGCCTTTTCAAACAAAACCCTTGTGTCTTCTTGTGATGAGGCGGTCTGATATTTCGTAAGTAAAATATTTTCGCAATGTGTCCCTTGAGTGCATTATTTGTACTCGACCGCATATTGTTTTAAATGTGCGGGTTGAGCGGTGATGGAGCAGGCGGGGAGTTGAGCGGAACATTTTGTTAAAGACATATGATGTATTTTGGTTCGCCTTGAGAATGCATCTTCACATGCATGTCTCACACGTATTTCGATGTCGATCTCTTGAGACTACATTATCTTTTGTTACTATGTAAAAGTTCTTGTTGGTTGAACCCTTGAAACCTTCTATATATATATATATATATTTGCTATTTTGCTCATCGTGATTCTAGTTTACATTTGAAACATCTATATTTCTTCATAGATGAAATGAGTTGAAAACCTTATTACATTCATATTCATTAACCCGAACCAGTCGCGGTCCGATAAGGGTTAGCCAAACCGGCTGTGACAATATGAGTTGATTATGATTGTCATTTGAAACCGTATTTCCAAATTCTCAAATGAGACTTTATTTCCAATCTTGAAATCTTGTTTTCAATGAATGATATGTTATCACGAGGAGAACCTAGACCACTAAGGAGCATGCTCACGTATCGTGAAAGAACATAGAAGTATGAACTTCTTTTCATACGAGAACAAAAGAGCGATAGGAAGAATGAAAGTGATGATAGCCTCGAGCTCGAATGACGAAGGCGGCGAGAAGGATGAGCGAGGCGATCTCGACGCGAAGATGAGCAGCGTCGACATTTCATCACCGCTTCGACATGGTGACCGTCGACCGAATCATGACATAGACGACAATTACGGCTTTAGAATATTCAGCCTCAACCTAAAGACGTGGATGTGGTAGACGTATTACATCGACATACGTCTCGAATTTTATTTTTGGCACGATCGCGCAAATTTCCTGCACTGCACAGTAAACTTGTTTTAGCTAGATCTCTTTCGTTAGGACTCCGATTTACGCATGGTTTTCACCTGCGTACTCCTAACGTACTGATATTCATTTGTTGTGAAGAACAGAATCCTTAATTCTGCCTCCAGAATACGCTAGAATCCGTTGAACTTTAGTTCAAGTGTTTGGTATAAGACAAGGATCTCGTAGCATATATATATTAAGATGTTATTGGTCTATATGTATACGTTTGGGTAAGACTAAGAAGGTAAGTTGTGATATGTGTTGTACCTTATGATGCTACCTACCTTATAGGCGCTTAGTTCTAACCTAGTTCTTCTCGATGTGCTTAAGTTATCCTTGTCTGCTTTTGAGATGACGATAGTTGACTTATGTTAGTTTTGATCGTGGCAGATGGAGGGGATGAGATATATCGCTCGGAGGAGGATTGGACCACACCCGACCCCCGAGGAGGTGATGAGCATTTATCGCTCGCTGGATGTGCGCTGGAGAGGACTTGGGCGAGTTTACGGCGTATTACCTCCGCTGGAGAGGCCGAGCCCGTGGTACTACCGACTATGATGGTATCGGACATCTCTAGCCATACTCCCTTGTGATTGGGAGGACTATGCGGGAAGTATCACGGGATTATATCTACAGGCGATGGCGGCTATGACTTGGTGGGAGATTTGCCCAGTTAAGTAAGTCACGACTTACGTGTCAGCATTCTGAGGCAGCACCGAGAGGACCCTACCTCCGCCTCGAGTACACTGGCGGGATGAGTCGCGGAGTGGCTATACGAAGGTTCGAGGCGGATCGACCCGGTCGTGCCTCCATTCCTTTTGGAGTGAGCCCGCCCGGCTTGGAGAGGGTATGCATACCTAGAGCCTTGGGAGGCTGTGTTCCTCCTCTACCTCTTGGACACCTGTCGTCCACGATACCACCTCCACCCCTATGGCGCATCTGTACCGCCCGATGGGCGTTTACGCGAGCAGCGCGGATGAGCGTATCGGATGTTTTGATGGCTATAGTCCGATTCGCCGTGACTACGAGCTATATGGCGACGATGAATTCAACCCGTATGCGACATACCGATGTGCGAAGGCGATGGGCGGGACCGTCAGTGCGACCCGGCGTGGGCGTTCCGACGGCGAGGATGACTCAGGAAGAGGAAGATCCCGAGGAGGGCGGCGGTGGGAGGATGCATGATGCGAGCACGGATGAAGCTTAGATAGATTTTGTTATGTTTAAGCTTAGTTGTTTTCCTTTTCTATGTTTGGTTTGATGGAACTAGAAACCTTGACTTTTGGAAGGCCGTGTGGGCGGGTTTATGTTTTCTTTATAACTTTTGGTGTTGAACATCACGCCTATGGCGAAAATTTTGGATATATATATATATGACCATGAATAGGGCTTTGCGGCAAATTATGTTTGTTAAGGGTGAATTGTTTTGTTTAGAGGTAGTTTTGCAATAAGGCCGTGATAGTATTGTGTATGTTGAGTTATGGAAAGAATAAGTTTACGATAATTACACATTTTTCTATAGCGACATGCCTCAGAAGAAATCCGGGCGGGAACCCGGAGGTCGAGGTCGGGAAGGCTGGGGAAGGGTGGGAATTCACGAACAAGAGCGGGACATTCCCCACCACCACCTCCACCTCAACCCGATCGCGGGGATCGAAGAGTTGTTTCTAAGGCAGAACCCACCTACTTTTAGCGGAAGGGTAACCCGAAGAAGCGAGAACAATGGGTCGAACCATTGAGCGGATCTTTAATTTTCTACGATGCACGACACGGGGCGGCTGTCTGTGTTGCCTTCATTAAATGGACCCGCGATTTACGGTGGGAGGCGGGAAAAAGACCTTCTTCTGGCGAGCAACTAGAAGAGTTCTCATGGGAGGACTTGAGGAGGCTGTATGAAATACATACCTAAAAGCTATAAGAAGAGAAAGGGCGAGAATTTTCTGCTTTGAAACAAGAAAGGTTATGCTGTGACCGACTATGATCGCTTTACGTGAGATGTCGAGATATGCACGAGCGGTGGACACCGACTTGAAAATGTCGGAAAAGTTTAGGTCGGGGCCGAGGATGGAGATATGGATGTCTCTTGCCGACCATGGAGACCTAACTTACTGAAGCTCTTGCGAGCTTTAGATATTGAGTGACAATGTCAGAAGATAAGTCGATGTCGGCTCGGACACACAATACTACAGACGGAGGAAAGGAAGTGGGAACCCATCGCGGAAATCATAGCGGGAGGCTATGAGAACACAAGCCTGGCGACCACAGCGAGGCAGGCGCGGCCGAGCGAGCGGAAGAGCGGCTTATGCTCCAGGCGAGGGACCGCGAGGAGCAGATAAGGGCACTCCATGCCTAGATGCCATAGGGCGCACAAAGGGTGTGCACGGCAAGCGTGGTGGTGTTTGAGTGTGGGGCAAAAGGGCATTCGCCAACAATTGCCCGGTGTCACGTTCGGATATAAGGCGAACCAACCCGGCAATGTTCGAGCCACTAAGGGCTATCGATTCCGGCCCGACCTCGGCAACCACGGTGGCGGCAACCCGGCAATTGGTGCTGCGGCAACAATGGCGGCAACCCAACAAAGCAACCCCGCAATAGTGGGCAGCCACCACACGAACAATAGGCGGCGACCACGCGACAACGCCGGCGGCGGCAGCAACGGGTGGTAGCCGCCCGAATCGGCAGGACGGCGCCCGTCGGCCTCGGCCGGCCTGAGCTAGAGCTTCGCTCTACGGGAGGCGAGCAGGCAAAACAGGGAAACTGGCGGTATGAGAGTTCTTCTCAACATACATTATAGTATTGTTCGATTGGGTGCTTAGCATTCTTTTATAGCAAAATCATGCGTAGAAATGCTGGGCCTTAGGTCTGAAAAGGCAAGCCAGGATATGAGAATCTCATCGCCTATAGGAGGGATTATGACTGTTACACACTTTTGCTCGAACCTAGAATTGACACTAGGGTCACTTAAGGTTCTGGCTAAAAATCTAAACATAATACCCATGGACGATGTAGATATAATCCTAGGAATTGTTGGTTAGCTAAGAATCATTCCACGATTCTATGTAAGGAAAGGAAAATTTCGTTTCACTTTCTGGATAAACGCGCATTTCCATGGAATCGGCATGGGAAGAAGAGTTCGATCGTGTCGGCTCTACAAGCGAGGAAGATGATGAACGAGAAAGGATGCCATACATTCCTTGTCTACTTGAGCAGGGAGGATGAACCCGGCGAGGTGAAGACATTGAAGTTGTTCGGGAATTTTCGGACGTATTTCCGAGAATCTACCAGATTACCCACGATGAACAATTAGAATTTACCATCGACTTGGAACCGGGATCGGCTCGATGTCGAAGGCACCCTGAGAATAGCCCCAAAGAGTTGGAGGAGCGAAGATCCAGTTAAAATTGTTGGATCTAGGTTTCATTAGGCAGTGTTTCACGTGGGGAGCGCTTTGTTTTATTTGTTAAGAAAAGGATGGTTCTTTGAGGATGTGCATCGATTATCGAGAGTGAATAAGATGACACTAAAGAACAAATATCCTTCTGAAATTGATGACCTATTTGATCAATTGCGAGGCGGGGAGTATTTTAAAATTGATCTCAAGTCGGTTACCATCACTTGAAAATCTGATCCGAGGATGTACCTAAGGCGCATTCGAACTAGATATGGCCACTATGAGTTCATAGTTATGCCATTCGGATTAACCAATGCACCAAATATTCATGGATCTTATGAACAGGGTATTTCATCTATTTTTGGATAAATTTGTTTTAGTCTTCATAGACGACATTCTTATCTATTCAACGAATGAAGAGGATCACAAAGAACATCTGAGAACGGTACTGCAAACCTTGAGGGATGAAAGGTTGTTTGCTAAGTTTAGCAAATGTGAATTTTGGCTGAAGGAAGTTATGTTCCTTGGGCACATAGTTTCTGCCGAAGGCATAAAAGTAGACCCAGCCAAAGAAGAAGCAGTGCAGGGATGGAAATCGCCAAGGACTCAACACCAGATTAGAAGTTTCCTAGGACTAGCTGGTTATTATCGGAGATTCATTGAAGGATTCTCCAAGATTGCAAGGCTAATAACCCAACTACTCCGAAAAGGAATCAAATTTAACTGGACTGATGAATGTGAGGCGAGTTTCCAAATACTCAAGGAGAAGTTGACAAATGCACCATTCCTAGCAGTTCCAGAAGCGGACAAAGAATATGTAGTCTATAGAGACGCTTCTAAGACTGGACTGGGTTGTGTTTAATGCAAAGCGGAAAGTGATAGCTTATGCATCCGGACAACTCGGACCGCATGAATGAACTACCCAACCCATGGCGTTGAATTAGCGGTGTAGTTCATGCTCGAAAATTTGGAACACCATCTCTATGGGTGAGATGTGAGATCTTCACGGATCATAAAAGTTTAAAGTATTTCTTGAACAACGAGATTTGAACATGAAGCAACGAAGATGGCTTGAACTAGTGAAGATTACGATTGTGGTATCAACTACTACCGGGCGAGGCGAATGTAGTAGGCGGCCTTAAGTCGTAGAGCCAATCAAGCTAGGATGTCTCTTTCGCGGGAAGAAAAACTTCGTTGAAGAGTTTGAAAGATTGAGGATCGAATTGGTTAAACCACACAGACAATTGTGGTACATGCAACACTCACACTAACATCGATCTAAGAAAAGGATTGTCGAAAGACAAAGGATGGAGAAAAGTTAGAAAAGATCGGACAAAGGGTAAGGTGCGAAGGATTGAAGAATTTCCAAGAGGCGGACAACGCCTTATTATTTGAAGGAAGGATATGCGTTCTGACGGCGAGCTACAAAACGAAATCATGAGTGAGGCTCGCGATCACTACACCGCCCGCGGTGGTACTAAAATGTACAAGACACGAAGGAAAAGTTTTGGTGGGAAGGCGTGAAGCGAGACATAGCTTCTTCGTGAAACAGCTGTCTTGTTTGCCGCCAGTGAAAGCGTTACATCAACGACCTTACGGAAAGTTGCAACCGTTGGAAATACACAGTGGAAATGGGACGAGATAACGATGGATTTATTCGAACTTACCCAAATCGAAAAGAGGAAACAGACCATATGGGTAATTGTGGATAGACTTACAAGAGTGCTCACTTTCTACCGATTCAAAGCACTTATGGATCGATAAATTGGCTCGGTACATGCGTTAAGGAAATTATCGACTACATGGAGTGCGAAATCTATTACCTCGATAGAGACTCAAAGTTCACATCCAGTTACGGATTAGCTTGAAGAGCATTGGGTACTAAACTCGATTTCGATGCGGCATTTCATCCACGGTGACGGACGATCGGAAAAACGATCAAATGCTAGAAGACATGCTTAGAACGATAGTATTGGATCGGGTACAAAATGGGAAGAAATTTTACCTCTTATTGAATTTGCCTACAACAACAACTACCAATGACGATCGGCATGGCCCCATCTGAAGCCTTGTATGGCGAAAGTGTAGATCACCACTTTATTGGGATGAAGTCGGTGAGAGAAAAGTCATAGGGCCTGATGCGATTGAGCGAAATGATCGAGATCGTTCGACAAATTAGGTGAGGATAAGAGAAGCTCAAGATAGGTAAAAATCTTACGATACTGGCGTGATCCGAGCTCTGATTTGAAAATGGAGACAAAGTGTTTCTTAAAGTCTCTCCATCGAAAGGAATTGTCGATTTGGGTGAAAGGAAAGCTTAGACCCGCTTTATAGGACCTACGAGATCTAGAGCGGATAGGTCGATGGCTTATAGGTTGGCTCTTCCGCGAACCTGGGAGCGTGCACAATGTTTTCACGTATCGCAATGCTGAAAATCGTTCACGATCCAAAGCACGTGATCCACCAAGGCGGCGTGACTCTCGAGCGGACGCATGAGCTACAAGAGGAACCAGCGACAATTCTCGACTATAAAGTCCAACAACTACGGGTAAGGCGATTCCGCTAGTCAGTGTTGTGGAGACACCACAGGCGAAGAAGCCACATGGGAGCTTGAAGGCGATGAAAGAGCGATACCCGATTTGTTTTATAGAGGTATACAAATTTGGAATGAATTTCTTTAAGGGGTGGAATGTAATATTCGAAAAGCGAGCGATATATTTACGGTATTTTAAACCCGTAAATTAGAAACTTCGACGTATTCTATTTGATGCGACATCGAATATTGTGATTTCGATCCGGTACCTTAATAACGAATTCCTTTTATATTCACTAAGGATTACGAATTCGAGAATCGAATATCGCGAAGTAATTGACGACTTATCTTTAACGTCGAACGCGTACAACGTCGGTATTTTGTGAAATTTTACGGCGGTGAAGCTTGGAATTAATTTCACTATTAATTCTATGATAATGGAATTTTATTTATAAAGTAAGTATGAACTTACTCGACCATTTTGAGATGAGTCGATTTTGAGCGTTTGAGGCGTTTTGAGCGTCAACGTCTGAGGCGTTTGAAAAATGAGTTTAATGCTCGGAAACTATCATAATTAATTTCCTACTATTATTTTATATAATTACAGTATTATTAATTATTAAAATAAATTTTTGAGTCATTAAAACTCGATAATTTTGAAATGGGTTTTTCGAAAACCCTAATTCCTAAATTAGGGTTTGGTCACATGAAATGATACCATTAAATTATCCTATGGTATCTAAACTATATGTTATGATATATATGAATAATATTGAGCATTAAAATCAATTTTGAACCATGAAAACTCGATAATTTATATATATGGGTTTCGAAACCCTAATTTTAAAAATTAGGGTTTTGATTCACATGAAATGTGCTATTATTTTATCCTATGCTATTATTTATTATCTAAATCATATATTATTTTATATATGAGTATATTTTGATCGAAATTGACATGAGTATCAATAATAGGTGTAATTTAATTATTAAACCTAATTTTATCGTTAATTTGAATTAGTGACTATGTGTTGATTTAATTATTTTTATGGCATGTATTATATATCTATGACCTATACTATGATTAATACATTGTATTAATGTGTAACAAAATTAAAATCATCCCTTGACACACACACATGCGACACCCTCTTAATTTAGCATAATCATTCCCTTATTTTTGTGATGCATGGCGAGGCTTTTGCACTCTCTAATGATCACTCTCCCACTAGCAAATGCAGCCATTTTTTTTTATTGGTGGAGTGTGTGTGTGTCGTGTAAAATAGAGGAAGGATAGGAGACCACTTCCCGTTCTTCCTCTCTCCTATACACTCTCCAACAAAACAATACACCTCGTTTCACCCTCTCATATCCCGTTTCTCCTCACGAAAGCCGAGAGCCAAGCCCGTTTTCGAAAATATTTCTTCCTTCTTCTTCTTCGTTTCTTCACCAAGTTTGATACCTACAATATCCTTGTGATTCCATACCATTTCTAAGGTAAATATGGACCTAGTACCGATTCCATCTCCATTTTACTATAAAAATCGAGAGCTTGTATATATACATTTTCGTATGTTTTAAATGTTCTTATGGATGAACTATGTGTTTATATATTTCTCTTGATGTTTATGTTGTTTAAAATATGTGAATATATGCTTAGTTGAACATATGATGTTGTATATGAAACTTTCGAATGCATCTAGCATATATCATACCATTTTGAACCATAGCATAGATGGAAATAATTTTTGAAAATGATAAAAAATAAAATTCTATGTAATGACCGATCATGTTTAAAATTATTTTGGTGATGGATTATTGATCTATGATATGTTTTAAGACTATGGTATGATATTTAGAAATTTTGAAAACCACAGCATTTATTTTGAAATTACCGAGACATATGTGACTTGATACCTTAGTGTATGATTTTTATTTTTATCATGCAATGGTATATTAATGCTTTAGTATATTGTTTATGTATTGTATGATTTTGTTGGAATTTTTGGAGATCAAATGCTATATTAAATCAAACAAACCGTGAGCTTCAAGCTCTTGAAGGTGATGATTTAATTAGTTTTGATAAATATTATGATGTTATATTAGTATACTATAGTGTATAAACATAGTCTTATAATTGTTAGAATTTTTGGAAATCAAATACCTATTTTAAATCAAAAAAACCGAGAGCACCTATGTGCATAAGGTGATGATTTAATTGGTTTTTGATGATTAAATGATGTTATATTGTTGTACTATAGTATATAAGCATAGTATACAATTGTTGGAATTTTTGAAAACCAAAAACCAAAAATAATCAAAAAAGCCGAGAGCTATATGCTCATATGGTGATGATTTCAATTGGTTTGGTTGATGTTATGATGCTACAATGTGATAATATAATGTTTAATCATGTTATGATTTAATTAGAATTTTTGGGAATTGTTTAATAATTGTTGGGTAATTAATTATTAATTACCGAATGCATTGTGAGCTTATATATTGATGAATGAATGGTTATGATGGACTATAGGTTATATTTGTGATATATATTAATATTGGGACATTATACTATGTGTATATCAATTTTGGGAATTTTTGGATAATTATTCCTAATTTTTGAAAATACCGTAGCATATATATATATATATATGTGTTATTAAATGACAAGAAATATCATATGGATGTTACCAATTCATATTCTAGACCATAGTGTATAATAATACACTATATTAATTTAGAAAAAATTTGAAAGTCATTTGGTAATTTTACATTAATTACGAAAATTATCGATAATTAATAAGGATTTTAAATCCTTATTAATTGATTTATTAATAAAATATATGTCTAATAAATATTTTAGACATATTTGAATTTTATAAAATTTTATAAACATAGATTACTACGTTTGAGACAAGCGTTTATTTAATAACGTTTTAAATCGCAAATACGCGTTTTAATTATTAAAAGGATTAATAATTGCGAAAATTATTTATAAGTCCTTTGATTTACATGATAAATCGAGAAATAAGACTTTCACGATTTTTAATCGATCGAAATTCGATTTATAAAATAAAATGGTAAGAAATTACTATTTAAAGTGAAATTGTTGACTTTGTTGACGATGTGGACTTCGTTGACTTTTAAAGTCAAGCGTGCGATTATCGTTCGATAAATCGCTTGTCGCATAAGATGTACTAATTGAGTATGATACCTCATTAGTAAGAAAAGATTTCACAAATGAAATCCTTATATCGAAAGCGTGCTTATCGTTGAGCGTTAAACGAAAGGTTAAGCAGAAATAGTTGAGCGTATCTCGAGGAGCGTGTAATATCAGGAGAATTAAATGCTAATTACGATATTTAAAATTAAGTAAATTAGGATTTCGCGAAATAAATGAATTAGTAATTATTGAATAATGATTTCGATTAATTATGAGGTAATAATTCTATTTTATATTACTAAGGATTGTGAATTAAGGAATAGAATTATATAAAGTATTTGGCGATAGTATTTTAACGTCGATTGACTATCGATAGTTAAAATTTCATAAAATTTTCTAAGTAACGAAGCTTAGAATTAAATTCCATTTTAATAGAATGATTTAATAAAGTGATTACGACTTTATTACGACCATTTTGAGATGAGTCGATAATTAACGTTTTGAGGCGTTTCAAGCGTCAGCGTTTAGAGATGAATAGAAAAGCGAGTTTAATGAACAAGGAATTATAATATTTAAATTCCTATGATTATTATAAGTAATTAGAGTATTACTTAGCATTAAAATAATGCTAGAGCATTAAGGATTAATTATTGAACAAAGTAGCGATTTTGAAAACCTAATTTCGAAAATTAGGGTTTCACACATGAAATGATACTAATAATTTTCCTATGATATAATTTATCATATAAGACATATATTATGATATATATATCTATAAATTGCAAGAAAAATCAAATGTTAAGCTTTTAAGGAGGAGTTGCCGTGAGTTTTTATGAATATAGGTTCAATGTTTGTGAATCCTTCCATGTTGCGTTGATGTTGGGTTTTAAATGTGAAATAGTGTATTATTTACACAAGAAACAAGTTAGTAAATGAATCGATAAAGTGGAATACTTTATGACTTGTCATGGACGTGTGTTTGTGGACTTTTGAGGTAGGATAAAATTTTGAAACTCTTTAACATGATGTATTGCATTTGGTGTTGTGTAGTATGAGACGAGAATGAATAAAACTCATCTCTTTTATGAGATGGGCGGCGCATTGAGGAAGGAAAAGTTGGAAGATTTTATTCTTTTCATTAAAGTTTTGTGAGTCACTAATGATGTCTTGATAAATTAATTAATTAGCATGACATTGTTGACAATCGATATAGTATGTCATCACACAAAACAAAGATCATCCTTCTTCAATTTTTTAAATCTGCGTGAGTATGGAAGTGAATAAAAGTGAAGATTTTATTCTTTAACTTTAAATGCATTAAGTGTTGATGATGTATTGTGAGTGTGTCATCATCTAGAAAGTCTTGCATATTGTGTGTAAGATACTTTATATATGATATAAAGACAAAAAATTAAAACTCACCTCTTGTCTACATACATGGCGGACGCGTGCTTGATCAAAAGAGGATTTTGTTTTGATTCATTCGATGTGTACTTATTAGGGTGATGTATTAAAATGGAATGAGTCACCAAAATATAGTCTTGCATTTTGCTAAGGGTGTGTGCCGTGAGTGGGAAAAGGAATTAAGTATGATAATTGTTTTATTCCTTTAGTTTAACAATAGACATAACTACATCGACCAAACATTTCTCTCGTTCTCTTCCTTGCCGTGACCATCTTGAGGAGAAAAAGGAAAGTGTTCTTCATCTTTTAAATCCCAAACCTTGATCTGAAAATCCTTGCACCAAAAATCGGCGCGGTTAAAGGTTAGGAATAGAGCGATCTTTAATTATAGTTAAGATTTTCGATTTCCGGCCGTTAGATTTTAGTATATATGCTTATGTTCTAATGTTAAAAATATGAGGAATAATATTCTAATGCTTAGTGACTTGCTAATATTGTTTATTATGCTAAGTATTATCATATGTTATGATTTAAGTGCAAGCTTAAGCATGTTATGAAATTTTGTTGATGATCGAAAATTCTAAGGATTATTTTGATGATGGATTTATGTTATATATTAGCTAAGGAGTTCATAGTGATTTATTGAGAATTTTAAAAAATCCTATGCTATTTGTTATAAAATTACGAAAATATGTTAGGGTTTGTATGTCGATATACAAATCATATCTATGTGATATTATAGCATAATCATGTTGTATGGCCTTAATTAGGTGTTACGAAATTTATTATAATTTTAGAAAATAGTTTGATCATACTTTGCAAAATTTGAAAATCACTAAGAGTTGGTATGTTAGTGTACAAATTGATAATGTTGGATATTATGACATAGTAATGATACGTGATGATAATTGTGGGTTGTATGATTTAATTAGAATGTTAGAAAATTAATTGGACATTTTTTTTGAGAAAATGTTGTGGCCTATAAGAATAAAATAGGTGATGTTCAAATTTTCTATAGTTAATGTTAATACATATTAGTGATACTATGATAAAATAGTACACTATATGAATTTAGAAGAATTTTTGGAAGAAGATTGAAAATTAAAGCTTAAGGGCCGTGAGTTTGAATAAGAATATTAAGGATTTTAATTCCTTAATATCAAGAAAAATAATACATTATATGTCTAGAAATTACTTTAGACATATTAATAAATTATGAAATTTTATAAACATAGAATACTATGTTTATGGCGACGATTATATTAAATAACGTTAGAAATGAAAAATAATGTTTAATGAATAAGTTAATTAATATTTAAGAAAATATTAATAAAGTTTATCGATTTGCGTGAAAAATCGAAATTATGGCTTTATGAAAAGAAATCGATTGAAAATCGATTTATATTGATTTAGATATTAAAATATAAATTATTAAAGAAATTAATAAAGAAAAGTCAAAATTTTTGACTTTTGAAATTAACGTATAAATCGTTCGATAAATCTGCTAATACGTGTGAAGCGTATTAATTATATAAGAAATCTCATTGGTGAGAAAAGATTTCATAATTGAAATCCTTGTGTCGAAAAGCGATGTATATCGTTGAGCGTTTAACTAAAGGTTAAAATGAAATAGTTGAACATATCTCGTCTCTCAAATGCGAGAAATGTTTAGTTTAGATCTTGTCACGACCCATTCGGACCAACCCGGATTGGAGGCGACTAGTACTAGGAGTAGTACTTTAGGGTTACATGAATAAAATAGAGGTGCGTGAAAATAAGCTAACATGCTTGAGCAGAATATGAGATGATATTATATTGTTTTTGAAAAGGTTTAGCCATCGGACCCCAAAACTTGGCACGATCCGATGGGCCTCAATAGTTTAAAACATAAAGCGTAAATAAGGGAGTTGAGTGTAGCGGCGGAAAGTGTGTGAATACATATATGACGATATGCATTGAGTATAAACCACAAATTGATAAAACGGTCGAGGACCTTTGGACTCTCAACACTTTCCCATCATCACCATGAGCTCAACTGCACATTTAAAACAAACATGCGGGGCTAAGTACAAGAAATTGCACTTAGTGGACTCGTGCGAAAACATTTGATAAAGTTGGATTACTGTTTGCGATATTGGGTAAGTCGCGAGGGTTTTAGTTAAAATGCCTTGTCTTACCAAATCATTCGGTTAAATAAACATAGCTCGGCGAGCATTTTCTTGGTGTGTATGGTCCATATCTCATAGTCACAATACATAATAATAAATAAATAATAAGCGTCGAGAGGAGGCCTCCCGTCTGACGCCGTGACCGGCCGTAATCCGTCTGACTGCGGTCCTCTCTGCAAGCATATGTTAACACGTAGTTCAACCTTCACGCCCGATCTAGCGGGCATTTATCATCGACACGGGACCCGACATTAAAAGGGTTGGGTGCTACCACAACAAATGATATAATAGTTCGACCATCTCCACACCTACCGGGCATGACGAGATAGGATCCGTACACAAGCGAAATATTTTGGCGGTAATGCGGTAAAACATTTGATAAACAATTGTAGTATAAGTCTTTGTAAATAAATTCATTTGATATGTGATAAGTCATATTTTTGAAGATAAAAAGTCCACATTTGAGATAAGAAGGAAAAGCCCACGGACTATGGTTCGTTGTAAAAGTACTAGGTTCGATCGTCGTCGAAATCCGTCATTGCGTTTGCGTCCACACCTTTCTGGCGAGGTTTTAGTCGTCGCTCAAGTCTTTCGAGACTTTCGAAAACTAAGATAAACTTGATATTTCATATCGATGTGGTAATTCATTCTGAATTCGATCGTCTCTAACTGCGTATCGATTGACTTGTTCTCGTTCTTGAGATCTTTCATGTATAAGTCGTTTTCGATATATGGTTTCATTTGTGAAATCCTTTCTTACTAATGGGTATCATACTCAATTAGTATATCTTATGCGTCTTGGCGTGTTTATAAGCGTATAATCGTGCGTTTGACTTGAAAGTCAGCGAAGTCGACATTGATCGATAAAGTCAGCGATTTTGACCTTTAATAATAGTAACTTATTACTATTTTGTTTTATAAATCGAATTTGATCGATTTGAAAGCGTAAAGTCTAATGCTCGATTTATCTTGTAAATCGAGGACTTATGATTATTTTAGCATTTTAATAACCCTTTTATAAATAAAAGCGTATTTTGGTTTTTAAAGCGTTATAAAATGAGCGTTAAGTCTCAAACATAGCAATCTATGTTTATAAAATTTTATAAAATTTAAAACTGTCCAGAATATTATTTTAGTAAATTTTCATTAATAAACTGTTTTAAAAGGTTTTAAAATCCTTTTTAATTATCGATATTTTCGATAATTAGTTTAAAAATACCAAATGACCTTTGAAAATTTTTCTAAATTAATATAGTGTATTATTATACACTATGGTCCAGAATATAATTTATGAAATTCATATAACACTGTTTTCTAATTATTTATATATATACATATATATATTCACGGTAATTCACAATAATAGGAATAATCATCCAAAATTCCCAAAATTGATATATACTTATAATAACATCCCAACATCAGTATATAATATTTATATAACCCATAGTTATTCATAACTATTTATTTCACAATATGTAACAATATTCACGGTATTAATAGGATAATTACCAAATAAATAGCAAACAATTTCTAAAATTCTAAATAAATTCCAACATCAATAAACATTATATTATAACATTATAACATCATAACATCAACCAAAATAATTTAAATCGTCACCATATGAGCTTTGCAAGCTCTCGGCTTTCGATTTTAATTAGTATTTAGTTTCAAAAATTCAACAATTATATACTATGTTTATACACTATAGTATATTAATATAACATCATATAATTTATCAAAACTAATTAAATCATCACCTTATTGAGCAACAAGCTCACGGTTTGTTTGATTTAAATTAGTAAATGATTTCAAAAATTCTAATTAATTTACACAATGTATAAATAATATATTAAAGCATTAAAACACCATTACATGTTCAAAAATAAAATCATACATTAACATATACATACCATATGCTCTCGGCCCTCTTGAAATAATTAGAGCATATGATTTTCAAAAATTCTAATTAAATCATATAACATATAATCAATACATTAAAGCATTAATATGTCATTACATGCTTAAAACAAAAATTATGCACTAAGGTATTTTGTTAACTAAACTCTCGGTATTTTTAACAAATATACCTAGGGTTTTCTAAAAATTTCTAAATCAACACTATGGATTGTAAACATGATAATAAACAATAATCCATCACTAAAATATTCAAGAAGCAATCGGTCATCAACATTTTATTTTATACAGTTTTCGAAAATAATTTTAAACATATTATATGGTTCGAAAATTGTATAAGCATGCTAGATCCATTTATACATTTCACATATAACACCATATGATTATCTAAGCATATATTTCATATATTTTTTTTTAAAATACATCATCAAGAACAACATTCTCATGCTCAAGAACATTTAAAACATATATACACATACATATATCATTCGAACATACATAAATATATATAAGAGCACACTCGATTTTCTTGAGCAAGAGGAATATAATCGAAGCTTAGGATCCATATTTACCTTAGAATGATATGGAATCACAAGAACAAATGTTAGGTATCAACTTGGTGAATGAATGAAGAAGGAAGAAGGAAGAAGAAGTTTTGAAAATTTGGGAGAGAGCTCGGCTTTTTGGTGAAGAAAATGGGAAAATGAAATGGAGTGAATGAGAGGTGTAGAAATGTGTAATGAAAATGGAGTGAATGGGAAGAGTCTACCTGTACTATCTCTCTTTACACGATTTTCAGCCCAAAAATTGGGGCAAAATCTTTAGCATAATGATGAAGGTTATAGTGATGATTAGGCTAAGTAAAAAGCTAAGCCATGCATTGGGTAGAAAATAGGTGGGTGCATGCTTTGTTTAATGAGGGTGGCCGGCGGTTTTGTAGTGTTTTAGGGGTGATTTAATTTTTATTCTATCCCAATACAAAGTATTAATCATAATATAGGTCATAGATATATAATACATGTCATAAAAATAATTAAATCACCACATATGCATCTTTCGAAAATTACCGATAGGAAATTAGAAAAATAGGAATAAAATACAAATCACACCTATTATTGATACTCATGCTATTTTCGATCCAAATATACATATATATATCATAATATATGATTTAGATATTAAATAATATCATAGGATAAAATTATAGCATTAATCAATGCATAAGAAACCCTATTTTCGAAAGCTAAGTTTCGAAATTTATAAAAATCTGTTTCCGATTTTTAATAATCTAAAAACTGATTTCATAGCTTAATAACACTCATATATATCATATTATGAAGTTTAGATACCATATGATAATTTAATAGTGTCATTTCATGTGAAAAACCAAAGTTTATAAACTTAGGGTTTTGAAAATTTCAATATCAAATTATCGAATTTAATAACTGAAAGATTCGATTTTAATAATTAATAATACTGAAATTATATAAAATAATAATAGGAAATTAATTATTATAATTTCACGAGCATTAAACTCATTTTAAAGCGTCTCAGGCGTTGGCGTTAACGTCTCAAAGCGTTCAAAATCGACTCATCTCAAAATGGTCGCGATGGTTCACACTTACTAAATAAATATATTCCTTTTAATAAAGGAATTAAGATGGAAATTAATTCCAAGCTTCCTTTGCTCGGAAAATTTCATGAAAGCGGCGTTCGTCTGCGTTTGGCGTTAAAATATATTGACGAATCATTTCGTAATAATTCAATCCTTTAATTCACAATCCTTAGTGAATTATGAAAGGAATTCGTTATAACGATATCGTATCGAAATCCTGAGGTTCGATGTCGTAAAAGATAATATCTGTGAAAACCACAATTTGGGTTTAGAAAACCGTAATCGTATATTCGTTTCTTTGGAATATTACATTCCACCCCTTCTGAAAAATTTAGTCCGAAATTTGTATACCTTTAGAAAAATAGATCGGGTACTTTTCTCTCATTCTTCAAGCTCCCGTGGCTTCTTCGTCAGTGGTGTCTCCATGACACTTTGACTAACGGAATCGACTTGCTCAAGTAGTTCTTTGGACTTTGTGGTCAAGTATGGCTGCGGGTTCTTCCTTATAGCTCATGTGCGGCTCGAGGATCACGTCGTCTTGATGAATTACGTGCTTTGGGTGGTGAGCGTATTTTCGTAATTGTGAGGCGTGAAAAACATTATGGACATTACCTAGGTTTGGCGGAAGAGCCAACCTATAAACTCTTGGACCTATCCTCTCTAGGATCTCATATGGTCTATAAAGCGGGGTCTAAGCTTTCCTTTCGGGCCAAACACGACAATCCCTTTTGATGGAGAAACCTTAAGAAAGACTTTGTCTCCATCCTCAAATTGTAGCTCGGATCTCAGCGTATCGGTAAAGATTTACATGTCATCTGAGCCTCTTTTATCCTCGTCTAATTTGTCGAGCGATTTCGATCATTTCGTTCACGCGTCAGCCTATAACTTTTCTCTCACCGACTTCATCGATAAGTGGTGATCTACACTTCTTGCCATCTGAGGCTTCGTGTATGGGGCCATACTATCGTCGCAGGCGATAGCTGTTGTTGTAAGCAAATTCAATCGGTAAAATATCTTCCCATTTTGTCCTCGATCCAAACTTACGGTTCTAAGCATATCTTCTAGCGTTTGGATCGTTCTTTCCGTTGTCCATCGGTTTGTGGGTGGAATCTTGTCTTGAAGTTTAATCTAGTACCAGTTCTCTTTGTAAGCTAATCGAATCTGGATGTGAACTTGGAGTCTCGATCGGAGGTAATAGATTTTGGCACTCCATGTAGTCGTACAATTTCCTTAACGTCTGGTGGGCGACTTATCGGATCCATAAGTGCTTTGAATAGGTAAAAGTGAGCACTTTTGGTAAGTCTATCCACAATTACCCATATGGTTTGTGTTCCTCTTCTCGATTTGGGTAAGCTTGTATGAAATCCATCGTTATATCGTCCACTTCCATTCGGGGATTTCAGCGGTTGTAACTTCCCATAGGGTCGTTGGTGTAAAGCCTTCACTTGTTGGCAAACAAGGCGTTCTCTGAAGGAAGCTATGTCTCGTTTCATGCCTTCCACAAAATTTTTCCTTGGTCTGGTACGTCTTAGTACTACGGGTGGGCGGTGTAGGGTGTATCGTGAGCCTCGCTCATGATTTCGTTACGAAGCTCTGCGTCGTCGAGAGCATATCCTACCTTGAACAATAAGGCGTTATCCGGCGCCTCTTGGAAATTCTTGAATCCTTGGACCTTAGTCTTTCTCGGATCTTTTCAACTTTTCCTCAATCCTTTGTCTCGACAATTCTCTTTCTTAGATCGGAGGTCGGTGTGAGTGTAGCGATCTGACTCACGATTGTTACGGGTGGTTCCACTAGTTCAATCTTCATCTGCCAAACTCTTGGCGAGTTTTCCTCTTGTACAAAGAGACATCCTAACTTGGTATGGCTCTTTACGACTCAGCGTCGGCTACTACATTCGCCTTGCGGGTGATAGTTAATACCACGGTCGTAATCTTTTACCAATTCAAACCATCTTCTTTGTCTCGTATTGGATCCTTTGTTGAAGAAATACTTGAAACTTTTATGATGCGTGAAGATCTCACATCTCACACCATAGAGATGGTGTCTCCAAATTTTCGGGCATGAACTACGGTGCTAATTCCAAATCGTGGGTTGGGTAGTTCGGTTCGTGGGATGCGAGTTGTCGGGATCGTAAGCTATCACTTTTCCTTCTTGCATCAAAACACAACCAGTCCGGTCTTAGATGCGTCATATAGACCACATACCCTTGTCCGCACGGGATGCTAGGCTGGTGCCTTTGGTCGATTTTCTTTGAGTATTTGGAAACTCGTCTCGCACTCATCGGTCCAAGCGAACTTGATTCCTTTCGGGATAGGCGGGTTATTGGCCTTGCAATCTTGGAGAATCCTTGATGAATCTCTATAATAGCCGGCTAATCTAGGAAACTTCTAATTCGTCTTTGCGTTTTAGGTGATTTCCATTCTGCACGGCCTCTACCTTGGTGGATCTACTTTTATGCCTTGAGACACGATGTGTCGAGGAACATAACTTCCTTGACGAAACTCACATTTGCTAAACTTAGCAAAGAGTCTTTCATTTCTCGAGGTTTGCGAGAACCGTCAGTAGATGTTCATATGATCCTCTTCATTCTTTGAGTAAATAAGGATATCATCTATGAAGACCAAAATGAATTTATCCAAAATGGATGAAATACTACATTCATGAGGTCCATGAATACGGTGGTGCATTGGTTAATCCGAATGGCATAACTATGAACTCATAGTGGCCATATCGGTTGAATGCGATCTTAGGTACATCCTCGGACCGTATTTTCAGCTGGTGGTATCGACTTAAGATCAATTTTAGAGAATACACCCGCTCACCGCAATTGATCAAGCGGTCATCAATTACGGGTAAAGGGTATTTGTTCTTTAGTGTCGTCTTATTTAGCTCTCTATAATCGATGCACATCCTCAAAGAACCATCCTTTTCTTAACAAATAAAGCAGCGCTCCCGGGTGAAACACTCGGCTAATAAATCCCGGATCCGAGCTCTTGGATTTGGATTTTCAACTCTTCTAGCTCCTTTGGGGCCATCCTATAGGGTGCCTTCGACCTTTGGGGCTGATCACGGCTCCAAGTCGATGGTAAACTCTAGTTGTCTGTCGGGAGGTAGTCTGGTAGGTTTTAGAAATCGTCAGAAAACTCTTGGACAACTTCAATGTCTTCTACCGTGCATCGGGTTTATCCCTTCGTTCAAATAAGCGAGGAATGCAAGACATCCTTTACGGTTCATCATCCTACTAGCTTGTAGTGCGGATACTATTGGAATCCTTCCCATCTTTGATTCGTGAAAATCGTTGCTTCTTGTCCGGAAAGTGAAGCGAAATTTTCCTTTCCTTCTGAGAATCGTGGAATGATTCTTAGCTAACGATCCATTCAGGATTATGTCTACATCGTCCATGGGTATTATGTTTAGATCGTTAGCGAAACCTTAAGTGATCTAATGTCGACTCTAGGTTCGAGCAAAAGTGTGTGTGGTCATAATTCCTCCTATAGGCGATGAGATTCTCATATCGGCTTGACCTTTCGGACCTAAGGCCCGACATTTCTCGCATGATTTTGCAATGAAGAATGCGAAGCACCCGTATCGAACAATACTATAATAGGTAGGTTGAGAAGAACTCCCATACACCAAGTTTCCTTGGTTTTGTTAGATTCTGCCTCTATCTGCGGGCGTGAGGCTCTGGCTGAGCAATGAGGTGACAGAACCTTGGTCCTGCTGATTTAGTGGTTGTTGCTGGCTTATTCTTGCCGTTCTTTGGCGTTAGCGCGGTGGTATCGCCTCTGATGTTGTTGTGGCGGTGGGCTTTGCCCTTCTTTATTCTTGATTTGTTGTTGTGGCGGTGCCCTTTATGCATTTCTTGGAGTTGTTGTTGTTGAGGTGGGGTGTTTGCCACTTTGGAGTTCTTGGGGTTGAAATTTGGAGCTAACTGCGGTGGTTGAAATTTGTATAGCCCTCAATGGTGAGCATTGCCGGTTGGTTGGGCTTCCATCGAGCGTGACATCGAGGCGATTGTTGGCGTAATGCCCGTTCGCCCGCATTTATAACAACTTACCACATTTGCCGTGCACACACCTTGTGTGTCCTATGGCATCGAGGGCATTGAAGTGTCTCATTGTTCATGGTCCCCTCTTTGGTGGAGCATAACTTTGCTCTCTTCCGACTTTGTCCTAATAGCGCCGCGGGTCTCCTTGCCATGGCGCTTGTGACTCGTGTCCCCGTAGTTTCCACGGTTGTTATTCCATGGTTGGGTTCCCATTTCCCCTTTCCTCTATCCGATTGCATTGTGTATGCGAGATGACACCGACTTATTTTCGGTCATGGCCGCCTCGATATCTAAAGCTCGTGCGAGAGCTTGATGTAGAACAGGTCTCCATGGGCGGCGAGAGACATCGTATCTCCATTCTTAGCCACGCACGAACTTTTCCGACATTTTCAAGTCGGTGTCTACTAGATCGGTGCATATCTTGACATCTCGCGAAAAGTGCGATCATAGTCGATTCTGGATAATCCTTTCTTGTTTTAGCGGGAAAAATTCACCTCTTTCCCTCTTATAGCTTTTGGGATGTACTTTTCATCTGACTCTCTCTTGAAATCCTCCCGAGAATTCCTCATTTGCTCATTGTGAAGGTTTTCTTTACGGCCTCCACGGAAGTCAATTTGGTCTAACCGGTGGAAAGTAACACGACAACCTTTCTTGTGCGTGCATCTTAAGAAGGTAAAGATCCGTTCAATAGCCTAACCCGTTGTTCGAACTTCTTCGGGTTGCCTTTCCCGTTAAAGATAGGAGGTTACATCTTAAAACATTTCTTGATCCTGCGATCGGGTTGAGGTGGAGGTGGTGGTTGGGGATTGTCTTACGGCTCTTGTTGGGATCTACCCTTCCTCTTGGCCTTCCCGACCTCGACCTCAGGTTCTTGCTCGGATTCCTTCTGGGAGGCATCTTTGCTATAAAACAAGTAATCGTTAGGTCTTATTCTTTTCACGACTCAACATACACCAATGCTATTATGGCTTTCTTGTAAAGCGATTCCAAATAGAATATCATTCTTAACAAACATAACTTGCCGCAAAAGCCTATTAGGGTCGGTGTATATATATATCAAAATTTACGCCATGGCGGGATGTTCAAAAGCGGGTAAGCGAAAACGTAAATCCGGCCCTACGGCCTAAAAAGAGATTTGAGTTTTAGAACTAAGGTGCGATAAAGAAAAGAAAAAGCTAGCACACACGCTAGACATAACAAAACAAATTCTATTTAAGGCGTCGCCTAGTGCCTTCACGAGGTCTTTCCTATTCCGTGTCTTCCTCGGGTCTTCCTCCTCCTCCGAATCATCTTGTTGTCCGAAATGTCCATACGGGGTAGTCCACGGATGGTCGGCTCCATTGCTTTCCACCATCGGTATATCTCGCATGGGGTTAAGCGGTGGTCGCGTTCGCCGGGGCTCGTGGTCGGGCGAATCGGACTGTAACATACTCGAGTCGGGTCATAGCACAGGAAGGCATCGATACTCTCATCCGTCTTTGTCAGATGAAAGTGCTCGTTGGTGGTATGGCTGGGACCATAGGTGGTGGAGGTGGTCTTGGTGGACGTGCAGGGGTGTCCGACAGTGGGGTGGAAATACCGGTTCTCCCAAGGCTGCAGGGGCGTCTTGCCTCTCTAGCGGCAGTCCGCCTCGTCGAATCGTCTGGAGGTACCAGGGGTCGATCGCCTCGGGACCTCTGTGTACAGCCACTCTGGCGACTCGTCCCGCCGGTATACTCTCGGGGAGGAGGTAGGGTCCTCTCGGTGCTGCCCGTAAATCTATATCGTAAGTCGGTGACTCACGAACACAGGCGAGATCTCCCACCAGTCGTAGCTGCCCATCGCCCGGTAGATGTAATCCCCGATATCTCGAGCATATCCATCCCGTGCGGGGAGTATCGCTAGAAGGCGCTGGATGCCGTCATGTCGATCGCTCCGTGAGCTCGGGCGTCTCTCCAAAGGCGGAGATAATATGCGAGAACTACTTTGAAGTCTTCCCAGTAGCACATCAACTAGGCGATATATACTCACCTCCTCCTCCGGGGTGGGGTGTGGTCAATCCTCCTCCTCGCGAGATATCTCATTCCTCCATCATCACGAATAAAACTAACATAAGTCGACTATAGTCATCGAATAAGCGGCGAGGATATCTTAAGCGTGGCATGAAGCAACTAGATAAGGTCAAGCAAGTCTATAAGGTAGGCAACATCATACTGCACAATACTCACCACAACTTACCTTCTTAGTCTTACCCAAACATATACATAAGCCAACAACATCTTAATATAAGCTATGAGATCCTTATTACATACCAAACACTCGAACTAGAGTTCAACGGACTCTATCGTATTCTGGAGGCAGAATTAAGGATTCTGTTCTTCATAACAAATGAAGATCAGTGTTTTAGAGTGCGCAGGTGAAAACCATGCGTAAATCGGAGTCTAACGAGAGATCTAGCTAAAACAAATCTACTGCGCAGTGCAGGAAATTTGCGCGATCGTGCCAAATTGCAAAAGCGAGGCGTATGTCGGCGTGTCGTCTACCATCTTCAGGTCTCTAAGTTGAGGCTGAACATTCTGAAGCCGTATGTGGCATCCATTTTTTGTTGATGCTTACTCATGTGTGAAGTAGTGATGGAGTGCGGCGTCGTTCGACTTGAGGTTGAGGTTGTCCTCGTCCGTCCTTCTCGCTTATCTTCCGTCGTCCGTTGCTCAAGGGTATCGTTTCTTTCATTCTTCCTATTGTTCTTTTGTTCGCATAAGGAAAAGAAGTTCGTATTTCTATGTTCTTTCACGATCGTGAACATGCTCCTTAGAGTCTAAGTTCGTCTTATGATAACATATCGTTCATCATAAATAAAATTTTGAAAGTTGGAAAGATGTCTCAATTTGAAAATTTTTGGAAATATGATTTCAACATAGCAATCATAATCAACTTATATGCATATCAAAAATGGATTCATTCATCCCATGTTGATTATTCAACTAGTACCACCATGTACTTTCATATCGATACTTGAGTATTGCATTAGTTCAACTAAAAGTATTTTGGTAAAAATTTTCTTGCTCAACTTTCATTTTCATCATAAAAATTTTCATAATAATCAAATCCTTCAAAAGTCCATCAATTGTTCAATCATGTAAAATTTTCATTCATGAGTTTGAGAAAGGAATGCGATTACCTCTTTCCGGTTGAGCTCGATGTGATGGAGTGTTGAGAGGTCGATTGATTTCTAGAAGTCCGGTGACTCGATCTAGACTTAGAATAAAAAATTTGGGTTTCAAAGAGCAAAAGCTCGATACCATACATCACGACCCATTCCGGACCAACCCGGATGGAGGCGACTAACACTAGGAGTAGTACTTTAGGGGTTACATGAATAAAATAGAGGTGCGTGAAAATAAGCTAACATGCTTGAGCGAATATGAGATGATATTATATTGTTTTTGAAAGGTTTAGGCCATGGACCCCAAAACTTGGCACGATCCGATGGGCCTCAATAGTTTAAAAACATAAAGCGTAAATAAGGGAGTTCGAGTGTAGCGGCGGAAAGTGTGTGAATACATATATGACGATATGCATTGAGTATAAACCACAAATTGATTAAATCGGTCGAGGACCTTTGGACTCATCAACACTTTCCCATCATCACCATCGAGCTCGACTGCACATTTAAAACAAACATGCGGGGTTAAGTACAAAAATTGCACTTAGTGGACTCATCTGAAAACATTTGATAAAGTTGGATTACTGTTGCCAATATCGGGTAAGTCGCGAGGGTTTAGTTAAAATGCCTTGTGCTTACAAATCATTCGGTTAAATAAACATAGCTCGGCGAGCATTTTCTTGGTGTGTATGGTCCATATCTCATAGTCACGATACATAATAATAAATAAATAATAAGCGTCGAGAGGAGGCCTCCCGTCTGACGCCGTGACCGCCGTAATCCGTCTGACCTGCGGTCACTCTGCGCAAGCATATGTTAACACGGCGTAGTTCCAACCTTCACGCCATCCTAGCCGGGCATTTATCATCCGACGCGGGACCGACATTAAAGGTTGGGTGCTACCACAACAAATGATATAATAGTTCGACCATCTCCTGACCCTACCGGGCAAATGAGATAGGATCCGTACACAAGCGAAATATTTTTGGCGGTGTAATGCGGTAAAACATTTGATAAACAATTGTAGTATAAGTCTTTGTAAGTAAATTCATTTGATATGATGATAAAGTCATATTTTTGAAGATAAAGTCCATTTTGAGGTAAGGAAGGAAACCCACGGACTATGGTTCGTTGTAAAAGTACTAGGTTCGATCGTTCGTCAAAATCCGTCATTGCGTTTGCGTCCACGCTTTCTGCGAGGTTTAAGTCGTCGCTCAAGTCTTCGAGACTTTCGAAAACTAAGATAAACTTGATATTTCATATCGATGTGGTAAATTCCTTAGTGGATTGATCGTCTCTAATCATATCGATTGACTTGTTCTCGTTCTTGAGATCTTTCGATGTATAAATCGTTTTCGATATATGGATTTCATTTGTGAAATCTTTTCTTACTAATGGGTATCGTACTCAATTAGTATACCTTATGCGTCTTGACGTATTTATAAATGTATAATCGTGCGTTTGACTTGAAAGTCGGCGAAGTCGACATTGATCGACAAAGTCAATGATTTTGACCTTTAATAATAGTAACTTATTACTATTTTGTTTTATAAATCGAATTGGATCGATTTGAAAGCGTAAAGTCTAATCTCGATTTATTTTGTAAATCGAGGACTTATGATTATTTTAGCATTTTAATAACCCTTTTATAATTAAAAGCGTATTTTGGTTTTAAAGCGTTATAAAATGAGCGTTAAGTCTCAAACATAGCAATCTATGTTTATAAAATTTTATAAAATTTAAAACTGTCCGAATATTAATTTAGTAATTTTCATTAATAAACTGTTTTAAAAGTTTTTAAAATCCTTTTAAATTATCGAAATTTTCGATAATTAGTTTAAAAATACTAAATGACTTTTGAAAATTTTCTAAATTAATATAGTGTATTATTATACACTATGGTCCAGAATATAATTTATGAAATTCATATAACACTTTTTGCTAATTATTCTATATATATACATATATATATTCACGGTAATTCACAATAATAGGAATAATCATCCAAAATTCCCAAAATTGATATATACTTATAATAACATCCCAACATCAGTATATAATATTTATATAACCCATAGTTCATCATAACTATTTATTTCACAATATGTAACAATATTCACGGTAATATAAGATAATTACCCAATAAATAGCAAATAATTTCTAAAAATTCTAAATAAATTCTAACATCAATACACATTATATTATAACATTATAACATCATAACATCAACCAAAATAATTTAAATCGTCACCATATGAGCTTTGCAAGCTCTCGGCTTTTTCGATTTTAATTAGTGTTTGGTTTTCAAAATTCAACAATTATATGCTATGTTTATACACTATAGTATATTAATATAACATCATAATATTTATCAAAACTAATTAAATCATCACCTTATTGAGCACATAGCTCACGGTTTTTTGATTTAAATTAGTAAATGATTTCAAAAATTCTAATTAATTTACACAATGTATAAATAATATACTAAAGCATTAAAACACCATTACATGTTCAAAAATAAAATCATACATTAACATATACATACCATATGCTCTCGGCCCTCTTGAAATAATTAGAAAATTGATTTTCAAAAATTCTAATTAAAACATATATCATATAATCAATACATTAAAGCATTAATATGACATTATATGATTAAAACAAAAATTATACATCAAGGTATTTTATTCAATAAGCTCACGGTATTTTAACAAAATACTTAGGGTTTTCTAAAAATTTATAAATCAACACCATGGATTATAAACATGATAATAAACAATAATCCATCACTAAAATATTCGAAGCAATCGGCCATCAACATTTTATTTTATACGGTTTTGAAAATAATTTTAAACCTTATCCTATGGTTCGAAAATTTCATATCCATACTAGATCCATTCAAAATCAAATGAACAATACCATATGTTTATTCTAAGCATATATTTCATATATTTGAAAATAAATCATCAAGAACCATGTATCTCATGCTCAAGAACATTTAAAACATACACATAAACATACATAGTACATTCGAACATATATAAATATATATAAGACCACACTCGATTTTCTTGAGCAAAGAGGAATATAATCGGTGCTTAGGATCCATATTACCTTAGAATGATATGGAATCACAAGAACAAATGTTAGTATCAACTTGGTGAATGAATGAAGAAGGAAGAAGGAAGAATTTTGAAAATTGGGGAGAGAGCTCTCTATTTTGGCTGAAGAAGGAGGAAAATGAGAGTGTTTTGGGTGTTGTGGTGTATTTGGAAATGTGTAATGAGTGAATGGAGTGAAAGGGAAGAGTCTACTATCTCTCTCTCTCACCGATTTTCAGCCCAAAAATTGGGGCAAAATCTGTAGCACAATGATGAAGGTTATAGTGATGATTAGGCTAAGTAAAAAGCTAAGCCATGCATTGGGTAGAAAATAGGTGGGTGCATGCTTTGTTTAATGAGGGTGGCCGGCGGTTTTGTAGTGTTTTAGGGGTGATTTAATTTTTATTCTATCCCAATACAAAGTATTAATCATAATATAGGTCATAGATATATAATACATGTCATAAAAATAATTAAATCACCACATATGCATCTTTCGAAAATTACCGATAGGAAATTAGAAAAATAGGACAAAAATTATAAATCACACCTATTATTGATACTCATGCTATTTTCGACTCAAATATACATATATACATCATAATATATGATTTAGATATTAAATAATATCATAGGGTAAAATTATAGCATTAATCAATGCATAAGAAACCTAATTTGAAAATTAGATTTGAAATTTATAAAAATCTGTTTTCTATTTTAATAATCTAAAAACTGATTTCATAGCTAAATAACACTCATATATATCATATTATGAAGTTTAGATACCATATGATAATTTAATAGTGTCATTTCATGTGAAAAACCAAAGTTTATAAACTTAGGGTTTTGAAAATTTCAAAATCAAATTATCAATTCAATAACTGAAAATTCGATTTTAATAATTAATAATACTGAAATTATATAAAATATTAATAGGAAATTAATTATTATAATTTCACGAGCATTAAACTCATTTTAAAAGCGTCTCAGGCGTTGGCGTTAACGTCTCAAAGCGTTCAAAATCGACTCATCTCAAAATGGTGCATGATAAGTTCACACTTACTAAATAAATGTATTCCTTTTAATAAAGGAATTAAGATGGAAATTAATTCCAAGCTTCCTTTGCTCGGAAAATTTCATGAAAGCGGACGTTCGATCTGCGTTTGGCGTTAAAATATATTGACGAATCATTTCGTAATAATTCAATCCTTTAATTCACAATCCTTAGTGAATTATGAAAGAATTCGTTATAACGATATCGTATCGAAATCACAAGGTTCGATGTCGTAAAAAGATAATATCTGTGAAAACCACAATTTGGGTTTAGAAAACCGTGTCGTATATTCGTTTCCTTGGAATATTACGGATCTGCGATTGAGCGGCGTATGAATTAGTTAAGGAATTCAAATTACATTAGTATAAATTATCAAAGTTTATTCTAAACTTTGAAAATCTCGAAAAACGTGACAAACGTACTGAATTAGTTTTACGTAAAGGTGAGACGCGGATGCGATCGTTGACGTAGAAGAAAAACAAATTAAGAAAGCTTACGTACCAGGTGGGCTTCTTTTCTTATCCTCAAGGATAAAATGCTCTATTTATGATGTTTTCTTCAAAATGAAAAGTAATTATTTATGATGCTTTCTTTTGAGAAATGATTATGAAATGATGAATGAAATTACACGCTTGAAAATGTTTATGTTTTATGTATGTATCCTATCCATGAATGAATGATGAATGTTGTTGGGTCATTCCCAACTTATGAATGAAATCGATATCGGATCCTATCTTGGAAGGCTTATACAGCTAGGATTAGCGTGTACACTAATGGTATTTGTGTCTTTGTAAGGACAATTCACGGCGGTCGCGGTGACGTGAGGAGGCCTCGCTTCTCTGGCGTAAATATTAATGTTATGGTGAAATGAAGGATATGGATCATACATACAAGGAAAATGTCTGCTGTGACGAATGTTTATGAAAATGATGAAAAGTTTAGTAAGCTCGAGGCCTTTTAAATGAAAACCACTTGTGTCTTACCATGATGGGCGAGTAATTAAAAGATGATAAAATGTTTTGGCATAAGTCCGAGTGCATTATTTGTACTCAACCACCATATTGTTTTAAATGTGCGATTGAAACAGATGATGCGATGGGCGGTGTTGAGCAATAGGAAGGTTGTCGTTGAAAGTTATACCTTGATAGTACATGTCGTATGTACATATCACATGTTTTCATTGCAAAGAACATAAGTTATGTAGTAAGTCCAAAACATACTTGATTAGGTATTACAGTTTAATGTTAAATGGTTTCATTGTTTATTCATCCTGTGCAGAGTAATAATCCTGTTAAATCGTACTTAGGATTTGGGGCATTACGAGCGAGAACAATTCGATTGAATAACGTATTTGAAAGCGTATTGAATTCATTGAGGAATTCAGTTTATATCGATATAGAATATCGAATTTGTCTTGAACCTTGCAGTCCGATAAGCATGACAACGTCTAAAATATAAGCTTTGCGTAAAGGTGTGGGCCTTGAGCGAGGCGATTGAGCAGCAGCAAAGCAAACAAACCTAGGACTCGGTTCTGAAGAATTATAGTCGGTGGGCTTTCTTTTCAAACAAGCGATGACTTTACTACTCTTTACAAATGAATTCATTCTGACATTATTCATTTGCTTATCATTTGTTTACAATATTACACCAAAAATATTCTTTTGTGTGAATCTATCTGGCGTGAAGGTTGGAACTATATGTTATGAATTTTGTTGTGTCGCCCAACCTTTTATTAATGTCGGGTCTGGCGGGAGGTTAATGCTGGCTAGGATTGGCGTGAAGGTTGGAGCGATATGATTGTTAACGTGTACACTTGAATGGGGTGTGTCTTTGTGTGGGCCACGGCGGTTCGGCGTCGTTGAGGAGGCCTCGTCACGGCGTTTGAACATTGATCTTTGACATTATGATGAATTATGATATCGGGATATGGATCACACACGAAAATGCTCGGCGGCGATGTTTATGTGACGTTTTAGTAAGCCTGGCATTTCAACTAAAACCACTTGTCTTACCTTGATATTAGCGATAATGCAAATATTATCAAATGTTTTCGGCATGAGTCCACGGAGTGCAATTTCTTGTGCTTAGCCTGCATGTTTGTTTTAAATGTGCGGTTGAGCTCGATGGTGATGATGAAGGATGTGTTGAGAAGTCCAGTGTCCTTGACCGTTTTATTTAGAATTTGGTTTTCACCTTGAATACATATCATCACATATGTATTCACACACTTTCCGCTGCTAAACTCTAAACTCTTTTACATTATGCTTACTGTTATAAACTATTAAGGTCCATCAAATCATGGTAAGTCTTTGGGTCTGATGGCCTAAACCTTTTGAATCATTGGGATATTATCTTATTGAACCTGTCAAGCATGCTAGTTATAATCGATGTGTACTTTTATCTTAGCGAGTTTGTCTATAATACTATTCTAGTATTAGTCACCCTCTAGTCCGGGCTATCCGGGTGGGGTCGTGACAATATTTCATCAAAATGCCTCAATGAGGACTTTCCATACATTAATTACGGTCGGTCTATCAAGGCGACTAATTACATAACGTCTAGTCCTTTTACATCAAAACTTTGACACCACTTCAACATATACACAAAATATTCCCAACTACGTTAATTTTACCCATTCTAACCATACCATTTACACATAATTCACTATCTACATATAAGTCTCATATTATCATAGGGTCTTATGTCTACGGTGGCCTTCGTCGGAATCGTATTCTTCCTTTGAAATTTGCCTTTTCGAGCGCGTTTTGCCTCGTATTCCGACGATCTATCTCTTTCAAAGAGCGAGTCTGCTGCTCCTGTTTCTTCTTTGATGCGGAAGTTTGTGTTGTTTTTATCGAGTAAGGTTGAGTTGGTAGCGGTAATTCCCTAATTCTCGAGGCGATAAGATCACATCCTTTTGCCCTTATCGTCTCTTTACGGTATAATTGGCGACCTGAGGCGTGGGGCGGCGTTTGGAACATCGGTACAACCATTCCTTTATACCATGCCGTGTAACTTGCGGGGACGGGATAAGTGCTTGTGGGTGCCGTTCCATCGCATTATATGTATACTTGAGCGGTTGACAAATCCTTGTAAGTACGCCCAAACTTTGGAATTTTCTACATGGAGAATATATTCTCTTGATACTTCTCTTGCAAAACCACCAATCTGTTGGCAAGCGACGGATAAGTTGTTGGATACCATCTTCATCCGTCACTCCATGATTCTGACATCCTTCCAAAGGTGCGAAATTTCTCAAAAGCGTCCTAAATCCATACTCGGTTTATAATAAAAAGGCCGTCGCCCGTGTGTGTTCTATGCTTGTAGGCCTTGTGGTTAACCTTTTACCGTCGGACTCTCTTTTCACGCCATCGTAAGCGAGATAGTTCTAGATGAGCCAACCTTAAATTAAAGCGATAGAGGTAATTTAACGAAAGATCTCTTAAAGATTAAACACTTTAGCGTAAATCGTAAATAACTTACAACAACTCATAAGCACTTATCTTATTCCTTATTTAATATTTCACATCTTCATTCATATATTGCTCTAAATTAATTAGTGAAAGCAATAGTGGATCCAAAATCCGTTGCTTAAAATTTCCATTGAAGAGACTATGCCCGTGTCTCAGTCACGTAAGTGATCACATCCATTCGTTTCTTGAATTCTATCTCGTTCCACATAGATGTTATGATCGAATCATTTGTTAGAACCTTAAGCGATCCTAGGTCCAATTCTAAGTTTGAGTAACACATTTGGCCATAATTCTCATATAGGTGAGGAGATCTTCATTTCTTGATTCGTTTATCCTGAATTGGGTTTTATCGTTTACGCACGTACTTGTGCAATGTTAGCATGTGAAGCACCTATATCGAACAAAATATTATAGGTATTATGAAATTTTTCTCATACTATCGAACCTTCTGGTTTTGTTTGTTTTGTTTTCGGTCTGCAGTATAGGCTCGGTCTCTGGTGTCCCGTCTATTGAGTAAACACCTATTTCATATATCGTCCTTTCCCTTGGGACATTATGCTTTTTTGCTATGGCCTTCTATTACCTCGTTCACCATATCCTTCTCGGGTATCAATACAGTTATGCTTTTATCATTAGTATTCTGTGGTTAGGTCTATATCAACCTATCTTTTGATATTGATATCTCGATAATTAAATCTTATCGTAGAGATCGTGATGTATCTGACACTATCATTCATTCCCAATCCAGTATGAATGATTCAGTTTCCTTTTTCACTTTATTGATCTTAGGAATATATTTCTCATATATCCTTACTTTAAACTCCTTTTCAGAAAAATCCTTATACTGGCATTTATCGCCATTATTTGTAATATCCTTTTAGGATATACGTCATTTCTTCTTAATCTTTATTGATTCATCATGCAATTTCGCATGGAATAAAATCCTTTGTCCATTGAGGACGTATTATACTTTTGTCTTGACGTCAAATATCTTTACCATTTTCTTGACATTCAAGAATTTCTTCATTCCCTGTCAGAGATACTTAATATCTCACTTTATTGGTCGTCACAAAAGTATGAGGGATAATCTTTCCAATTGGATTCACCTTAAGATCCTTCCATGTGAATCTTTCCATTTGTTCTCTTGGAAATATTCCCTTTGCCCGGTCTAAAGAAGCTATCTTGCTTGTTAATTTCTAAGACACTCAAGACAAGCATTTTGTGTCAATATAATTTAGAATACTAAGATTCATTTCAAATAATGAATCTATTTCTTAATCCGTTTCTTTACTTCAAGGGAATTACCTTACTCATCGAAGTCATAATGTCTCTGAAGCTTATATCATATCATGGGCTACCTCATTATTGTATAGCTTGTAATTTCATCAGCTATTCTTGACTTCTGTCCCTTTTTCTTGAGCATGGTATTTGAAAGTAATATTACTTTCATTATATTTCGGTCCTTACTCTCAGGAATAGAACCGTCATTATTGTCGTATTGCTTGGTAAGGTAGTACATTTGTACACCATAACTCAAATTCCAAGCATCCTATTACCATGTCTCGATTTTGGAGATATTTCCTCCATACTTGATTTACATGCTAAGGCTATCCTAGCTGTTCACACATCTCAATGATTATGATTCCTCAATCTCATTATCATTGGTTTAATCAAGTCTCAATTACTTGGAATCGATTATGCTCAAGCAAAATTTTACTGATTGAGGTATAAAATGAGAGATTTATTATCTGAGATGCTATCATTTCTTTACATGTATATCCTTTTAAAAGAATATTGTGCATCTCCATTCTTTAAACATGTCCAACCTACTAATGAGGTTTTAAGGACAAACAACCATCTTAAAGATAAGTTATAATCTCTCGTTATGACATAATAAGGAAATTATATCGATGATATCATATACTTTCCTTTACTCCTACTCTTGCATTCTATGCTAAAGAGCATCTCATTCATAACATTTCATTATCATACTTGATCACATGAAGATATAACTTCTTTGTTATCAATCTTTGAAAAGCCATCAAGGTCATCACGTCCATGTGTATCATAGGGAAAATATCTCGTCTCATTGAGATCTTATTTACATCATAACTTTTTGATGTCTGTCACTTTACTGACTTGTAACCCTTAGGTTACCAAAATAAGTCAACCTACATCATACCTGATGTTTATCACTTTACAAATTTGAACTTAGGTGATAAGGTAAGTCAACCTTTATCATACTCATTGGTTTCAAAGATCGAAGAAAATTCATCATGTGAACTTACAAGAGATATGGATCCGTAATCCAAAATAACATATTTTACCATTTGAATCCATATGTTCCTTGAACTGAATAATTGGGATCTAGGGTCCGAAGACCAGAATGACAACTACTGAGATTTCTTTGGTCATATGGGCTGGCCAGACCCGTCACAATTATTTTCTCGATCCACAAGAGGTTTGGTTTGAGAGAATTCTTTATAAAATTTGGGTTGAAATTTTCTTGAAAAAAGTGAGAAATTAGTGATTTCTCAATTTGAACTAGGTCGTAGAATTAAACTCGATAGCGAAATTGGGTAATGAATAAATTTGAAACCTTATATAACTCATAATAGGTCATCATCAAAGGTTCTCATGTATGTCATAGCTCTACTTATAATACTGGGAATCTTACCTTCTAGTAACTTTCTAAGATTCTTATCGTACTGTAAAGTTCTCATTCTATAAAAATCATAGAACTAACTTCCATTGATTCTAGTAATTTCTGAAGAAAGAATCAGTGGTTGGATCCTTCATAACAATTAAAGTACAGCGAGGTAGGAGTACGTAGGAGAAAACCATGCATAAATCGGAGTTCAAACAAAGGAGAACGGGTCAAAACAAAACTACTGCGCAGTGCAGTTTCGCCTGAAGCCGAAGTCATTCTTGTTTTGAAAACTCACATTGTTTTTGTTTCAACGAAAAAGTCATAGTCGATTTGGAGTTCCGTCACGCGTGAACGTCCAAATAAAAAGACTATACTCATGTCACTTTCATAGTGACATTCATCATCTTGACATCATTTCCATTTCTGCTTGAAAAATTTCTTCTCATCATTCATTTCGAGATTCTCATTTCGATCTCGCTTTGTCCTCGGGATGGAATAAAATTTTCATAATTCATCTTTCTATGTTCTTTCGCAAATGGGATCATGCGTCTTAAACAGTCTACGTTCTTTTGGGATGACATACCCATCATCATAAACAACTTTAAGATTTGAAATAAAATTTCAAATATTCATAACTGACTCATATGTACTTATGTACTTCTTTGAATTTCAAAATTGACATATCATATTTCACATATAAATGTCCATTTTGAGCATTTTCATACATTCATAACAATAAATCTTTATTGAATTTCATGAATTCAAACATTTCATCCTTGACATATGTAACAGCCCACCAACCCGAAGTACGGATTAGCAGGGACTGTTAATTTAAATAGGATTAAGTAACGAATAATGACATGGAACACTGAATGGTGTGACATATATCGGGAATATTTCTAGAACTTCAAGTGTTTAAGGTTTGACAAAACATAATATACATATGACCTCATAATCTAGCAGCGGAAAACATGTGAAGTACACATTTGACGATGTGTATTCAAGGTTCTATTATCGGCAACAAAGGATCCATTGCTCAACCTTTGCTCCATCCGTCAATCGAGTTCAACTGCACATTTAAAACAAACATGCGGTGAGTACAAATAATGCACTCGGTGGGCTCATTGCAAAAGCATTTTCTTTAAATTACTGCGCCCTTAGTAAAACACGAGGGTTTTAGTTGAAATAGCTCGTGATTACCAAAACATTTTCTCATTTTTCAAAAACATCGCTGCGGGCATTTTCTCTTTATATGATCCATATCGTTCTCATATATCGACACTATCTCATAAACTCATCTCGCACATAGAAGGTGGCCACCCTCTCGGACCTGATGACCGGCGAAATTGTCCTTTCGGCCTGCGATCGCCTTTCTCGTGCGTAACCTGGCGAGGTGCATCGACATAGGGTCCGATATCGATTTTCTCATAAGTTGGGGAGCGACCCGACAACTTAAGTAATTCTCATCAGTTGGGGAACAACCCAGCAACTGAAGTCAGTTGGCGAACCAATAGCTCATATACTTTCATGGTTGGCTAACCATTATCTCGATAGGATTCATACATAAAACATAAACACTTTGGGCAGGTAATCATATCACTTCTCAACATCATTTCTCGACTGAAAGCTTTGTAAATAAATACTTTTCATTTGAAGAAAGCATCGTAAATAAAGAGTTTTGAAGAAAAGCCCACTTTCGTAGCTTTTCAACAACTTTCCTTTCTAACGTCAGCGATCACGTCGCGTTCCATCTCTACGTGAAATTAATTTGATGCGTCGGTCACGTTTTCTAAAACATCCAGTCTAATAAGATTCAGGAATCTTTCTAACCATCTCAATCGTCTTATCGTCTTAGGCGTATCTAATCAGCGTAAACCATATTCTACTAAGCGTACCACGTCACTTTGATCGCGTACTAACGTGTTTCGTATATTTTGACTCTAGTCGACATCTTTGACTTTTAATAAGTATATATATATATATTTGAATTATATATATAAAATTCTTAATTTAAATCGATTTTCAATCGATTTCAATCTAATATCATAAATCTCGATTTTCATGTTTTCCAACAATCATGCTTTAATAATACGAGATAAGTATGATCTAATTGATCATAACATTTCACCTTTCAACCTTCGTCATTTAATAAATTGTTTCGACGTAAAACATAACATATTTCATTCTAAAATCACATAAAATCATAGTATATCTAAAACATAATTTTAGAACATATTATGTGATTATACTTGATAAAATAAATTTAAATCTTTTAATATCATGTTCTATAGCTTTCGGTCCTCATGGTTTAATTACCAAGACTTATATATAAATTCTCATAAATTCACATATTATACTATTGTAATACCCCGATTATTTAAAAGCCTAATTACGATATTAATTTCGTAAATTAGAGCTTTATTATCTTGAATTGATAAATAAATTTTGAATAATGATTTGATTAATTTGGAATAATAAATTCCTATGTATTATTCACAAATGAATGTGAATTGAAAATACGATTATGTAACGTATTTGAATGATATTATTTCAACGTCGATTGCGTATCGATAATTAAATATTTGTGATATTTTCTAAGTGTATGAGCTTAGAATCAAATTCCACTATTATTGGAATGATTTAATAAAGTGATTACGACTTTATTACGACCATTTGGAGATGAGTCGATAATTAACGTTTTGAGGCGTTTCAAGCGTTAACGTTTAGAGATGAGTTGAGAATCAAGTCTAATGATCAAGGAATTATGATATTTCAATTCCTATGATTATTTTATGTAATTAGAGTATTATTTAGCATTAAAATAATGCTAGAACATTAAGGATTAATTATTGAGCAAGTTTAAAATTTTGAAAACCACAATTGAAAATTAGGGTTTCGCATATGAAATGATACCAATAATTTTCCTATGATATAATTTATCATCTAAAACATGTATTATGATATATATCTATAATTAGCATGAAAATTAAATAAGTATCACTTGCCTGATGAAAGTCTTGTGACTAATGTTGGAGAAGCATTTAGTTCGTGAGTTTTCATGTTGAATTGCTATGATGTGGTCAAATGAATTAAGTAGGATTTTTTGTACACTCTAACCAAGTAAAATAAGTAATGATCAAGTGATGTGTGTGAGGCATGAGAGCCGTGTGTTTTCTTGACCAAATAGAGGTTAGAAGATTGTTTGGAACTCTTGGAATTGATTGACTTCCATAAAGTACATGTTTGGATACTATTTGTTGTATTAGATAAAACAATTGAATTCATCCTCCTTTATGCATGAGATGGCCGACGCATAGGGGATCAAAAAGGGATAGGATTTTCTTTGTGTCGTCCAAGGTGTAGTAAATGGTGTGTAAGTATGATGAGGTATACATTGATGAGTCACAAAGTGAAAAGAATTATTTTGCTTTTGTTGTGTATGTGTGATAGCCGTAGGTTTTGTGAGCAAATAAAGGTAAGAAGAAAATATAAAACTCTTCTTTGACTTGGCTTCATGTGATAAATGCCTTAGATATTTATGTACCATGTATGGGACAAATGAAATAAAATTTTCCTCCCTTTTTCTTGTGTTAACCGAAGGCTCATTTTCAACAAAGCAAAGGAATCATTTTAGTTGTTCAAAGTGTTGTAAGAAGCATTTAAATTGTGTAAGAGATATTTTACTTTTATGAGGTATGCATGGTGAGTCATAAAGCATTGTTAGGCTTCGATTTTGTAAGTGAGAAAGAGACAGAGAGAGACATGAGAATTGTGGAAAATTTTAATTCTTTAATTCATGTCACTTGTACTTAAGCAATATTAATTAAGCAAAACAAGCCATCCCTCTCTCCAAACAAGAAACTACGAGAGCTACACCATTAGAAAAGCATGAGTGTTCTTACTTTTCAATCACCAAACCTTTGATCTAAAGCTTGTGCACACTAAATCGATCTGTTAAAGGTTAGAAATCGAATGAGCTTGATTATACATTAAGATTTTAAATTTTCAATGGTTCTATTCTTATGTTAAGCATGTGTTCTTATGAAAATAATTATCTGACATGATGTTGTTAATTAATTATACATAGTATGATGGACTAGAAGCATATTGATGTTTGAAATTGAAGTTAAGCATGTTATTAAAATTATATAACAATGATCGAAAATTGTTAGTGTTAATTTGATGATGGATTAATGATATATAATAGCCAATGAGCTTATAGTGATTATTTGGAAATTTTTTGAAATCATATGAAATAAATATGATTTTACGAAAAATAAGAATAAAAAATAAAAATGAAAGCGATTTGAAAAATTTTGAAGAATGCCGTGAGCATTCTTTGTGGTTTTGAAATGAATGCTTGTTCTCTACTATATGTAAAAGCATGTGATTATATATTAGAATTTATTGGATTTTTAAATTTTGTTCATGTACATGGAAAAAAAAAATCGAGAATGCTTAGTATGACTATGTTGATGAATAAGTGGTAAATGTTAGATATTATGATGTATTAGTGTTACATTATAGTATATGAGCATTGTGTGATTTTATTGAAATTTTAGGAAAATATTTGGTATTTGTAGTGTAGAAGCCGTGAGCTTATAGACATGAATAGGTGATGCCAAATTTTTCTATAGCTAATGGTGATACATATTAATGGTCCTAGTGTAAAATAATACACTATATGAATTTAGAGAAATTTTTGGAACAAGTTTGGAATTTATGGCATATAGCCGTGAGCTATAGTATTTTTTTATTAAGGATTTTTAAATCCTTTTTGATCAAGAAAAATAATACATTATGTGTCTAAAAATTATTTTAGACATAATTGAATTTTAAAATTATTAAACATAGTATATTATGTTTCACGAAGACGTTATATTAAATAACGTTAGAAATATAAAATAATGTTAAATGTATTAATTGATTAATATTAAAGAAAATATTAACCAAGTTTATTGATTTGCATGAAAAATCGAAATTAAAGCTTTATAAAAGAAATCGATTGAAAATCGATTTATATTAATTAGATATTAAAAATGTGATTTATTAAAAATTATTAAGAAAAGTCAAAATGGTTGACTTTCAAAATTGACGTCTGAAATCGTTAGTTAAATCGCTAATCGTGAAAAGCGTATTACTTTTATAAGAATATCTCAATTGTGAGAAAAGATTTCAAAATTGTAATCATTTTATCGAATAAGCGTTATTATCGTTAATTATTTAACACAAAGGTTAAAATGAGGCGTAGATCATATTCGTCTCTCGAAATGCGAAATTATTTTATTGAAATACGCGTTGAAGCGGCGTATTAAGATTTATTAAGACTTTGAATTATTATATTATTTATCAAAGTTGAATATACTTTGATATTCTCAAAAACATGCCAGCGTACTAAAATACTTTTACGTAAAGGTTAGGCAGCGGACGTGTGAGTTGACAAAGCGAAATCGTTTAAGGCGATCTATAGTCGGTGGGCTTTACTATACTCAAATTGATAGAACTTATCAAATGATTTATTTATGATGCTTTATTGCAAGCAAATATTTATGAGCTGATTTATTTAAGTACACCCCAAAATGTTTATGTTTTATGTATGTATCGATCCATGATTATTGATGCATAATGTTGGGTAGCTCCACTTTATGACATGCTTGAATTCGTATCCTTGTAAGTACCCACAAGGATGATGAAGAATTAAGTATCTGTCTTGAGATGGCTGGATTTTGTGCGATTATTTGTATTTGTGTCTTTGAAAGGGTGCTTTCGGCGGTCGTGGCGTGTGTGAGATGAGGCCTTCTCTCAGTAGCAGGAATTATTGTTGGATGAATTATTGTGGTGGATATGGATCATACATGCGTGAAAAATGCTTGTGACGATATTTATGGAAAATGACGAAAATATTTAGTAAACACAAGTATTTCAAATTAAAACCTCGTGTTATTCTTGTGATGGGGCGAGTAATTAAAATTGATAAATTATTTTGGCATGAGCCCTTGGTGCATTCTTGTACTCGACCGCATATTGTTTTTAAATGTGCGAGGTTGGTGATGATGATGATGGAGGAGATGTTGAGTAGTCGGGATGTCTTTTGGTATTTATTATATTTTGAAAGAAACCTTGAGTGCATATCGTCATATATGCATTCACATGCTTTCATTGCATAATTTGAATATTATTGTATGTTGATATTGTGATTGAATCATCCAATTATCGAAACTTCATTTAAGGACTTGTAGCCTTATATCGTAAATTACTTTTGCCTTGTAAATAAGGTTGATTATCGAAGTTCGATAAGTATTATTTTGAAGTCTTTGATCATTCTTATTAAATGTGTTGTAATTAGTATTCCAAGCTCCAGTTCTCTCTAATCAGTCCTTTGGATTAGAGGGGCTGTGACAGTGGTATCGAGGCGATTATTCTTTGAACCCAAAATCTCCTTTAAGGTTAAGTCTAGATTGAGTCACTAGACTTCTAGAATCATCTGACTATGCTCAACACTCCATCACATCAAGCTCAACCGGGAAAAGGTAAATTATTTCCTCGTCTTTGAAAAGAAAAGTTTGAGATTTATGAATTTGATTTGTTCTTGATAGAACATTATCGACAAATGATTTATGAATTTGAATTGTTGTCGATAGAACATTATCGACAAATGATTTATGAATTTGATTTGTTGTCGATAGAACATTATCGACAAATGAAATGAAAGGTTGTAAATAACCATGATTGATTGATTGATTGATTGAAAATTTTTCGCGAAATCGTATGTTTAAAAGCGAACTATGTTCGTCATATTTGAAATTTTATTAAATCGGTTCTCAATATTGTTTTGATTATTGACTATATCGTCCCAATTGGAACATAGGCGTAATAAGGAGCATGATCCCTTATTGAAAAGAACATAGGCGAACAAATGTACGAACTTTTCCCCTTCTTACGTGAACAAAACAAAAGAAACGAGCTCAGAATAAAAGCTAAGGCTTTCCACCTCGTTGAAGTCAACCCAGAGGTTTCGACTTCGGCATATGCGACTCGACCTCGACCTCGGCATGTGCGACCTTGACTTCTACTTTGGCATGTGCGACCGTCGACTTTGACTTCGGTAATTTTATAACATCAACTTTGATATGTCAACCTTGGTATCTTGTACTACCCGACGCCGACAGCGGCATGCACGACCTCGGTGTCGGCGCCGCCAACAATCTCGGCGCGAGCACGCGCAAAATTTTCCTGCTCTGCGCAGTGATTTTGTTTTGACCGCTCTCCCCGTGTGGACTCCGATTTACACACGGTTTTCTCCTATGTACTCCTAACACACTGTAATTCATTTGTTATGAAGGACCAAATCCCTGGTTCCTACTCCAGAATTTACGAGAATCAGTTAAAGTTAGTTCTATGATTTTTATAGAATGAGAACTTTATAATATGATAAGAACCTTAGAATGTTACTAAGAAAGTAGGATTTCGATAGTATAAGTAGAACCATTACCTTCATAAGAACCTTTGTTGATGACCTACTACGGTATATAAGGTTTCAAATTTTATTCATTACCTAATTTACGTCATTGAGTTTAACTCTATGACTAGCTCGATTGAGAAATCATGCGAGTTTCTCACTTTTACGAAAAGAAATTTACAACTGAAACCTTATAAAGCATCTTTTGAAACCAAGTCTTGTGTGGTGAGAAAATAATTGTGACGGTCTTGCCACCCATATGATCGAAAATCTCAATAGTCGTCATTACGGTTTTGGACCTAGATCCAATTATTCGATCGAAGAGATATAGATTGATCATTAAAAGATGTCGTATGGATTTATGAGGCGGTACCTCTTATAAGTAATCGTGATAAATTCTCCTCGATTCTTGAAACCATCAAGTATGATGAATGTTGACTTACCTTGTCACCTAAGTGCGAATTAGTAAGCGATAAACATCGGGCATTATATAGGTTGACTTATTTGATCACCTAAAGTTTCGAGACCGATAAAGTGATAGACATCAAGAAATTTTGATGTAAAGAAAATCTCGATGAGGCGAGATATTTTCCCCATGATACACATGGAAGTGATGACCATTGATGGGCTTTACAAAGATTGATAACGGTGAAGTTATACCTTCATATAGTATTATGATAATAAAGTTATGAATAAGATACTCTTTAGCATTTAATGCAAGAGTAAAAGTAAAGAAAAGTATATGATATCCGTGGGATATAATTTTCCTCACCATGTCATAACGAGAGAGATTACAACTTATCTTTAAGATAGTTGTTTGTTCCTAAACCCTCGTTAGTAGGTTGGACATGTTTAAAAGAATAAAGATGCATGCAAGATATTCTTTTCAAAGAATGTATATATATAAAGAAATGATAGCATCTCAAAAAAAAAAAAAATCTCTCACTTTATACCTCAATCAATGAGATTATGCTTGAGAATAATCGATTCCAAGTAATTGAGACTTGGTTAAATAAACGATAATGAGATTGAGGAATCATAATCCTTGAGATTGTGTGAACGACTAGGATAGCCCTAGTATGTAAATCGGTATGGAGAAAATATCTCCAAAGCGAGACATGGTAATGAGATTCTTGGAAATTTATTTATGGTGTACGAATGTACTACATTACCAAGCCATATGAAAATAATGCGGTTCTAACCACAGATGTAAGAACAAAAGTAATATATAACAAAGTAATATTACTTTCGGATACCTTCTTTCGAAAAAAGCGAAAAGTATAATCGTCCCTAGTGGACAAAGTTTCATCTATGCTAAATTGCATGATGAATCGATAAAGATTAAGAAGAAATGGCGTATATCCTAAAAGGATATTAGAAGCGATAGCGCTAAATGCCAGTATAAGGGCTTATATGGAAAAGAGTTTAAAGTAAGGATATATGAGAAATATATTCCTAAGATCGATAAAGTGAAAAGAGAATTGAATCATTCATACTGGATTAGGAATGAATGATAGTGATAGAGACATGACGATCTCTACGATAAGATTTAATTATCGATATATCAATATCAAAAGATAGGTGGATGTAGACCTAACCATAATATGCTATTGGTAAAAGCATAACGGTACTGATACCCGAAAAGGATTTGATGAACGAGGTGATAGAAGAATATAGCAAGGGATCATAATGTCCCAATGGAAAGGACAATGATATATGGAATAGATGTTACATTGAATAGACGGGAACACCGTAGAGCGAAGTTTATACTTAACAAAAACCGAGCGAACAAAAATTAAGAGGCACGATAGGTATGAGAAGATTTCTCGACATACCTACAATATTTTGTTCGATATAGGTGCTTCGTATTCTAACATCGCACAAGTATGTGCGAAGCGATAGAACCTAATTGGGATAAGCAGATCGAAATGAAAATTTCTTCACCTATAAGAAAATTATGGCCGTCGCGGTGTTGCTCAAACTTAGAATTGAACCTAGGATCGCTAAGGTTCTATCGATGATTTAGATCATTATATCTATGTGGAGCGTAGATATGATTCTAGAGACGAAAGTTTGAAATGGTTGTCATTCACGTGATCGGTGACACAGGCTAGTCTCTTCGTTAGAGGTTTCTGTGACATGATATTAGCACCCACTATTTGCTTATGCGAATAAATTTAGAAGCGATATCTGTTGAAGGTGTAAAACATAAAATGAGTGATAATATAAATGTCATGAGTCGTGGCGTAAGTTGTCCATAAGTTATATATGTCATAAAGTGTTTAAATCTTTAAGAGATCTTCTTGTTTAAAATTCCCTCTATTTCTTTAAATTAAGTCGACTTATCTAGAAATATCATTTCTGAGATGGCGGGAAAAGGGAGAATCTGAGTAAGAAGATAACCACAAGAGGCCTACAAGCTTAGAACTCACACAGGCATATCGGCTCTTCTACTATAATGCAGGCATGAATTTGGGGCAGTTTTAGAGGAATTTACACCACGTTGGAAGGATGCTCGTAACTATGGAGTTACGGATGAGGATGGTATCCGAGGCTTATTAAATGGTTTGCAGCGGAATGGCGAAGTTTGCAAAAGAAGTATCGAAGAATATCTTACGCATGTAGAAAACTCGAAGACTTGGGCGAGACCTACCGAGTTGCCGACCGACTCAAGCATACATATTATGCGTATGGAGCGCACCTACTAGCTCTTGTCACGGTCCTCGGCAAGTCACGGTATGGTACAAAGGTGGTTGTACCACGATGTCCCAAGCGCCGCCGTCACATGCCATGATTATACCTCGAAGGGATGAGAATGGCGAGAGGACGAGATCTTACCGCCCTCGTGGACTGGGGGAACTACCTCTACCAACTCAACCATACTTTCGATAAAAGCAACACGGACTTACGGTCTTTGAAGAAGAAGCGGGGCGACTTGACCACGGCTCTCAGAGGAATAGATCATCGGTGGTATGAGGCGAGGAGCGTGCAGGGAGAAAGCAAGTTTCAAGTGAGGAGTAAGATTCGATGAAGGCCACTCGAGACATAGAGTCCTATGATCATATGAGACTTATATGTAGATAAGGGTTAATGTTGAAAATGGTGTGGCTAGAATAAAAATAAGCGTAGTGTGGAGTATGTTGTAAATATGTTAAAATGGTGTCAAAATTTTAGAGTGTAAAAGAATTAGATGCCGTGAAATTAGTCGGCTTGATAGACCGACCCTCGTAATTAATATATGAAAAGTCCTCAGGCGTTTTGATGTAACATATTTTATGGTCCTTGTAGAATGGTGTCCGAGATCGACAACGAATTGTTCGAATAAGATATGGCCACTATGAGATAGTAATTATGCCATTCGGACTAGCCATGCACCAGCCTTGTTCATGAACCTCAAAAATTGAGTGTTCCACACATACTTAGACAATTTTGTCTTAACCTTTATGAATAACGTTCCTATCCATACAAAGAATGAGAAGGAGCGTAAAACGTCGAAAAGGCATCTTCACAATTTTAAGAGCCGACAAATTTTACCAAACGATGTTGTGAAATTGAACAAGAAATATTCCTCAGGCACATAGTGTCTTTAGAAGGAATCAAAGTAGAGCTGGCAAAGGATAAAGCAATTAAGAATGAAAGTCGTCGATGACCTAAAATGAGATCAGGAATTTCCTAGATTAATTGACTACTATCAGAGAACCATGAAGAACTCTCTAAGGTAGCAAGGCCGATAACATAGCTACCCCAAAAAGGAATCAAATTTACATGGATTAATAAAAGAAAGGCTATGTATTAATATGAGAAAGAAAATAGCTTACGCATCACAATGACTTCGGCTACATGAATAGGATTTCCCAACTCATGACTTGAAATAATAACAATGGTATAAGCATCAAAGTTATGGATACATCACTCCTATAACCATAAGTTAAGAATTCTTCACAAATTACAAAAGTTTGAATAAATTCTTCGAGCAAGGAGAATTGAATACGGGATAGAAAAGATGGCTCGAATCAGTAAAAGATTACAATTGTGATATAAATTATCACATACGGAGGGTTATATATATATATTTCAAGCAATAATAAGCTTAGAAATGAAATCATGAATGAAGTTCATGACCCTTCTCATCTGTAACCGAGACGACATTAATAGACATTATGGTTTACGAGAAAAGTTAGATAGTAAGGAATAAAATGAGATATAACCATATTGTCGAAGCGATGTCTCGATTACCAACAAGTGAAGGCATTGTATCAATGACCTTATAAGAGTTATAATCTCTAAATATATATACTGAGATGAAAATGGAATGACATCATGATGGATTCTATGCGAGGTTTTGCCAAAGTCATAAAGAGGTAACAACTTGCTATATGGGTAGCGATGGATTATTCATAAATATGTTCATCTCTGCCTATTCGGATGACTCGTAGATCTGAAAAGTTAGCTCGATCGGACATAAAGGAAATCGTATCTTTGTAGGGGTACCAAAACCTATCATTTCGGATAGAGACTCTAAGTTTACCCTAGATTTTGAACTAACTCACAAAGGAGTTAGACATGAGATTAAACATTAACATAGATGTCCACTCACCGATAGATGGACGGTTAAAAGGACAATATGGATGTTTAAGAATCGATAGACCATTAATGTTAAATCGAGGTGCAAGTGGGAGCGTGTTGTACCACTTGTTAAGTTCACGTCGACCATAGGCGTCAAGCAATGATCAATATAGCCTTATGAAGCATTATGTGGAAAGAAGTATCGACCACCACTTTATTAAAATAAAGTAGGTGAGAGAAGGTATAAGGTCTGGCGTCGTAAATAAACGATTAAGATATCGCGAAATGAGGCAAAGAATAAGAAAAGCTCAGGACGGACAAAAGTCTTACGCTGATACGTGTAGATCTAAACTGCATTTTAAATGCAGAAACGAAGTTTCTTAAGATTTCTCCATTAAGGGAAATTATAAAGTTAAGATACAAAAATGTTAAGATCCCGTTTTATAGGACCTTACGAGATCCTAGTAATGATAGGCCCGATGCTTTATAGATTGGTACTTGAGCAAATTTGGGAATGTAACGACCGACTTACAGGTGACCCCACGACCAACACGAGTCTTTCGGTGTGTTTTGTCCTCACTCACTGCTCACGAGAAAACTTCGGTCACCCATCCCACATTGCTCCAAGCGAAGCACGCTTAACTTTAGAGTTTTGTGAGATGGACTCCAGAAAGAAGATGCGTCTTGTTGGTATGAGTAGCACATATCAAATCCTTTAAGCTCTCCTCGAATATGCGGTCCCATACCGCATATTCTCGAAATCCCTCTCATTCAGGTGCGTTTGGTTCATTCATGTACCCTTCGCTTTGAAGCCTTAATCAGACATTTCCTTGTCCATGCTCCGCACGTGATCACTCCGTGCTTACGCCCGGACGTCACATGTACTCTATATCTAGGACATATCACGAAGGGAGGGTGCACAAACAATCCACCAATGAGAATAATATCGATATCATAACCTCGAGAAAACATGATCTTGGTTTATTATAAGTAATGCGAGAAAGCAAAATAGCATTACATCCTGTCGACTAGACCGGTCGACCACATAGCATGCTCATATCGAGACTCGCGTGAGAATAACATAACAAATCTTGTTCCCAATCGGAAAGCAAATAAGGGACAAGAATACATCAATATCGAGTGCGTATATAACACTGACATCGGAAGCATAGCATGAAGAACCCGCACTCCACCCTCGGTGTCGCCGTCCGATACTCCTCCATACGTGAAAAGATTTGAAAAGAGTTTGGGGTGAGTACTAGCGCACTCGGTGAGGTTTTATCGTAAATCGAAAAGAATCATGATGCCGTGTTTAGAGCACTTACCTTAGAAGGTTTTAAAGCGTAAATCCACTTCTAAGTAAGCAAAATAGATTTTCATTTTCGATACGATCCGTTATTCTTGTTGTTCTCATCATAGAACCATGAACCACGGCTCAAAGCGTATCCCGCCACCCCATCACATGTCATTCATTCGGCCGGAATATATCCGATCCCACGCCCGAGCGTATCTAGTAAGCTAATTGGTGTGGACTTGATTGAATCCCGTTAGAACCATAACCACCTCATTACCATTTCCGTGTGGACTTAGGGTCTATCCCCTTCGTAACCATAACCACGTGTTGGGGTCTATCCCTTATGATCAATACTCGAGATGGTGATCAACCCACCGAATAGAGATCCGTGCACACCATGATAGAACCATATCTTGGATCGGAGAGCGATAATAATTTCACAAAAACATTTCGACGTACATGTTTTATTTTGAAATATCGAGTAAATAACTCAAAATAAGCATATATAACCCACTGAGCAGAAAACGTCGATAGGGAGATATCTACGGATCCGATGACTTTACGATCGCCTTGGTAGGTACACAGTAATAAGATGGAACAACTTTTGGGGTCACATCTTCTTATCATGTATGTTATATGTATCCCCTTCTTCCCCGCTTAACCCCACCCCTAATCACGCCCCGCATCCGTGCCTTCCTGGGAATTGGGGCGTGACAAGGAAAGTACGTAATGTTTCCACGTGTCACCGTTAAGGAAATATGAAAATGACCCAAAACACATGATCCGCCATAATGACGTGATCTTTAACTCAGATGAGTTGTGATGAAAATCTCGACTAGTTTGAGCGTCTGATTGATGATTAAAGAATCGAGTTTGGGTCTTTAATGAAAGTCGATGGAGGAACCATGGACAAAAGAAAATCACGTGGAAAAATTTAAGATATTATGGTGTTAAGATACCCCATACTTTCGAGGTATGCAAATTTCGGGATGAAATTTCTTTAAGGGGGGTGGAATGTAATACCCCGATTATTTAAAAGCCTAATTACGATATTAATTTAGTAAATTAGAGTTTTATTATGCGAAATTGATAAATAAATTTTCGAATAATGATTTCGATTACTTTGGAATAATAAATTCCTATGTATTATTCACAAAAGAATGTGAATTGAGAAATACGATTATGTAACGTATTTCAACAGTATTATTTCAACGTCGATTGCGTATCGATAATTAAATATTCGTGATATTTTCTAAGTGTATGAGCTTAGAATCAAATTCTATTATTATTGGAATGTTTTAATAAAGTGATTACGACTTTATTACGACCATTTGGAGATGAGTCGATAATTAACGTTTTGAGACGTTTCAAACGTTAAAGTTTAGAGATGACTTGAGAATCATGTCTAATGATCAAGAAATTATGATATTTCAATTCCTATGATTATTTTATGTAATTAGAGTATTATTTAGCATTAAAATAATGCTAGAACATTAAGGATTAATTATTGAGCAAGTTTAAAATTTTCGAAAACCCTAATTCGAAAATTAGGGTTTTCGCACATGAAATGATACCAATAATTTTTCCTATGATATAATTTATCATCTAAAACATGTATTATGATATATATCTATAATTAGCATGAAAATTAAATAAGTATCACTTGCACAATGAAAGTGCCGTGACTAATGTTGGAGAAACATTTAGTTACGTGAGTTTTCATGTTGAATTGCTATGATGTGGTCAAATGAATTAAGTAGGATTTTTTGTACACTCTAACCAAGTAAAATAAGTAATGATCAAGTGATGTGTGTGAGGCATGAGAGCCGTGTGTTTTCTTGACCAAATAGAGGTTAGAAGATTGTTTGGAACTCTTGGAATTGATTGACTTCCATAAAGTACATGTTTGGATACTATTTGTTGTATTAGATAAAACAATTAAATTCATCCTCCTTTATGCATGAGATGGCCGACGCATAGGGGATCAAAAAGGGATAGGATTTTCTTTGTGTCGTCCAAGGTGTAGTAAATGGTGTGTAAGTATGATGAGGTATACATTGATGAGTCACAAAGTGAAAAGAATTATTTTGCTTTTGTTGTGTATGTGTGATAACCGTAGGTTTTGTGAGCAAATAAAGGTAAGAAGAAAATATAAAACTCTTCTTTGACTTGGCTTCATGTGATAAATGCCTTAGATATGTATGTACCATGTATGGGACAAATGAAATAAAATTTTCCTCCCTTTTTCTTGTGTTAACCGACGGCTCATTTTCAACAAAGCAAAGGAATCATTTTAGTTGTTCAAAGTGTTGTAAGAAGCATTTAAATTGTGTAAGAGATATTTTACTTTTATGAGGTATGCATGGTGAGTCATAAAGCATTGTTAGGTTTCCCAATTTTGTAAGTGAGAAAGAGACACGAGAGAGAGACATGAGAATTGTGGAAAATTTTTAAGTCTTTACTTCATGTCACTTGTACTTAAGCAATATTAATTAAGCAAAACAAGCCATTCCCTCTCTCCAAACAAGAAACTACCGAGAGCTACACCATTAGAAAAGCCTTGAGTGTTCTTACTTTTCAATCACCAAACCCTTGATCTAAAGCATGTGCACACTAAATCGATACCGTTAAAAAGGTTAGAAATCGAACGAGCTTCGATTATACATTAAGATTTTAAATTTTCAATGGTTCGATTCTTATGTTAAGCATGTGTTCTTATGAAAATAATTATGCTAGCATGATGTTGTTAATTAATTATACATAGTATGATGGACTAGAAGCATATTGATGTTTGAAATTGAAGTTAAGCATGTTATTAAAATTTTATAACAATGATCGAAAATTGTTAGTGTTAATTTGATGATGGATTAATGATATATAATAGCCAATGAGCTTATAGTAATTATTTGGAAATTTTTGGAAATCATATGAAATAAATATGATTTTACCGAAAAATAAGAATAAAAAAATAAAAGAATGAAAACTATTTGAAATTTTTGAAGAATGCCGTGAGCATTCTTTGTGGTTTTGAAATGAATGCTTGTTCTCTACTATATGTAAAAGCATGTGATTATATATTAGAATTTATTGGATTTTGAAATTTTGTTCATGTACTTGGAAAAAAAAAATTCGAGAATGCTTAGTATGACTATGTTGATGAATAAGTGGTAAATGTTAGATATTATAATGTATTAGTGTTACATTATAGTATATGAGCATTGTGTGATTTTATTGAAATTTTAGGAAAATATTTGGTATTTGTAGTGTAGAAGCCGTGAGCTTATAAACATGAATAGGTGATGCCAAATTTTCTATAGCTAATGGTGATACATATTAATGGTCTAGTGTAAAATAATACACTATATGAATTTAGAAATTTTTGGAACAAGTTTGGAATTTATAGCATATAGCGTGAGCTATAGTATTTTTTATTAAGGATTTTAAATCCTTTTGATCGAAAAATAATACATTATGTGTCTAAAATTATTTTAGACATAATTGAATTTTCGAGAATTATTAAACATAGTATATTATATTTATTGACGACGTTATATTAAATAACGTTAGAAATATAAAATAATGTTAAATGTATTAATTGATTAATATTAAAAGAAAATATTAATCAAGTTTATCGATTTACGTGAAAAATCGAGAATTAAAGCTTATGAAAAGAAATCGATTGAAAATCGATTTCTATTGAATTTAGATATTAAAAATGTGATTTATTAAAGAATTATTAAGAAAAGTCAAAATGGTTGACTTTTGAAATTGACGTACGAAATACGTTCGTTAAATACGCTAATATGTGAAAAACGTATTACTTTTATAAAAATATCTCAATTGTGAGAAAAGATTTCAAAATTGAAATCATTTTATCGAATAACGTTATTATACGTTAATTATTTAACCTAAAAGGTTAAAATGAGACTGTAGATCATATTACGTCTCTCTCGAAGCGAGAATTATTTTATTGAAATACGCGTTGAAGCGACGTATTAAGATTTATTAAGACTTGAATTATTATATTATTTATCAAAGTTGAATAAACTTTGATATTCTCGAAAACGCATCGACGTACTAAAATACTTTTTACGTAAAGGTTAGACGCGGACGTGACAAGTTGACAAAGCAAGAAATCGTTTAAGACGATCTATAGTCGAGGTGGGCTTTACTATACTCAAATTGATAGAACTTATCAAATGATTTATTTATGATGCTTTATTGCAAGCAAATATTTATGAGCCGATTTATTTAAGTACACGCCCAAAATGTTTACATTTTATGTATGTATCGATCCATGATTATTGATGCATAATGTTGGGTAGCTCCCACTTTATTACATGCTTGAATTCGTATCCTTGTAAGTACCCACAATGATGATGGAGAATTCGTATCCTGTGCTGAGATGGTCTGGATTTTGTGCACTGATTATTTGTGATTGTGTCTTTGAAAGGGTGCTCGGCCGGTCATGGCGTCTGTGAGAGGAGGCCTCCTCTCCAGCACGGGAATTATTGTTGGATGAATTATTGTGGTGGATATGGATCATACATGCGTGGAAAAATGCTTGTGGCGATATTTATGGAAAATGATGAAAATATTTAGTAAACACAAGTATTTCAAATTAAAACCTCGTATATTCTTGTGATGGGCGAGTAATTAAAATTGATAAATTATTTTGGCATGAGCCATCGAGTGCATTCTTGTACTCACCGCATATTGTTTTTAAATGTGCGGTTGGTGATGATGGTGATGGAGGAGAGATGTTGAGTAGTAAAGATGTCTTTTGGTATTTATTATATTTTGAAAGAAACCTTGAGTGCATATCATCATATATGCATTCACATGCTTTCCGCTGCATAATTTGAATATTATTGTATGTTGATATTGTGATTGAATCATCCAAATGTATGACCCATAATCCTAAAGTCGGATTAAAGAGGACTAATACTAGGAGCGATAATTAGGGTTCATGAAAGCCTAATTCGAGACATATAACACGTAAAATAAGGCGATTCGACCATTATATATATTAATAACATAATGTACAAGAAAGGCTAGGCCAACAGATCCAAAAGAATACCAACGATTTGAAGGACTTCAACTGTTAACATTCGAGACATAAGCATAATATTCAAAAGTAGACATTGTTCAAACACGGTGGAGGCATGTGAATACACGTTTGACGACGTACCCAGGTTTCTAACTTAACATTCAAAAGTGTTGAGACTTCTCAACACCTCCATCATCACCATCAACACTCAACCCGCACATTTAAAAGCAAACATGCGAGTGAGTACGAGGATACACTCGGTGGACTCATGCCAAACATTTTATCGTATTTAAATTACACTACCACATCATGGTAAGACATAAGGTTTTACTTGAAATGCCTTATGCTTACTAAATCATTTCATCGGTTCATAAACATCATCGCTTGGCGAGCATTTTACTTGCATGTATGATCCATATCCTTATCCTTTATCATAACTTTATAATTTAGCGTCGTAGAAGGAGGCCTCCTCTACGTCGCTGTGACCGGCCGTGCATTGTCCTTACAGCTCCCACAGTCGCTATTTTCTTGTGTACACGTTAACCCTAGCCAGGTATAAGCCTTCCGGCATAGGATCCGAATTCGATTCCATTCATAAATTGGGAGCTACCCAACACATTTATATCATTTCATTCATGGATAGGATACATATATAAAACATAAACATTTTTGGCAGGTAATTTCATAAACATTTTATCATCATTCTTTGATATAAGCATCGTAAATAAAATCATTTGTTCACATTTTATCATTTAAGAGTATAGTAAAACCCACCGGACTCCTTGATCGTCAAATTTTCGATTCTTTTTCAAGTCAGTCGTCGCGTCGACTTCCACGCCTTTACGTAAAAGCGATCGTTGTCACGTTTTGAGATTTTCAAAGTTTAGAATAAACTTTGATAACTTATTCTAATATAATTTGAATTCCTTAACGAATTCAATATGCCGCTCAATCGCGTATTTTGAACTAAACATTTCTCTACTTGAGATATGTTCGAATATTTCATTTAACCTTTTAGGTTAAGCGTTTACGATATTTACGTTTTTCGATGCAAGGATTTCAATTATGAAATCTTTTCTCACTAATGAGTTTCCTTATATAAATAATCGTTTTACGTATTAGCGTATTTTGAGCGTATTTCATCTGTTGATTTCAAAAGTCGACATTTTGACTTTTTTTATTAAATTCTTTAATAATTCCTATTTTAATATCTAAATTCAATATAAATCGATTTTCAATCGATTTCTTTTCATAAAGTCTTAATTCTCGATTTTCACGCAAATCGATAAACTTCATTAATATTTTCTTACATATTAATTTACTTATTCTTTAAACATTATTTTTCATTTCTAACGTTATTTAATATAACGTTTAAATCATAAACATAGTATTCTATGTTTATAAAATTTCATAAATTCTTAATATGTCTAAATTAATTTCTAGGCGTATAATGTATTATTTTTCTTAATATTAAGGATTTAAAATCCTTAATATATTATTCTGACTTTCGGTTTTAAAACTTCTTTTTATTATTCTTCCAAAATTCTTCTAAATTCATATAGTGTACTATTTCATCATAGTATCACTAATATGTATTAATATTAACTATAGAAAAATTTGGGCATCACTTATTTAAGTCCATAGGTCACGGTTTTAGTCGAACCTTGTCGATAAATTTTCTAAAATTCTAGTTAATTTATCTGAGGTCCCACATTAATTTATAACATATTTATAACCTATAGTCCAACATATTCCATTTCTTCATCAACGTATATATTGTTCAAGGTCACGGTTTCTCTCCATCTTTATACCAAACATTTTGTAAAATTCGATTAAATTACACTATACTTATACTCTATAGTATATTAACATTACATCATTATATTTACTAAAATTAATTAAATCTTCATGTATTCATGCTTAGAAGCTCTCGAAATTTTTTTAAAAGTTTGATCATCAATTTCTTAAAAATTCTAATAAAATCACATAGCACATAATCAATGCTATAGATCAACATTATGCTATAATAACACTTAAATAAAATTTGTACATTAAACTACATTTTTCTTTCATTTTCGGTAATTTCACAAAACCTAACATATGATTTTAAAATTCTCATTTAATCACAATGTGCTCTACTACTAACATATATCATTAATCGACATTAAATCAAACCCTAGCATTTTCGGTCATATTAAAATAATTAATATCACATGCTTAACTTCAAAATAATTCATCATATGAACATTTAATCATAAGTAGCATAATTTATAAACAATAAAACATGCTAGCAACATTTTATTCATAAGAACACATGCTTGTATAACATAATCGAACCATCGAAAATTTAAAAACTTAATGTATAATCGAAATCGTTCGATTCCTAACCTTTAACGGTATTGATTTTGTGTGAAATGATCTAGTATCGAGCTTTTGCTAAGGAGAAAACAAGAACACTCAAGGTGTTTCAAAGAAAAGCTCTCGTCTTCTTGCTTTTGAGAGGGAAAATGTTTGTTTAATGAAGCACAAATACTTAAGTAATTGAATTGGAATACTCTAACTCCTATTACTCTCTCTCACTCTCGGCCACTACAATCACAACACAAGCAAAACAATTTAATTCATGCTTTATGACTCATCAAATATTACATCACTATACTAACTTCTTGAATAAAGTTTTTGATTAAAACAAAATTAATTTCTTTGCCTTTGGGAGCAATTGCCGTCGACCACCCTTGCAAGACACAAGGATTACACAAGCTTTCTCCTATGACTCACCATGCATATGTCATGGAAGTTAGTATCTCTTACATTTTGAAAGAAACAATGAAATATCTATTGCTTTTGGAGAAGCAAAAGCCATCGGTCATCCTCATTGTGTAAGGAGAAGGAATTTTATTCTTGTTTTAATACCATGTATTTAATCCTACACTCTATCCCAAATATAATTTACATCATCAAAGTATTATTCTTAGTCAAAGAAATCGGCTATTTCATGTCTTACAACATCCACTTGCTAATTACTTGGTTAGAGTGTAAATATACCACACTTGTATTACTTGTTCACATATTATTACAATGTGTAGCAAAACACACGTAAATATGGGTACACTAAATAGCTCATGGCTATTTTCATTCCTTATGTGATAACTTTTGAATTTTCATGCTAATTATATATATATATATATATATATATATATATATATATATATATATATATATTAATATATGTTTTAGATGATAAATTATATCATAGGAAAAATTATTAGTATTATTTCATGTGAGAAACCCTAATTTTGAATTAGGGTTTCGAAAATTAATACATTGTTCAATAATTAATCCTTAATATTCTAGCATTTTTTAATGCTAAATAATACTCTAATTACATATAATAATCATAGGAATTTAAATACTATAGTTCCTTGATCATTAATCTCATTTTCTATTCATCTCTAGCGTTAACGTTTGAAGCGTCTCAAAACGTTAATTATCGACTCATCTCAAAATGGTCATAATAAAGTCGTAATCACTTTATTAGATTATCCCATTTAATATGGAATTTAATTCTAAGCTTCGTTGCTTAGAAAATTTTACGAAATTTTAACTATCGATAACCAATCGACGTTAAAATAATACTGCCGAAACACTTAATAAAATTCTATTCCTTAATTCACAATTTTTAGTGAATATAAAATAGGAATTCATTACCTCGTAATTAATCGAAATCATTATTCGATATATTACTAATTCTATTATTTCGGCGAAATCCTAATTTACGAATTTAAATATCGTAATTAGGCATTTAATTCTTCGGGATATTACATTCTACCCCCCTTAAAAGAAATTTCGTCCCGAAATTTGCATACCTTAGAAAAATCCGGGGTATCGTTCTTTCATAGCTTCCTCAAGTTCCCACGTGGCCTCTTCTTGTCCATGATGTCTCCACAACAAATTGACTAGCGGAATGGACTTGTTTCGTAATTGCTGAACTTTACGGTCTAGAATCACCGTAGGTTCTTCTTCATAGCTCATATCTGGATTGAGGATCACGTCGTCTTGATGGATCACGTGTTTTGGATCGTGTACATATTTTCTTAATTGTGACACATGAAACACGTTGTGTACATTCCCCAGACTTAGCGGAAGAGCCAACCTATAGGCTACTAGGCCTATCCTTTCTAGGATCTCATAAGGTCCTATAAAACGGGGTCTTAGTTTTCTTTTACTCCAAACCTTATAATCCCTTTGATGGAGAGACTTTGAGAAAGACTTTATCTCCGCTCTCAAAATATAGTTCGGATCTCACGCGTATCGTCGACTTCTATCTTGAGCTTCTTTTATTATTTGCCTAATTTGTCGGCGATTTCAATCATTTCACTTATTGCTTGAGCCCTCGATTCTTCTTTCACCCACTTCATCCCATAAGCGGTGATCTACATTTCTTTCCATCTGAGGCTTCGTATGGGGCCATATTAATCGTCGCTTGGTAACTATTATTGTAGGCAAATTCAATAAGGGTAAAACATCTTCCCATTTTGCACCTCGATCCAACACTCTTGTTCTTAGCATATCTTCTAGTGTATGCAATCGTCCTTTCGATTGACCATCGATGCATGGGTGAAATGTTGTCTTTGAAATTCAACCGTGCCTAATTCTTTTGCAAGCTAACCCGAATCTGAAGTAAATTTAGAGTCTCTATCAAACGTGATAGATTTTGGCACTCCATGAAATCGTATAATTTCTTTTACATACAATGGGCTAACTTATCGGATCCATGAGTGATGCGAATTGGCGAAAAATCGCACATTTGTGAGCTATCAACAACTACCCGATGGCGGTGTTTCCTTTTTCGATTTTGGTAGACCCGTAACGAAGTCCATCGCTATCTCATCCCACTTCCATTCGGGTATTCCCAAAGGTTGTAACTTTCTGTAGGGGCGTTGGTGCAATGCTTTCACCTGTTGGCAAACAAGACAACGCTCTACAAAAGAGGCTACGTCTCGTTTCATACCTTCCCATCTCGTTTCATACCTTCCCACCAGAACCTTTTTCTTAAGTCTTGATACATTTTCGTGTTTGCTGGGTGGGTCAGTATAAGGTGTATCATGAGCTTCACTCATGATTTCATTCCAAGATCGTTGTTATGCGAACACATAATCTTCCTTCAAATAATAAAGCATTATCTCGTGCTTCTTGAAAATTCTTTAGTCCTTCCGTCCTTACTTTGGCTCTTGCTTTTCTAACTTTTCCTCCATCCTTTGTCCTTTTATGATTCTTTTTCTTAAGTCGACGTCGAGGTGAGTGTAGCAATCTGACTCATGATCGTCTCGGACTTTCAACCATTTCTATCTTCATTTCTCAAACTCTTCAACGAGTTTCTTTTCCTTTGTAAGGAGACATCCCAATTTAGTTTGATTTTTACGACTTAGGGCATCGCCTACTACATTCGCTTTACCCGGTGATAATTAATACCACAATCGTAATCCTTCACCGATTCGAGCCATCTTCTACGCCTCATGTTTAGATCTCTCTCTCGAAAAGTACTTCAAACTGTTATGGTGCAGAAGATCTCACATCTCACTCCATAGAGATGGTGTCTCCAAATTTTCGATGGTATGAACCATTGCGGCTAGTTCCGTGTCATGAGTTGGGTAGTTCGATTCATGTAGTGCGAGTTGTCGGGATGCATAAGCTATCACTTTTCCTTCTGCATCATTGACAACCCATCATTCTTAGAAGCATCGGTATAAACTACATATTCTTTATCTCGCTTGGGGCTCGCTAACATGGCGCCTTGTCGATTTTCATTAAGCTTCGAAAATTAGCCTTACATTCTTGATCCATTTGAACTTGATTTCCTTCGGAGTAGGCGGGTTATTGGCCTTGCAATTTTGGAGAATCCCTCGATAAATCTCCTATAATAACCAGCTAGTCCCAGGAAACTTCTGATCTCGTTCTGGGTCCTTGGCGATTTCCATTCCTGAACAGCTTCTACTTTGGCTGGATCTACTTTAATTCCTTGAACAGACACAATGTGTCCAAGGAACATTACTTCCTTCACCAAAACTTCGCATTTGCTAAACTTAGCAAAAAGCTGTTCATCTCTCAAGGATTGCAACACCGTTCTTAGATGATTCTTATGGTCTTCTTCATTCTTTGAATAGATGAGAATATCATCTATAAAGACCAAAACGAATTTATCTAAGTATGGATGAAACACTGCATTCATAAGATCCATAAATACGGCTGGTGCATTCGTCGAATCGAGCAGCACAACTATGAATTCATAATGGCTATACCTCGTCCGAATGCGGTCTTGGATCGTCTTCGGCCGTACCTTGAGTTGGTGATAACGACTTGAGGTCAATCTTGAGAATACACTCGCCTCGTAATTGATCAAACAGTCATCTATCCTTGGCAAATGATATTTATTCTTCGATCATCTTATTCGGTTCCCGATAATCTATACACATCCTCAAGGAACCGCTTTTCTTTTTGACAAATAGAACAAAGCGCTTCCCAGTAAACGCTAGTCCGATAAAACCTAGGTCCAAAAGCTCTTGGTTTGGATCTTCAATTCTTCTAGTTCTTCGAGCCATCCTATAAGGGGCCTTCACACCTTTGGAGCCGATCCGGGTTCCAAGTCGATGGTGAATTCAATTGTCTATCGGAGGTAATCACGGTAGATTTTCGGAAAAACATCCGAAATTGCAAACAATTTCTACATCTTCAGCCTTCATTCCGTTTTATCTTGCCCGTTCATGTAAACAAGATACGCGTGGCATCCTTTCCGGTTATCATCTTTCTCGCCGGTCTTGATATAATCGGGACTTTCTTCCCCATGCCGATTCCGTGGAAATCGTAGCTTCTTGTCGAGAAAATGAAATGAAATTTTCTCTCTTTGCAAAGAATCGTGGAATGGTTTGTAGCTAACCAATCCATTCCTAAAATTATATCTACGTCACCCATGGGTATTATGTTCAAATTGTTCGCGGAACCTTAAGTGATCTAAGTTAAACTCTGGGTTCGAGCAAAAATGCGTAATGATCATAATCCCACCTATAGGTGAAGAGATTCTCATGTCCCGATTGGCCTTCTCGGATCTAAGTTCAAACATATCAACACATGTTCTTGATATAAAGGAATGTGAAGCACCGTGTCGAACAACAATATAACAGGCGTGTTGAGAAGAATTCCCATACCGCCAGGTTTCCACGGTTCATTAGATTCTGCCTCGATGTAGAGCATACGCTCTACTTTGAAATTTGAGGTCGACGGGCGCTTGTCCTTGTTGATTCATTGTTTGTTGTTGCGCGGTTCTTTGCCGACGTTCTTCTTCTTGACGCCGCCGCCGTGGTTGCCGCCTTTGTTCTTTGGGGTTCTTTGCCGCTTCTTGCTGTTTGTACTTGTTCTTTGAGGTTGGGGCAGGAACTGAATAGCCCTGAGTGGCTGGGCATTGCCGGGCTGATTCGGCCTTACCACTGTTTCCGGGCGTGTCCCAGGGCAATTGTTAGCGTAATGCCCTTTCACACCGCACTTAAAACAGTTCCCGCTGCCCGCCATGCACGTTCCCTTGTGCATTTTCTGGCACTTTGGACAAGGTAGAGCCCTAACCTGCTCTTGTGGACCTCTCACCGGAGGGGAAAAGACTGGCCTCTTCCATCCCTGTCCTGGAGGCGCCACATTCCCTTGCCATTGCCGTTTGTTCACATTATCAGCATTTCCCCGGTTATTGCCACCAAAGTTTGGTTCCCACTTCCTTTTACCTCTATCTCCTGTATTCTGGGTCTGAGCTGATGTTGACTTATCATCTGGCATCGCTGCCTCAATATCTAAGGCTCGTCCAAGAGCCTCGGTATAGGTCAAGTCTCCATGGCTGGCGAGAGACATCCTGATCTCTGGCCTTAGACCCGACCTAAACTTCTCTGACATCTTCAGGTCTGTGTTCACCTGATCAGGTGCATACCTCGACATGTCGCAAAAGATGCGATCATAGTCGGTTACTGACATCTTCTCTTGCTTTAAAACGAAGAATTCGTTCTCTTTCCTTTTTCTATAATTTTTCGGGATGTATTTGTCATACATCTCCCTCTTGAAGTCTTCCCAAGTAAATTCGCCCATTTGCTCTGGTGTGAAAATCTTTCTTACCGCTTCCCACCGTAGGTCGACAGTCCAGAAGTGAAAAGTAATGCACGACAGTCGCTCCTGCGCGGTGCATATTAGAAAGTCAAAAATTCGTTCCATTGCCCTTATCCATTGTTCTGCCTCATCCGGATTTCCTTTCCCATTAAAGACAGGAGGGTTCTACCTTAGAAAGAGTTCCTCTATCCTACGATCAGGTGGAGGTGGGGGTGGTTGAGGTATAATTTCTGGTTCTTGTACTGGGATTCTACCTCTTCCCCTAGCTCTTCCCCTTCCTCTTCCTCTACCTCTAATCCCTTGTTCGGATCTCTTCTAGGAGGCATTACATTATATAAGACATTCAATTAAAACCCATTATTTTCACAATTTAAACATACATAATATCATCATACAATCTTATTGTAAAACGACTTTAATAAAACATTTCATCTTTGTCATACACCTTTTTGCATAAAAGCCCATTCGTGGTCATACATATATATCAAAAATTACGCCATAAGAAAGGTTGTTCTGCATAAGTAGTTATCAAAGGAAGTTACATACATACTGAGCTTACATGTCATTACAAAACACTAAGTTTTCACTTCCACTATATACATAAGCAACCACACTATATACATACTACACTATACACGTCTTCAAAATCTCGTCTCGCTCTTCGTCTGAACTCTCTCACTCTTCCTCATCCTCATCAGGATCTTCTTCCTCATCAGGATCTTCCTCCTCATCAGAGTCGTCCTCTAGTGCACGAACCCTGGATGGTCCTGCTCCATTCTCTCCGATCGCATGGATGTCGCGCATCGGGCCATAATCCTCGCGCTCCGGACTGTAACTAACACGTACAGGACTGTAGGCATCCCGAGTGTCCGACACTCTCATCCTCGCTGTACGGCGATAGGGCTCTGCTGGAGGTGGTGGAGCTGCCATCGGCGGTAGGGGCTCTGCTGGAGGTGGTGGAGCTGCCATCGGCGGTAGGGGCTCTGCTGGAGGTGGTGGAGCTGCCATCGGCGGTAGGGGCGGGAGTGGTGGACGTAGAGGATGTCCAAAAGACAACGGTGGAAAACAGCGCCTAGTGCAATCGGTCGTCTTTGCCACGTCCACTTGGGCAAGTCTGCCCTCATCAAATAGATACCGGGGCACCACCGGATTAACCTGCCTTGGAACCTCTGTATAAAGCCACTCCGGCGTGTCGTCACGCCATGTATACTCCCTCGGAGGGAGGTAAGGTCCTCTCGGGGCGGCTCCGTAAATGCAGAAGACATAACTAAGATGGCTGATGAATCGCGGTAGGTCCGCGATCAAGTCATAGTCTCCGCCCACTCGGTAGATGTAATCACCGGACACTTCCCGGCCATAATCTTCCCAGTCGTACGGAAGTCGGGTCAAGAGGCGTCTGACGCCAAGTCGTCGCCGTAACACATCCAATACTCCCGATAAGCACGAACTACTTCCTCGGGCGTAGCGTGTGGTCCTAGCCTCCTCCTAGCAGTATACCGCATCTCCTCCATCTGCCACAGACAAAACTAGCGTAAGTCAACTAAACATTATCCGATAAACAGATAAGATAAACTTAGACGCATCTGTTAAGCAGCTAGGATAAACTGGACAATCTATAAAGCAGATAAACAATCCAAACACATCTGATGAATAGATAAATGTTATCAGGAAATGTTTTCATGTACATCACACGTCGTAGCTCTCTTATTCTACTAGGAAACTTATTATCTAGCAGCGTTCTAAAGTCTATGTTATACTATAAGGTCTTTGTACTAAGTAAAACTCGAACTAAAATTCTATAGACTCTCGTTAATTCTGGAGATAGAAACAGGGGTTCAGTCCTTCATAAAAAATGAAGTTTAGTGTGTTAAGAGTACGCAGGCGAAAACCGTGTGTAATTTGGAATTCAAACGAAGAGAACGAGCTAAAACAAAATCACTGCAGTGCAGAAAATTTCGCGCTCATGACGAGATTTGTAGGCAATCTTGACGAGTCGTGCATGCCGTTGCCGATATCGGGTAGTACAGGCTTCCAAGGTCGACACGCCAAAGTCGATGTTATAAATTCCAAGTTTAAGTCGACGATCGCACATGCCAAGTGGAGTCAAGTCGCACATGCCGAGGTCGAGTCGAGGTCGAACATGCCAAGGTCAAAGTCGAGATCACACATGTCAAGTCGGGTCGAGTCGCACATGCCGAGATTGAAGTCGAGTTGCACATGCCAAGTCGAAGATGAGTCGCACATGCGAAGTCGTGACGAGCCGCATATGCCAAGTCGAGATGAGTCGCACATGCCAAGTCGTGACGAGTCGCACATGCCAAGTCGAAGATGAGTCGCACATGCCGAAGTCGTGGACAGTCGCATATGCCAAGTCAAAGATGAGTCGCACATGCCAAGTCGTGACGAGTCGCACATGCCGGTTGTAATGATGGCGTCGACGTCGTTCGTTTCAAAAGTTGAGGTCCCAATCGTCTTCGCGTTCGTCTTTGGCCTTGAAGCTCGAGGCTATCGTTACTTTCGTTGTTCACGTCATTCTTTTGTTCTTGTAAGGAAAGAAGTTCGTATTTCTATGTTCTTTGCAATATGTGATCATGCTTCTTATGTCATCTATGTTCTTCTTGTGATGACATATCATTTGTCATAATCAATCTTGAAAATTGAAACTAAAGTTTCAAAGAATGAAATACGCTTCATTCATACATGCATATTTCTTTGATTCCAAAGAATCCATTATTTCAACATTGGCCATTTACGCTCGTTTCAGCGTATTTATTCATTATACGAAATCTTGAAATTTGAACGAATCGATTATGAAAACTTGAAAGTTTTATCCAATTTCATAATATACTTATTAAAGCATGTATTAATTGAATTACAAATTCAACATTTCATTTGTGGCACATAATGCTCATTATCGAACATAGGTATTCATTTCAAACATGATCACCTTGCATGAACTTCGCTTCATTTCCAACATTAATCATATAGTCTTCCCAATCATTTGATGGCTTTTATTAATTTCACCGAAAATAAGTTTTGACAATTTCTTTCTCGAACTTATTTTTCAATCGAACATCATAACATTTCTTTCTTTTTCCTTCAAAATGATTCCAACTGTTCATCATTAAACTTTTCATTTCAAGAGTTTGAGAAGGAAATCATTTACCTCGTCCCTGTTGAAATGGACGTGATGGAGTGTTGAGTATAGTCACCGATTTCTAGAAGTCTAGTGACTCAATCTAGACTCAACTTGAAAGAAGGTTTTGGATCAAAGAGCGAATCGCCTCGATACCACTCTATAATGACCCCATAATCCCAAAGTCGGATTAAAGAGGACTAATACTAGGAACAATAAGTAGGGTTCATGAAAGCCTAATTCAAGACATATAACACGAAAATAAGACGATTCACCATTATATACATTAATAACATAAAGTACAAGAAAGGCTAGCCAATGTATCCAAAAGAATACCAACGATCCAAGGACTTCAACTCATAATATTCGACATAAGCATAATATTCAAAAGTAGACATTGTTCAAACACAATGAAGGCATGTGAATACACGTATGATTTACGCGTGTACCCAGGTTTCTAACTTAACATTCAAAAAGTGTTCGACTTCTCAACACCCTCCATCATCACCATCAACATTTCAACTCGCACATTTAAAAGCAACAGTAGTATTGAGTACGAGGATGCACTCGGTGGACTCATGCCAAAACATTTTATCATATTTAAATTACACTACCACATCATGGTAAGACATATGGTTTTACTTGAAATGCCTTATGCTTACTAAATCATTTTCATCGCTCATAAACATCATCGCCGCCGAAGCATTTTACTTGCATGTATGATCCATATCCTTATCCTTTTATCATAACTTTATAATTTAGCGTCGAGAAGCGAGGCCTCCTCTGCGTCGCCGCGACCGCCGCATTGTCCTTACAGCCCCACAAATACTATTTTCTTGTGTACACGCTAACCCTAGCTGTATAAGCCTTCCCATAGATCCGAATTCGATTCCATTCATAAGTTGGGAGCTACCCAACACATTTATATCATTTCATTCATGGATAGATACATACATAAAACATAAACATTTTCGGCGTGTAATTTACAAACATTTTATCATCATTCTTTGATATAAGCATCGTAAATAAAATCATTTGTTCAACATTTTATCATTTAAGAGTATAGTAAACCCACCGACTCCTTGATCGTCAAATTTTCGATTCTTTTTCAAGTCAGTCGTCGCGTCGCCTTCCACACCTTTACGTAAAATGATACGTTGTCACATTTTTGAGATTTTCAAAGTTTAGAATAAACTTTGATAACTTATTCTAATATAATTAATTTCAACGAATTCAATACGCCTGCTCAATCGCGATTTTGAACTAAATATTTCTCTACTTGAGATATGTTCAACTATTTCATTTTAACCTTTTAGTTAAACGCTTAACGATTTACACGTTTTTCGATGCAAGGATTTCAATTATGAAATCTTTCTCACTAATGAGATTTCCTTATATAAATAATACGCTTTACACGACATGATTTTTCGAACGATTTCATACGTTGATTTCAAAAGTCAACATTTTGACTTTTCTTTATTAAATTCTTTAATAATTCCCATTTTAATATCTAATTAATATAAATCCATTTTCAATCCATTTCTTTCATAAAGTCTTAATTTCGATTTTCATGCAAATCGATAAACTTCATTAATATTTTTCTTAAATATTAATTTACTTATTCTTTAAACATTATTTTTCATTTCTAACGTTATTTAATATAACGTTTATTACAAACATAGTATTCTATGTTTATAAAATTTCATAAATTCTTAATATGTCTAAATTAATTTCTAGACATATAATGTATTATTTTTCTTAATATTAAGGATTTAAAATCCTTAATATATTATTACAAGCTTTCGGTTTTAAGCTTCTTTTTTTTATTATTCTTCCAAAAATTCTTCTAAATTCATATAGTGTACTATTTCATCATAGTATCACTAATATGTATTAATATTAACTATAGAAAATTTGGGCATCACTTATTTAAGTCCATAGGTCAATGTTTTAGTCCAAACCTTGTCCAATAAATTTTCTAAAATTCTAGTTAATTTATACAAGGTCCCAACATTAATTTATAACATATTTATAACCTATAGTCCAACATATTCCATTTCTTCATCAATGTATATATTGTTCAAGGTCACGGTTTCTCTCCCATCTTTATACCAAACATTTTGTAAAATTCAATTAAATTACACTATACTTATACTCTATGGTATATTAACATTACATCATTATATTTACTAAAATTAATTAAATCTTCATGTATTCATGCTTAGAAGCTCTCAAATTTTTTAAAAGTATGATCATCAATTTCTTAAAATTTAATAAAATCACATAGCACATAATCAATGCTATAGATCAACATTATGCTATAATAACACTTAAATAAAATTTGTACATTAAACTACATTTTTCTTTCATTTTACGTAATTTCACAAAACCTAACATATGATTTTTAAAATTTCATTTAATCACAATGTGCTCTACTACTAACATATATCATTAATCCAACATTAAATCAAACCCTAGATTTTCTAATTCATATTAAAATAATTAATATCACATGCTTAACTTAAAAATAATTCATCATATGAACATTTAATCATATGTAGCATAATTTATAAACAATAAAACATGCTAGCAACATTTTATTCATAAGAACACATGCTTGTATAACATAATCGAACCATCAAAAATTTAAAACTTAATGTATAATCAAGCTCGCTCGATTCCTAACCTTTTTAACTAGTATTGATTTTGTGTGAAATGATCTAGTATCAAGCTTTGCTAGGAGAAAACAAGAACACTCAAGGTGTTTCAAAAGAAAAGCTCTCGGTGCTTTTGCTTTTGAGAGAGGAAAGTGTTTGTTTAATGAAGCACAAATACTTAAGTAATTGAATTGGAATACTCTAACTCCTATTACTCTCTCTCACTCTCGGCCACTACAATCACAACACAAGCAAAACAATTTAATTCATGCTTTATGACTCATCAAATATTACATCACTATACTAACTTCTTGAATAAAGTTTTTGATTAAAAAAAAATTAATTTCTTTGCCTTTGGGAGCAATTGCCGTCGACCACCCTTGCAAGACACAAGGATTACACAAGCTTTCTCCTATGACTCACCATGCATATGTCATGGAAGTTAGTATCTCTTACATTTTGAAAGAAACAATGAAATATCTATTGCTTTTGGAGAAGCAATAGCCATCGGTCATCCTCATTGTGTAAGGAGAAGGAATTTTATTCTTGTTTTAATACCATGTATTTAATCCTACACTCTATCCCAAATATAATTTACATCATCAAAATATTATTCTTAGTCAAAGAAATCGGCTATTTCATGTATTACAACATCCACTTGCTAATTACTTGGTTAGAGCGTAAATCTACCACACTTGTATTACTTGTTCACATATTATTACAATGTGTAGCAAAACACACGAATATGGGTACACTAAATAGCTCACCATTATTTTCATTCCTTATGTGATAACTTTTGAATTTTCATGCTAATTATATATATATGTCATAATATATGTTTTAGATGATAAATTATATCATAGGAAAAATTATTAGTATCATTTCATGTGAGAAAACCCTAATTTTCTAATTAGGGTTTTCAAAATTAGTACATTGTTCAATAATTAATCCTTAATATTCTAGCATTGTTTTAATGCTAAATAATACTCTAATTACATATAATAATCATAGGAATTTAAATACTATAATTCCTTGATCATTAATCTCATTTTCTATTCATCTCTAAACGTTAACGTTTGAAACGCCTCAAACGTTAATTATCGACTCATCTCAAAATGGTCGTAATAAAGTTGTAATCACTTTATTAGATTATCCCATTTAATATGAAATTTAATTCTAAGCTTCGCTGTTTAGAAAGTTTACTTAAATTTTAACTATCGATAACCAATCGACGTTAAAATAATACCGCCAAACACTTAATAAAATTCTATTCCTTAATTCACAATTTTTAGTGAATATAAAATAGAATTATTACCTCGTAATTAATCGAAATCATTATTCGATATATTACTAATTTATTATTTATTGAAATCCTAATTTACAATTTAAATATCGTAATTAGGCATTTAATTCTTCGGGATATTACACCAAATTATCGAACCTTCTGTTTAAGCACTTGTAGCCTTATATCTGTAAATTACTTTTGCCTTGTAAATAAGGTTGATTATCGAAGTTCGATAAGTATTATTTTGAAGTCTTTGATCATTCTTATTAAATGTGTTGTAATTACTGTTCCAAGCTCTAGTTATCTCTAATCTGTCCTTTGGAATAGAGGGGCTGTGACAACTATACTCACATAGAATCAATAATATGTAATCATATTGATCATAGAAAAATTGTACACTTTAATTTCTTATCTTATGGTTCTCGAAAATTTGAGAACAATGTCTAAACATTTTTCAAAATTTCTAATTAAATTACACAACTGTAATATTCCAAAGAAACGAACATACGATTACGGTATACTAAACCCGTAATTAGGTTTTTTCCCGAATATTCTTATCTGTATGACATCGAATTGTATTTTGATTCAGTATCGTTATAACGAATTCCTTTTTATAATTCACTAAGGATTGTGAATTACGGAATTGAAATTTATGAAATAATACGACAGTATTATTTTAACGTCAAACGCATCTAACGCCGATTTTATGAAATTTTCTGAGCAGTGAAGCTTGGAATTAACTTCCATATTAATTCCTATGATAATGGAATTTTATTTATAAAGTAAGTACGAACTTACTACGACCATTTTGAGATGAGTCGATTTTGAACGTTTTGAGACGTTTTGAACGTCAACGTCTAGAGACGTTTTGAAAAATGAGTTTAATGCTCAGGAAATTACAATAATTAATTTCCTATTATTATTTTATATAATTACAGTATTATTAATTATTAAAATCGAATTTTTAGCTATTAAAATTCGATATTTTGGAAATGGGTTTTTCGAAAACCCTAGTTGCTTAAACTATGGTTTTTCACATGAAATGACACCATTAAATTATCCTATGATATCTAAACTATATGTTATGATATATATGGATATTATTAAGCGTTAAAATCAAATTTTGGACCATAGAACTCGATGGTTTCAATGTAATAATTTCGAAACCCTAATTTTCGAAATTAGGGTTTTGTGTGATTAAAATGTGCTATTAATTACCCTATGCTATTATTTAATATCTAAACCATATATTATGATATATAAGAGTGTATTTGGAACGAAAATACCTTGTACAATATTTAATGGTGTGATTTATATTTTTACCCTAATTCACGCCTATTTTCGTGAATTACACTATGTGTGATTTAATTATTTTTATGACATGTATTATATATCTATGACCTATAATATAAATTATATATTGTGTTACGTGATAAATAAAATAAAAATCAGCCCTTGGAACCCCCAAACCGTCGACCACCCCTTCCCCATGCACAATGATTTCACTTTTAAATTGCCCAATACATGAAGAGCTCTTTAAACACTCTTCAATCATCACATACCACTCCCCAAAAATGTGCTGCATTCTAATTATTATTGTGAGAGAGAGAAGGGCCGAGAGAGAGAGAGATAATAGAGAGGATCCATTTTCATCTCATTCTCACTCTTTACAAAATTTGAACACTCTCATTCTTCTTTTTCTCCCACTTCCTCCGAAAACCGAGACATCCCCCATTTTCAAAAATATTTTCTCTTCTTCCTTCTTCATTTCTTCACCAAAGTTGGGATACCATACCTTGTCCATTGAAACCTATACCAATCCTAAGGTAATAACCGAGCATAGCTTTAAATATTATCCTTCATTGTACAAAAATAATCAAACATGTGTATGTGTGTTTCGAAAATTATATATATATGTATATATATGTGTTTAATGTTCTTGAGCATGAGCTATTGCTATATCTATGTTCTTGATGATTTTATTTTCAAAAACATGAGAATATATGCTTGAATGAACATATGACTTGGTATATGGAATTTTTGAATGAAACTAGTATATATGATTTTCGAACCATAGTATATAATGAAATAATTTTCGAAAATGTATAAAAATTTTCATGAGGACCGAATATGTTGTTATTTATTTTTATGATGGATTATTGCTCTATGATATGATTTAAGACCATGGTATATTATTTAGAAATTTTCGAAAACCCTAGCTTGAAATTTTGAAAATACCGTGAGCATATATGTATGTACCTTGGTGTATGATTTTATTTTTGAACATGCAATGACATATTAATGCTCTAGAACCTTGATTACATGTTCTATGATTTATTTAAATTTTTGAAAACCATATGCTATAATTTTTGAAATGACCGAGAGCTATATGAACATGAATGTTGGTGTATGATTTTTGTTTTAATCATGCAATGGTGTATTAATGCTTTAGTATATTGTTTATGTGTTATATGATTTTGTTGGAATTTTTGGAAATCAAATACTAAATTGAATCAAAAAAACCGAAAGCCTTGAGATTGAATAAGGTGATGATTTAATTGGTTTTTGATGATTTAAATGATGTTATATTAGTATACTATAGTGTATGAGCATAATGTATAATTGTTAGAATTTTTGGAAACCAAACCCTAATTGAAATCAAAGAAACCGAGAGCTATTGCTACATAGGGTGATGATTTCAAATGGTTTTGGTTAATGTTATGATGTATTATTGTTATACTATAACGTTTAATCATGTCATGAATTATTTTGAATTTTTAGAAATTTTTTGATAATTATTTGGTAATTAATTATTAATTACCGAATGCATTGTGAGCTTATATATTGATGAATGAATGGTTATAATGGACTATAGGTTATAGTTGTGACATATATTGATATTGGGATATTATATTAAGTGTATATCAATTTTGGGAATTTTTGGACAATTATTCCTAATTTTATGGAATTACCGTAGCATATATATATGTATATATGTTAATAAATGACAAACAATATCATATGGATGATATTAATTATTATTCTGGACCATAGTGTATAATAATACACTATATTAATTTAGAATTTTTTTTGAAAATCATTTGGTAATTTTATATAATTACTGAGAATATTTCGATTATTTATAAGGATTTTAAATCCTTTTTAATTCAGTTTATTAATAAATTATATGTCTAATTAATATTCTGGACATATTTGAAATTTATAAAAGTTTATAAACATAGATTGCTATATTTGAGACAAACGTTTATTTTGTAACGTTTTTAAATCGAAAATATACGTTTTAAATATTAAAAGGATTAATAATTACGAAAAATATTTATAAGTCCTTTGATTTACGTGATAAATCGAGAAATAAGACTTTACGATTTCAAATCGATCAAATTCGATTTATAAAATAAAATAGAAAGAAATTACTATTTGAAAGTCAAAATTGTTGACTTTATTAACCAATGTTGACTTTGTAGACTTTTAAAGTCCAACGACGATTATACGATTGATAAATACGCCAGTACGCGTAAGATATACTAATTGAGTATGATACCTCATTAGTAAGAAAAGATTTCATAAATGAAATCCATATATCGAGAAACGTACTTATAATATGTTGAACGTCTAAACCGGAAGGGTTAAGACGATAAATTGAACGTATCTCGAAGGACGAGAACAATTCAAATTATATACGTATTTGAAAGCGTATTGAATTCATTATGAATTTAGTTCACCTCGATATAAGATATCAAGTTTATCTTAGATTTTGAAAGTCTCGAGAGACTTGAGCGACGCATTAAAACCTCGCTTTTAGTCGTAAAGGTGTGGACGCAAACACGGCGATCGGACACCGACGTGTCTAAACAAACCTCGACTCGCCTTCTGAAAACCATAGTCCGGTGGGCTCTTTTCTTGTACTTAGCCCCGCATGTTTGTTTTAAATGCGCAGTCGAGCTTCATGATGGTGATGGGGAAAGTGTTGAGGAGTCCTGTCCTCGACCAATTTTTTTGAATTTGTGGTTTTCACCTTGAATGCATATCATCATATATGATTCACACACTTTCCACCGCTAAACTCTCAATTCATTTACTTTATGTTTTGGTATGAATTGTTAAGGTCTCTCGTGTCCTTTATATCTTTGGATTGTGGGAGGATAATGCAACATGAATTATTGAGGTCCATCGGACTCATCATTAAATCTTTGGGTCCACGGCTAACCCTTTCAATCGTTATGACATCATCTTATGTTATGATCAAGCATGCTAGATTATTCTTATTATATCATTATATCATGTTCGGCATGCTAGTTTATTGTTATTATGCATCTTTATCTTAGCAAGTAACCCCAAAATACTACTCCTAGTATTAGTCGCCTCCAACCGAGTCGCCCGGAGTGGTCGTGATGACAGTGGTATCGAGCGAGGTTGCTCTTTGAAAACCCAAACCTTTTAAATTCTAAGTCAGATCGAGTCACCGGACTTCTAGAAATCTATCGACTCTCTCAACACTCCATCACATCGAGCTCAACCGGGAAAGGTAATCGTAATTCTTTCTCAACTCATGAAATGGAAAATTTTACATGGTGAGAAAGTTGGAAGAATTTTTGAAAGGTTATGTTATTATGGAAATTTTGATGATGGAAATGGAAGTTTGAGCAAGAAAGTTTTTCCAAAAACTTTGATTTGAAACCAATAAGTATTGATGCGAGTACTCAAATTTTGAGATGGAAGTATATGGTGGTATTGAGTTGAATGATCAACATGGAATGAATGAATTCATTTTTGATATGTATATGAGTTGACTATGATTGTCATTTTGAAATCGTATTTCCAAATTCTCAAATGAGACTTTATTTTCCAATCTTCAAAATTTCGTTTGTGATGAATGATATGTTATCACGAGTAGAACCTAGACCCTAAGGAGCATGCTCACGTATCGTGAAAGAACATAGAAGTATGAAATTCTTTTGCCCTTACTAGAACAAAGAACGTTAGGAAGAATGTATGTGACGATAGCCTCGAGCTCGAACGACGAAAGACGAGCGAGAAGGAAGAACGAGGACGATTTCAACCTTGAAGATGAACGACGTCGACATTTCATCACCGCTTCGACATGAGTGACCGTCGACATAGGTTATGATGTGGACATCAATTACGACTTCAGAATGTTCAGCCTCAACATAAGGACGTGGATGTGGTAGACGTATTACATCGATATACGTCTCGAATTTTATTTTTGGCACGATCGCGCAAATTTCCTGCACTGCGCAGTAAATTTGTTTTAGCTAGATCTCTTTCGTTAGGACTCCGATTTACGCATGGTTTTTACCTGTGTACTCCTAACGCACTGATCTTAATTTATTATGAAGAACAGAATCCCTAATTCTATCTCCAGAATACGATAGAGTCGGTTGAACTCTAGTTTAAGTGTTTGGTATAATACAAGGATCTCGTAGCATATATATATTAAGATGTTATTGGTCTATATGTATACGCTTTGGTAAGACTAAGAAGGTAAGTTGTGATATGTGTTGTACCTTATGATGTTGCCTACCTTATAGATCGCTTAGTTCCAACCTAGTTGCTTCTCGCTATGCTTAAGTTATCCTTTCGCTTTTGAGACGACGATAGTCGACTTATGTTAGTTTTGATCGTGACAGATGGAGGAGATGCGCTATATCGCTAGGAGGAGGGTAGGACCTCATGCCACACCCGAGGAGCTGATGCGCACCTATTGGGAATGTTAGATCTCGCCGAGAAGACCTAGGCGAAGTTTACATGACACCTTCGGGCCGTGGAGGAATGCCCGAGCCCATGGCGCAATCGACTATGATGGCATTAAGCGACTCCTAGCTATACTCCCTTGTACATGGGATGGTTATGCCCGAGAGGTATCGGGAGATTACATTTATCGTATGCCCTGAGGCTATGATTTGATTGGGGCTCTGCCCAGGTTCGTGAGTCATCTGACTTACGTATACAGTAATTACGGAGCCGCACCTATGGGACCCTATCTCCCTCCACGGGAGTACACTTGGCGTGATGAGTCGCCAGAGTGGCTATACCTTGAGGTTCCGAGACAGGTCGATCCGGTGATACCCCTTTACCGGATAGATGAGGGCGCATACCAGTGTGGATAGGCGGCGCCCAGAGCTCGGGAGAGCCTGTGTTCCACCGCCAGCTCGGACACCCAAGACATCCGCCACTACCACCCCTACCGTCAAGGTCCGATCCGCCACCACCGGAAGAGGAAGAGCCCTTCCGCCGGACAGCGCGGATGAGCATATCAGATGCCTTCGATGGCTATGACCCGATCCGAGGAAGCTACAGCCCGATCCGCCACAACTACGACTTGTACGGCACGGATAACTTCGGACCCCTGCGCGACATACCGATGATGGAAACCAACGGTGCAGGACCGTCCAGGGTACGACCTCGCGAGGACGATTCGGGTGGAGAAGACGATTCCGAAGAGGAGGAAGACCCCGAGGAAGACGCGGAGTAGGAAGGAGCCCGTGAAGACGTTAGACGACCTTTTTAATTAAAATTTTTGTTATGACTAGCATGTGCTAGCTTTTCCTTTTTATATTTCGGTACTGATGGATCTAGAACTCGATTTTTTTTTTGGAAGGCCGTGTGGGCCGGAAACCTTGCTGATTTGGTTTTATTGTGGTTTTTGATGTTTGAACGTCGTGCTTTTGGCAGACCTTGATTACCTATCTATATATTTGACCCAAGTGGGCTTTTGCGACAAATTGTCTATGTTAAGGATGAGTTGTTTTGTTTTGAAATCGTTTTGCGAAGAGGCTATGAAAATCCTATGTATGTTAAGTTATGAAGGAGACAAGTGATTAACGGTTATATGTTTTCTATAGCAGCATGCCTCCGAGAAGAAATCCGGAGCAAGCACCCAGAGGTCGAGGTCGGGGAAGACCCAGGGGACGAGGTAGAATTCCGGAGCAAGAAGCCGAAGACATACCCCCACCACCCCCACCTCAACCCGATCGTAGGATCGAGGAATTATTTTTAAGGCAGAACCCTCCTGTCTTTAACGGGAAAGGCAACCCGGAAGAAGCCGAGCAATGGGTGAGAACCATTGAACGAATATTCAACTTTTTGAGATGTACAGCACAGGAGAGACTGTCCTGTGTGACTTTCCAATTAAATGGACCAGCGGACTTCTGGTGGGAGGCCAGGAAAAAGACGTTTACTGCTGAGCAACTGGAAGAGTTCTCATGGGAGGACTTCAAGAGGGAACTGTATGAGAAATACATCCCCAAAAGCTATAAGAGGAGAAAGGAGGTGAATTTTTCCATCAAACAAGAAAGGTTGTCTCGGACCGACTATGATCGCGCTCATGCGAGATGTCGAGATATGCACCAGCGGTGGACACCGACTTGAAAATGTCGGAAAAGTTTAGGTCGACCGAGAATGGAGATACGGATGTCTCTTGCCACCATGGAGACCTAATTTACATCAAGCTCTTGCACGAGCTTTAGATATTGAGGCAGCAATGTCCGAAGATAGGTCAGTGTCGGCTCAGACACATAACTCGACGGACAGAGGAAAAGGGAAATGGGAACCCAATCGCGGGAATAACAACCGCGGGAGCTATGGGGCGCGAGCGAGTCACAAGCGCCCGGCAAGGAAACGCGTCCAACCAGGCAAATTGAAAAGGGCAGCTTTATGCTCCACCGCAGGGCCCGCAAGAACAAATAAGGGCACCACCATGCCCTAGATGCCATAGGGTGCACAAGGGTGTGTGCACGGCAAACGTGGTGAAATGTTAAAGTGCGGGGCAAAGGGCACTACGCCAATAATTGCCCGGTGACACGCTCGGACGTAAGGCCGAACCAACCCGCAATGTCCAACCACCGAGGGCTATCCAATTCCAATTTCAATCAAGAATAAGAAGGGCAACAAATTTCAAAGCAAGTGGTGCAAACCCCACCACAACCGCAACAAGAACCCCGCAACAGAAGTGGCAACAACCGCCTCAACAACAACAAAGGCTCGACCATCATGCAACAACAGCAGAATAGCCTGCATGCAGCCAGCAGAACCAACAAGGACCGTCGGCCTCCTCACTGCTCAGCTAGAGCCTACGCCCTGCATAGGAGGCAGAACGAGCAAAATCAGGGAAACCTGGCAGGTATGGGAGTTCTTCTCAACATACCTGTTATAGTATTGTTCGATACGGGTGCTTCGCATTCTTTCATAGCAAAATCATGCGTAGAAATGCTGGGCCTTAGCTCGGAAAAGGCAAGCCAGGATATGAGAATCTCATCACCTATAGGAGGGATTATGACTGTTACACACTTTTGCTCGAACCTAGAATTGACACTAGGGTCACTTAAGGTTCTGGCTAACAATCTGAACATAATACCCATGGACGATGTAGACTTAATCCTAGGAATGGACTGGTTAGCTAAGAATCATTCCACGATTCTATGTAAGGAAAGAAAATTTCGCTTTCACTTTCCGGACAAGAAGCCACGATTTCCATGGAATCGGCATGAGAAGAAGTTCCGATCAGTATCGGCTCTACAAGTTTAGGAAGATGATGAAATGTAAAGGATGCCATGCATTCCTTGTCTACTTGAACGGGAGGATGAACCCGAGCGAGGATGAAGACATTGAAGTTGTTCGGGAATTTTCTGACGATTTCACGAGAATCTACCAGATTACCCCCGATGAACAATTAGAATTTACCATCGACTTGGAACCGGATCGGCCCAAAGGTCGAAGGCACCCTATGAATGGCCCCAAAAGAGTTGGAGGAATCAGAGATCCGTATTCAAGAATTGTTGGATTTAGGATTCATTAGGCCAAATGTTTCACCTTGGGAGCCACTGCTTTATTTGTCAAGAAAAGGATGGTTCTTTGAGGATGTGCATCGATTATCGAGAGCTCAATAAGATGACACTAAAGAACAAATATGCTTTACCTAGAATTGATGACCTGTTTGATCAATTGCGAGGAGCAGGTGTATTCTCGAAAATTGATCTCAAGTCGCTACCATCACCGAAAATACGGTCTCAAGATGTACCTAAGACGCATTCGAACCGTGATATGGCTACTATGAGTTCATAGTTATGCCATTCGGATTAACCAATGCACCAGCCGTATTCATGGATCTTATGAATAGGGTATTTCATCCATTTTGGATAAATTTGTTTTGGTCTTCATAGATGATATCCTTATTTATTCAAAGAATGAAGAGGATCATGAGAATATCTAAGAACGGTTTTGCAAACCTCGAGAGATGAAAGACTCTTTGCTAAGTTTAGCAAATGTGAGTTTTGGTCAAGGAAGTTATGTTCCTTGGACACATCGTGTCTCAGAAGGTATAAAGTAGATCCAACTAAAGTAGAGGCCGTGCGGAATGGAAATCACCAAGACTCAAAGACGAGATTAGAAGTTTCCTAGATTAGTGGTTACTATAGGAGATTCATCGAAGGATTCTCCAAAATTGCAAGGCCAATAACCCAGCTACTCCGGAAAGGAATCAAGTTCAATTGGACTGAGGAATGTGAGTCGAGTTTCCAAATACTCAAGGAAAAATTAACAAGTGCACCAGTACTATCCGTTCCAGAAGCGGACAAGGAATACGTAGTTTATACCGATGCTTCTAAGACCGGACTGGGCTGTGTCTTGATGCAAGAAGGGAAAGTGATAGCATATGCATCCCGACAACTCAGACCCCATGAACTGAACTACCCAACCCACGATTTGGAATTAGCAGCTGTAGTTCATGCACTGAAGATTTGGAGACACCATCTCTATGGTGTGAGATGTGAGATCTTCACGGATCATAAAAGTTTGAAGTACTTCTTCGAACAAAGAGATTTGAATATGAGACAAAGAAGATGGCTCGAGCTTGTAAAAGACTACGACTGTGGTATTAACTATCACCCGGGTAAGGCGAATGTAGTAGCTGACGCCTTAAGTCGTAAGAGCCATACCAAGCTAGGATGTCTCCTTACGCAGGAAGAAAAACTCGTTGAAGAGTTTGAAAGATTGAGGATTGAACTGATTGAACCACCCGAGACAATTGTGAGTTGTATCGCAACACTCACACTAACATCTGATCTAAGAAAAAGGATTGTCGAAAGACAAAGGATGGAGGAAAAGTTAGAAAAGATCAGACAAAGGGTAAGGTCTGAAGGATTTAAGAATTTCCAAGAGGCGTCAGACAACGCCTTATTATTTGAAAGAAGGATATGCGTTCCGGACGACGCAGAGCTACAAAATGAAATCATGAGTGAGGCTCACGATACACCCTACACCGCCCACCCAGGCAGTACAAAGATGTACCAAGACCTAAAGGAAAAGTTTTGGTGGGAAGGCATGAAACGAGACATTGCTTCTTTCGTAGAACGCTGTCTTGTTTGCCAACAAGTGAAGGCACTACACCAACGTCCATACGGAAAGTTGCAACCGTTAGAAATTCCCGAGTGGAAATGGGAAGAGATAACGATGGATTTCGTTACAAACCTACCCAAATCGGAAAGAGGAAACACAGCCATATGGGTAATTGTGGATAGACTCACCAAGAGTGCTCACTTTCTACCGATTCAGAGCACTTATGGATCTGAGAAATTGTCCCAGCTGTACGTTAAGGAAATTATATGGCTACATGGAGTGCCAAAATCTATTACCTCTGATAGAGACTCCAAGTTCACATCCAGATTCTGGATTAGCTTGCAGAGAGAATTGGGTACTAAACTAAATTTCAGTACGACTTTTCATCCACAAACTGATGGGCAATCGAAAGAACGATCCAAACGCTAGAAAACATGCTTAGAACAGTAGTATTGGATCGAGGTGCAAAATGGGAAGAAATTTTACCTCTCATTGAATTTGCCTACAATAATAGCTACCAAGCGACGATCGGCATGGCCCCACACGAAGCCTCAGATGGCAAGAAGTGTAGATCACCGCTTATCGGGATGAAGTCGGTGAAAGAAAAGTCATAGGGCCTGATGCAATGAACGAAATGATCGAAATCGTTCGACAAATTAGACTGAGGATAAGAGAGGCTCAGATAGACAAAAATCTTACGCTGATACGCGTAGATCCGAGCTACAATTTGAAAGTGGAGACAAAGTGTTTCTTAAAGTCTCCATCAAAAGGATTGTCGTTTGTCCCGAAGGAAAGCTTAGACCCGCTTCATAGGACCATATGAGATCCTAGAGATGATAGGTCCAGTAACTTATAGGTTGGCTCTTCCACGAGCCTAGGAAACGTTCATAATGTTTTTCACATGTCGTAGTTGCGAAAATACGCTCACGACCCAAAGCACGTGATTCATCAAGACGACGTGATCCTCGAGCCAGACATGAGCTATAAGGAAGAACCCGCGGCCATACTGACCACAAAGTTCAAAGAACTATGAAGCAAGTCGATTTCGTTAGTCAAAGTGTTGTGGAGACACCACGGACAAGAAGAAGCCACGTGGGAGCTTGAAGAAGCGATGAGAGAAAAATACCCCGATTTATTTTTCTAGAGGTATACAAATTTCGGGACGAAATTTTTCTTAAGGGGGGTGGAATGTAATATTCCAAAGAAACGAACATACGATTACGGTATACTAAACCCGTAATTAGGGTTTTTCCCGAATATTCTTATCTGTATGACATCGAATTGTATTTTGATTCAGTATCGTTATAACGAATTCCTTTTTATAATTCACTAAGGATTGTGAATTACGGAATTGAAATTTATGAAATAATACGACAGTATTATTTTAACGTCAAACGCGTACCGAACGTCAGTATTTTATGAAATTTTCTGAGCAGTGAAGCTTGGAATTAACTTCCATATTAATTCCTATGATAATGGAATTTTATTTATAAAGTAAGTATGAACTTACTACGACCATTTTGAGATGAGTCGATTTTGAACGTTTTGAGACGTTTTGACGCCAACGCCTGAGACGTTTTGAAAATGAGTTTAATGCTCGAGAAATTACAATAATTAATTTCCTATTATTATTTTATATAATTACAGTATTAGTAATTATTAAAATCGAATTTTAGCTATTAAAATTGATATTTTGAAATGGGTTTTTCTGAAACCCTAGTTGCTTAAACTATGGTTTTCACATGAAATGACACCATTAAATTATCCTATGATATCTAAACTATATGTTATGATATATATGGATATTATTAAGCGTTAAAATCAAATTTTGGACCATAGAACTCGATGGTTTCAATGTATATTTTGAAACCCTAATTTTAAAATTAGGGTTTTGTGTGATTAAATGTGCTATTAATTACCCTATGCTATTATTTAATATCTAAACCATATATTATGATATATAAGAGTGTATTTGGAACGAAAATACCTTGTGCAATATTTAATGGTGTGATTTATATTTTTACCCTAATTCACGCCTTATTTTAATAATTACACTATGTGTGATTTAATTATTTTTATGACATGTATTATATATCTATGACCTATAATATAAATTATATATTGTGTTATGTAATAAATAAAATAAAAATCAGCCCTTGAACCCCAAACCGTCGACCACCCCTTCCCCATGCACAATGATTTCACTTTAAATTGCCCAATACATGAAGAGCTTTTTAAACACTCTTCAATCATCACATACCACTCCCCAAAATGTGCATTTTTTCTAATTATTATTGTGAGAGAGAGAGAGCGCGAGAGAGAGAGAGATAATAGGGAGAGGATCCCTTTTCATCTCATTCTCACTCTTACAAAATTTGAACACTCTCATTCTTCTCTTTTCTCTCCCACTTCCTCCATAAACCGAAACATCCCCCACCATTTTTGAAAATATTTTCTTCTTCCTTCTTCATTTCTTCACCAAAGTTGATACCATACCTTGTCCATTGAAACCTATACCAATCCTAAGGTAATAACCGAGCATAGCTTTAAATATTATCCTTCATTGTATAAAATAATCGAACATGTGTATGTGTGTTTCAAAATTATATATATATATATATATATGTGTTTAATGTTCTTGAGCATGAGCTATTGCTATATCTATGTTCTTGATGATTTTATTTTCAAAACATGAGAATATATGCTTGAATGAACATATGACTGGTATATGGAATTTTGAATGAAACTAGTATATATGATTTTCAACCATAGTATATAATGAAATAATTTTCAAAATGTATAATTTTTTCATGAGGACCGAATATGTTGTTATTTATTTTATGATGGATTATTGCTCTATGATATGATTTAAGACCATGGTATATTATTTAGAAATTTTCAAAACCCTAGCTTGAAATTTTGAAAATACCGTGAGCATATATGTATGTACCTTGGTGTATGATTTTATTTTTGAACATGCAATGACATATTAATGCTCTAGAACCTTGATTACATGTACTATGATTTATTTAAAATTTTTGAAAACCATATGCTATAATTTTGAAATGACCGAGAGCTATATGAACATGAATGATGGTGTATGATTTTTGTTTTAATCATGCAATGGTGTATTAATGCTTTAGTATATTGTTTATGTGTTATATGATTTTGCTGGAATTTTTGGAAATCAAATACTAAATTGAATCAAAAAATTTCGAAAGCCTTGAGCTTGAATAAGGTGATGATTTAATTGGTTTTGATGATTTAAATGATGTTATATTAGTATACTATAGTGTATGAGCATAATGTATAATTGTTGAAATTTTTGGAAACCAAACCCTAATTGAAATCAAAGAAACCGAGAGCTATTGCTCCATAGGGTGATGATTTCAAATGGTTTTGTTAATGTTATGATGTATTATTGTTATACTATAATGTTTAATCATGTCATGAATTATTTAGAATTTTAGAAATTGTTAGATAATTATTTGGTAATTAATTATTAATTACCGAATGCATTGTGAGCTTATATATTGATGAATGAATGGTTATAATGGACTATAGGTTATAGTTGTGATATATATTGATATTGGGATATTATACTAAGTGTATATCAATTTTGGGAATTTTTGGACAATTATTCCTAATTTTATGGAATTACCGTAGCATATATATATGTATATATGTTAATAAATGACAAACAATATCATATGGAAGATATTAATTATTATTCTGGACCATAGTGTATAATAATACACTATATTAATTTAGAAAAAAATTTGAAAATCATTTGGTAATTTTATATAATTACCGAGAATATTTTGATTATTTATAAGGATTTTAAATCCTTTTAATTCATTTATTAATAAATTATATGTCTAATTAATATTCTGACATATTTGAAATTTATAAAATTTTATAAACATAGATTGATATATTTGATACAAATGTTTATTTTGTAACGTTTTTAAATCGAAAATATACGTTTTAAATATTAAAAGGATTAATAATTACGAAAATTATTTATAAGTCCTTTGATTTACGTGATAAATCTAGAAATAGGACTTTACGATTTCAAATCGATCAAATTCGATTTATAAAATAAAATAGAAAGAAATTACTATTTGAAAGTCAAAATTGTTGACTTTATTAACCAATGTTGACTTCGTTGACTTTTAAAGTCCAACGTACGATTATACGATTGATAAATACGCCAGTACGCGTAAGATATACTAATTGAGTATGATACCTCATTAGTAAGAAAAGATTTCATAAATGAAATCCATATATCGAGAAACGTACTTATAATATGTTGAATGTCTAAACCGAAAGGTTAAGACGATATAATTGAACGTATCTCGAAGGACAAGAACAATTCAAATTATATACGTATTTGAAAGCGTATTGAATTCATTAAGGAATTCAGTTCACCTCGATATAAGATATCGGTTTATCTTAGATTTTGAAAGTCTCGAGAGACTCGAGCGACGCACTAAAACCTCGCTTTTCGAAAGCCTTGAGACGTGGACGCAAACACGGCGAGACTCACACCGACGTGCAAAGTCTAGTGGGCCTAGGACTTACCAAGACTTGTTTATCACAAACCATAGTCATTTTGTGTGTCACAGCCCCACAATCCCCCAAAGTACGGATTAACGGGACTATAACTCTAAACAAAGGATAATTATAAAGGAGATTCTTTTAACAATAAACCAGAAAACATATGTCAAGTATATTCTTTGACTTTAGTACATAAATTTAGGTTCTTGCAATGAAAACATGTGATAAGTACATATGACGATGTACTATCAAGGTATAAACTTTTCAAATGACAATAATCCTATTGCTCAACACCGCCCATCCATCATCCGCTCAACCCGCACATTTAAAACAACATGCAGTGGTCGAGTACAAGAATGCACTCGGTGGACTCATGCCAAAATATTTTATCATTTGAAGATTACACCGCCACATCATGGTAAGACACAGGGTTTTAGTTGAAATGCCTTGTGCTTACTAAAATCATTTTCATCATTTCAAAATCATCGCCGCCGGGCATTTTTCTCGTGTGTATGATCCATATCCCTTATCATCATTCATCATAACATCATAGTCGAACGTCGTGAAGGAGGCCTCCTCTCGACGCCGTGACCGCCGTGAATTGTCCTTACAAAGACACAACACCTTAGTGTACACGTTAATCCTAGCTGTATTGTCCTTCCAAGATAGGATCCGATATCGATTTCATTCATAAGTTGAGAATGACCCAACAACATCACATAATTCAAGTCATTCATATCAATCTCATGGATAGGATACATACACAAAACATAAACATAAACATTTTGGCGGTGTAATCATGTAAACATTTTATCAACAGTTGAAATAATCATCGTAAATAAATATTTCAAAAGCATTTTATTTTTAAGTAGAGTAAAGCCCACCGACCGTCGATTGTCTAAATCGATTGAAAGCAAGCCCTCAGCTTAGCCTATCTATTCCTCGGCCTTGAGGTTTTGGAGTAGAAACTATCCATCGAGTCTCGAATCCATATTTCTACTATAGTGTATATCAAGGTATGATATACACTCAATTGAGCATGTAGGAAGACCTATTCAAATATTTCACGTTAAGGTCTTTGGTGAAAATTTCGTATCATGATGTTTTATCATAATTGTACATCTTATAATGCTCTATCGCACTCCTTGCGACATAACATAATGAATGCATCGATTAATAGCATGTTAGTCACATAAGGCATACTTCACATAGGGGTTTCCAACACTTAGTCAAATTTCAAGTGTTTAATTTCAGCAAAATAGCTTGAAACAACCCAAGTGACGTGCTTTGACGATCCATAACTCTCGATTCAGAATACGTATGGTCGCACAAAGATACATTCTGGAAACCTCTAAACATGTACTACAAGTTCTAAGAAGGAATTAAATCCAAAAGAGTCGTGGTTCTGAAGATATAGGGTCTCAAAGTGGGCAACTCAAACTGACTTCTATACTTAGAAAATTTTCCAGAATTTTCAGTTTTAGCTTAACGACGAGGGGTTTTACGAGGCTCGTAACTTTTGACTCACAATGAAAAAATGGCTGCAGGCTACCAATTTCGAAACCTTGTAATAAGTACTACATATTTCATGAAGACCATACTGGAAAATACCTAACGCATCGAGAAATACATAAGTCCAAAGTTGACTAGTTGGAAATGGACAGTTTCCAGTAGGTGACTTTGGGTCGATGAAAAGTATACCTATAAAACTTGGTTTGGGATCAAACTTTCCAGATCATAACTAGACATGGTGAGGAACATTTCTTATGAAGAAACCCAAGTCCAAATCGGACTACAAACATCTTGAACATCTCACGTAAAAGTCATACTCGAACAGCCTATTAACATAGAAATTTTCTAAGGCAGTTTGTCCAAAAAGGCTTACTGAAATGCGTCAACTTTAAAAATTCACCGTGAGTTCACTATAATGAATCTGAAATGAAACCAATCATATTGAAAATCCACTTAAGTCTAGTTTTATCTAGAAAAAGCCTCACTCAATGATTCACAATAGATTGGGAGCTAAAAATATTTTACCACAAGCTATCACTCCCGTGACAGTTTTGTGTAGTTAACTTGTAAAATCTGGAATAAATAGTAAAGAAATTTAGAAAATTCTGAAGATTTACATACGTCTTCTAGACATGCTGAATTATGTTTCTGCCAAATTTCATAGTTTTATCATTACCCAAACTTAAAACGAAAGCCACGCACTATGGGTTATAAACACGGAGATTTCGCAGATTTGTGCAGTGTTTTGATAAATACAAATAAAATATCAAATCAAGTTGGATGGACTTGAAATTTTACAGAGGCATACTATACACATATAATTTCAACATATCAAAATTCACAATCATCGGACCACTGTAACTTAGTCAAATAAATTCGTGAAGTTACTGATTTCGTGAGATAACTTCCAGGTTTTATTATAGATAAGAGTTAGTACCTTGATTCCTTGCAAGCCTTTCATCACACCTCATATGCACAAATTTGCACGAAACCATGGTGAATTGGGGCTGACCTTAGAGTAATGAGAGATGAGAAAGGGGGGAGAAAGAAAGAGAGAGGCCATCGGTGGTGTTGGGTGTGTGAAGGGCTGAAGTTTGGGGGGTATGTGGTAGCTTATGGGTGACAATTGTCACCCTTACACCTTCACATTGACACCTACACACACATGCACGAAAATATACCTATATATATGTATATATATCAGATTTTAATAGTGTAGTTAGGATATAATTAATCCAATGTCACTTAGATACATGTAATAGGTAAATCAACAAATAAGTGCTTAGTATATATGTGTATATAGCTCTCGGCTATTACACTATACCAAAGGGTCCAAATTTTATTTTCCATGCCAAACATTGATATATGTTATGACATATAGTTTAGATGATAAATAATATCATAGGATAAATTAATGGCATCGCTTTATGCGATTAAAAATCGAGTTCGAAAATTAGGGTTTTCGAACGCTTGAAAAATTGGTCACTATCAAATCTTGATGATCTAGCATTGATTTAATGCTAAATAATACTGTAATTACATATTCCAATCATAGGAAATTAATTCCTATAATTTCTTGATCGATTAAAACGCTTTCGTTTCATCTCAAAACGTTAACGCTTGTAAACGTTGCAAAACGCTCATTATCGACTCATCTCGAAATGGTCGTCATCACTTTATTACATTATTCCATTAATAATGGAATTTAATTCTAAGCTTAATTGCTTAGAAAATATCATGAATTTTAACTATCGATACGCCGATCGACGTTAAAATAATACTTTGATATATACTTCATATACTTTTATTCCTTAATTCACAATTCTCCATGAATATAAAATACTATTTCATTCCTTCGTAATTAATCGAAATCATTATTCGATATCTTATGGATTGAATCATCTCAAATAATTTCTAATTTACGGTTTTTAAATACCGTAATTAGGCATTTAATTCTGCGGGGTATTACATCCTACCCCCCTTAAAAGAAATTTCATCCCGAAATTTGCATACCTCATAAAGTATGGGTATCTTAACATCATAACATCATAACTTTCTATGTGCTTTTCTTTCGTCCATGGTTCTTCCATTGGACTTTCATTATAAGACCCAAACTTGCTTCTTTAATCGTTGAATCGCACGATCAAATTAGTCGAGATTTTCATCATAACCCATCCGAGTCATAGGTCACATCATCATGTTGGTTTACGTGAATTGGGTCATTTTCGTATTTCCTTAATCTGCGACACGAGGAAAACATTTCGTACTTTCCCCAAATGTGGTGGAAGTACCAAGCTATAGGCTACTAGGCTATCATTTCTAGGAGCTCGTAAGGTCCTATAAAACATGATCTCAACATTCTTGTATCTAAACTTATAATTCCTCTAGATGGAGAAATCTTAAGAAACTTTAATTCGCATTCAAGAATGCGGTTCGGGTTTACGATACCAACGTAAGACTTTTGTCCGTCTAAGCTTTTCTTATTCTTTGCCTTATTGGTAGATATCTTAATCGTTTCATTTATGCCGTCGGGACTTTATACCTTTGATCACCTACTTTATTACAATAAAGTGGTGATCGATAACTCTTTTCTCGCATAATGCCTCATAAGGCTATATTGATCGTTGTTTGACAACTACGATCCTATGTAAATTTAACAAGTGGTACAATAAGTTCCCACCGATATCTTGGTTTATCACTTATGTTCTATCATATCCTTAAACATTCATACTTGTCCTTTCTCGATTGTCTATCCGTCTGTGAGTGGACATCTATGTTAAGGCTCAACCTCGTGTCTAACTCCTTTTATGAGTTAGTTCAAAATCTAAGGGTACTCTTGAAGTCTCTATCTCGAAGCGATAGGTTTGGTACTCCTTGTAAATATACGATTTCCTTTATGTATAACTAAGCTAACTTATCGGATCTATGAGTCATCCGAATAGGCGAGACAAAACATAATTGGCGTAGTCAATCCACTACTTAGCCATATAGTAGTGCAACTTCTTTATGACTTTGGTAAAATCTGTCACAAGATCTATTTCTATATCATTCTATTTCCATTCGTGTAGTTCTAGAGATTATACTCTCTTATAAGGCCTTTGATACAATGCCTTTACTTGTTGATAACCGAGACACTGCTCGACAATGTGGTTATATCTCATTTCATTCCTTCCTATCTAACTTTTCTCATAATTCATAATACATCTTAATAATGCCCGGTTGGCGGTATGAGAAGGATCATGAAATTCATTCTTGGTTTCATTTCTAAGCTTATTATTGCTTGGAAATATATGTATATATATATATCTCTTTAGACAACATAACATTGTCCAACGCTCCTTAAAATCCTTTACTCTTCATTTCTTATTTTAATTTGCATTCTATTCCCATCTTCATTTTCTTTTTAGTCATATTTCACCTTGGTTGTGGAATACTACTTACATTCGTCCTTGATTTCCCGACTATTTACGTTCTCGTTTTCTTAACTTTTCGATGAGTTTTCCTTTTTATAAGGACATACCATAATTTAGACTGAATTTTATATCTTAGGCATTAAATTCTACATTAACCGTTCATAGGTGATCATTTATCACATTTATAATCTTTTACTGATTCGTGCCATCTTTCCTATCTTGTATCCAAGTTTCTTTGCTCGAAGAATAAATTCAAACTTTTGTAAATTGTGAAGGGTTCTTAATTTATTGATATAAGAGTGAAATTTTCAAGACTTTGGTATTTATACTACTTGTTACTATCAGAGGTAATAGATTTTGGCACTCCGTGAAGTCGTATAATTTCCTTTACATACAACTGGGCTAACTTGTCAGATCCATAAGTACTTTGGATTGGTAGGAAGTGAGCACTCTTGGTGAGTCTATCAACAATTACAAATATAGCGGTGTTCCCTCTTTTGATTTGGGTAAGTTCGTAACGAAGTTCATCGTTATTTCATCCCATTTCCACTCGGGTATTTCCAACGGCTGTAACTTTCCGTATGGACGTTGGTGTAATGCTTTCATCTGCTGGCAAACAAGACAGTGTTCTACGAAAGAAGTTATGTCTCGTTTCATGCCTTCCCACCAAAACTTTTCTTTCGGTCTTGGTACATCTTAGTACTATCTCGCTGGCGGTGTAGGGTGTATCGTGAGCCTCACTCATTATTTCATTTTGAAGTTTTACGTCGTTTGAACGCATATTCTTCCTTCGCATAATAAGGCGTTGTCCGACGCCTCCCGGAAGTTCTTAAATCCTTCACCCTTACCCTTTCTCTGATCTTTTCTAACTTTTCCTCCATCCTTTGTCTCTCGACGATCCTTTTTCTTAAATCGATTATGTCACTATTTCAAGTCATGAGTTGGGAAATTGCTCATGTGGCCTAAGTCATCGTGACACATAAGTTATTATTTATCTCATATTAATACATAGCCTTACTTTTATTAATCCGTGAGAATTGTGACTCTATTTTGGGGTAACTATCTTATTGGTCTTCATACCTTAGAGAGTTCTTAATAGATCTCTAATGTGTCAATTAATCTATAAAATTCATGATCTTATTTTAGGTCATCGGCGCTTTTCATCTTTAATTGTTTTGTCCTTTGTCGATCTACATTGTTCTCTTTTAAAGACACTATGTGCTTGAGGAATATTTCTCTTTTAAGTCGAAATTTACAAAGCGTATTGACAAAATTTCGCCCGGCTCTTAAAAGTCGTAAAGACGACCTTCGATTTTCTTTATGTTCTTTCTCGTCCTTTGAATAGATAAGAACATCATCCGTGAGGATTGAGATAAAAATTATCTAGGTATGTGTGAAACACTCGATTTTTGAGGTTCATGAATAGGGTTGGTGCATTGGTTAGTCCGAATGGCGTAACTATTATCTCATAGTAACCATATCTTATTCGAACAATTCATTTCCGTATTTTGGATACCATTCTTCAAGACCATATAATATTACATCATAATGCCTCAGTGAGGACTTTTCATACATTACTTACGAGGGTCGGTCTCACCGAAATGACGATTATAAGGCGTCTAGCTCTTTTACACTCAAAACTTTGACACTTCTTCACCATATTCATAAACTCTTCCAAACTCGCTTATTTTACATATTATAATCACATCATTTTCATCATAAACCATTATCTACATATAAGTCTTATAGGATCCTAGGATTCTAGGTCTCGAGTGACCTTCGTCGAGTTGTACTTCTCCCTCGAAACTTGCCTTTCTCCAAGTGCGCTTTTGTTTTCATACTTGATGGTCGTTTCTCTTTTAGAGAGCCGTGGTCAAGTCGCTCCCGCTTCTTCTTCAATACTAGAAGTTGGTGTTACTTTTATCGAAAAGTATGGTCATTGGTAGCGGTAATTCTCCTAATCCGCGAGGCGATAAGATTTTGTCCTTTGCCTTTCTCGTCTCTTTTCTCGTACCATTGATGGCACAAGACGTGGGACGGCGTTTGGAACATCATGGTACAACCATTCCTTTATGCCGTGCTGTGTAACTTGCCGAGGTCCAGGACAAGTACTCGTAGGTGTCGTTCCCTACGCATTATACGTATACTTGAGCCTGTTGACAAATCCTGGTAAGTCTGTCCACGCTTTGGAATTTTTCTCATGGAGAAATTATTCTCTTGATACTTCTTTTGCAAAAATTCTGCTAATCTGTTGGCAAATGACAGATACGTCGTTGGATACCATCCTCATTTGACACTCTATAGTTACGAGTATCCATCCAGAGGTGCAAAAATTTCTTCAAAACTGTTCTAATTTCATTTCTAGTTCATATTAAAAGAGCTGATACGCTCGTGTGAGTTATAAACTTCTAGGCCTTGGGGTTAACTCTTACCCATTAAACTCCCTTTTCTTGTCATTTATAAACGGATATTTTTAGATAAATCCGACTTAATTTAAGCAATGGAGGGGATTTCTAAACAAGAAGGATCTCTTAAAGAATTATACACTTTAAGATATATATAACCCATAGACAACTTATGACATGACTCACGATACTTATCTTAATACTCATTTCGCTTTACATCTTCAATCGTATGTTACCTTAAAGATATTCGCATAGGCGAACAAAGGTCTTGATATTCCGTCGTGCAAAACCTCTAACGAAAGGTTAGGCCAGTGTCACTAATCACATGAATGACAACCATTTCCGAAACTTCTTGTCTCTAAAATTATATCTACGTTCCACATAGATATAATGATCCAAATCATTGGATAGAACTTTAGGCGATTCTAGGTTCAATTCTGAGCTTGAGCAACACTTTACGATGGTCAAAATTCTCGTATAGGTAAGGGATTTTCATTTCTTGATTTGCTTACCCTCGAATTGGGTTCTATCGCTTCTACGCATACTTGTGCGATGTTAAAAGCGAAGCACCTATATCGAACAAGATCTTACAGGTATTCTGAGAAATTTTCCTCATACCTATTTTGCCTTTTGGTTCTGTTTGTTCTGTTTTCGATGCGAGGTATATGCTTTGGTCTACGGTGTTCCCGTTTATTCAAGTAAACATCTATTTCATATGTCCTTGTCCTTTCCATTGGGACATCATGTTCCCTTGCTATGGCCTTCTGTTGTCTCATTCACTGTATACTTCTCGGTATCCGTATCGTTATGCTTTTACCAATAGCATTCGTGGTTAGATTTACATCAACTTATCCTTTAATATTGATATATTTTAATAATTAAATCTTATTGTAAAGATCGTCATGTCTCTATTACTATCATTCATTCTTGATCCAGTATGAATGATTTAATTTCCTTTTCACTTTATTGATCTTAGGATATATATTTCATATATCCTTACTTTAAACTCATCTCTAGAGAAATCCTTGTACTGGCATTTAGTGCCATCGTTTGTAATATCCCCTTTTGGATATACGTTATTTCTTCTTAATCCTTTATTGATTTATCGTGCAATTTCGCATAAGATAAAATCCTTTGTCCACCGGGATGTATTATACTTTTACCTTGACGTCAAATATCTTTACCATTTTCTCGACATTCAATGATTTCTTCATTTCCATGTCGAGATACTTAATACCTCACTTTATTGATCGTCACAAAATATGGGGTAATATTTACAATTAGGTCCACCTTAAGATCCTTCCATGCGAATCTTTTCCGTGTTCTCTTGGATGTATTTCCTTTGCAAGATCTATAGAAGCTATCTTGCTTGTTAACTATTAAGTTACACAAGACAAGCGTTTGTGTCATTATAACTTAGAGTATTAAGATTTATTTCAAAATAATGAATCTATTTCTTAATCCGCTTCCTTACTTCAAGGAATTACCTTACTTATCGAAGTCATAACATTTCTAAAACTTATGTCATATCGTGAACTATCTAATTGTATAGCTCGTAATTTCTTCGCTATTTTTGACTTTTGTCCATTTTCATGAGCATGATATTTGAAAGAAATCTTACTTTCGTTATACTTGATTTCCACTTTCGTGACTAGAACCATTATCATCGTCATATGGCTTGGTAGGGTAGTACATTCGTATCTATAACTTAAATTCTAAGCATCTTATTTCCATGTCTTAGCTTTGAGTTATTTTCTCCATACTTAGTTCACATACTAGGGCTATCCTCGCTGCTTCACACAATCTTGAGGATTTCAATTCCTCAATCTCATTACCGTTTGTTTAACTAAGTTTTAATTACTCGAATCGATTATGCTCAAGCATAATCTCATTGATCGAGGTATAAGGCGGAGATTTATTATGCGAGACGCTATCATTTCCTTATATATATATTCTTTGAAAAGAATATCTTGTATGTATCTTCATTCTTTTTAAACATGTCCAACCTACTAACGAGGTTTCAAGGACATCCAACTATCTTAAAGATAAGTTGTAATCGCTCTCGTCATGACATAATAAGGGAAATTCATATCCCACAGATATCATATACTTTTCTTTGCTTTTATTCTTGCATTCAATGCTAAAGAGTATCTTATTCATAAATTTGTTATCATAACAGTCGTATGATGGTATAACTTCATTGTTATCATCCTTTGTTAACCCCATCAAGGGTCATCACATCATGTGTGCCATAGGAAGAATATCTCGTCTCATCGAGATTTTCTTTACATCATAATTTCTTGATGTCTATCACTTTCTTGATCTCGAAACTTTTAGGTGACTGAGATAAGTCAACCTATTTCATGCCCGACATTTATCGCTTTACTAATTCGCTCTTAGGTGACAAGGTAAGTCAACTTTCATCTTACTTGATGGTTTCAAGAATCAAGGAGAAATTATCATGACTACCTACAAAAGGTACTGTCTCATCCATCAAGATAATATCTTTTCAAAGATTGAATCGATATGTTCCTCGATCGAATAAATGGGGCTCTAGGGTCCGAAGACCGAATGACGACTCATCGAGATTTCTTTGGTCATATGGGCTGGCGGACCGTCACAATTATATTCTCAATCCGCAAGGATTTGGGTTCAAAAGGACACTTTGTAAATTTTGAGTTGGAATTTTCTTGAAAGTGAGAAACTCGAATGATTTCTCAATTGGAACTAGGTCATAGAGTTAAACTCAATGACAGAAATTGGGAAATGGATATAATTTGAAAGCTTATATACCCATAATAGGTCATCAACAAAGTTCTCATGTATGTCAAGGTTCTACTTGTATTACTGAAGATTTTACTTTCTTAGTAACATTCTAGGATTCGTATCATACTATAACAGTCTTACTCTTTTCAAATCATAGAACTAACTTCTACTGATTCTCATGAATTCTGGAATAGGAATCAGGAATTTGGTCCTCCATAAGAAATGAAGTACAGTGCATTAGGAGCACGTAGGCGAAAACCATACGTAAATCGGAGTTCACACGACCGAGAACGAGTCAAAACAAAATCACTGCGCAGTGCAGGGAAATTTACCCGCTTTCGCGCCGAGGTCATAAGCGATGCCGACACCAAGGTCGTACATGCCGTTACCGATGCCGGGTAGTACAGAAACCGCCGACACCGAGGTCGTACAGGCTACCAAAGTCGACATGTTAAATTCGATGTTACAAATTCCGATTTGAAGTCGACGATGCACATGTCGATGTCGGCCGAGGTCGTACATGTCGAGGTCGAAAAATTTCGTATAAATCTTTAACTTTTCTTCACTCAAGGTGGAATGAAGTTCTCAAATCCATCACTAATCTTGTTCTTGTAATTGAAGGAAGTTCTTACTTCTATGTTCTTTCGTAAAAGTGATCATGCTTTAAAAGTCTACGTTCATTGAACTAGCATGCTCATCATCATAATCAACTTTGAGATTGAAGTAAAACTTGAATATTCCTACGTAGCTCATTTATGCAAGACGTATTTCGTTGAATTTAAAGAATTCAACATAACATATTTGACAATTCAATGTCCAATCTCAATCATTTTAAAACGTGAAAAATCATAACTTTGTTCATAATAATGAGCCCTTATTAAATTCCAGGAATTCAAACATTTCATCTTTGGCATATCGTGTCAAAACTTTCTCATATCATTGTCATCATCTTTCTTATATCTTCCTTCTTTTCATAACTTTCTTCACAAGTCATTTGTCATATCATTCATTTTCAACCGTTCTCATAGCTTTCATTCTTTTCAAAGATCATTTCAATCATCATTCACTTCAAACTTTTCATTTTATTTAAAAAATCATTTCATAAACATTCGTCCGCCAAAGCTAATTTTCAAAACTTTGGGAAAAGAGTCATTTACCTCATTTCGGTTGAGCTTGATGTGATGGAGTGTTGAGCATTGTCACCGATCTCTAGAAGTCTAATGACTCAATCTAGACTTAACCTTAAAGAAGATTTTGGGTCAAGAGCGAACCGCTCGATACCACTCACATACTGACCCTAAATCCTAAGTACGGATTAGCGGGGACTATACCTCTAAACAAAGGTAAACATACAGGAGACTTCTTTTAACAATAAATCGTAATGCATAAATCAAATATGTTCTTGGACATTAGTACATAATTTAAGTTCTTGCAATGGAAGACATGTGATAAGTACATATGACGATGTACTATCAAGGTATAAACATATCAATGACAACATTCCTATTGCTCAACACTGCTCCATCCATCATCTGCTCAACCTGCACATTTAAAAACAAACATGCAGGGCTGAGTACAAGAATGCACTCAGTGGACTCATGCCAAAAACATTTTATCATTTGTGGATTACATCGCACATCATGGTAAGACACAAGGGTTTTAGTTGAAAATGCCTTGTGCTTACTAAAATATTTTCATCATTTTTCAAAATCATCGCCTGGCCAGGCATTTTTCTTGGTGTGTATGATCCGTATCCCTTATCATCATTTCATCATATCATCATAGTCGAAAGTCGTGAGGGAGGCCTCCCTCTACGACCCCGTGACCGGCCGTGAATTGTCCTTACAGCACACAGTCACCTTAGGTGTACACGTTAATCCTAGCCAGGTATTGTCCTTCCAGCATAGGATCCGATATCGATTTCATTCATAAGTTGGGAATGACCCAACAACATCACATCATTCAAGTCATTCATATCAATCTCATGGATAGGATACATACACAAAACATAAACATTTTTGGCAGGTAATCATGTAAACATTTTATCAATAGTTGAAATAAGCATCGTAAATAAATATTTCAAAAGCATTTTATTTTTAAGTAGAGTAAAGCCCACCTGGACTGTCGATTGTCTAAATCGATTTCTTGGAAAGCAAGCCCTAGGCTTAGCCTATCTATTCCTGGCCTTGAGGTTTTGGTGTAGAAACTATCCATCGAGTCTCAGAATCCATATTTCTACTATAGTGTATATCAAGGTATGATATACACTCAATTGAGCATGTAGGAAGACTATTCAAATATTTCACGTTAAGGTGCTTTCGTGAAAATATCGTATCATGATGTTTTATCATAATTGTACATCTTATAATGCTCTATCGTACCTTGCGACATAACATAATGAATGCATCGATTAATAGCATGTTAGTCACATAAGGCATACTTCACATAGGGGTTTCCAACACTTAGTCAAATTTCAAGTGTTTTAATTTCAGCAAAAACAGCTTGAAACAACCCAAGTGACGTACTTTGACGACCCATAACTCTCGATTCAGAATACGTATGGTCGCACAAAGATACATTCTGGAAACCTCTAAACATGTACTACAAGTTCTAAGAAGGAATTAAATCCAAAAGAGTCGTGGTTCTGAAGATATAGGGTCTCAAAGTGGGCAACTCAAACTGACTTCTATACTTAGAAAATTTTCCAGAATTTTCAGTTTTAGCTTAACGACGAGGGGTTTTGCGAGGCTCGTAACTTTTGACTCACAATGCCAAAATGGCTGCAGGCTACCAATTTCGAAACCTTGTAATAAGTACTACATATTTCATGAAGACCATACTGGAAAATATCTAACGCATCGAGAAATACATAAGTCCAAAGTTGACTAGTTGAAATGGACAGTTTCCAGTAGGTGACTTTGGGTCGATGAAAAGTATACCTATAAAACTTGGTTTGGGATCAAACTTTCCAGATCATAACTAGACATGGTGAGGAACATTTCTTATGAAGAAACCCAAGTCCAAATCGGACTACAAACGTCTTGAACACCTCACGTAAAAGTCATACTCGAACAGCCTATTAACATAGAAATTTTCTAAGGCAGTTTGTCCAAAAAGGCTTACTGAAATGCGTCAACTTTAAAAATTCACCGTGAGTTCACTATAATGAATCTGGAAATGAAACCAATCATATTGAAAATCCACTTAAGTCTAGTTTTATCCAGAAAAGCCTCACTCAATGATTCACAATAGATTGGGAGCTAAAATATTTTACCACAAGCTATCACTCCCGTGACAGTTTTGTGTAGTTAACTTGTAAAATCTGGAATAAATAGTAAACAATTTTAGAAAATTCTGAACATTTACATACGTCTTCTAGACATGCTGAATTATGTTTCTGCCAAATTTCATAGTTTTATCATTACCCAAACTTAAAACGAAAGCCACGCACTATGGGTTATAAACACGGCGATTTCGCAGATTTGTGCAGTGTTTTGATAAATACAAATAAAATATCAAATCAAGTTGGATGGACTTGAACTTTTACAGAGGCATACTAGACACATATAATTTCAACATATCAAAATTCACAATCATCGGACCACTGTAACTTAGTCAAATAAATTCGTGAAGTTACTGATTTCGTGAGATAACTTCCAGGTTTTATTATAGATAAGAGTTAGTACCTTGATTTCTTGCAAGCCTTTCATCACACCTCATATGCACAAATTTGCACGAAACCATGGTGAATTGGGGCTGACCTTAGAGTAATGAGAGATGAGAAAGGGGAGAAAGAAAGAGAGAGGCCATCGGTGGTGTTGGGTGTGTGAAGGGCTGAAGTTTGGGGGGGGGTATGTGGTAGCTTATGGGTGACAATTGTCACCCTTACACCTTCACATTGACACCTACACACACATGCACGAAAATATACCTATATATGTATATATATCAGATTTTAATAGTGTAGTTAGGATATAATTAATCCAATGTCAATTAGATACATGTAATAGGTAAATCAACAAATAAGTGCTTAGTATATATGTGTATATAGCTCTCGGCTATTACACTATACCAAAGGGTCCAAATTTTATTTTCCATGCCAAACATTGATATATGTTATGACATATAGTTTAGATGATAAATAATATCATAGGATAAATTAATAGCATCGTTTTATGTGACAAAAATCGGGTTCGAAAATTAGGGTTTCGAGCGTTTGAAAATGGTCACTCTCAATTCTTGTTGATCTAGCATTGATTTAATGCTTAATAATACTGTAATTACATATACTAATCATAGGAAATTAATTCCTATAATTTCTTGATCGATTAAAACGCTTTTCGTTTCATCTCAAAACGTTAATGTTTGTAAACGTTGCAAAACGTTCATTATCGACTCATCTCGAAATGGTCGTCATCACTTTATTACATTATTCCATTAATAATGGAATTTAATTCTAAGCTTAATTGCTTAGAAAATATCATGAATTTTAACTATCGATACGCGATCGACGTTAAAATAATACTGCCGATATACTTCATATACTTTTATTCCTTAATTCACGATTCTCGGTGAATATAAAATAGATTTCATTCCTTCATAATTAATCGAAATCATTATTCGATATCTTATGGATTGAATCATCTCAGTAATTTCTAATTTACGGGTTTTAAATACCGTAATTAGGCATTTAATTCTACTGGTATTACATGAAGGTTGGAACTATATGTTATGAATTTTGTTGGGTCGCCCAACCTTCTTATGAAATTAATATCGGGTCTGAGCCGGAGGTTAATGCCTCGCTAGGATTGGCGTGAAGGTTGGAGCGATATGATTGTTAACGTTTACACTTGAGCGGGATGTTGTGTCTTTGTGTGGGCCGGCGGTTCCGCATCGTTGAGGGAGGCCTCCTTCACGACGTTTGAACATTTGATCTTTGATATTATGATGAATTATGATATCGGGATATGGATCACACACACCAAGAAAATGCTCGATCGAGCGATGTTTACGAACTGAAAATGATTTATAAGCACAAGGCATTTCAACTAAAACCCTTGTGACTTATCATGATATTGGCTGCGTAATTCAAATATTATCAAATGTTTTCGGCATGAGTCCACTGAGTACAATATTTGTACTTAGCCCTGCATATTTGTTTTTGAATGTGCAGGTTGAGCTCTGATGGTGATGATGGAGGATGTGTTGAGGAGTCCAGTGTCCTTGACCGTTTTATTTAGAATTTGGTTTTCACCTTGAATACATATCATCACATATGTATTCACACACTTTCTGCTGCTAAACTCTGAACTCTTTTACATTACGTTGGCTATTCTGAACTATTGAGGTCCATCAGATCATGGTAAGTCTTTGGGTCTGATGACCTAAACCCTTTGAATGAGTGAGACTTCATATTATGTTGCATTCAAGCATGCTAGTTTACAATTGATATGTACCTGTATCTTAACCTTTCTGTCCTATAATACTATTCCTAGTATTAGTCACCCTCTAGTCCGGGCTATCCGGAGTGGGGGCGTGACAATTCTATATACTAACAAGGAATTATTGCATTATTACTAGAAAATAAGAATAAATTATCAAATCTTCATTCCTCTAATAAATAAAATTATTTTAATGAAGTATTATATAAATAATAATGCTCTTGTATCATAAAATAAATTTCTTGTACAAATCTAGCAAAATTCCCCCTTTTTATTCGAAAATCATAAGCTTAGAAATTAAATAAAAAAATTTCTTCTACTCTTCCATTAATCACTAAATTTTGAAATTCATATGGTATTTAGGAGATACGATTGATCTTGATTCCATGATATTTATCAAGTATTAAAGTTTGTGCAATTAAATAAATTATTTGATAAAATATCAACACACAAAACATAAGTTTCGAAAATCATAAAGCTTAGGAGAAAATATTATCTACTCATGATAGCGCATGAGGATTTTAGTTGAAAAGACCCATGCTTATCAAATATTTTATCATTTTCCAAAATACCTATGAAGTTAGTCATGATATAGTTAGCATGTAAAGTAAACAAAGTAAGACCTATGAGCCAAAAATACTTCGTACTACTTGACAAAAAGATTCGGCTCAACTCCTGCTCAACCTGCACATTTAAAAACAAATATGCAAGGCTGAGTACAAAGATGCACTCAGTGGACACATGCCGAAAACATTTTACTTTACGAAATATTGTGCTGCCTACATCACAGTAAGACACAAGGGTTTTATTTGAAAAGGCCTTGTGCTTACTAAATACATTTTCATACTTTCTCAAAGTTGTCTGCGCAGACATTTTCTTTCAACGTATATTCCAAGTCGGCATATGGATTAACGTGCCGGGAGGGAGGCCTCCCTTCACCCGGACGCACGATTGACCGCGAACGGTTCAGAGGCTGAAACAACTAACCGTAACCCGGTTCAGAAGCTGAAGTGTACACAACCCTAGCTAGGATTCCCCTTCACCGCCACTTAGGATCCGAATTGTAATACTTTTCTGTTGCCCAGTGCAACCCGAATGGACATATACAAAACATAAAACATTTTGGCAGACAATATCGTACTTTATCATTTGCAGAAAAACAGTAAAGTAATAACAGTAAAACATTTTCCAAAAAGCTCGTAATTGGTTTTGGTAAGAAAGCCCACCTCGGGAACTTAAAGTTCCTACGTCACTAGAAATTAATTGTCGCCTTCTTTCTCCTACGGCGGGACCCTTTTTCAACGTGAGAAGCGAGGTTTAGTACATCGCTATACTTTTTGATAATCATCGATCCGAAAACAATGGAGTTACTACATCAATCCTTTTTAACGTCAAGGATCCTATTTTCATACCTTAACCACTATTATACTTATTGCGTCTCGAAAAGATATAATATCCTATCTTTTCATTCCTTCCTCAGTTCAAACCATTCAGCGTGACGTATGAATCTTATTTTCATACCTAACGTTGTTACGTACTGACTTTACTTCTCAACTTAAATGTATACTTATATTTTACGTATTCACAATCGTATTTTCCTACGTCTCAACTTTTCACGTATCATATCATATGATCCACATATCACGTATCACGAGATGTCATATTCTTTAATTTCAATAATTTTCGAAAATTCCACATATATATATATATATATATATATATTTTGAAAAGTTTTTACATAATATATTTTATTAATAATATGATATAATATTCATCATATATAACTTGTACATCAATATTTCATGCTTTAGTAAATTTCGAAATTACTATCCCATAATATTCCATATTTTTCCAAGAAATTCCACATAAAATCATAAAATTCTAAACATGAATAACTATTATTATTTCATGTTCAAAACCACAATTAAAATTCATGTACATCAACATATTCCTCATGCTTAATTTCGTCATATCATAATATTTTTAGTACATGCTTAACTTTGTATTAAAATCATAATACATGCTTATAAACGTCGTATGAACATATTTAATTCATAACTCGACACATAACAAAATTTTCACGTATTTCACATAATTTTTGAAAGCATGTAACAAAACATATCACATATGATTTTCTAATATTTTACATAAAATAATAAGAAGTGTAGAGTTTCTAACCTTCTAGTTGATTTTGATCGAAGTTTACGACGTTTTTCGAACTACGATCGAAGAGAACTCTTGGGAACACTCTCTATTTTTCTCTAATTCTTAGTGATTTTAGTTATATGGTGTATAAGGGGGTCTCCTATTTATAGATGTTATAAAGTGCATTTAATCATTACTTTATAAAATATCTTAATATAAAGTCAAAAATTATCTCCTTAATTTTCGAACCCTATGAGTTTGTCAAGACCCCGTTCCGGATAACCCGGACTAGAGGGTGACTAGTACTAGGAGTAGTATTTTAGGGTTACAAGACTAAGATAAAGATGCATAATAACAATAAATTAGCATGCTTGAACATGATGTAAGCTATAACAAGAATAATCTAGCATGCTTGATCGCCATATTAGGTAAAGTCATAACGATTCAAATGGGTTAGGCCATCGGACCCAAAGACCTAACTATGGTCCGATGGACCTCAATAGTTCATGTTGCATTATCCTCCCACAATCGAAGTATAAAATGACTTGAGAGACCTTAACAATTCATAACAATACGTAAAGTAAATGAATTGAGTTTGTGCAATGAAAGTGTGTGAATACATATACGACGATATGTATTCAAGGTGAAACCATAAATTCTAGATAAATTGGTCAAGGACACGGACTCCTCAACACTTCTCCCATCACCATCATCGAAGCTCAACCTGCACATTTAAAAACAAACATGCAGGGCTAAGTACAAGAAATTGCACTCAGTGGACTCATGCCGAAAACATTTGATAAAGATTACGCGCCAATATCGAGTAAGTCATGGGGTTTTAGTTGAAATGACTTGTGCTTACTAAAATCATTCGATTCATAAAAGTAGCTTGCCAAGCATTTTCTTGGTGTGTATGGTCCATATCTCATAGTAACAATTCATAACAATAATAAAGAACAAGCGTCGAGAGGAGGCCTCCCGTCTGACGCCGTGACGGCCGTAATCGCGTCTGGTATACGGTCACTCTCTACAAGCATATGTTAACATAGCAATAGTTCCAACCTTCACGCCAATCCTAGCGAGGCATTTATCATCCGGCACAGGACCCGATATTTAAAAGGTTGGGCGCGACCCAAATGACATAACCTGTCATAATAAAGTTCCAACCATCGCCATAGCCCTACCCGGGCAAAACAGATAGGATCCATACACAAAACAGAATATTTTTGGCAGGTAATGTAGTAAACATTTGTCAACAGTTGTAGAATAAGCATTGTAAAGAAACTCATTTTGGAATAACAGTAAAGTCACATCTTGTTTGAAAAGTAAGCCCACATTTTGAAGATAAGAAGCCCACCTGGACTATGGTTTGTTGTAAATTGAGTCCTAGGTTCGATCGTACGTCAAAATCCAGTCGCCGCGTTTGCGTCCACACCTTTACGAAAAAGCGAGGCTTTAGTACGTCGCTCAAGTCTCTCGAGACTTTCAAAAGCTAAGATAAACTTCGATATTTCATATCGATGTAGACTGAATTCCTTAGTGAATTCAATACGTCTCCAACACGTATACAATTGAATTGTTCTCGTTCCTCGAGATACTTTCAACGTATAAGTACGTTTTTCGATATATGGATTTCATTTGTGAAATCTTTTCTTACTAATGAGGTATCATACTCAATTAGTATATCTTACGCGTACTGGCGTATTCATCAATCGTGTAAACGTACGTTTGACTTAAAAAGTCAACGAAGTCAACACTGGTCAACAAAGTCAACAATTTTGACTTTCAAATAGTAACTTCTTACTATTTCGTTTTATAAATCGAATGTCACGCCCCCACTCCGGGTAGCCCGGTCTAGAGGATGACTAACACTAGGAATGGTATTATAGGACAAATTGACTAAGATAAGAGACCACATTGGTTATAAACTAGCATGCATAATATGGCATAAGATAATATCTCAATATTTCAAAGGTTTAGCCATCGACCCAAGGATTAAATAGTGATCGATGGACCTCAATAGTTCAAAACAAGAAGCATAATGTAAAGAGTTCGGGGTTTAGCGGCGGAAAGTGTGAATACATATATGATGATATGTATTCAAGGTGAAAACCAAATCCTAAATAAACAGTCAAGGACACGGGACTCCTCAACACAGCCTCCATCATCACCATCAGAGCTCAACCTGCACATTTAAAAACAAACATGCAGGGCTAAGTACAAGAAATTGCACTCAGTGGACTCATGCCGAAAACATTTGATAATATTTGAATTACGTTGCCAATATCGAGTAAGTCACAAGGGTTTTAGTTAAAATGCCTTGTGCTTACCAAATCATTTTCAGTTCGTAAACATAGCTCGGCCGAGCATTTTCTTGGTGTGTATGGTCCATATCTCATAGTCACAATACATAATAATAATCAATAATAAGCGTCGAGAGGAGGCCTCCCGTCTACGACGCCGTGACCGGCCGTAATCCGTGCAGTATACGGTCGCTCTGCAAAGATATGTTAACACAACAGATAGTTCCAACCTTCACGCCAATCCTAGCGGACATTTATCATCCGCACAGGACCCGACATTTAAAAGGTTGGGTCTACCACAACAAATGATATAATAGTTCCAACCATCTCCACACCCTACCCGGCATAACAGATAGGATCCATACACAAACGAAATATTTTTGGCGGTGTAATGATAAACATATGATAACATTGTAGAATAAGTATTGTACATAAACTCATTTGAAATAACAGTAAAGTCACATTTTAGTGGGGTAAGAAAAGGCCCATATTTTGAAGATAAGAAGCCCACATTAGTGAGGTAAGAAAAGGAGCCCACCGACTATGGTTCGTTGTAAATCGAGTCCCAGGTTTGTTAAATGCGTCGAGAATCCAAATGCAGCGTTTGCGTTCACACCTTTATGAAAAGCGAGGCTTTAAGACGTCGCTCAAGTCTTTCGAGACTTTCAAAAGCTAAGATAACTTCGATATTTTATATCGACGTGAATTGAATTCCTCAAATGAATTCGATATGCTTTGAAATACATTATTTAATTGAATTATTCTCGTTCCTCGAGATACGTTCAACTATTTCGGTTTAACGCCTCCGACTTAAACGTTTTAACGTATGAGCACGTTTCTCGATATAAGGATTTCATTTGTGAAATCCTTTCTTACTAATGAGGTATTATACTCAATTAGCACATCTTCGTGTATTAGCGTATTTATCGAGCGATATAATCGTGCGTTTTGACTTTAAAAGTCAGCGAAGTCAACACGATCGACAAAGTCAACGATTTTGACTTTCAAATAGTAATTTCTTACTATTTCGTTTTATAAATCGAATTTGATCGATTTGAAGCGTGAAGTCTATTTCTCGATTTATCACGTAAATCGAGGACTTATAAATAATTTCGCATTTATTAAACCTTTTAATAATTAGAAATGCGTATTTTCGATTTTAAAGCGTTAACAACCTAACGTTTGTCTTAAACATAGTAAACTATGTTTATAAAATTTTATAATTTCAAAATATGTCCGAATATAAATAGACAAATATTTTATTAATAAACTGAATTAAAAGGATTTTAAAACCCTTTTTAGTTATCGAAAATTTCGATAATTAGCTTAAAAATACTAAATGACTTTTGAAATTTTTCTAAATTAATATAGTGTATTATTATACACTATGGTCCAGAATATGAATTTATAAAATCCATATGATATTGTTTGTCATTTATTAGTATATTTACATATATACATTTCGGTAATTCCATATAATATGGAATAATTATCCAAAAATTCCCAAAATTAATATACACATAGTATAATATCCCAACATCAACATACATCATTAATATAACCTATAGTCCATCATAAGCATTCATTCCACAATATATAACAATATTCACGGCAATTTCAATTTAATTACCCAATAATTATCAAACAATTTCTAAAAATTCTAATTAAATCACAACATGATTAAACATTATATTATAACATTGTAACATTATAATATCAACCAAACCAATTGAAATCATCACCATATGGAGCATATATGCTCTCGGCTTTTTGATTTAATTATGGTATTTGGTTTTCAAAAATTCCAACAATTATATACTATGCTTATATACTATAGTATAACAATATAACATCATAATATTTGTTAAAACTAATTAAATCATCACCTTTAAGAGCTCAAAGCTCACGGCTTATTTGATTTAAATTAGTATTTGATTTCCAAAATTCTAACAATTTCATACAACATATACACAATACATTAAAGCATTAATATGTCATCACAAGCTTAAAATAAAATTATACATCATGGTACATGTTTAAGAAGCTCACGGTATTTAAAAAATACCTAGGGTTTTTAAAATTTTCAAACTAAAACCATGGATTATAAACATGATAATAAACAATAATCCATTCCCAAACTATTCAAGAAGCAATCGGTCATCCTATGTATATTTTAAAGTTTTCAAAATTTATTTTAAACATGCTCAAAGTTTGAAACATCATATGTGTGTTAGATCCATTCCAAAAATTTAATATACAACATCACATGTTCATTTCAACATATATTCACACACCTTTGATATACAAATCATTAAGAACAAACTATAACCATAAATCATTCACAAGAACATTAAAAACATACACATATACATATATGACATTCGAAACACACACACATATATATATGAACATGCTCGATTTTTCTTGAACAAAGGGAGATGGAATCGGTACTATAGTGCCTTGGTTTACCTTGAAATGGTATAGGATCTCAAGAGTATGGTATGGTATTGAGGTTTGGGAGAGGAAATGAGAAGAAAGAGAAGAAGTAAGCTTTCGAAAATGGAGGGGGTGTTCTCGGTTTTGGCTGCAGATTTTTGGAGAGGATGGAGTATTTTGTGAGTTCCTATTGTTTGTAATGGTAGTATAATGAGAGGAATGGGGAGAGGCTCCCCTATACCCATTTCTCTCAACATACACGGCTGCACACACCTCACCAATAGGATTAATGCAGTAAAAATGATGAGAGTGTAGTGATCATTGGCTAGGTGTGCATGTATTGGTCAAAAATAAGGTGGAGTGCATGCCTTTGCTCTCTCATGATGGCCGGCGGTTTTAGGGGTGTTTAGGGGTGGTTTAATTTTTATTCCATCCCTAATACTATATATATTAATCACATATGATCATAGATATATAATACATGCCATAAAAATAATTAAATCAAACATATAGCACATAATCGAAAATGGCGAGAATAATAGGGAAAATAGGATAAAAATATAAATCACACCTATTATTGATACTCATGTCATTTTCGTTCCAAATATACACATATATATCATAATATATGATTTAGATAATAATTAAAAGCATAGGATAAAATTTATGCATTAATTCATGCATACGAAACCCTAATTTTTATAATTGGGGTTCGAAAGTTATATATGTATGCTATCGAGTTTTAATGTTCCAAAAACTGATTTCATAGCTTAATAACACTCATATATATCATAACATATAGTTTAGATACCATATGATAATTTAATGGTATCATTTCATGTGAAAAACCATAGTTTATAAACTTAGGGTTTTCGAAAATTGAATACAAAATATCAATTTTAATAACTTAAAATTCGATTTTAATAATTAATAATACTGTAATTATATAAAATAATAATAGGAAATTAATTATTATAATTTCCTGAGTATTAAACTCATTTTACAAAACGTCTCAGGCGTTGGCGTTAACGTCTCAAAGCGTTCAAAATTGACTCATCTCAAAATGGTCGTAGTAAGCTCGTACTTACTTTAAAAAATATATTCCTTTTCATAAAGGAATTAAGATGGAAATTAATTCCAAGCTTTACAGCTCAGAGATTTCCATGAGATGCTGACGTTCGATTCGCGTTTGACGTTAAAATAATACTGTCGTATCATTTCATAAATTTCATTTCCGTAATTCACAATCCTTAGTGAATTATAGAAAGGATTCGTTATAACGATATCGTATCGAAATCACAATATTCGATGTCGAAAAAAAAAATTATATCCGGCAAAACCCTAATTACGGGTTTAGAATGCCGTAATCGTATGTTCGTTTCTTTGGAATATTACATCGAATTTGATCGATTTGAAAATGTAAAGTCCTATTTCTCGATTTATCACGTAAATCAAGGACTTATAAATAATTTCGCTTTTAATAAACCTTTTTATAAATAAAACGCGTAATTTCGATTTTAAAACGTTATAAAATGAACGTTTGTCTCAAACATAACAATCTATGTTTATAAAATTTTGTAAAATTTAATTATGTCCAGAATATTAATTAAACATATATTTTATTAATAAACTGATTTAAAATGGATTTAAAAATCCTTATTAATTATCGAAAATCTCGATAATTAATTTAAAAATATCAAATGACTTTTGAAAAATTTTCTAAATTAATATAGTGCATTATTATACACTATGGTCCAGAATATGAATTTATAAAATCCATATGATATTGTTTGTTATTTATTAATATATATACATATACATAGCTACGGTATTTCCATTAATTAGGAATAATTATCCAAAATTCCCAAAATTGATATATACATAGTATAATATCCCAACATCAATATACATCACCATTATAACATATAGTTCACCATAACCATTCATTTAACAATATATAGCAATATTTACGGTAATTACAAGATAATTACCAAATAATTAACAAAGAATTTCTAAAATTCCAAATAAATTCTAACATGGTTAAACATTATACTATAACATTGTAACATCATAACATCAACCAAAACCATTTGAATCATCACCATATGGAGCTACAAGCTCTCGAACTTTTTTGACTAAAATGGTATTTGATTTTCAAAATTCCAACAATTATATACTATGCTTATACACTATAGTATAGTAATATAACATCATAATATTTATCAAAACTAATTAAATCATCACCTTCAAGAACTCAAGGCTCACGGCTTATTTGATTTAATTTAGTATTTGATTTCTAAAATTCAATAATTTCATACAACACATAAACAATATACTAAAGCATTAATACACCATTGCATGTTCAAAATAAAATCATACACCAACATATATAACTATATGGTTCACAACATTTTTGAGAAAATGAGAAATTGGTTTTCAAAAATCCTAATCAATTCATAGAACATATAATCAAGGTTCTAAAGCATTAATATGTCATTGTATGCTTGAAATAAAAATTATACACCAATGTACATATTTAAAAAGCTCACAGTAATATCAAAATTTTAAGCTAGGGTTTTCCAAAAATTCTAAATAACATACCATAGTCTTAATTCATATCATAGATCAATAATCCATCCTTAAAACAATTTAAAACATGCTCGGTCATTACAACATATTTTGTACATTTTGAACAATTATTTTAAACAAGGTTCTAGGGTTCGAAAATTATACATATATGCTAGGTCCATTCAAAAATTTCCACATACAATGTCATATGTTCATTTAAACATATATCCCCATATTTTTTGAAAATAAAAACCATCAAGAACATACTAATACACAAGGTTTCGAAAATAAGAACATCAAGCACATACATACATATTTAAACATGCTCGAAAATTTTTAAGCAAATGGAGACAAAAATCGGTACTATGGTCTAGTGTTTTACCTTAGGAATGGTATAATATCACAAGAGCAATGGAGATATCAAGCTTGGGAAGTGGAGAAGAGAAGAAATGAAAGTGAGAAGAAGATAAAACTTTCGAAAATGGGGGCTGCTCTCGAAATTTTCAGAGGAGAAATGGGAGAGATGGAGAGGATTTTGGTGTTTAGAATGTTTGAGAGGAGTAAAATGAATGAATGAAGGCAATACTCCTCCTATACTCTCCTTCTCTATCTCGATTTTTACAACAAAAAGAATAAAAATCTGCAGGATATTTTTGGGAGTGTAAGAGTGATGATTGAAGTGTGTTAAAGAGGCTTTACATGTATTGGGTGATTTTAAGAGTGGAAATCATTGTGCATGGGGAAGAGATGGGAAAAATCGGCGCATGGGGGGGGGAGGTTTAAGGCTGATTTTATTTTTAAATTATACATAATACATTGTATTAATCATGTAATAGGTCATAGATATATAATACAAGTCATAAAAATAATTAAATCATCATTTAAGCATAATTTCGAAATTACCGAAAATAATTGGGAAAAATAGGATTAAAACATAAATTACACCTATTATTGATACTCATGTAATTTTCGATCATATATATCATAATATATGATTTAGATATTAAATAATAGCATAGGATAAAATTATAGCACATTTCATGTAATAAAAACCCTAATTTCGAAAATAGGGTTTCGAAATTATATAAATAGGCATTATCGATTTCTATGGGTCAAAACTGATTTTAATGTTAATAATATCCATATATATCATATTATATAGTTTAGATACCATATGATAATTTAATGGTAACATTTCATGTGACCAAACCCTAATTCATAAGTTTAGGGTTTTCGAAAATTAATTTCGAAAATATCGAGTTTAACAACTCAAATATTGATTTTAATAATTATTAATACTGTAATTATATAAAATAATAATAGGAAATCAATTATTATAATTTCACGAGCATTAAACTCATTTTCAAAACGCGTCTCTGACGCGTTGGCGTTAAACGTCTCAAAACGCGTTCAAAATCGACTCATCTCAAAATGTTCACGATAAGTTCATATTTACTAAATAAATATATTCCATTTAATAAAGGAATTAAGATGGAAATTAATTCCAAGCTTCACTGCTCAGAAAATTTCATGAAATGCTGACGTTCGATACGCGTTTGACGTTAAAATATATTGACGAATCATTTCGTAATATTTCAATCCTTTAATTCACAATCCTTAGTGAATTATGAAAAGGAATTCGTTATAACGATATCGTATCGAAATCACAATGTTCGATGTCGAAAAAAAAAAAATAATGTACGGTAAAACCCTAATTACGGGTTTAGAATACCGTAATCGTATGTTCGTTTCTTTGGAATATTACATTCCACCCCCCTTACGAAAAATTTCGTCCCGAAATTTGTATACCTCTAGAAAAATAAATCGGGGTATTTTTCTCTCATCGCTTCTTCAAGCTCCCACGTGGCTTCTTCTTGTCTGTGGTGTCTCCACAGCACTTTGACTAACGGAATCGACTTGCTCCGTAGTTGCTGAACTTTGTGGTCAAGTATGGCTGCGGGTTCTTCCTTATAGCTCATGTCTGGCTCGAGGATCACGTCGTCTTGATGAATCACATGCTTTGGGTCGTGAACGTATTTTCGTAATTGCGAGACGTGAAAAACATTATGGACATTCCCTAGGTTTGGCGGAAGAGCCAACCTATAAGCTACTGGACCTATCCTCTCTAGGATCTCATAAGGTCCTATAAAACGGGGTCTAAGCTTCCCTTTCAGGCCAAACCTGACAATCCCTTTCGATGGAGAGACCTTAAGAAATACTTTGTCTCCATCCTCAAACTGTAGCTCGGATCTACGCGTATCAGCGTAAGATTTCTGTCTGTCCTGAGCCTCTTTTATCCTCAGCCTAATCTGTCGAACGATCTCGATCATTTCGTTCACTGCATCAGGCCCTATGACTTTTCTCTCACCGACTTCATCCCAATAAAGTGGTGATCTACACTTCTTGCCATACAAGGCCTCGTATGGGGCCATGCCGATCGTCGCTTGATAGCTGTTGTTGTAAGCAAATTCGATAAGAGGTAAAATATCTTCCCATTTTGCACCTCGATCCAAAATTACGGTTCTAAGCATATCTTCTAGCGTTTGGATCGTTCTTTCCGACTGTCCATCGGTTTGTGGGTGGAATGCTGTACTGAAATTTAATCTCGTACCCAGTTCTCTCTGCAAGCTAATCCAGAATCTGGATGTGAATTTGGAGTCTCGATCAGAGGTAATAGACTTTGGCACTCCATGTAGTCGTACAATTTCCTTAACGTCTGGTGGGCGACTTATCGGACCCATAAGTGCTCGAATCGGTGAAAGTGAGCACTTTTGGTAAGCCTATCCACAATTACCCATATGGTGTGTTTCCTCTTCTCGACTTGGGTAAGCTTGTAATGAAATCCATGGTTATATCGTCCCACTTCCACTCGTGGATTTCCAATGGTTGCAACTTTCCGTATGAGCGTTGGTGTAGTGCCTTCACTTGTTGACAAACAAGACAGCGTTCCACAAGCGGCTATATCTCGTTTCATGCCTTCCCACCAAAACTTTTCCTTCAGGTCTTGGTACATTTTAGTACTGCCTGGGTGGGCGGTGTAGGGCGTATCGTGAGCCTCACTCATGATTTCATTACGAAGCTCTGCGTCGTCAGGGACGCACATCCTACCTTCAAACAATAAGGCGTTGTCGGCGCTCTTGGAAATCTTAAATCCTACGGACCTTAGTCTTTCTCGGATCGTTTCCAACTTTTCCTCCATCCTTTGTCTCTCGACAATTCTTGTTCTTAAATCAGACGTCAGTGTGAGTGTAGCGATGCAGCTCACAATTGTCTCAGGTGGTTCCACCAGTTCAATCCTCATTCTACCAAACTCTTCAACGAATTTTTCCTCTTGTACAAAGAGGCATCCTAGCTTGGTATGGCTCTTACGACTCAGGGCGTCAGCTACTACATTCGCCTTACCCGGTGATAGTTAATACCACGTCGTAATCTTTACTAATTGAAGCCATCTTCTTTGTCTCATATTCAGATCTCTTTGTTCAAGAAGTACTTCAAACTTTATGATCCGTGAAGATCTCGCATCTCACACCATAGAGATGGTGTCTCCAAATTTTAGTGCATGAACTACGGTTTGCTAATTCCAAATCGTGGGTTGGGTAGTTCAGTTCGTGGGGCTGAGTTGTCGGGATGCATAAGCTATCACTTTTCCATCCCGCATAAAAACACAACCCAGTCCGGTCTTAGATGCATCGTATAGACTACATACCCTTTGTCCGCTTCGGATGATAGAACTGAGTGCCTTGGTCAATTTTCCTTGAGTATTTGGAAACTCGTCTCGCATTCATCGATCAATTGAACTTGATTCCCTTTGAAGTAGTCGGGTTATTGGCCTTGCAATTTGGGAGAATCCTTGATGAATCTCCTATAGTAACCACTAATCTAGAACCTTCTAATCTCGTCTTTGAGTCTTTGGTGATTTCCATTCTTGCACGGCCTCTACTTTGGTTGGATCTACTTTTATACCTTGACGAGACACGATGTGTCCAAGGAACATAACTTCCTTCACCAAACTCACATTTGCTAAACTTAGCAAAGAGTCTTTCATCTCTCAAGGTTTGCAAAACCGTTCGTAGATGTTCCCTATGATCCTCTTCATTCTTTGAATAAATAAGGATATCATCTATGAAGACCAAAACAAATTTATCCAGAAATGGATGAAATACTCTGTTCATAAGGTCCATGAATACGGCTGGTGCATTGGTTAATCCGAATGGCATAACTATGAACTCATAGTGGCCATATCTGGTTCGGAATGCAGTCTTAGGTACATCCTCAGACCGTATTTTCAGCTGATGGTATCCTGACTTAAGATCAATTTTCGAGAATACACCCGCTCCTCGCAATTGATCAAACAGGTCATCAATTCTGGGTAAAGGGTATTTGTTCTTTAGTGTCATCTTATTTAGTTCTCTATAATCGATGCACATCCTCAAAGAACCATCATTTTTCTTAACAAACAAAGCAGCGCCCCCAGGTGAAACACTCGGCAATGAATCCTAGATCCAAAAGCTCTTGGATTTGGATTTTCAGCTCTTCTAGTTCCTTTGGGGCCATCCTATAGGGCGCCTTCGACACTGGGGCTGATCCGGGCTCCAAGTCGATGGTAAACTCTAGTTGTCTATCAGGAGGCAGTCCTGGTAGATTTTCGGGGAACACGTCCGAAAATTCTTGGACAACTTCTATGTCTTCTACCCGCGCTTCGGGTTTATCCTCTTCGTTAAAATAAACAAGGAACGCATGGCATCCTTTCTAGTTCATCATCCTCCTAGCTTGTAGTGCAGATACAATCGGGATTCTTCTTCCCATGCTTGATCCGTGGAAATCGTAGCTCGCTTGTCGAGAAAGTGAAGCGAAATTTTCCTTTCCTTACATAGAATTGTGGAATGATTCTTAGCTAACCAGTCCATTCCTAGGATTATGTCTACATCATCCATGGGTATTATGTTTAGATCGTTAGCGTAACCTTAAGTGATCTAATGTCGACTCTAGGTTCGAGCAAAAGTGCGTGTGACCATAATCCCTCCTATAGCCGATGAGATTCTCATATCACGGCTTGACCTTTCGCACCTAAGGCCCAGCATTTCTCGCATGATTTTGCAATAAAGAATCGAAGCACCGTGTCGAACAATACTATAACGGTGGGTCGAGTAGAACTCCCATACCGCCAAGTTTCCCTAGTTTTGTTCGTTCGCCTCTATGCAAGGCGTAGGCTCTAGCTGGCAGCCGGCCGAGGCTGACGGGCGCCGGTCCTGTTGATTCGGCTTTGCTTGGCTTTATTCTTTGCCGCCTTTGGCGTTAGGCGTGGTGGTTGCCGCCTCTGTTGTTGTTAGGCGGTGGCTGCCACTGCGCGTTCTTGAGGTTGTTGTTGCGGCACTTGCCATTGGGGTTCTTCGCACTCCGCCGGGGTTGTTGCCCTTTGAGTTCTTTGGGGTTGGGGTTGGGCTGTTGTGGCGGTGGGGTTGGTCGTATAGCCCTTAATGGTGAGCATGGCCCGTTGGTTCGACCTTATATCCGAGCGTGACATTGGGCAATTGTTGGCGTAATGCCCGTTTGCCCGCACTTGTAACAGCTCACCACGTTTGCCGTGCACACTTGATCGCTCCTTTTCACACGTAAAAGTGTAATGATAGGGTAAGCGGTATCGTATCCACGAGATTGTATCACGAAAACATAGAAGCTAGCTCAGCGATTATTCATCATTATTCAAGCACGGATAAAGGGTGAGAGGTTTTAGGGCTTGAATTTAATCCAAAGCAAAGGTAACCAAGCGAGAATATAAATAAAGCGATAAAAACACGAAGATAACTATGAAGAAAGACTAACCCAGGGATGCACCAATCCTATCCTACAACGATGTTTATCACGCTTATTACTAACCGTTTTAATCCGCACAAGGCGGAAGATCACATATATAACCAACAACTTGATTCACGACAATTGCGGCGATTGATTACTAATTCTCCCTATTACGATTCGTCTCTAGAGGAAAATAAGCAACTCGAATGGATCACTAAGAATACGCTTCCTCACGAATGTCCTATCTCGATTCGACTCGAGGCTCATTCGTATCATGCATTCGATAACGATTGACAATTAATACGATTCGTCATTAACCGACAACTAGATATGCATCAAGATTGATTAGAAATCAACACATATAAATAAACACAATCGAATCATGAATCAATGCGGAAGGTAAATAACGATAGCGAGAATCACAACATATAGGATCGGATCATGCGAACCACAGGATTAGAATAGAAAACTAGCCGGACATAATAAGCGGAATGAAATACGAATTAACCATAAAAGCAGAAATTAAATATATAAAACCCGTAGGAAGCGTCGGATGAGCAGAGGTTGGTCTTGAATCGATCCCAAGCGAACGAGCGGAAAATAAAGGAAAACGATCGGACAAAACGTTCCGATCGATAACGAAACGATAAACTAAACTAGAATAACGTAAAAACGATACTAGAATTAAACTAAGGGAAGATTAAAGACTTAAAGCTATAAAAACTGAGGAAAATAGAATAAAAACGAGTCTGGGGCGTCTAGGGTGTAAGGAGGCGCGAGTGGGGTGTTGCCATATATATAGGCACACCCCAAAACCCTAATTTTCCTTCTGCCGCGCCGTCTCGCGACCACCCTTCGCGGTCGCTAGGTGTGGTCGCGAGGTAATCCTCGCGCGCGGCCTTCTCGCCCGCGGTCGCCTCTTGCGCTCGCTTCGGTACCTCGCGACCTGACTAGCGGTCGCTAGCCATACTCAAGTGGTCGCGAAATCGTCCGATGGCTTTCTCGCTAGGCTTCGCTCATGGCGCGTTCTCGTGATCGCGGTCTTCGGGTTCTCGCGCGTGTTTCCTGGCGGCCGACCTAGCGACCGCTGGGTTGGTCGCTAGAAACACGCCAGATTGTATGTTTTGGCTCGTGCGTGGTTCCTTGCTTGATTTTCAACATATAGACCTACACAACACCAAAAGAACACCCAAGCGGTGTCTTTAAAATAGATAAAACATTAGGAATCGATACGTAGACGCACATTAAACGAGCTAAACCCATCTTTAAATATTAACAATAAACGTGTAAAATGCGCGTTTATCAAACCCCCCAAACTTAAAGCATTGTTTGTCCTCAAACAAAAACAGAACAGAAAGACAAACGAAAGATCAACGAGCGTAGCAAAGAGGATAACCATTCTAGACCTCCGAAACATATCACCGCTCAAAAACATTAGCGCACATGACGACGTTAGTCCACTCAACACAAACAACAATTTATGGCAAAAGCTCATTTATTTCAACCCTCACAAAGGCATGTGTGTAAAATATATATAGGATACACTCAAGCTCATAAAGAAATTAAGGACGTGTATACACTCAAAGATCAATGCAATGCAACATCTTACCATAGGCTTGCCGTTTCTCTAACATCTCCACCGCGTCAAATGTGTTCAAATAAGGATCAAAGAGGTCTTTTGATAGGTTATAATGTAGGCACATTGGTTAAGGTAGGATAATATATGGCTAAGTGACTCAAGCAAACTCCAAGCACCACCATGTACGTATTTCGACACATATGGACTTTGTCCATTTTTCTCTTTCTTTCCCAACGTGCTAAATTGACGTTCTATGCCTCATAAGGTACCTAAACTTTGTTTAAAGACCCTTTATGCTCAACACTCATAGTGAACTTAACATTTTTCTTTTTCTTTTCTTTTCTAGAGCTTATAGGGTTTAACTTTCACGAACAAGGTACAATTCTTCACCACAGATGTATTTTTCTAAAAGAAACTTTTCTCGTCATAACTACATCAAAATTTCAACCCCTTTTGATTCCCATATCCATCCTTACCTCCTATCATCCGGTTAATCGAAAGAAAAAGTCTAATAAAGGCTCAAAGAAGGCGACAAATGGTATATATTATCGGGTTAGTGTTTGGGTGATCATGTGGTTAACAAAGATGGCCTTTTATCCTTTCCAAATTCGAAACACATATTGCAGTCTCGACACAGAAACACGGCAAGTTCTAGAAGATAATCACATGCATGATATCACACAATTAAAAGAAACTGTATCAAGATATGTATACAGTGAAGCTCAAGTCTCACGGGTTAAGCAAATGGTGAAAAACAACAAGCCTAAGCCATCTCACGTCATTCATGCGTCATTTTCTAACATATCATGTGCACTATCATTAAATTTCACAAAAATTTTCTATCGTCATTGGCCCCATGGATTAACACACTTCACTTAACTCGTTGATCGACAGACACGAAAACGAAACAAAGAACAGAAAGACGACAAAAACAACACAACCGAAAGAAAACAAAACACGAAAACAAAAACAAAGAAAACGTTGGGTTACCTCCCAACAAGTGCTTTATTTAACGTCTTTAGCTAGACCATCACTAACCTCGTCAATCTGGCGTTTTGGTAGCACTTGACATCTTTCTTGACTTGTGGACCCTTCTAAACTTCGCATTTACGGATGACCACCACTGACTATGGAAGTGGCCCCCCCCAAACTTGAATGAAACACTCGGAGTTCCATGCCGAGTCCACTTCTTTCTTCTCACAGCTTCCTCAATAGGTCGAGAACCCTCTAAATGCGAGGCGTGAGCGGCGGCGGTGTCACGATCGAGCAACAATCTTCCGGCTTTCAGGTCGTGTTGCTTGATGGCGTCGTATGTAAATCTTTAGCTCCTCATCGTTAACACGAAGCGTGAGGTTTCCTTCCCGCACATCAATCAGCGCCACGACCGGTTGCTAGAAAAGGTCTACCAAGGATTAGTGGTTGTTGTTTGAATTCGGAATATCAAGAATAACAAAGTCGGCGGGAAAAACAAAATCCCGAATTCTTACCAACACGTCTTCAACGATACCTTTTGGATATGTGACTGATCGGTCAGCCATCATCAGTGAGACCTTCGTCGGCTTCATCTTTCCAAGGTGTAGCCGGTTGAAAACGTTCAATGGCATCAGATTGATGCTCGCCCCCAAATCGCATAAGACATTTGGGAAAATCTGCTCGGCGATCTCGCACTCTAACGTGAAACCACCGGGATCCTTCTGCTTCAGAGGGAGCTTCCTTTGCAAGACGGCACTGCACTCTTCGGATAGGGAAATTTTCTCAAATTTCCCAAGTTTCTTCTTACTTGCTAGCGCGTCTTTTAAGAACTTCATGTAGCCCGGCATGTTTCGCAACGCTTCAAAGAGAGGCAAATTTATCTCAACTTTCTGAAAAACCTCTTTGAAACGAGCAAATTCCTCGTCATATTTCGACTTGACAAGTCGACTCGGAAACGGGACCGGAGGAATGTACGTGCGAGGATTAGCCTCTGGGGGTGCTTCGCGGTCGACCTCGCGACCGCTGGGAAGGTCGCGAGGAGTATGCTGCGCGCTGATCTTCGTCTTCGCGTGCGAGCTTGCGGTGTGGCTCGCGAGCGCTGGGTCGCTCGCGAACTGCTCTGGCGCGCACATTCTCGGATGGCTCGCGGTCGGGTGCGCGGGCGCGCGCTCGGTCGCGGGCGTCTGTGGGCAAAATTCATGATTGTTCGCGATCGGGCTCGCGGTCGCGAGCTCGGTCGCGAGTTTCTGCGTCAGCTTGTCTTCTTGCTCTTCTTTCTCGGTAGGGCTCGGGTAGGCTCATCCGCCTCCGCCAATGAATGGCGAAGCATTGACTCTTGGGTTCACCTCCGTATTACTCGGAAATTGGCCCGTCTTTTGTAGTGCATTCACTTATGCGGCAATTTGACCGATTTGAGCTTCCAACGTCTTTATGTGCTTCCCATAGCATGTCATAGTCGACTCAAGTGACTTATCTTTTGCCGGTCTTGGCGATGAGCAATTACGATTCGTGGCCAATTGTTGGTTGCTTACAACCAACTGTTGCATCATATCTTCGAGACTTGGCTTCCTCGGTTCTTGAATCGAATTCTGACTATTGAAGCCTGCTGAGGGTTGTTGGAAATTCGAATGGCTCCTCTGATTGATGTGGCTGACGTTCTCTGTCTCAATCTGACTTTTCAAAAGAGTAAATTTCTTCATGAGATCGTCGTATTTTGAGTCACTCTCAACAGCAGCTGCTTTGAACGATGGCGTTCTCTCTGTTGGCCATTGATAGCTGTTGGCAGCCATCTCTTCTACAATTCGGCTTGCCTCGTCGACTGGTCGGTTCAATAAGCACCTCCATGGATGCATCTACCATGCTCATAAATGCGCCGTATCGATCCAGCGTAGAATTGTGTGATTTGCTGCTCCTTGGAGAACCCATGTTGTGGACATCGTCTTAATAGACCTCTGAATCTCTCCCATGCCTCGAATAAGGATTCATCGTGGTTTTGGCAAAAATGAGAGATTTCGGCGATGATCTTCTGCGCTTTCGCCGGCGGAAAGTATTTCGAAAGAAACTTCTCACAAAGTTTCCCCCAAGTGTCGATGCCAGCTCGATCCAAACTCTTGAACCAATCTTTCGCCTGGCTGCGCAATGAGAAACCGAACATGCGCATCCGGATTGTGTCTTGTGGCACCCCATTCTGTTTGATGGTGTCACAAATGTCGGCGTCTCGAGATGCGCATTCGGGTCTTCCGTGACTCCTCCCCCAAACTGCTCTCCTTGGACCATACTGATCAGGGCCGGTTTGAGCTCGAAATTATTTGCATCTACGTGCGGGCCCCAACCGCCTCCTTGGAACTGTTCGGTGGGATGTCGATACATGTGGTTTAGAGGTTTATTCTCCGGAGCAGGGACAATGATTCCCATGTTCGTCATCTGACGCTGCATCTCTGCAAAGTCAGCTAACATGCGTGCAACTTGCTCGGGAGGAATGCCCCCGTTTTGCGGATCGGCTGCCATTGCAGCTCGTCTCTTCTCTCGTCCTCTTCTCCTTTGAGAGCTTTCGATCTCGGGATCTAATAATCTTTCAGGAGGTCCCTGAGATCTTGTACGCATAAACCACCTGAGAAACGAGAGGATTTAGCACTAACAAAAATAAATAAAATAATATATATATATAACTTGAATTAATAAATCCAAATCGTCAAATTATTCCTATGTGATCTTAACAATCCCCGGCAACGGCGCCAAAATTTGATCGCTCCTTTTTCACACGTAAAAAGTGTAATGATAGGGTAAGCGAAGTATCGTATCCACAGAGATTGTATCACGAAAACATAGAAGCTAGCTCAACGATTATTCATCATTATTGAACACGGATAAAGGGTGAGAGGTTTTAGGGCTTGAATTTAATCCAAAGCAAAGGTAACCAGCGAGAATATAAATAAAGCGATAAAAACACGAAGATAACTATGAAGAAAGACTAACCCTAGGGATGCACCAATCCTATCCACAACGATGTTTATCACCTTGTTACTAACCGTTTTAATCCGCACAAGACGGAAGATCACATATATAACCAACAACTTCGATTCGACAATTGCGGCGATTGATTACTAATTCTCCTATTACGATTCGTCTCTAGAGGAAAATAAGCAACTCGAATGGATCACTAAGAATACGCTTCCTACGAATGTCCTATCTCGATTCGACTCGAGGCTCATTCGTATCATGCATTCGATAACGATTGACAATTAATACGATTCGTCGTTAACCGACAACTAGATATGCATCAAGATTGATTAGAAATCAACACATATAAATAAACACAATCGAATCATGAATCAATGCACGGAAGGTAAATAGCGATAGCAGGAATCACAACATATAGGATCGGATCATGCGAACCACAGGATTAGAATAGAAAACTAGCGGACATAATAAGCGGAATGAAATACGAATTAACCATAAAAGCAGAAATTAAATATATAAAACCCGTAGGGAAGCGTCGGATGAGCAGAGGTTGGTCTTGAATCGATCCCAAGCGAGCGAGCGGAAAATAAAGGAAAGCGATCGGACAAAGCGTTCCGATCGATAGCAACGATAAACTAAACTAGAATAACGTAAAAGCGATACTAGAATTAAACTAAGGGAAGATTAAAGACTTAAAGCTATAAAAGCGAGGAAAATAGAATAAAAGCAGTGCAGGCGTCTAGGGTGTGAGGAGGCGCGAGTGGGGTGTTGCCGTATATATAGGCACACCCCAAAACCCTAATTTTATACTGCGCCGTCTCGCGACCACCCTTCGCGGTCGCTAGGTGTGGTCGCGAGGTAATCCTCGCGGCCTTCTCGCCATGATCGCCTCTTGCGCTCGCTTCGGTACCTCGCGACGACTAGCGGTCGCTAGCCATACTCAGTGGTCGCGAAATCGTCCGATGGCTTTCGCGCTAAACCGCTTCGCTGGGCGCGTTCTCATGATCGCGGTCTTCGGGTTCTCGCGTGTTTCCTAGCGGCCGACCTAGCGACCGCTAGGTTGGTCGCTAAAACACGCCGATTGTATGTTTTGGCTCGTGCGTGGTTCCTTGCTTCGATTTTCAACATATAGACCTACACAACACCAAAAGAACACCCAAGCGTTATCTTCTAAAAATAGATAAAACATTAGGAATCGATCGTAGCAGCACATTAAGCGAGCTAAACCCATCTTTAAATATTAACAATAAGCGTGTAAAATGCGCGTTTATCAACACTCCTTGTGTGCTCTATGGCATCTAGGGCATTGAGGTGCCCTCAACTGTTCTCTTGTCCCTTGCCGTGGAGCATAAGCTACTCTCTTCCACTCTGTCCTTCAACTGCCCAGTGTTTCCTTGCCACGGGCGCTTGTGACTAACGTCTCCATAGTTCCAGCGTTGCTATTCCCGCGGTTGGGCTCTAATTCCCTTTTCCTTTGTCCAAATTATCGTGTATGCGAGGCGACACCCACTTATTCTCGGTCATGGCGCCTCGATATCTAAAGCTCGTGCGAGAGCTTCGATGTAAGATAGGTCTCCATGGTGGCAAGAGACATCGTGTCTCCATTCTTAGCCACGACACGAACTTTTCCGACATTTTCAAGTCGGTGTCCACGATTCGGTGCATATCTCGACATTTCATGACGCGATCATAGTCGGTCACAGACATCCTTTCTTGCTTTAGCAGGAAAAATTCCTGCTCCTTCTTCCTCTTATAGCTCTTAGGGATGTACTTCTCATACAGCTCCCTCTTGAAGTCCTCCCACGAGAACTCCTCAAGCTGTTCGGCTGTAAAAGTCTTCTTTCTGGCCTCCCACCAGAAGTCAGCTGGTCCATTCAGCTGGAAAGCAACGCATGACAGCCGTTCCTGGGCTGTGCATCTTAAGAAATCGAAAATCCGTTCAATGGTTCGAACCCATTGCTCGGCTTCTTCGGGGCTTCCCTTTCCGTTAAAGATCGGTGGTTTTTGCCTCAGGAATAGTTCCTCGATCCTTCGTTCAGGTTGAGGTGGTGGTGGTTGGGGAATAACCTCTTCCTCTTGTTCGGGGGTTCTACCCCTCCCTCTAGGTCTTCCTCGACCTCTGGGTTCTCGCTCTGGGTTTCTTCTCGGAGGCATTCTGTTATATAAAACATATTATCGTCAATCACCCATCGCTTTCATAGCTTAATAAACATAAGGTTTTCATAGTCTCCTCGCAAAACGGTATCAAAATGAAACAACTCATTCTTAACATAGACAATTTGTCGCAAAAGCCCCACTTGGGTCAAAAATATATAGATAGGTAATCAAGGTCTGCCAAAAGCAAGATGTTCAATCATCAAGAATCGCAAGAAAAACAAAACGGCAAGGTTTCGGGCCCACACGGCCTCCCAAAAAAAATTTGTTCTAGAACAATCTGATCCAAACATAGAAATAGGAAAACAACGGGAGCTTAACATAACAAAAATCTATCTAAGCTTCATTCGGTGCCTGCATCATGCATTCTCCCACTGCTCGTCCTCCTCGGGATCTTCCTCTTCCTCGGAGTCGTCTTCGCTGTCGGAAATGTTCATGCGGGGTAGTCCCCTGGATGGTCCCGCTCCGTGGTCTTCCACCATGGGTATGTCACGCATGGGGTTGAAAGCGTCCGTCGCATTCGCTCATGTTGTCGGTGTAATGCTCTCTCAAGGCGGCACGAGAACTCCCATGGGTAGTAGGGGTGGCGGCGGCGGACGTCTTGGATGTCCAACGGTAATGGAGGAACACGGGCTCCCCAGCTTCTGGGCGTGCTACCTATCCACCGGTATAACCTACCCTCATCAATCCGGTATCGAGGTATCACCGGTCGATCTGCCTCGGGACTTCCGTGTATAACCATTCGGCGACTCGTCACGCCAGTGTATTCCGTGGAGGAGATAGGGTCCCCGGTGCTGCTCCATAAATCTGTAGAGCGTAAGTCGGATGACTTACAAATCGGGCGGTCTCCGTCGGTCAAAGCCCAACTTGCCCGCGTAAATATAATCTCCGATATTTCTCGGGCATAACCGTCCCATGTGCAAGGAGTATAGGCGGGGGCGTCGATGCCATCATAGTCGATGCACCGTAGGCTCGGGCGTCTCTCCAAAGGCGGAGGTAGTGCGCCAGAACTGCCTAAATCCTCCCCAAGCACATCCACCGATGCGGTATATACTCAACACCTCATCGGGGGTCGGGTGTGGCCCAATCCTCTTCCGGCGATATATCTCATCCCTCCATCCATCACGATCAAGAAAACTAACGTAAGCCAACTATCATCATCTCAAAGCGAAAGGGTAACTTAAGCATAACGGGGAGAAACTAGGTTGGAACTAAACAATCTATGAGGTAGGCAACATCATAAGGTACAACACATACACAACCTACCTTCTTAGTCTAACCCAAACGCATATACATAGGCCAAAACGTCTTAATATATATATATGCTACGAGATCCTTGTATTATACCAAACACTTGAGCTAACGTTCAACAGACTCTAGCGTATTCTGGAGACAAGATTAGGAATTCTGTTCTTCATAACAAATGAAGATCAGTGCGTTAGGAGTACGCAGGTGAAAACCGTACGTAAATCGGAGTCCTAACGAAAGAGATCTAGCTAAAACAAATTCACTGCGCAGTGCAGGAAATTTGCGCGATCTTGCAAAAATGTAAATCGAGACGTACGTCGACGTAATACGCCTACCATATTCGGGTCTTTATGTTGAGGCTGAACATTCTGAAGCCGTAAGTGACATCCATGTCATGATTCGTGTCGATGCTCACTCATGTCGAAGTGCGAGGAAATGTTGACGTCGTTCATCTTCAAGGTTGAGGTCGTCCTCGTTCATCCTTCTCACTCGTCTTTCGTCGTTCGAGCTCAAGGATATCGTCATTTTCATTCTTCCTATCGTTCTTTTGTTCTCGTAAGGAAAAGAAGTTCGTACTTCTATGTTTTTTCACGATACGTGAGCATGCTCCTTAGAGTCTAAGTTCGTTTCATGATAACATACCGTTCATTATAAACAAAACTTTGAAAGATGGGAAGATAAAGTCTTATTTGAACATTTTGGAAATACGATTTCAAAATGACGATCATGATCAACTCATATACATATCAAAAATGGATTCATTCATTCCATGTTGATCATTCAACTAGTACCACCATGTACTTTCATCTCAATACTTGAGCACTTGCATTAGTTTAACTCAAAATTTTTTTGGAAAAATTTTCTTGCTCAACTTCCAAAATTTTTATAATAACATAATCTTTCAAAAGTTCTTCCAACTTGCTCATCATGTAAAAATTTTCCATTTCATGAGTTGAGAAAGAAATGCAGTTACCTTTTTCCCGGTTGAGCTCGATGTGATGGAGTGTTGAGAGGAGTCAGTAGATTTCTAGAAGTCCAGTGACTCGATCTAGACTTAGAATAAAAGGATTTGGGTTTACAAAGAGCAAAAGGGCTCTGATACCACTTCTGTCACGACCCCGTTCCGGATAACCCGGACTAGAGGGTGACTAGTACTAGGAGTAGTATTTTAGGGTTACAAGACTAAGATAAAGATGCATAATAACAATAAATTAGCATGCTTGAACATGATGTAAGCTATAACAAGAATAATCTAGCATGCTTGATCGCCATATTAGGTAAAGTCATAACGATTCAAATGGGTTAGGCCATCGGACCCAAAGACCTAACTATGGTCCGATGGACCTCAATAGTTCATGTTGCATTATCCTCCACAATCCAAGTATAAAATGACTTGAGACCTTAACAATTCATAACAATACGTAAAGTAAATGAATTCGAGTTTGTGCGTGGAAGTGTGTGAATACATATATGATGATATGTATTCAAGGTGAAACCACAAATTCTAGATAAATTGGTCGAGGACACGGACTCCTCAACACTTCTCCCACCACCATCATCGAAGCTCAACTGCACATTTTAAAATAAACATGCGGGGCTATGTACAAGAAATTGCACTCGGTGGACTCATGCGAAAACATTTGATAAAGATTCTGCTGCCAATATCGAGTAAGTCACGAGGGTTTTAGTTGAAATGCCTTGTGCTTACTAAAATCATTCGATTCATAAAAAGTAGCTTGGCGAGCATTTTCTTGGTGTGTATGGTCCATATCTCATAGTAACAATTCATAACAATAATAAAGAACAAGCGTCGAGAGGAGGCCTCCCGTCTGACGCCGTGACCGACCGTAATCCGTCTGTATACGGTCGCTCTCTACAAGCATATGTTAACATAGCAATAGTTCCAACCTTCACGCCAATCCTAGCGAAGCATTTATCATCCGGCACGGGACCCGACATTTAAAAGGTTGGCGCGACCCAAATGACATAACTTTGTCATAATAAAGTTCCAACCATTGCCACAGCCTACCGGGCAAAGCAGATAGGATCCATACACAAAATGAATATTTTGGCGGTAATGTAGTAAACATTTGTCAGCGGTTGTAGAATAAGCATTGTAAAGAAACTCGTTTGGAATAACGATGAAATCACATCTTGTTTGAAAAGTAAGCCCACATTTGAAGATAAGAAGCCCATATTTTGAAGATAAAAGCCCACATTTTGAAGATAAAGCCCACCGGACTATGGTTTGTTGTAAATTGAGTCATAGGTTCGATCGTGCGTCGAAATCCGATCGCGCGTTTGCGTCCACACCTTTACTGGCGAGGCTTTAGTCGTTGCTCAAGTCTCTCGAGACTTTCAAAGCTAAGATAAACTTGATATTTCATATCGATGTAGACTGAATTCCTTAGTGAATTGATACGTCTCCAACGTATCTGATTGAATTATTCTCGTTCATCGAGATGCTTTCAGCGATATAAATGCGTTTTTCGATATATGGTTTCATTTGTGAAATCTTTTCGGTATAATGAGGTATCAAACTCAATTAGTATATCTTCACGTCTTTGGCGTATTCATCAATCGTGTAAGCGTCGTTTGACTTAAAAAGTTAACGAAGTCGACCTTTGGTCGACAAAGTCGACAATTTTGACTTTCAAATAGTAACTTCACTATTTCGTTTTATAAATCGAATTTGATCGATTTGAAAGCGTAAAGTCCTATTCTCGATTTATCACGTAAATCGAGGACTTATAAATAATTTTGCATTTAATAAACCTTTTATAAATAAAGCAGCGTAATTTCGATTTTGAAGCGTTATAAAATGAGCGTTTGTCTCAAACATAACAATCTATGTTTATAAAATTTTGTAAAATTTAATTATATCCAGAATATTAATTAAACATATATTTTATTAATAAACCGATTTAAAAAGGATTTAAAAATCCTTATTAATTATCGAAAATCTCGATAATTAATTTAAAAATATCAAATGACTTTTGAAAAATTTTCTAAATTAATATAGTGCATTATTATACACTATGGTCCAGAATATGAATTTATAAAATCCATATGATATTGTTTGCTATTTATTAATATATATACATATATATAGCTATGGTATTTCCATTAATTAGGGAATAATTATCCAAAAATTCCCAAAATTGATATATACATAGTATAATATCCCAACATCAATATACATCACCATTATAACCTATAGTTTACCATAACCATTCATTTAACAATATATAGTAATATTTACGGTAATTACAAGATAATTACCAAATAATTAGCAAACAATTTCTAAAAATTCCAAATAAATTCTAACATGGTTAAACATTATACTATAACATTGTAACATCATAACATCAACCAAAACCATTTGAATCATCACCATATGGAGCTACAAGCTCTCGAACTTTTGACTAAAATGGTATTTGATTTTCAAAATTCAACAATTATATACTATGCTTATACACTATAGTATAGTAATATAACATCATAATATTTATGTCACGACCCCACTCCGGACCAACTCGGACTGGAGGGCAACTAATACTAGGAGTAGTATTTTAGGGGTTACATGGGTAAAATAGAGATGCGTAAAATAAACTAACATGCTTGAGCGAGAATATGAGATGATGTTATATTGTTTTGAAAAGGTTTAAGCCATCGGACCCCAAAACTTGGCACGATCCGATGGGCCTCAATAGTTTATAAACATAAAGCGTAAATAAGGGAGTTCGAGTATAGAAGCGGAAAGTGTGTGAATACATATATGACGATATGCATTCAGGTATAAACCACAAATTGAAGTAAACGGTCGAGGACCTTTGGACTCTCAACACATTTCCCATCATAACCATCGAGCTCAACTGCACATTTAAAACAAACATGCGGGGCTAAGTACAAGAAATTTGCATAGTGGACTCATGCCAAAAACATTTGATAGAATTTGGATTCTGTTGCCAATATCGGGTAAGTGAATGAGGTTTTAGTTAAAATGCCTTGTCTTACCAAATCATTCGGTTAAGTAAACATAGCTCGGCCGAGCATTTTACGGGTGTGTATGGTCCGTATCTCATAGTCATAATACATAATAATAATAAATAATAAGCGTCGAGAGGAGCCTCCCGTCTGACGCCGTGACCGGCCGTAATCCGTCTGACCTGCGGTCGCTCTCTGCAAGCATATGTTAACACAACAGATAGTTCCAACCTTCACGCCAATCCTAGCGGGCATTTATCATCCGAAGCACGGGACCCGACATTAAAAGGTTGGTTGCTACCACAACAATTGATATAATAGTTCCAACCATCTCCACAGCCCTATCCGGGCATAACAGAGATAGGATTCATACACAAAGCGAAATATTTTTAGCGGTAATGCGGTAAAACATTTGATAACGGTTGTAGAATAAGTCGTAAATAAACTCATTTGGAATAACGGTAAAGTCACATTTTAGTGGGGTGAAAAGGCCCACATTTTGTGTCACGACCCGCTCGGGTTGACCCGGAGTAAGCAGACTAATATTAGGAATATAGAACTTAAGATTAAACAAACACTTATAACGTTTCAGTTCAAAAGAGTTTAGCCAACAGATCCAAAGGATATAACGATCTGAAGGACTTCATAGTTCACTTGTTATAATATTCAACATGAAAATAAAACAATTCAGAGTTGCAGCGGAAAGTGTGTGAGCACATATATGACGATATGTACTCAAGGTTATCCATTCCTAACGAACATCAAGGACATATGGTTTTCTCAACACTCCTCCATCATTAGCAACCGAGCTCAACACTGCACGTTTAAAACAAACATGCGGGCTAAGTACAAATTTTGTACCCGGTGGACTTATCGAAAACATTTTATTTTCATTTAATTACTACGCGATATAGTGGTAAGACATAAGGGTTTTATTTGGAAATGCGCTTGTCTTACTAAAATATTTTCATGAGTTTATAAAAGTTGCTTGGCGAAGCATTTTCTTGGTGTCGTACTCCGTATCCCTTATTTTCATGTCATCACATTATCATAGTCGAAAGTCGTGAAGGAGGCCTCGCCTTCTACGACCCGTGACCGGCCGTGAATTTTCCTTACTGACACGGTCACCATCGGTGTACCACGTTAACCTAGCCGGTATAAGCCTTCCGGCATAGGATCGATATCGATTTTCATTCATAAGTTGGGAATAACCCATCAACATCATATCATACATGGATAGGATCGATACACAAAGCGTAAACATTTTGGCGGTAATCATTTAAAGAATTTTAGCATTAGTTGAAAATCGCGTAAACAAGGCGGTTGAAAAGAGCGACAAAGTTTTTCTGTTTTAGTAATAAAGCCCACGAAAATTATTGATCGTCTTTAACGTTTTCCTTACTCGTCGGCGTCCGGTGGTGCGTCGGCGTCACGCCTTTATATAAAAGGATGCTTTAGTGCGTCGTTTACGTGGTTCGAGACTTACAAAGTCTATAATCAAATTCGATATTTCATATCGGCGTGAATTGAATTCCTTAATGAATTTAATTCGTTTCTCAACGATGTATCAACTTAACATTTCTCGTTCTTGATAGAAGCGAGATATGTGTTGAAAATGACCAATTACCCCTCTTGGTAAATGGTCAGCGTTTTCTCACGTTTTTCGATTTCATGACTTTAAACATGAAATCTTTTCATATTAACGTGATATCATTAGCAAATGATACGTCTTACGCATATTAGCGTATTTATCGAACGTCTTTCGTACGTTGATTTCAAAAGTCAACAATTTTGACTTTTTCTTAGTAATTTAATTACTAAGTCCTATTTTAATATTAAATTCTTTCGAAAATCAATTTCTAATTGATTTCTTTTTATAAACTGTTTTAATATGTTTAAAATAATTTTTAAACATATAATTCATTATAAATAATGAATTTAAGGATTTAAAATCCTTATTTCTATTTTTAAAATAGCTCACGGCTATTTTAAATTTTGACAATCAATTATTTTCGAAAATTGTCTATAATTTCCAAATATGTCTAAAATAATTTTAGACATATAATTTATTAATAAATTGGATTTAAAAGTTTAAAATCCTTAAAATCATAAACATTCTCGGTAATTTTATTAAATTACCAAATGATATTAAATTTTTTCAAATATTATATAGTGTATTAATATACACTATGGTCATTAATATGTCATAAGATCAACTAGACATTGTTCAATCATCACCTTATTATTTATACTGAGGTCTCGGCATTTTAAAATAATTGCCCAATAATTTTCTAAAATTCGATAAATTAACACAAGGTCGAATATTAGTCCATAACATCCTTATGTCATATAATTCATGATATAACATTTATATACCATATAAATGGTATATTAGCTTCGACCTCTTCACAATTATTTATCAAA